>CM074958.1:9593567-9623874 GCA_037577455.1 Pangasius macronema
AAAACATCAGAATGGGGAAGAATGTCAGTGACACAGTGACCATGGTATGGTTGTTAGGTTTGAGTATTTCAGAAACTTGATTTCCTGAGATTTTCATGTATAATACTCAGTAGAGTTTACCCAGAATTGTGCAAAAACAAACACCTTGTTGATGAGAGACGTCAGAGGAGAATGGCAAGACTTGTTCAAGCTGACAAGTAGGCTATGGTAACTCACTCTATACAACCATGGTGAGCAGAAAAGCAATTTAGAAAGCACCATGTCCAATCCAGAAGATGACTCCTGTCAGCCAAGAACAGGACTCTGAGGCTACAGTGGGCATAGGCTCATTGAAACCAGGTAGCTGAAGACTGGAAAACGTCAAGCTCTAAAGCTCTTGCCCTGTATCTGCATGATTTTATGCATTCACACTTTTCATCTTCACAACTTCATTACAGACCACCAAATATAGAGCAATATGCTCTCACTGTGCTTGTGCTTTTAGAGAACAGCTTATATCCCATTAGGGCACCTCCTTTGTGTTCTGCTTTCAGGACTCATCTCTCAAAGCAGCAACCAGGTGAAGTGTGTTTGTGCGAGCCAAAAAAGACCAATAGCTTGGAGCTTTTAGGGACTGGGCTTTGTTTGATGTGTTGTGCTTTCAAACATTTCAAATTCAATACTGCTGAGCCCTTCTGCAGGTCTTTTATTCAGGTTAGACCTTTACAGCGAGGTAAACAACCCAGACTTTTCTAAAGACAACTTTTAGATGTGTTTTGTTTCTTCTGTGTTTTTACACTGAGACTGTGATACAAGCCAATATAAAGGTGTGGAGATGTTACAAAGGTGGAAAAGACCATTAGAGATAAAGCAGAGATTAGAGATAAATGTAAGTAAAACTTAAATAATTGATTAATTATTTTGGGATATTAATGCATTTTCTTACAATACATGGCATTAGTTATATACTTTAAGAAATCTTATAAATCAAGGTAAAGCAGCAGTATGCAACCTTTCTTGTTTAAAAAATGGTCAATAAAGAAGAAAGATCTATATTACAGTGTAGTTGCACTGCCATGAGTCACCATGGAAAGCCTGTAATAATAATTCAGAGTCAGAGCTGTCAGGTCAGGCTTGGTATGAGTTTTTGGGACTCAACAACATCACAGATATACCATGAAAGAAAGTTCAGCTAGTCTTAATGGCAGTGTTATGAAGCAGGCGCTGATGCAGTGGACGATGGAGGTTGTACATGGAGGATATGCCTAAACATCAAGCCTGTTATCCCTCTATGATCTGTGCCATCACAGGTTGTTAAGCGAAAAAAAAAAGAAATGATGATTTAGAGAGCCAGCATGCAAAAAGGGAGAGCAACAGGATGGATGAAAATGGAAGATGGATGAATATTGGCTATCCACAGGTAGTGACATGGAATTTGAGAGTGATAGGTTTTTGTCTTTTTTCATTGGCTGAACAGATACGACAGTTACCTAGTTCAGTAGTTACTTATCTAGGTTCTAAAAGTTTGTTTTGGCTAGTATTAGTCAACTTGTCTGTTTGGCTGGATTTTGTCTTTTGAGTCCAACTGAGTCCAGCTTTCAGCATGTGTATTTTGTTCTCTGCTTTCAGGAACAAAGGGAGAAAATAAGAAACTCTGCACAGATAGTACCTAGTATCTCAGGATCAAACCATGGAGCTGTGAAGCAGCATAGTCCCTCAAGCCCAAAATTTCCAAAGGTTAATGTAAATATGTACAGTATGTACAAAAACAATGTATACAGTATATAATTATATAAGCAGAAGCTTATATAGAAGCACTGAGAAGCAGTGGCATAGCCATGAGTTATTTTCTTATTTTCAGGCAGGATGAGGAAACATAGTAAATAAAATCACTGTGTGATCTGTACAATTAAATCCATTATGTCTCCCAGGATATATATGTATATATATATATATATATATAGCAATCTTTGAGAAATTAAAATTTCCTCTTGGGAAGAATCATTGTCTTCCTAACAAACTGTGGTTAGAGCGGCATTGGGATTTGAACGCTCATAAATTTTACGTGTGTGCTGTATTAAAATTAAAGCAAAAGAAATACAGTGAGGGGAAATAAGTACTCATACACTTTTGTCTTTGTTATGTAATATACTGCCAGTGCATACCTGTATATCTGCTTCAAATTTATACACATAATGTCTTTTGACTTTGTACTTATAAATATGAACAAAATCAGTATGTAGGTATAAAAAATATGTTTTATATGTGTGTAAATTTGAAGTTGATACACTGTATATACTGGAAGTATATTAAATAACAAAAACGAAAGTGTCCATATACTTACAATTTGTGACAAATATTGTATTGGTAAAGAAAGTGGAAGAAGTTTCCTTCAGATTGGGGAGGAGATGCTCTTTTTTGTATCAGAAATAAGAATACAAATCAGAACTAAGCAGCTCAGCAAAGGAAAAAGGAATTTTCTCAGTCTCCCATTTCATTTTGGATCATATTGTTGCTGATTGCACATTGCATGAGGAAGAAAGTAAATTTTTACATCATATTTGTCCCTGATATCATATTTCTCTCCTGTAAATTAAATCTGTCGCTACATATTTCTGAACTAAGCCTCACGCTGTACCTGCCGCTCTTTGCAGCACATGTCTTTGCGACATATTCAGGTAAATCCTGATCAGGAATGGAAATGCAATATTCATAAAATGCAAACCATTTTCACCATAAAGTGTCCTGAAACATAAGAGATCTAACAGAAGATAGAAAGAAAGGACTGTGGTGAAGATTTGATGAAGAGAGACCATAAATCTGTTTGAAGTTGTTCCATGTTCCCCCAGCAGCAGTGTCACCGAGCTCATTACACTTCTAAATGCAGCTACTTCACATGTTTCTTTCCTGGGAACTCCCAAATGAGGGGGTAAATAGGACTTAGACTGTGGTCAAAATGCTGCTTGGGAGCTTCCTGTAACTTCCACACTCTCACATTCAATCAACACACCCCAACGTTAGGGATATGGCATGACCTATTTCTTATGTCACGTTAAATTGAGGAATCTGAGTGCTTTCCTACATATAACAAGCTCTCTAGCGGATTGGTTTATTCATAGTCTTACCTTTCACTCTTTAAATTCCTCCCCAGATATTGTGACTTTCTAAACCACAAACAGTCAATACCACAGACAGGCCTATTTCACATCACCAAGCTCAGCAGTACTAGACATTTTCTCCTGGGTTTTGACAGATGACCTTTGCAATCTGACCTTCACTGAAACTGTCACTGTGCTCTGTTCTGGATGATGAGTTTCAGTCCCACTGCTGAACCAAATCACCCTGCTCTCACCCTAAATGCCCCTCTATTTCATTGTCTTCTCTCTTAGCTCTACAGGACTTACCATGTCTGGCATCATCAGGGCAGGAAGCAGACCTCACTGAAAGTCACTTATTGCCACCAACACTTAGGATCTGGAGGAATCAGTGAGCTTGGATGACTGCTGCTAACATCTTTGCCTTGGGGCTGCATGGGCTCTGGTAGATAAATCTGGTGGAATGATAGCAGTACAGATGCAGGGTTCAAAGTGTCACTACCACTTTCTGTTATAGCACTGCACACACATGAGAGGAGGGGAAAAAATCCCAGAAGTTAAGTAAGCATCAGAATGCGCTGTAATATGATATATGGAGTTTGCTCACAGTTAGAATAGCCTCATGAATATTTTTACAGTGATCTGCATTTTTATGTCCAGTCCAGCTGCATTGTTTCAGAAGTAGGTCTTCATTAAACAGTACTTTCTGTGCTTTAGCTCATGAAGGGTTTAACTTGGCTAATCCAATATTGAGCCATACTATGTTCTATGTGTATTTAGTTATGTAAAGAAACAGCTACAGTTTGAGCTATATTTAAACAGAGCTGAAAAACACCCAGTCAATTAGTATGTACTGTAGAATGTTAATATTCAGTGAATCTTTTGGACTTAGTACATACTACTGTATTAATCCCTGGATTAATATTCTAATGCCAAGACAACTGCTGACCTAAAATAAATAAAAGTATTTATCACTAATCAAATAGTAGGAAATGCCATTTGTAGTTAAATCACATCTTTAGGGCAATGAGCAGCACAGAATGCCCACTGGCTCCCCACCAGTTTGTTCACTCAGTGTACTTCACTTTTTCAGTACAATTCTGAGTCATGCCATTTGCAGAAGCACTCTCATGCCACGCCTGTGGTGGTCTTATGGATCAGGAGTGGGCAGAAGGATGAATAATGGGATTTGGTGAAGGACTGTAGAGTGGTGCACATGTGCAGCTCAACACAGCTAAGAAGGGGAATGCTGGTGGATTTTAGTAGGATCAAGCCCCCTTTGCCTTCTGGCACTATTGATCAAGAGCCCATAGAAATGGTGAGGCTTTACAAGTATCTTTGTGTGCATTTAAACAGCTGACTTAAGAGTACTAGCAACATGAATGCTGTTGGGTTGCTCTCAAGAAAAGTTTCAAGTTGATTTTAAAAACATGACAACAGCAAGTATAGGAGAGACTGCAGCTCTGAAATGGTGGCATTTGATTCTGATTCTTTGCCTTCCATAAGGCTATGGCTGAAATTAATGGTATTTTCTCCTGTGTATGTGTTTGTGTATACAAGTTAATTACCTGATTTGTGCAGGTCAACAACCACTTGTCTCTTTTAAAAGCTCTTTTTAAAGCTTGTTTTTTTTTTCCAATGGGGATGGATGATTAAAAAAAAACAGTCATCCATGTCATCCTTTTTTAAAAGAATGACAAGTTTTATTTCATTATAAATGATCTCTATAATTTTCCTGTGGCAAAGGCAGAAACCTGTGGAGACTTTTAATGACATTCACTAATTGTCATGAAGTGATTTAGTGTAATGCTTGCTTTTGTATTCTTCCAGTTTTCTCCATGCACCCATTATGGTCCTTAAACACTACAACACACCTCTGCTCCTTTACTTGTTCTTCCTCTATAACAAGAGCACTCATACTCTCAGCTTCATAAAACCACACTCGACTAAGATTGATCTAATTCTCTCTTTTTTCTATTAGACACAAAGTATCCCTGTAATCACCTCCATCTAGAGACATTCTGAATATAAATAGCTTACCTGTACAGTCTCAAGCTGAAATCCTGACTCCTTGTGTAGCCTCACACACACGAGCTGTAAAGATTATTTATTAAGACTCTGACATGGAGCCAGGTTCCTGCGAGCTTGGAGTGCAGCCTGAAGCCTCTTCTGAGCCCACACTTACTCGTCCTCCCTCTGCTCATGCATTGTTCAAAAGCTCACACCATCATCAAACCCTCATCTGCTGAGGTAAATATTAGCCCATGCCTGCTTGATGGCAATTTAATGCAGCCATTAATAATCTAACGCAATCAATATGCTCTTACTCTTGGCCCCAAGGATGAATGGGCTTCGGCTCCCCTGCTGTCATGCTGTATAATTTCCTCATTCCTGCTGATGGTGGTGAACGGCTATAGTAACAGGCCACCTGATTAGTGATTAACATGTTTACAGGGTGAAATAGTTACAGGCGGCACAACAACATGCAGCCTCGGTCCTTTGAGGCAAATTGCTCAGTGGCTGATGTCTCTTTTTTTTAATAAGCCATTTGCTTTGTATGCTGTGTGGACCCTCACTTGGGCATAGAGGAGGAAATAATGCATAAAACAAATATGTGCTTCAGTTTAAATGAAAGATGAAAAAATGGTATTGTGCATCTCATTAGATGAAGATAATGGCTCCCATGACTTGACCATGAAGATCATCATGTTTGTATAAATGTATATATATATTCATGAAGGTCATGTTTAGTCGGGTCAGTTTTTCTGCAGCTTATCATGTACTGTGGTCTTCCTTTTCGAGAATTACAGCAGAGGAAGCTTTGAGACAGAAACCAGAGACATCATACGTCATTTGGCCAGAGCATTTAGCAATGTATATTTCATAGAAATTATCTAGAGATACAAGCATTTTCATTGAAATGACTCTCATTTTAGATATTATTGACTTGCCAACATTGTTCACTCAAACTAAACTAATAAATTATTAAAAATCATGTGTATAAGCATTCTTGACAAATCAACGTTGTGCCTTCCATTAGTAGAAATTTCTTCACGTGTCCTGCTGAAGATAATCGTCTCATGGATCTTATTTGGCGTTTCCCTGGAAGCGCTGGATGCTAAAAGGTGAAAGGTCATAGGAAGGATTCTGGCCCATGCTCAGCTCACACAGCACCTTCCCTACAACTGGACCAAACTTGAAACCATGCCCTGTGGAGATACAAATCAGATTTTTGTATAGGTGACACACAGCACTCTGTAGAGGAGAATATTCAGACCTTTATGTATTGTAATAGGGGCTTCAGAAAAAAATAAAGTACACATAGGGACAATTCTCATCCTGCATGGAATTGGGACATACATGATGTTAAATAAAGGAGAATGTATCCCTAGAACATAAATTGTTAGACACAAATTGTACACAAAAGATGTACAAATTAGAGCTACAATATGTAAGTTGGTCTGAAATGTAGTGCTTTCAGAATGAGGCTTTTTGAAGTTCTGATGGCTGAGTGGCCGAGTTTCTGAAAGACAGACCTGTGTGATGTGTGACGTTAATGTGACAGGGTAGCCATGGCAACTGCAAAGCAGTTGCTCTGGCGTAGCAGCTTTTATGTTAAGCGCATAGTGGACAATAGAAGGTTGTTCTCCCAAAACAGCCTCAGAATTGGCATCAAATAATTGCACGCTTTGAGATTTTCAGCCAGTGACACACACACACACACACACACACACACACACACACACACACACACACACACACACACACACAGTGTTTAGGAGAAGCAGAGAGGGCAAATGCAGTTATTACAGTACAGAATAGAGAAAAAAAAGAGGAGTGGAAGGTTAATAACAGGAATTTCTCAGTTCCAATCATAGGCTTAATGTTGAAATGAGGTGGAAGAATAAATGCCATAAATTATTAATGGAGTGTGTGCTGGAGAAGCAATCCTACAACGCTCTCCATCACACCTTTCTCCAATGGCTCCTCTATCTGAGAACAATACAGCTCAAAATGAATAGCTCTCCCCAGTATACCCCAATAGAAGCTTTATGGCAATTTCCTGAAGCCTTTAAAATGAAACTGTACTAGCAGAGTCTTTGAGTCGATGGTCTGAGGAGAAATTAATTAGCCTCGTAATTAGTTAAAGGATGAGACAATAGGAGCAGATGGATTGAATGCCAGGAGAGCCCTTTGGTCCCAGAGAAGCAGCTATGGAAGCATGCGGTGGCCCAGCGAGCCACAAGCATCATTAATTAGAGGATAAAAGGCATGTGCACTGGGGGATCCATTCACCGTCCTTCACTGCTGCCCCAGCTCAGTCCCTCATTAAAAACTAAGCCAGCATTTTGAGATAGTGAGCACGTATGTGTGTGTGTNTGTGTGTGTGTGTGTGTGTGTGTGTGTGTGTGTGTGTGTGTGTGTATTGTGAGGCACTCAGACATGGGAGTAAGAGATGTATAGTTTATTACTGCTGACCTGAGAACCCAGCTCCAATCACAATGTTGCTGTAGTTTGGGTGGTGGTCCAGTACAAAATTATTGTCAGGCGTGACCTAAGAGATCAGACAAACAGAGAGAATGTTATACTAGCATTCTTCACAGAGAAATATTCACTAAATACTTCACTGACTGCTTTTAATGAGCAACAGTGGAACCAAAGAGATCAGAACAGAATTCAGCTTTAGAAGGAATTTAACGTTTCAGAAGTTGATTAAACATGAGTTTAATCATTAACACGAGTTTCACTAAACTAACGCATTATGTGAACATTACACAAAATGAGGACAACCCACGTGTAATCAAAAGGGGAGAGATTCCCACAATGGGAAGTCATTATTAATTTATTTTAACATGTATGTTTTGTGCATAATTTTTAAAACTATCATGGATTTCAGTTCCCTGAGTTTTTTCCCCCATTTTTTTCAGATACAAACATATAATCTGTTTACTGTCTTTTTTTTTTAAAAATTAAACAAAGAACTTTTTATTCCATTACATGGCAAGTCCAGGAGACTTGTCTCATGATGCGTGTTTAACATAGCTGGTTTCCTGACTAAGCTCAAATTCTAACAAATCCAATCATGGTGAACTCTCACAATGTTTGTTAACAACTCATAACAACTCCGGCTTTAGACAATCAGGGAACAATTAGTCCCAGTGCAGTCCCTAGTTTTTTAAATGAAAAAGCAACCAAATTTTAAAATACAAATTTCTGACATACAGTTTTTAGTGAAAATTGCCAAATATATTTTAGATTCACTTGCTATAATATGCAATATACACTCAACTTGTATAGACTGAACTATCTATTTCTAATGATTCTTTAGTTGCAACACCGGCAGTTTAAATTACTGTTTCATTGTTCTATGTCTTAATTTGATGTCTACCATAAAAAAGAGAGATGGCTTGCTGCAAATTGGGAAAAAAAACAGTAAGACCACCTGTGCCAGAATATACTCCAGTAGAGGGCTGTGTCTAATAGTGAGTGGTAGTTTATCATTGTTGGGTGCTCTGCTTCTTGGGTGCCTCTTTGATTAAAAAAAAGTGTGTGTATATGCTTTACAATAGTAATACAAGGAACAAGGGTCTGAGTGTATTTCTCATGTACTGTTAAAGGAATCGGAGTGTTCTTTTTAAAACCAGCAGAAAAAGTTATGGAGTCCAAGCAGAGGCGAGTATCAAAAGCAAGCTGTGTACAAGACATACGAGCTTTCATCTAATTAATGCGCTGCTGTATTTGGCTGTTGGGGAAAGATAATAATGTGGAGGAACAGAGAGTTACATTCTTTTGCGACTGCCAAAGGACCTCTTTTATAACTTGTCTAGGAAGAACAGTCATATACACCCCTAAGAACATGAAAAAATACTTTAATTGGTGAACTAGAAATGTTGGAATAAAAAAGGTACATATTTATCTCCCTCTGAATAATGTCTTGTACTGTATTGTAAGAGCAATGTAGTACACATTTTGGTGGTGCAATTTCCATTTACTGTAACTTTTTAACATGGAAAATTAGGCATTAATGTTAGTTGTTATCTCTGGTCAGGGCTGATATGATAAGTACACAGTAAGTAATTTCAGGTAGATAATTGGGAAACATAATGCTTGCAGACACAGTGGGAAAGAATTTGATTTGCACACTGAATAACTGTAATAATCCCTACCTATTATGTATAGATTAATGAATCGGTGGTATTAGCTGAATGGTCAAGTCATGAATAGCCTCAGGACTGATGGTTGGAATGGTGATTGCAATCTATACCACTAATATCAGTTACCAATCTCTGATAAGCATCTGTGCCAGAATATACTCCAGCAGAGGGCTTTATTATTATTTATTATTGATAAATGAAGCTTAGGCTATATGTTCTTCTGTAGAAGTCCATTTCTATGGCAAAATAACCTGCTTGCACTGGGCTTAGCAAGCTGTAGGTTTGCTGAGATTCTATGTATGACCAACAGTAAGAGGTTGATAGTGAGCGTTATTTGCAATATCATGCTCTAAAATGCAGCAAAGATAAACTATTCCATCTGTGGAAATTCTATAACCCTGACATAAAATAATAATCAGGGACATCCATAGGACTTCTATAATCTACAAGTGACCTTTTCACAATTTATGCTCTTAAATCCATTTTTAAAGAATGGCAAATCTACTTACACGGTGTGATACATCAGGGAAAAATGTGTGATTTTTCAGACAGCTGACTCAGCCAAGAGCTGTTTACACTCTCTGATCCTGAACACATCAACTGTGCAGTATAAGTCAGCACAGCCTGATATAGGGTAAAATCAAACCAAGCTTAAATATAACCAAAAAATCCTGCTTCGTGAAACCAGCTCCACGTGTCATTTAAAGCTTCTCCTTCACACACATGCACAACAGGCCCTATGCAGTCTAGTGAGACTCGGCGGTGCAATATCTTCAGCTTAAAAGAACTGTATATTTTCTATTGTACCATCTGGTTGGCAAATTCAAGATATTAGTCATGCTATAAAGTAATAAGTGTATCCATCTGCCAGTCTGCTTTTATATATTTACTAGGGTTTTAACACTCAGTGTGTTGGACTATGTAGAGACTATGTATGTAGAGAGCACTAACTCACCGTGTACATACAGCTCTCCACAACAGCAGGCACAGGCACAAGGCCGGGGAAGCAGCGGCTGATGTAGCTGGACAGGGCATCCACGTCCCGTCTATCCGTCTGTCTGTCTCTCTCATCTGGTTCCGTCTCACTGCCCATGTGGTAGCAAACCTGTGTGTGACACACATGACCAATAGGATTTATAAAAGAGAAGAGAAAGACCTCCATCTGAACCTGAGTACAGCGGTATAGCTCCATAGTTCATCATTTGTAGTTTCCTCAGAGGAGCTGATAGGCAGACAAACCCAGGCTCTGGTGGCTGGAGCAGAGATACATCAAACATGACTCAACCATCTGTGTTCTCCTTCTCAGCCTTGTTGAGAATGATGACCTGGAGAACTCCCACTGAGGCAATAACATACTGAGAAACAGCGTCCAGGACCAGGAGAGGACGGGTGAGAGGAGAGGGGCAACTATTGGTTTTTAATCAAGCATGTTTTAATGAATGTAGAACATTGCTGTGGATTTGTGGCTCAGTCTAAGAAATAATCTTCTGTGATGCTCTCAGTGGATATACAAAAGCTGTGTGTATAAAAAAGCTGGATGTATAAAAATTTAAAACAATCAAATTTTGTATTTACGCCTATAGCAGTAATGTTCAGATTTATATGGAATACTGTATTATGTTTCCCTCCTAATTTAATGCATATGATTAATGTTTTTTTTTTTTCAGTTAGTAATTGTTGCAGTGTCGCAGCTGTGTGCACATCTGTGTGCAGTTCTGCATACTGGGCTCTCTGGTTTCCTCCCACCTCCCAAAAACATGCCAGTAGGTGAACTGGCTACATTAAATTTCTCCTAGGTGTGAATGAGTGTGTGAATGTGTGTATGATGCAGTGCAATGACTGACAACCCATCCCGTATGTATTCCCCCCTCACACCCAGTGTTCTCAGGATAGGCTCTGGATCCACCATGACCTTGACCAGGATAAAGTGGTTACTGAAAACGAATGAATGAATAGGTTTTAATTAATAGATTAGACTGTACTGGGGTCCCATCCCATCCTTTCATAGAAGAAAACTTAAATTAAAGTTTAACTTTGGTGAACTTTGATATGCAAATACGTATTATCAACCAGTAGCACAACTGCTTTTTCTGCTTGCTCCTTCATATTGCAAAATTAAGGAAACACTCATTTTAATGTGCTGTGTGCAGACATGAAATATTTTTATATTACTTTTTGTGTTTTTGTACTATTTATCTTTGGCCCTTCTCTTCAGAAGTCGGAACAGGGATAGCAGTGGACTTTTTCAATTTTCATCATTAATACCACAATACTGCTACCCATCTTCAAACTGCTGTCACTGCTAAATTAGCATTAAAATGGAGGACATGACTTGGCCTCTTTCACAAAAAACTATAAACTACAAATTTCTAGTATGACTGTGACTTTAAACAAAAGTACTATAGGTGCACCATCAGTCAAAATTTTGGATGTTTGTTGAAATCTGTTCCTAAGACACAATTTCAATAAGCAGTTTAAGTAGATTTTACTTAAAATTAATGTGTTTCCCAAACAAGAACCAAAATTCAAGTGTTTCATTTAGAACTTAGGAGGAACAAACAACATATGCTCATCTTATTTAGGACGTTTAAGGAAAGATTCCTGGGTGGCTCCTTCCTCTGATGCTTTTCAGTGATGTGTGATACCTCAGAGAATTTTTAATTTCTATATGATACAAAATGTTTGTGTTTGATTTGAGACATTACATACTCATGGACATACTGCATAGCATACTGTGTATAATACACTGTTTGAGATGCATCTTGGGGGCCGTACATGGTCGTTGATCAGCTGGAGAGAAATTCCCAGCTCCTTTCACTCACCTTCATCAGTCCTGGATATTCATTGGATGGGAGGCCATAGATATCATGCTCTGCCTCCTTTGGCTTCAATTGGATGAAACAGGGAAAGCGATTACTGATACTGTAGGAGCCTGGAACCTTCTCCTTCCAGTAGCACACATTTATCCTTAGCACCTGCCGAGACAAACAGAGAGAGAAAGAGTTGTTGTTGCTGCTGTTTTTGATCCAAGAGCAATTACCAAGAGTACTGTTCTCCTATTACTGCAGCATCAGGAATAAGATTTTAATTAAATGAATGTACACTGATATAAATCATGTCCTGAGAAAAGTAAAAAGTATTTAGAATTTCCCGCATTAATGAACTGTCCATCCTGCTTCCTCATTCAGAGATCATGAAAGCTCAGAACATATTCCAGACGGCACACATAGTCCAATTTACCTGGGTGCAGCCTCTCAGGTCCATGCCTTACTCAATAATGCAATTCCAATTCAGAGACCTATTCCAATCTTAAACAACACTGAATGCTTCTCCATCACCTGTGGTTTGGTGTGTGACATATGGAGGATTGTTTAAGTGTGAGTCTTGTTGATTCATGGCTGGGACAGGGGAAGAGAAATACCCCGGCTTGTTTATTCTGAGCAGTGGCTGACTTTTCAGGCTGACCTGGGGTGATGCCAGTCACGGTCTGAAGGCTTGTGTGTAATTCCCAGCCTCTGACCTCGCTGCTGCACTATGGTGGAAATGATTCTCCTTCAGATAATGCATTGTGACCTAGAGTCCTGCGTTCACTCCAGGACAGGATTGTTGCCGTATGAATTTTTAAAGGCAGATAAAGATGGAGCAGGCGAGTGAATGATGTATAAGATGTCTGCCTGTAGTTCAGTGAGAGGTTGTCAAGGCAGAGCTCTGGTTCATTCAGTACCTGCAGTGGAAGCTGCAGTCCGGTGTGGGAGAGAAGTGTTTTGGCCCAGGGACCAGCTGTGATCACCAGATTCTTTGCTTGGTACGTGCCAGAGTCTGTCGTCACTGTGATTAAATCACCAGGCTCAATATTAATCACTTTCTCTCCATCTTTTATCACACCACCATGTGACTGGAACACCATCTGGAAAGAGGAGGAAAAAAAAATCCTCAGAATTAACAATCCAATAATAGACAAATCTCGAAACTGACATATACAATCGCCACCATAATTATTGGCACCCTTCAGAAGAATGAGTACAAATGATTCTAGAAAACAATAGACATAATGATTCAGTAAATAAATATTTTTTCTTTGAACAAAATCATCAAACTTTCCCTAAATAATATCATATTTTTAAAAACATAGGTGGAAAAATTACTGGTATGTCCTAAATAATAATAATAATAATAATAATAATAATAATAATAATGTGACCAAAGGGCCTCTTTAAAACAATTTTTAAAGAAATTGCTCTTGTTCACCACCATGGAGAAAACTACAGAACATTTTAGACATACCAAACAGATCTTTATTAACCTGGACCTGCCAGGTAATGGATATAAAATATCATAATAAGAAAGTTTTAAAAGTCTACAACAGTTGAAAATTTACCAGAAACTGGACGCTTGAGCATACAGTGTGGGCAATGCTGTTTCAGAAATGCACACTTGCACAGCTGATTCCTGCATGTTGTCAAGTTACAAGTTCACCTACCTATAGAAAGCTGTTGTACAAAATAAGCCCTTGCTGGTATGTCATGCAAAAAAGCAGTGCCTGAACATTGCCAAGCCAAAAAATGTTTTACATACAATGAAAAGCACCAACATTCACTTCAAAATACGGATACTGGATCTGTGATACTTTGGAGCTATTTTGTGGCTGGTGATTTGGGGCTGGTGTGACAGTTGACAAGATCATGAAATCTTTCTTTCCACAAAGTGTCTGGTTGCCAGATGGTTTAGATTTACATTTAGAGCATCCAGCAACATAATGACCCAAATCCTGCATTCAGATTAGCACAGAAATAATAATAATAATAATAATCATAATAATAATAATAATAGTAATAAATCAATTCTAGTTTTCTATCAGTTCTATTCTGTTTTGCAATGACAGCCTCAATCTCCAGGTATGAACTGGGTGGGATCTGAATCGAATGGCCATATTCCAGAGCTTGAAGTGTTCTGCATGAGGAATGGATCCAAGATCTCTCAAGTGTACTGCAAGGTTATTTGGCATTAGAAGAAGAGGCTCAGTGCTGCTACTGTCTCCAGGAGAGGCTTTACAGAATATTAACCATTGAAATGCTCATCATTTCAAAACCCAAATTTTATTTTTGTGTAAAAACTGTATCGCCTCTGTGTGTTTGAGTGTATTTGAGAAAATATTGTATTAAAATGTAACTAACGCCACTCATATTTTTAAGCTCAAAATATCACTGTGTATGTGTCATTCATTTTATATTGGTTGTTTTCATGATGGGTGCCAATAATTCAGGTAGCAGTAGAATTATTTTTCCATGTCTGTAAAGCTTTTCTATCAGGAGAGAATCGTGTTGTGGACAAGCACTTCTTGTCAGGTGTACTGGGATCTGAGGGCAGAGCAGAATGATGATGAGACAGCTGGGTGGACTAGAAAGAGTAGGGCAACTAATGAGCAAGAAGCGAGAACTGCTTTTAGACAATACCATCAGGGAGCCTACCGGTGCACTCTGATGATCTGCTGTAGGCCAGACCAGCCCGAGTCTTGGAGAACATTTTCTGTGTGCAAAGTGCAAGGTTGGAGTCCTATAGCAGAAACAAGCTACACTGACTAACGATGGCTGTCTCATCTTTGAGACTATACTGCATGCTTAGGAGTGTGGTCCAGTTATGTGCTGGGAGGTCACAGCCATAAAAATACTTCTCAGATCATTTTTTAAAAAAAGAAACTGGCTTAAAATATGACAGCAAATGTACGTCATTTTCTTCAAGGTTAATAATGGTGTCTGGTGCCTTATCTGCACCCTATAAAGAAGATTAATCTTTTAAAATAAATGCACACAGGAGAAAATAACTGTCTGGCTATTGAAATAAAAGTGACTAATTGCTTGGTGCTTGATGGCGCACTTAGAAGAACTTTTCTCCTCAAAGCTTTGTTCCCCATGAAGCATTGTGCTGATCTGTCATACTCTAATGAAATGAAATGACAAGTGCTCTTTATCTTTTTTTCACACTTTAGAGGAACAGGCTATAATGACAAGGCATACTTAAACTCTTTCTATAACACAGCCAAACTCTGAGAAACACTTTTAATCCAATTCACACTTAGTGCAATGAATATGTTAAACATAAACAGATGTGTTCAGCATAAACTGATGAACCCAGCGATTCAAGTCTGAACTGGGAAACTACAACCTCCTAGCTTCCAAAAATATAATTTATTTAAAAACATGCACAGTCACAGTGACCTAAGAGGTTTAGAAGTGTCTGACCTGGGCTGCTCTGAGTGATCGGTCTGCGTACAAAACTCCAGCAGTGGTTTCCACAATCGCAGCATCTCCGCTCGTCAGGTTCACATTGGGGATGTGTTGGCTGAACTCGTGTCTCTCCAGCACCACAGTGGGAACCTTGTTCCTCTGCACTGAGCTCTTAATGAGCTGGAAGTCCTTTCCGTTCTCTGGACCCATCAGCAGCAGGCCAGTACGCCTACAACATATGGCACTGTACAGTTAACTGTTCCCGTTAGGCCTGTAAATTAATCAGCATTAACACATCCTTGACAGCTGGATGCCAAGGTTGGGACAGTTGGAATCCAAACTTTGTGTCTGCGTGTGTCAGAAAGTTGCTGAAGAGACAAAGACAAGCCCGAAAGGAATAGAAAATTATAAATATTGGTTTGCATAACTCCTACATCTGCCTACTTCCATAATGCATCAGCTCAAGTTTAAAGGTGCAACTCCTTGATCAGAGTTTTATGACTGTATGTATGTGGGAAGAAATTAAGAAAGAAGGGCTTTATCACTGTATGTGGGAAGAGAATTATGCCAGGCTGGCTGTGTGTTTATAGCCTACATGCATCAACACTTCTCATGTCTGTTTAACGGATGACCGGCATGTGAAGGCTACCCACACTCTATGGCCTTTACACTCTTGAGGGATTCTCTCCTTCACCTGTGCCTATACTGTATGCATGGCCAGTCTGGATGTTGAACAGAGAACTGTAATTAAATGGTTTCACAAAGAATTTGTCCACATTTCTTATATTTCTTGTCCACATACACTTAGCTAGCATGTACATTAATTTACAGATGTTCAAGGGCACAGGTATGATTTGGGCGGTGGAACTTTCTCAGCACATCAGTGACACTAACAAGGCATTTTAATGGGCGCTCCTGGGATTTTTTTTAAACATTTCCCTGCTGGGTTAATAATAGTCTAAACAAATATTCAACCAAAAGAAGCGTATTGAGTAACTGCTTTACCTTGGTCAGAATTGCAGTGAATCCTAAGAACATTGTTGTCAGTCCATCAAAAGGACACCACACATTCACGCCTAGCAGCAATTTAGAGTAGCCAATCCACCTACTGAAACCAGAGAACCCAGAAGAATCCCACGCATGAGAAATTGCACACAGACTGTAACCCGAACTCAGGATCAAACTGGGGACATTATGCTTCCTACTGCACCACCATGCTGCCCTTAATGCACATTGCATATGGAAAATAATGGTTATAATCTCTAATGGCTCCTCTACAAAATGGACTAACAAGGACGGTGTGTCTAGTAAAGTAACTAACAATTGTTTTAAATGTTTTAATACACCAAGCAACACAGCTGTATGATACACTCACACATACAGAGCCACACATATACAGAGCTTGAGAATGGTCTACCAGCCAAATGACTTCAGTGGTGGCCTTGTTCTGATTCCTTCTCACTGATGGGTGGAGTAGACAAGGTGATATCCTGTATAAGTATAATCTAAATGTACCTAATAAATTGGCTGGCGCACACACACACACACACACACACACACACACACACACACACACACACAAACCTGCAAAGCTTCAATCCTGCCTCGTTTTCCAGCTGGGCCCACAGCTCATAGCTCTCCTCCATCATGTGTGTATAGAAGTCTTCTTCATAAGCTTTCCGGATGATGCGTGTCTGGCCATGAGAGCTCCCACGGGAGTGTGGCAGGACAAACTGAGCAGAAACACAAGCACACACAGCACACCCATTCAACACTGTAATCTATATCTCTGCTCACTACTTAATGTTACTAATTCTATAACACTGCAACACAAATGCAACAGTGCACCAAGTACAAGGAATGAAACATTTCCAGCATGATAAGAAAGCTTAAAATAATATTGCAAATAACTCTTTAACAGGCTGAGCTCAACTGCTACAGATACAGTATGCTTCTTTTTGCATATATCACCAACTTGCTCCAGCAGTAGAGTGTTCTTGTTATTTTTGGCGAGGTGGTAGGCGGTAAACGAGCCCTGAATCCCTCCGCCTATAACAATGCACTCGTACGCCATGTTGAAAAAGAAATGCTGTTTAAAAAGTGCTGCAGTGTACTTTCAGTGCAGTCCAAAGTTCTCACATTACACTTATATAACTGCTGGCATGATGTGAGACACACCCACTCAGCACTGTTTAAAGGGGACTTGCTGTACAAATGATTTACACTGTGATAAATGTATGCAGAATGATTTAACACGTTCTTTGTATTTGCTCAGTCAAAGCTGTGTGTAAATATATACACAAATCTAAGCAAATCTAACATTTGTTTTTTGGTAAATCATCAAAGCGTCGAAACCTTTATACACAATTTACACACAGATTCATGTGTGCACTGATACATGAGGGCCCTGGACTATGTTTAAGAAGATATAAAAAGTAAAAAAAAAAATGGCGTCTTCCCAAGTTTCTGCCATTTTTAAAGCACAACATACAAGTGGAAGACCTTGTGTTGTGGGAAGTGGGAGACCTTGTAGTGTAACCAACACTGACATTTACATTTATTTATTTAGCAGAAGCTTTTATCCAACGGAATTACAAATGATTACAAGCAATTTTGTCACTACCAATTTTGCAAGTTGTGGCTATAATCCTTATAGCTTACATCAGTGCACTGTGACATGAACACGCTGCAAAGCAATGTCTGAAATGGCACACTGCTGTACTAAACCTATCATGTGTAGAAGACGGGGAAAACCCATCACATGGTCGTTTTCTGCTATATATAGTTCTGCTTTCATGTACTGAAATGTGTTTTCCTTTTGCACATACTGTATCTCACAGTCACAGCAATTTAAAATCGGCTTTCCCCCAAAAATGACTGAAACATGTCCTTCATACCTCACATTTATAGTCTAATCTACCAGTTGTAAAGAATTATAGGTTTACAACAAGAAATGAGCTGTCACTTTGATTATCTGCATCATCCACATCACTCCACCACTCTGTTGCATCACCCGAGGTAGAAGTTACTCACGGCTTTTTAATTCAAGCCTCATCATCATCTCTTCACTCAACTAATTTCTGTTCATGCAAAACTCAGTTGGGAAATAATCGCTAACTCTTGTATTAGGTCACTGAAATATTTTTTAAAACTTTGTCTTCTGTCATCTGTACAGTGTGCATAAGCACTCTTCTCTCTTTTGATGATGACGATGCAGGAGCCTTGCAGATATAAATATATAGCTTTAGTAAATATACTCTCACCGAACACTTTATTAGGAACACTATACTAATACAGAGTAGGGCCTCCCTTTGTTCTCAAACAGCTTCAATTCTTCATGTCGTGGATTCCACAAGATGTTGAAAACATTCCTTTGAGATTCTGGTCCATGTTGCATAATGATTGCATCACGCAACTCCTGCAGTTGTTTCAGGTGCACTTTCATGCTGCAAATCTCCTGTTCCCAAGGGTGCTCTATTGGATTTAGATCCGGTGACTGGGAAGGCCACTGAAGAGCATTGAACTCACTGTCAAGTTCATGAAACCAGTTCAAGGCGACTTTTGCTTTGTGATAGGATGCACACTTTTGCTTTGTGGCCATGAAGGGATGCACACAGTCAGCAACAATACTCAAATAGGCTGTGGCATTCAAGCGATGGTTGATTGGTATTAATGGGCCCAAAGGCCACCAGCCATATGTCAAAACATGCATCCAGGCTGCCAACCATATTTATCATAGCATGTCTGAATACAGTAAAAATTAACCAGTATTGAGAAACGTGCATGTAACGGATAACCAATTTGTCTTTGTTATTTGCTCAAACGTTATTTACTTATGTTATGTTAAAATGGTGATGTAGTATGTGTGGCAGCATATAATCTATAGTATGTGGTTTTGCAGCATATCACTCATTACTCATTGAAGCATTTATTCAGGCATTTACCTACAGAAACTCATTAAACCTGAGGGTCTGGTAATAGCAACATGTGTAACCATAGAGTATAATTACTAGAGGCTGCGACCTGTCAAAAAAAATGTCAAGATCTATGAATGAGAACTGGCTATTTTTATTTAGCTAGCTCATTAACCGTTCTGTTCATAAACACATATTATACCTTAGCTATGAAACTACATGTTAAAGAAATCACAGTTCTTGCTTGGTTAATTTCCATTCCATTTCCAGACTGTTTGTGGGTTTAAAGATATATCATCAGGAGATATTGCTCTTTAGACCTATCAAGTCTGAATGGTCTTTCAGCATCTTACTTACTTTCTCATTCCCCCTGTCTCATCTTAAGCCCTAGAACATTCTAGGTTCTGTGCTGTTTTACAATTAAACCTCCTCTATGTTTTACAGATTATGACACTAGGCATTGTGAAGGCTGCTGTCACTATTTGGACAATTTCTGATGTTTTCCCTCTGCTTTTCTTTGGTTTATATTGGAACATTGATGGAGGGCTTTATAGAGGATAAAGGAAGAGAAGAGGGGATTGTAACAAAAGGAGAGAGGGCTGTGTCTGGCAGGCATCTTTAAAAAGGCTAAGACTAGGCTTTTCTGTGTGTGCTATGGAGTTTTGGGCCATTTGGTTAAACAGATGGCTCCCACAGATAGGATGGTATAGAGAGGGTCAGCTGGTCATGCTTCCTGCTGTCCAGGTCTGTCATAGACAGATAAGGTGTGATCCTCCCTATTGGCACACTTCTATAAAAAATAATATCTACAAACATCATCTTACAGCAGATAGACAACATGATGAACAATGTCAAACACACCCGAATGTGCGGAATAATTATGCCAATTAGTAAACTGAACTCGGTGATTAAATGCCGTTTTGGGTCTTTTTGTGCTCTGTTGTGTTTTGGATAATGATAATAATTAATAGCAAGGCTAAATTATTTTAATTATATTCAAACATCTGTTTTGTATTGACCCTTTATTTCTAATCCAGACCTTTTCTAACGCATTTTCCCTGTCATGGACAGGCAGCTTTTGATTCTTTAGGACATTTCTCACCTACAGTATGCAGGTATAAAGTAATCCCTGTAGGATGTCATTATTTTTCTTGCTAGTTCACACGCTTCAGCCTCTACATGAAGTCTCTCAAGCAATCCTGTTGGACCCCCATTCCAATTAGACTCAATCTCCCACATCTTCTCGCAAGGATGGATTTCCTCAGCTTCAGACCGATGACCTCTCAGAGATATGTCAGCCACTTTGAGATTTCTGGTCTTTGGTCAATTGTAGCATATAATTTTATGAGAGCAGAGCGTTTTAATCAATCATATGCAAACAGGCTTTTTAATCAATTAAACTGGTTAGCATGGTTTTAATAATTACATCCTTGAACATAAAGGGGCTGATAAACCCCCGGTGCTGCCCCAGAAGACAGCAAATAAAGTAAGATGGTGTTCATGTGTAGGGTTCAACATCTGCTGCCTGTGAAAGTGTTTTCCTGAGCTTCCTTACACACAAAGGTGACATGATGTATGGCAGATCTCTTAAGCTTTTTAAAGGAGCACCGCTGTGCTGTTAAGCCATGTATAAACTGCAGTGTCAGGTGTTCTCGTGAATGTTGCTTTGGAATGGCATCAATAAGTGTTTGCGAGAGGAAAATGATACTGCACCAATTTTAGAGGCAATGGGATAAAAGTGCTGTCACACCACTCTGTTAATGTCTGACTGTTTTGCTGTATATGTGATGTAAGCTCTCATCAGTGAATTGAGTTGACATGAAAGCTAAAACTTTAAGCATTTCTACTTCTCTGTAGGAATAATAAAAAAAAGCCCATCTGGAGCAAATGGTGCAAGTAAGCCATTAAGTCAATATTTTCACGTCAGTATTTTCACTAGCTTTGAAAAAGCAGACTTAATGGACCAAATATAAAGTTTATTAATCGTTTATTCTGTTCTTTATGTGTAGGTATTTTTATTTAGCCAGTTCAAGTATATCCTTTTCCTAATATGACAGCAGTCTTGTACACACATTCAAGTACTAGGTGAAGACTGAGGATGCGACTCATGCAGATAAGCAGATACACAACTGTCCAGTGTGTTGCCACCCTTACTGTACAATCCTTAGTGTAATTTACTCTCAGTGGAAATACTCATTCTTGGACCATCACAAATTGGAGGTTATATTCTACCTCGAGTGTTTCAACATCTTTGTTTTGTGCAGAAAAATATCTGACCTGGATCATCGGTGACAATGTGCAAGTAAATCAAAAAGTCAGTATTTCCACTGGTGTTTATTTTTGGTGGAAATAATGATTTTTTTTTGTTACAGTGAGGAAATTTTTATGTTTGTGGTACTAGTCCTCCCATCAAAACAACTGTGCAGACAATTACTTCTAGACACCCAAGTGTCCTTAATTGTTGGGATTTAAATGGCTGAAACACTTTAAGTGGAAGAATAGCTTTCCATTGGAAAGGTCATGCTTCAAAATATCAGCAGGCAGTCAGAAGTCTTTAGTGCACTGTAAGTATCGTGGCTCGTTTTTTACTTGCCATTTATTTTAACCACTTTATTCCTTATCATGTTTAAATAGGAATTCATCCTTGTCAATATTCATAATCTCCATACCGAATGTACACGATGGTGTCCAACCTTATTTGATGAATGACTTAACCTCTGTGAATAATGATAGTGGTTTACAGGTGACTGCTCTTCAGGGTAGAATTGCAGAAAAGAGAAACATTTGACTTGGATTGTATAACAAACTTTGTCCAGAAATTTCTCGGCTCTCACAGCCTTAAGTAATTGTCCTACCCAACTGCTGTTAGTCTCCCGTTTGACTCTTCACTGTGTAAAAACTTATGTCTGTTAGTTTTACTGTTAGCTTGTTGGTGATCACACTGGGTAAATAGGATTTCCTATTCCTATAAAAGGAGTACATATTTATTTCTGAGTGTGATATAACAGAAAGTGAACTGAATATCCCAATTATAAGTAGTCTCAGGATCTGGAAAACAGTAAGTATCAGTAAGGAGAAGACGCTGAAATACAAAAAGACAGTCACATTTTTTCTGCACCACAGTGTGTTCAGGATATGCTGAAAGTTTTTTTTTTGGAGAGGAAATATGGACAAATAGAGTGATGGTTTAGAAAATCCTTTGTTGAAGAAGAGTTTTTATAATGAAGTCTGGGCAAGCTCTTTTTATTTGCGGTTATATGCCTTGGTCTTATCTGGTGCAATATGTTTGGAGAAAAAATTTTCAATATTACCATCTTATAAGGAAGCACCAGAAAAAATATGCTGTGAAAATCTTAATGGGTTCTCTTACCCAAAATGTCAGCCTCCCTAGTGAAAGAAGCGAGAAGTTTTGTGGAAAGATAAAAAATATATATTTGAGTTATTTTGTCTGTTATTTTTGTGATGGTTAAAGTAATGGTTTTCATAAATGCCCTCCAATATGCTTTGACAACTCCAGTGTGGAGCATGGCATATTTTATATTTGCTGTAGAATACAACAGAATTGTACAGCTAATGTGACCCTGGATGGACGTGTTGTTTCAGATTTAACATTTTAATGATTTATATAGATCTAGAAAGCAACAATGCTGTTTTGTCCTGCACAGGAGAAACACAGCGGTCCTGTTGAAGGTGTGTATGTGTCTATGTTTAAGAGACTAGAGGACATCAGTAGCATTTGCATGAATGTTTTCTTTAATATTAGTCTGAAGTGGCCTTAATACTATAAACAGAGCCCAAAACCAGATGGAGAGAATATGAAATTAAATAATAGTTCATTGTGTTCCTAATATGTAGGCATTTATATTTGAATTATATAATGAAGCTTATTCATTTACTTTAACTAATTCCTTTTCTTTATATGACTGCCATCCAGTGCACATACAGTAAACATGGGGTACCCATGCCACAAAGCTGGAAGCACACAATTGTATAGGATGTCTTTGTATCCTGTAGCATTACAATTCCCCTTCACTGGAACTAAGGGGCACAAACTTGTTCCAGCATGACAATGCCCCTGTGCACAAAGCAAGGTCCAGTGTTTGCCAAGGTTGGTGTGGAAGAACTTGAGCATCCTGTACAGAGCCCTGACCTCAACCCCACTGAACACCGATGATGAACCGGAACGCTGGCTGCACCCCAGTCCTCCTTCACTGACTTCATTGCCTGACCTCACTAATGCTCTTGTGGCTGAATGAACACAGCCACATTTAAACATCTAGTGGCAAGCCTTCCCAGCAGAGTGGAGGTTATTGTAACAGCAAAGAGGAAATAAATCTGGAATGGGCTATTCAAAAAGCACATATGAATATGATGGTCAGGTGTCCACAAACTTCTGGCCATATAGTGTAATATTATTAAGCACCGGAGTAAAGTAGTGGGATTACAATAAGGATAGTCTAAATGAAAAAAACTGGGTCATACTGAGACCCTGGTCATGGACACTGTGTGGCACAGCTAGATGTCATGGCTGCATTCCCAGTTTGTATTTCTAAAATCTTTGAAGGTTTGCTACTCCTCTGTACAGTACCCTCCTTAGTCCATTTTAGTTCACTGAGCTTTCCCACACAAGTGTACATGCCAAATGTAGCGCTTCATCCACTCTGGATCAGCTGCGTATCCGGCCAAGTGTCCTTTTCCATAATGGCCCAATACTTATCAATGTTACAGATCTGTGATCAAATTTATTTTAGCTCTGGCCCAAGTTAATAAAGAATATTGGTCCATCTGGCCCTAGGCTGGTGCAGATCCAAATGTAATTTTTAACATAATTCAGAAGTGGTTCAGACCTATTTGTTTTTTTTTGTTTGTTTTTTTTTAGATAAAATTATCAGAGTTTTTAGCATTTTGCAAAAAGTAATTTCTAAGCAAACATTAATACCACATTCCTTTAAAAATAAAAGTGTGTAAAGTGGAATTATATTTTTAGTGCTGTGTTTAGGAGCAGACTCTCCTCCTACTCATCACCATTGTTGTAGCTGTTAGCTGAATGGTCATTAGATGAAGGTCATTAACTGAATGGTAATGTTAATGAGCTTGGTGAAGGTAGACGCTCTTTACCACTATACCTCCCCAGTCTGATGCCAGATTTAACCTTCTGATGACATATTTGTCGTTGTCTTTATTGGTAGCTTGGAATGCAAATGGGCTCTTGCAAACATCCTCTGTGGACCTAATCAAAATGTTGTACACGTATCCATTCAGTGGCGGCATCATTTTAAGTAGCAGTAAACAAAAGTGTAACACTGAATCAATACAGTGGCAATAATAGTGAATAAAAGCTTTAATTTATGAATATATACCGTGGTCCAAAATTCTGAGACTTCTTTGAAAGTCTTGGGTTTTTTTCCAGTTAAAATTGGAAATAAACAGAAGATTTTAGAAAACTGAAACATTTAAAACAAAGAAAGTAAATGTTCAATGTATTAAATATTTAATATTTAAGATTCTGTATTATTTCTAGGTCCATATTTAAATGTAAGCAAATTTATAATACTGACTGTGTTAACTGCATTGTAGAAAAGGTCAGATTTTCCTCATGCTTTATCTCTTATATTGAAAAAAAGTGTTCAGACAACAGAAACTCTGATATTCATGTAAATATGTCAAAGATTCTACTTTTCCCTCGTTATTGTTTTTTTGAATGCCACTATGCATACTGTATATATTGTAAATAGCTTTCTCTTTCTCTTTTCTCCTAATACAGTTCTGCACATTATTTTATAGATGAAGTCCATATGCATTCAGAATCTGCTGACTGGCAGAGAGTTCAGAGCTAGCAGATGCTTGACCCACACTGGGTGTAAGTGCACACTGAGAATGCAACTGTCAGGACTATTGCATGACTCCCAACGCCCAAACATGCTTGATTTCAAGGGTTGCATCATGAATTATTCCCCTAATGTGGTTTCTTGTAATAGACACAAACAGTGTTTAATTTTTCAAGAGCTTTACATGCTCTAACATTCTTATGGGAGAAACTCAGCAAAGGACATTTGGATTCAGGCGAACAGGGCTGCTGTTGGGAATACCTGAGAGTTTATGCTTTCATGATTTGTACATTTCTGCTTGGCAAAGCGAGTTTAGAAATTACAGTGTTTGTGTGAAACAAAAGGGTTTTATGCACAACAATGGCAGGTTCAGTGATTTTTTCCATTATTTCTCTGTTTCACCACTTTCCCCCCCTTGCATAAGCCCAGTAAAACAAAAAACAAACAAAAAAAAAAACACAGAAATGCCATGAGACAATTATTCTTTGGGACAGATGTCGCCATGGTGCACGGCTTTCTGTTGTTCCCGAGTTAAGTGATTTCTGCTTGCCCTTGCATTTATCTGTAGCCGAGCACCTGGAGAGATCTCTAACTGGTGTGGGAGAAGGGGCCTGTGGGGCCATGGCCACATCTGGTCAATGTGCAGATTAAGTGGAATAGAGAGATGGGGGGAAACAAGTCAGACATTCTACACTGGACCAAACACTGCAGAATTGGGTGTAATGGACTGTCTCAGGGATAACACATAGAAATGAGCTGTTAAGTAAATGTGGTGCGGTTTTAGTAGAGTAATGGAGGGCATAGGTATACATTTTTTGGGTAAAAATGTATTATTAATTTTGTCTTTGCATTCAGTTGATGCACAACCTTTCAGAGATAAAAGTCATGTAACATGCTCATGTGTAATGTGATTGACTTTAGCGTCTGAAGCTGTGTTAAACGAGATTCAGGAAATGTACTGCTATACAATATGTATACATATGTTACCTAGTAAAGAAAAATTCAGTTCAATTGGCCTTTTATCAATTTTATATGGAAATGCCTGAAATACTAAACATAGTAAAATAAACGTATGTGCAGTGTGAAAAGCTGACTGACCCCTTTAAATGAGTGATTATAAAACCAATCCTCAAATATTAGATTAGATTATGAAAAGCTGTAGCAATCAGCTCTATTGCCATAACCCAGAAGAAACAGCCTCACCCATAATATACATTGTTACGCTCTGTAGGACATGACCTAAATCACAGTCTATTGCGCCAGTGTTTGCTCTGTATTCCTTTCCATTTCTTTGCCAAATGGTGGTGATCTACTCTGGCACAAAGAAGAGATGTATTCTGGGTTGAAGGTCTTTAAGCAGCTTAGCAAAGTCTGTGACTTTTATTAAGACAAATAAGCAGGGAATTGGAAATGTATGGTCAAGCTCTGAAAGAGCACTCTCGTCCTCATTTTGAAATAAGGTGATAGAAAGAAAGAGAGAGAGAGAGAGAGAGAGAGAGAGAGAGAGAGAGGGGAAACCTGTGTCTTTAATATCTTTCATCAAAGATTACTCACACTTTGAATTTGTTTAAAGAGCACTTGATCATAGAGTGCATGTCTAGCTGAACAAGAACTGGAGCCTCGCCTTGATGAGACTTGATTGAACATGCCTAGACCTGATGAGAGTTGAGAATATATTTAATATCGCTGAGAGAGAGGTAGTGCCTTGGCTATTTGATGTAATGTACAAGAGTGTAGGGGCAAGATCTGAAATACAGATTTCATTACAGATGATTGGTGAGTGCATCACTCACTCCCTCTCTCTAACTGATGAAAGTGTGATGGAATCTGGGCTAGTTTGTTTTGCCCTATGACAGCCTTTTTCTAACAGCAGACTATGCAACATGCTATAGGATGACTAGGGCTGTATCTGTGCTATATTTACTCAGAGAGTATGATACAAGGCTGTACAGATATTTGTGGAATAAAAGCTGCAGATATCTTGTTTTGCATTCTGTGTTTTGTGTGCTTTACAGTTAATCATAGCTTCCAACAGAATCAGAATGCTTTTCGGATACTTTGTGCTTGAAACCCATTTGGAGTAAACAAGCATATTGCTGATGGGTAATCATGCTAATTTATCAGGTTAGAACACAACCTACCCTTCTTAAGTCTCAGGTCTTAAACTTGAGTGTTTAAAGTGTTTGCTCTAATCTAAAGGACAGAAAAGAGCAGCAGAATCAATAGCATAACCAGTGCTTGAGAAATAGGTAGGTATTCACGGAGGTAATTTGTACACATAAATATATCAGTTCAAATACCACCCTCACCAAATGGCCTTCAACTTACGTGGTAGTTTTATAATTTAATCAAAACTATTGGTCGTATTTAGAACTGGATCCTAGTACCATTCCTCAGTTTTGCACCTTTAGGGGGAAACGTTACTGTGTGTTTATTGTGCCTACCCATAGACTGATTTCCTTATAACCTTTAAATCTCTTAATGACAGATTTAATTGATTTTATTTACACAGGAAAATAACCTTTTAAAGATCAGACTCAATTCAGTTTTCTAAGCTATCTTTCTCTCTTCTTTATGTGGGGCTGAGTAATTTTGGATTTTGATACCAGTGTAGCCTATTTATCCTAGAGAGCTGATGCAGTCCCGGAGGCACATTCGGTATTACTGCCTCAATGAGCAGAGAGTTCAGTCTGCCTTACAGCAGAGTAAGCCAGGCTTTACCTGCAAACATGTACATTCACACACACACACACACACACACAGAGAGAGAGAGAGAGAGAGAGAGAGAGAGAGAGAGAGATCGCGCACAAATACCCAAAAATGTGGTATGAGTAGGTTTAAGGTTACTAAGGACTGCATTTTTAAAAAATATCTTATTCATTGGTAATATTTATCCAGTCAACAAAACGTCTGTTGAACTCTGAATAGTAATTTTTTAAAAACAATTTAAAAATAAATTTTTAAATCATTTTAAACTCTGAATAGTAATTTTTTTAAAATAAATAATAATAATACTTTTTTAAAATAATATTTTTTTAATAATTATTATTTTTAATAATTGAATGATTGCATTTAATATTATTTCCTGATAAGATTAATTTAATTTCCTCAAACAGGTTTAAAGGGAAATATAATGGTAGTGGGTGTGTGCGCATAAAAGACGGCAGCATAACTCGACTATATGTGCTAATACTTGTTTAAGGCATTCATAAATATCCATTTCTACATTATTTCTTCAAAGCTTTCCATCTAGTCTCGTGTATAGTGCATGGGGGTTGCTCTGTCAGACCCTGTAGCTGTATGCAGAGTGCAAATCCTGACTATTTATGAGAGAATCACTGCATCACTAATTTTATGTGAGGCATCTTTTCTGATCCAAGGCCCAGAAAATACAAAACATGACATTTCATTAGATTCATGACAAACTGATTCAGTAGCCTAGTCCTACCGATGTGATGGAGGCTGAGCTGAATAGAGCAGGCGTGTCATAGCCATTCAAACTGAGGCGACATGTCCCCTCACATTGTGCTCTGTAGGTCAGTTGATTGCAATTTAATTTAATCAATTGTAATCTAAATTCATTAGCAATGGGACAATGGCAGAGATGTGGCACGGGGTGATAGCTGACACCCTGATAGCTAATAGCTGCCCCTGAAATAAGCCTTGCCACCTCAACCCAGACCACAAAACGCTCAATGAGAGATCTATTGCTTCTAGGCAATACTTGCAGACTTAATCACATTTAACTCATATCGATTTAAATTACTTTTAAAGCTTGGTATTTGGGCCAAATTCTCTGAGTATTAGGAGCTATAGAGGAACTACGAAGCCAACTAATGTTTTTATTTGGTCATTTTTTGCAAATCAAGTATTCTGCAAATCCTGCAAATGCAAAATTCTGATCCTTTGCAGACTTTTGACTGGAACAGACCACAATAGTTAAATATGGATTTAAATCTGCTCCAGTAACGTGCTGTCTGGGGAGCCCAGGGCTCAGTGAAGCACAGCTGGAGTGCCAGATTTGATTTATCTTTTGGTGGAAAGCATGATCCAACATTATTATTATTATTATATTTATAGTTGAGTTCTTATAATAGTTAGCTTATTTGATTGGTCACTTGAATTGAATGTGTGTAATCCAAACCTGAATAACTAAAAAACAAACATACAAAAACACGTAAGCCTAAATAATGTCAGTTTGTACTTAATGAAATTTTCAGGAATAAACAGCCCTATGGCTCTAATAAATAGCTATTTTTTTAAAAACATATTTAAATAATGTCTAATATAAATCTGTCATCCATGGGATTTATTTTATAGTTACATATAAAGGGGTCCCTTTGCTGTAAAAGTGTGAGAAAACCGCTGAAATAGCCTACTAAACCACGAAACTTCGCGCATGCGCAATATCACCTGTAAAATTTCATCGCGTAATATTGTAGGCTACGAAACAATATGGTGAAATTGCAGGTTCTCAGAAGTCGCCCAGGCTGCTGGATAATATGTAAAAAGGCTCAGGGACCTCTCAGAGAGACTCGTAGGTGGTAGGCGTAGTCACATGCGGTAGGGTTTGTAGCTTTGGTAACGTAAGACCAGGATATTTGGATGTAATAATCTGAACGCCGTGACGCACGCGGAGCCGCTCGTCGCTGAGCGCGTGCAGTGTGCGCAGTACTGGAGGCGCGTAAACGAGGGCACTGTTACATTATGTACGGTATGAAGTTGGCGCGCGGCTGAAGCCGTTCCGCTTCCTAACGCTAGGAGCCCAAACGGCGGCGGCGCTCAGCCTCAAAGCGACCAAAGCGGCTTAAGCGAGCGCGCACGTTTCAGCATCCCCTGCTCCTTCTACTTTTATTATAGTTAAAGAGATCCGAGCAGATTAGAGCTCAGGCGCAGAGATCGGAGGTCCCACTGCGAGTGCGCGCGTGCGTGTGTTTGTGTGCTTGTGTGTGTGCGCGCGCGTGTGTGTGTGTGCGTGCGCGCGCGTTTTTTTTTTTTTTTTTTTTTTTTTTTTTTTTTTTTTTTTTTTTTTTTTAAGGAATTAAGCTATGGCAACCCTTTTGATGTGTGGGCTGTTTGATGATTTAGGGTTACGCTCATGTTGTTAGAAAA
>CM074958.1:9640980-9652119 GCA_037577455.1 Pangasius macronema
GTACTTAAACTCCTGTACCTTCTTCACCTCTTCACCCTGTAACCTTACTGTTCCACTTCCCTCCCTTTCATTCACATATACTATACTAATGCTATGCTATATGTTTTAAATAAGGTGAAACTTCAATTTGATGTGTGTTACATATTTCCAACATACTATTTAATGATATGAATGCGTAGTATATTTTTAGGTCCACTTTGTCATTTTTCAGGCAGTATAGGTTGAGGGGAACTAGAGATGAAGATGATTGGTGAATGGCTGTAATGAGGCTTGCTCTTGAGTTTCTGCATGCAGGAAACTGCCAGCTGGCTTTCCTTGAGTGGGCAGATTTTAATCAATTAGTGAAAGGCCACAAGCAATCGTACAAAAAAACCAGGCTGTGGCTCCCTAAAGGAAGGTCAACAGAAAGTAAAAAAGTGAAGGATATTGAATATTTCTGTTTGTCAGCCTTTCTGCTGCAGTCAAGACTGCACTTGGTACATTGTTGAAATTTATACCACAGTACCACAGCGCTGCTGAATTCTCGAATGTGATTGGTCAGATGGTGTTGATTAGTTTTCTAACAGTACGGGCTGTTCTGACAGTAGTGCTGGCTGTAATTCAAATGGTAGGTTCATATTAATGTGCTTGTTCTAATATGTTATTGTTTCTATAGTAACAGCTCATTCACAAGAACTTGTATGGCAGACCTCCACATAATCACTTAAGTCTGATCATAAATGGTTAAAATAAATTGGGACTGTTGGCAAATCGCTGTTTTATAAGGGGAATAATACACTTGGGGTTTGCTTTTACTAGAAAATACTTTACTTCGGTGTGGTATTTTCCTGTAACAGCATTCTCCTTTGTGTTTTATTCCTTATTTAGAACACCGACAGCTGACCAACACTGAGAGAAAGAGAGGCTAACACTTCCTGAAAACTAATGTCTGTCTTCCTTCACAGATGTAAATTTTTCTTCCCTGTTCTGTTATACAGTATGCCGGACATCTGTGTTTTTTCCTTGCCATATTTCAGAGATACTGAGGAGTATACTTCACTCATTCACGCTTAACTAACAGCCTCCTACGCGTCTCACGTCTCACATTCATACTAGTCCATTTCAAAATAATACTGACACATGGCATCTCTGTGTGAAAGTGTTTGTTTCGCAGTATGTGTGAGATGCTTCGGTGTTACAATGGAAAAAAGCCACATAAAAATGAAGCGAGGAATTGTCTTAGTTAAGCATATGAGTGTTTGTAAGACAACGTTAAGGGCATGAAGTGTGGGCTACCTTCGCAGTCCTGACAATGTGTTTTTGTGTAGGAGGCTGAGGTGTGTGTGTGTGTGCGCAAGATACAACTTTGGCCTGAGCAGCCTCTGAACTATCTCTCTATCTCCAGGAGCTCTCTCCACGCTCGGGAAGTACAAATCTCCTCAGTATGACTCAGGGCCGTGGTCTTGACAGTTGGAGTAAATAAAAAGATGTCTAAGAGCTTCACTTCCTATTTCTGTACTCACTAAGATTTAAGCCTTTAGATCCAACGCCGATTCTGTCTATCACACTGGCTCTTTTTTGTTTAACTTTCAAACCGAACATCTTAGAGAGAAAACACTTTACTGAAGGGGAGTATTACATGCCACATGCATAAGGCACTCATAATAACAGACACAAGCGTACATAAACATTTAAATTCATAGACCTTTACCTGATCATTTTTTAAATGATGTTACCCAATTTTCTTTTCACATAGTCGTCAAATATCATGAACATATTCCAGAGGTTCTGTTTTGGTCGTTTGACTTGTGAGGATTAAAGTAAAATTAAGTGTTGAAACAAGGTTGAAAAGAATTTTGCACGTCTATTTTCATAGATATTTTGTATTGCTTATTCCAATAGGCTTCAGTTGTCGTATAGACTGCTTCTGTGAATTGGAGTTAATCATGATGTGTCATGTCAAATGTTAAAACCAACCTCACTCTAATATAAAATACATAACTCATAAATACACTTTACCTAAGGGTCAGAAAAATGACAACCATGTGATGAGGTTAAGAGACACTGCAGAACATCTTTCGGAAGTTTGCCCAGCATATCATCATCATCATCATCATCATCATCATCATCATCATGTGACATCAATTTTTTAATGTTATCTTTATGACAGTTGGCAATGTTACATACGTTTATGTCAGGTTATGTTGTTATTAAGGGTTTGTTTCAGGATGTCCATATATATCATGGACATCCTGAAACATCCTCCAGGTCCAATGATTTTGTTGAATTGTGTTAAATGCAGTGCATCTCATTATGCTGTGTGTTGTGCCAAGAACATATTTTCTTGGTCATATCTTTATCTTATTACTATATTCAATATACTCTGCACTTTTGTTACTGCTTGTTAGAATTTGAGGTAGTATGAGACAATTAAACAATTTTTCCTTTCTGGAACTATTAAGAAAAGCACATATGCGTTTTCTTCTAAGCATTCTGCTGGTGACTCTGTACAGTCCCAACTCTGTCCTTCGAAACGTAGCTTCATGTGAGACCCTGGCAAAATGATGTTAGTATTCGTGTCCATACACAGCCATATCTGACTCTGATTCTCTCATTTCCCCCCACTTGTTTTTCTCCCCCTCAGCTTAACTCCTCCATTCCTCCTTCTTGACCTCATCACCCCTCTCTCTCCAGCCTAGATGGGTGAGCTTCTGGAACAGGAGACAATTTAGGGCTAGTATTAGTGGAGGTCTGTCCTCTGCCCTGGCCTCACTGCTTTTAAGCCCCTAAAGTCCAAGCCCCACACACCTCCCTCACACCGCTTCACCCTGCTGACCCCTCTCAGAGCACACCATTACTGCTGAGCGTGGGGTGAATTCTGGAGCAATCCACTGAACCCACACTATAACCTGCACATTTACAGTCCAAGCCTTAATTCTGCTATGCTGTTTTTTGGTATACTGAGTTCAGGTGCTGAGGGATAATGACTGTGAGACAAAGATTAGATTTTTATTTGTATGGCTGCAGTGTTCATAACACTTCAGTCCACTGGAGCATTACTCATGCTCTTATTCACTGTCTTTCAGACACACCAGTAATATGAACAGTTTAATTTCAAAATTATATACATGTTTAGAAATTTATTTATTTATTTTTTTTTTTACTTAACCCTTTACTGCACATTGTTGCCATATGGCAACAATTTACAAACTACCCCTCTATTTTTTTTTTTTTTTGTTAATTTTGAAATATATTTTTATTTCTTGAACTAATTCAAGTAATAAAAATCTATAAAAAATAAATAAATAATTCATGCAGTAGAGGGTTAAGCACCCTAGACAAGTATTAATTATTCAAGTTCATATTATTCTTTAAACTGAGTTTAGCACAGGCATGCTGAACATAAATTTATTGAAATATATCGCTAACACATTTTTTAGTAGACACTAAGGAATATTTTTGACAAAATGTGATGTATCTGTCAGAAACAGGTCGCATAATCCCATGGTTCAAATGTATCTAGTGGAATTTCCAAAATGAATTTAGATGTCAAAATGTAATTGTGAAATAAAATAAAACATCTTGCATTAAACACTGGAGTTATGTACATTAACTACAGTATATTAAAGAAGATCAGTGTGTAAAATGTACACGTTACTTGTATGATAATGCACTATGATGTGTAATGAAACTGAATTTGTATGAATTCATACAAATTACATAATATTTAATCTCAATTAGGATTTTTAACAATAAATTTAGACATAAAATTTAATCATGAATTAACATCTAACAAATATATAATTAACATTTAATCATGAAATAAACATCTTGCATAAAAAAATTAAAAATTACATTAAATAAATAAATTTAAATACTTGTCTGGATCAAGTTGATTAAAAAAGGTTTTAATTTAATGTTTAAGTTACTGTTTATATCTTTACACTTTACTAGGTTAGAGGTTTCGAACACAGAGCTTCAATTCCGACTGAATGTAAAAAAAAAAATTCCAGAACAAATTTTTTATACCTGTTGATGTTTATAATGCAATCAGCATTATAATATAATATAATATAATATAATATAATATAATATAATATAATATAATATAATGCAATTACTCACCAGCCACTTTAATAGGAACACCTTCCCACCTGCTCATTAAAAAAAAAAGTCTTTTTCCATCTTGTTTGGATGTTTTTTGTATCATAAACTTATGCATTAAAATCCCAGGAGGTCAGCAGTTTTTGAAATACTCAATCCAGCCTGTCTGGCACCAACACCATTTCTCCCCCATTCTGATGTATAATGTGAAGATTATCTGAAGCTCTTAACCTGCATCTGCATGACTTTATGCATTTGTGCTGCTGGCACATGATTGGCTGATTGGATGACTATAAATTGATTGGATAACTATAAATGATAAGCATAAAAGAGCAGCTATGCAGGTGTTTCTAAGAAAGTGGACAGTTGTGTATCATGACCCATCATACCCATGATAAACACATAGTTTAACATGATTCAGGAACAAACACTTCCTATGATATTTCTTATATCTGCTATCACATTTGCCAGTGGGAAGCGTAATAGAATGAATGTTTCTGTTTAACAGCACTGAGTATAGTTTTTCACGTTCGGCAGAGAGCAACTGATACGCTCGTTCTGCAACTTTTATTTCTCAGCTCTCACTTTTACACGTGTTTCTGGATGAATAGAATATTAATAGCTGTGAGATTTGATTTCTGTGTCCAGTTAGCTACATCACCTTGCCCTTCCATATTTTATATACTATATATGAATACATGCAGAGGTTATCTATCTATCTATCTATCTATCTATCTATCTATCTATCTATCTATCTATCTATCTATCTACCTATCTATTGAATAAAAAGCACATTACGTCTTGTAATATGATTTAGATATGGTGTGGTGGATGGCACATGCTCTCTGTCAGTCGCCCATAGTGAAGGATAATGCCATGCACAGTCAGTGTCCATGCTAATGAATGACTATAGAAGGGATAGATTCTCACTATTATTTGTTACTTCAGACGCTTTAGAGTCCTAAACATTAAACCGCTTTAGACATGTAAGTACTTTTGCAGTGCATAAATACAACCCTTTTGTTCACTAGTCTCATAAAGTCTAACTGAGTCATTATCTTGTCCAAGTGTTATAATATATAACATCAATAAATCTTAACCACCACTGAACCATTTTAATCAACTGGTGTAAGGTGTTTTACAGAAAGAGAGATAAAATACCAATAGAGAAGACTCCCAGAGGCTGTCCTTATTTGTACTGGGATCCAGTACTTTTAATCTATTTTACAAATGATCCACCAGTGCATAATATTTTCACAGTACAGGTGTTAACATCATAAAGTATTTTTCATATTTCTTTCTTTTTTATGTCCTCAGAAAATGAAGTAGAGGAAAAATGCCTTGCTGTGTTTATTCTGGTTCCCTGAAACTATCTGTATATAAATGGCTTCCTACTGAATTAAAGAGTAAATACCATGAGGAAACCGCGTGGTCTAGCTTAGTGTTTTATCGGCTTAATCAGGCATCATCTTGGGTATTCTGCTCTTTAATAGATCTCGGTTCTCTGTTTCCAGACAGCGATCCCACAGGAAAGGAATAAAACATTACCAAGACAGATAGCAAGCAAATAATATGTTCTGTTTAACTGTATTTTTGTAGTGATGTATGTTATAGTGCCTTTGAGAGCTGGATCATGAGACTCTTAGTTCACTATGATGAGACTGTAGTGCTTCTTCTTGTAATAGCACTGCTTCAATTTCAGAACGAGTGTCAGCGTTTGACCTTTAAGTTGGATTCAAGCGGCTGTAAATTCCAGCCGAATGAGAAAAGTAGAGCTGGAAGCTGATGAGAACAGGGAAACCTGGGGCCCAGGAAACCATCAATTTCCTGGACCTGTTAATTTAAAACAGAGCTGAGATTGAAACACGCTGTGATTAAATTCTGTTCATCAACAGTTACATGCAGACGTTGGAGGTTACACGCAGAAGAATCCCTCATCGTCTTCATCTTTAACCTGGTCAGAGTTGTAATGGATCCAGAGTCTTTGGTGGAAACACAACCTGGATGGGATGCCAGTACATTGTAGGGTAGCATGCCCACACAGACTTGTGCTCTCATTTACAGCTAGGGGCAATTTAGAGAAGCCAGGTCACCTACTAGCATGTTTTTGGGAAGTGGAAGGAAGCCAGAGAACCTGATGGAAACCCATGACATGGGCAGAGAGTACAGTGCTCAGCCAGTGACCAGTGCTCAGGATTGACCTGGGAACCTGGAGCTGTGAGGCGGCGACGTTACCAGCTGAGCCACCATGCTGAATTAAACATATGTCACTTGATCCTTAGTGAAAATGGACAATTATTATTGCTTTGCAAAAATACAGATAGGACTAGAGTTGTGTAAAGTTGTTCTAATACTCGATTAACCTTACACACCATGAAGTCGGTAAAAATATGAAAAAGAAAAGCCACACTTTTTAATATTTTAATGCAAAAAGCATCACTCTTGTGGTTTGCAAATTAGAGATGTGCATCTGGATTTTTTTTTTACCTCAAGCTCTTAAACAAATATCTGAATGTTTGAATATTAAAAGTAGGGAGATAGCACATTCCCCAGCACATGAGAATGTATGAAGATGTACACGTTATTTGTATGATAATGCACTATGATGTATAATGTATTTCATAAGTTGCCCATTCTGGCCAATCTGTGAACTCCAAAGTGTAGTGCTTTGCTTTTGTATAGATGTTTTTAATGAAGGATCATTCCTGAGGACATTCATTATACGCCTTTTCACACGCTGCATTTGTCCGTCGAGTGAAAATACGGTGTTTACCGTAAGTGCTGAAGGTGCAGGGTGTTTCTTTTGTTGACTTAAAGCAGCTGGAGCCTCAGTATGCAATAAAAAGTGCTGAGACAGAATTCTGAATATGAAACAATGGTTAATATATCACCTGCCACTAGCCTATAAATACTTGTCCCCAGAGCACTCCATATGCAAAGCAGTGTGCAGGTATTTTGTCAAAGCCAGTGTGGAGATATCTACAAATTGGACATGGAGGAGACCTGGGAGACAGCGGGGTGCTGACACAGTGTGGAATTCATCACACCGCATATGAAAGTCTGTCGCAGGCACTGCAATATTTTTGGCAAGGCTTTTTTGTAAGGATCGACCAAAAATACTGATGTAGACATGGAAGTATCCGACTGACTAACAAGGCCATGTGTGCAGTACATGTGTAGCAGTGTAGGCCTGTCATGATTGATCTGATCCTTTTAACACAATTTAAAACATATATTAGTAGCTGTGCTCTGCGGATTTATACCACAGGTGCGTAACAGTGACAGGGGTTGCACAGCTGCTATGTTTTACTAGTTGACCAGTAATTCCAAAAAGTACTTAACTAATACCTTTTCCATAGTCAAAGCAAAAATCAATTCAGAATGGTGCTATTTTTAGGCTTTTGTCTTTTTTATCTATGTAGCATTGAATATTGCACTTCAATTAATTAATGCCTTTTTAGGCTACACTTCTCTGTTAACAACAAAAGTAAATAAGTCAGTGCAATAAGCATACAAAATAATAAATATATTACACTATTTAAGTTTGTACCAATTCTGAAAATGCGCTTGTGCATGTAGATGAGTTGGCAGCTTATCTGAAATTACTGAGAGATTGTAGCACAAAAGCTCCTCATACTGTAGCTTAGCTCTGAATGGAGGATACAATGTGTACAAAGTGTCTGGAAGGTTATTCTGCCGTGTAGAATCTGAAAACGAGTCTGGATCGGCCTCTATGACTCTGACTCAAAACTCGCTGAGTGGGATTCGATCGTGATGTGCAACTCGTGGCTCCGAGTGCGCTCTCGCGTACGGCGCTAGCCGCAACAGAGTTCACTGTATCACGGTACAATGATTTTATTTCAATTTTACTTATTGTTAAAGGACAGCAAATATAACTGCAGAAGGAATTCCTTTGGGATTGATCTCACCCCTCACACCTCTTCACTTCATGCAACGTGATATCAAAGAGTTAACAGTCCATTCAATCAAAAGAAAATAAAAGAAAATGTTTTCCCGGTGTAGGTTTGTGCTGTAGTTCTTTAGTTTACTAGAATTAGCTTCATCTAGTATTCAGACTAACAAAGTACAGTTAGCTGCTGTCTTTATCGGCTCTTTACCACCTGCCTCGTTTTTTTTCTACTGCCCCAACTAGTCAACATCTCCACAGAAGTAAAGAGTGAATGTATTATTTGACTAATCTATGCAACCGCTAGCTCACAGTACATAATACACAGGCACACTGCATCACACAGATCAGCTGTGTACAGTAAAAATAATATTTCCCCTCTACAGCACTTGGTCCCAACAACACAGATTCTTTTTTCATTTGATGAAAGATGTGCTTCCATACAATAGCTGCGTCTAAGTGCATACAAAGGGCCGAGTTATCTTTGTATTTCATGCTACATTTATTGTCATCTGGCAGACAGCCCAATTAACCCTCAGCGCAGTGGTGAAGGGAGGACAGAGCGGAATAATGGCTGTTTTTACACACAAGCATACAAACAGCAATTAGCCTGCATTTCATGCCACATTGGCCCCATGTTTTTGCTAAGGTGGAGCATTCTGGGGGGGGGGTTGGGGGGGGGATGGACGACGTGTGGCCCACCCAAATTGTGGGACAAACAGCCCCATCAATTTCCCATTACAGTGTCATTTGTCCAGAAATGCAGGCTGTCTCCTCTCTTCCTTTCTCTTTTCATGTGTGACCCTTTCTCTGTTATAGAAGAGTGGAAGGTGTCTGTATTGTCTTCTGAAACGAGACCTTTATTTCTATGTACTGCTGTTATTAGGGATTATTTTAGATTTCATTTTGTTCCGTGGGGTCATTTTGTGCATTAAGCCATTTTGTCCATTTTGAGCATTACACATAATTGAGAGAACAGTACATTTACTTAACAACTACATAGAGGGGATAAAAACCCTTTTCAGTATCACTTTACCATCATGTTTGTAAAGCCACAATCACATTATCTTAAAATGTTGCCATTTGAGGCTTGAGGCTGAGTAAGTTGATGTTGGAGTGCTCAGTGAGGTTGCACTGGCTCAATGACTTTCAAGGTAAACTCAGGCTGTTGATCTCCGCCTAAAGATATGACTCCATGCTGAAGGGATTAAGCTGGCCATTAGAGCCAATGGTAGAAATGTGGACTGGGGGGTGGCTTTCATCCTCAGCCTACACCACTTACCAACACACTGTATACAGCAATACAGAAATAGTATTGCTTAAAAAAAATTTAAATAACGGAAGAAATAAAAAAAAAAATTGGAGAAGTAATCAGCCATTCTATTGCCACTTAAAGGAATTGCTTTTGGTGATTATTTTACAGTAAAGTTAATGATGCTGTTTGTTTCACTGTGTTATTACAATATAGTTACTGCAATGTTACAGTAGCTGCAAGGTGCTTTGATACAGTATAATATCCCAGTACTGTACATACACTATATGGCCAAGAGTTTACAGACACCTGACCATAGCACTCATTTTTGCATGTTGAACATCCCATTCCAGATGTAGTCCCCCTTTACTTTTATAATAACCTCCACTCTTCTGAGAAGGCTTTCCACTAGATTTTGGAGCATTTGCCCAAAATACCATGTGGATGTGGGTCATAGGAGCACTGATATTGTGAGAGGAGATCTGGGTTGCAGTCATTGTTTCAATTCATCCCAAAGGGGTGCAGTGGGGTTGAGGTCAGGGCTCTGTGCAGGTCACTCATCCTTAAAAACCATGGCTTCAGGTTTGGGTTCCTTGCTTCCAGTGAAGAGAAACTGTAGAAGCACATATGGGTGTGATGGTCAGGTGTCCACATACTTTTGTCTTTATAGTGTACCTTCCCAAAACAACAGACAGACTACAGTAAAAGACATGTAAAGTATAATAAACTTATTACAGTATGCTCCTTTTAGAAATTGGTTTCTGTGTTGATGGAAAACATCTACACATGGATGTTAATTAAGACTTTTCTAGGACCACTACTATTACTATTTACTATTAATTACTAATTGCTATTTGCTCACAGTCTTGGGGTTTTATATTATCCACCACTGAGCAGGGAAGCACTTATGGGAGACGTGTAATTTATGCGCTGGTGAGGGGGAATCGATCAGCTTGGATATAGACGACAGCTGACAGATCCAAGGCAGTCCCAAAGGTGTGGAGTGAGATTGTCACTTCAGAAAACAGCCAGTGCCTTACATGCCCTAAAGGACCTAAAATGAGTCATTTTACTCCACCAGTTCTCTTAGCCCATCAATATCCTGCCAAGTACTGCAGCATTTGGCACAGACCAGCCAGCTAGCTAACCCTACTGAGAAGCAGTTAATAGTATTTAAATCTGCCTTGATAAAGTCTTCAGTTCTTCATTGAAAACTGGTCTCTATAAACAGCATCGTATGTTGTCGGGTGGTGAAACATTATGAATAAATAAACAGCATTTGCTGTAATTAATGTAATTACTACATGGTTATACTGTTTAGCAAGAAAGGCGACTGAATCTATTATGAACACAATTTATTTTGTGTATGTTTGTGTAGTTGTTATGTACAGGAGGATCTAGGACAGAGAGGCTTCCTGATGTTAGAGATCAATGTTAATGTTTATGCTCTCAGAAGATGCCCTTGTTCTTTTCTCTTTTAAGGTCTTTCCATATATCTTCTTATATGTGAACAATGTCAAAAGGAAGTTAGCTAGTAAGGTTTACTGAGCATCTCGGAAAATCTGCCATAATTCTTCTGGAGACGTTGACTGTCACGCTTGCTTCGTTTTTTTTTTTTTTTTTTTTGCATGCAAAACCCACCAGCCTTCATTATGTTTTTGTCTGAAAAGTGGTCTGTTACATAATCTATGCTACATAATATGCTGCTTTCCTTCCTGACATTTTTCTGTAACATTTATTTTTTGATTGGAAAAGTAACATTTGGAAATCTAAAATGTTTTTGTACTGACTCAATAATAGTGAAGTGAAGTGAAGTGACTTTTGTGGCCAAGTACGGTACCCATACTCGGAATTTGTGCTCTGCATTTAACCCATCCAAGTGCACACACACAGTAGT
>CM074958.1:9667843-9689056 GCA_037577455.1 Pangasius macronema
CTATCTATCTATCTATCTATCTATCTATCTATCTATCTATCTATCTATCTATCTATCTATCTACAGAATGTTAGGGCAGAGGTAGTAGGTACATTTGTTTAAAAAAAAAAAGAAGTCAGGACACACTGTTATAGGATAATAATAATAAAAAAAAATTTAAAAATACATTTACATTAAATTTACATTTACAGCATTTAGTAGATCCCCTAATCCAGGGTAACTGTAAGGTGCTTTGTCATTTCTATCAAAACCACATACACACATGTTAGTTCAGTAAGCCGGGAACTAAGAGTATCATTAGTCTAAAAACCTTGTTGGGGAGGTTAGTACAGTATGAAAAGAAAAAACAAAACAACAGATAATATAAACAGTCTGATAAACAGTTAAAAAAGACTCAGCTTTTACCACCACTAAGTTGATTATTCTCCAAAAAACAAATGTACAGTGAGGCCCAAAAGTCTGAGACCACAGTGAATATCTGTGATTTTTGAAATTTAAAACTGGAAATAAACAGAAATTTTTTAATTTTGAAAATTCAAAAAAAAAAACAAACAAAAAAAACAGGATATTCAATATTCAAGACATTGCCCAATTTCTAGGTCACTATTTAAATGTAAACATACTTGTGATATTGGGCATGTTAACTCCTCTGTACAAAAGTTGACATTTTGCATAAGGCTTATCCCTTCCACTGAAGCACATGTTCAGATGACATGTTCTTGAGGACTCGGTGTCAGATTGAGTGCAGACTGTCGTTAAAGCAAATAGGGAAACATACGAAATACTACGAAACCCTGAAATTCATGTAAATATTTCTGAGATTCTACTTTGCGTTTAAGTCATTGCTGATAATATCATCTGTAATGTAAACCTTTGTGTTAAATTGAAAAAATAAATGCCAACCAGAAGCATTTTCACTAGTGGTCTCAGACTTTTGGACCCCACTGTATATGTTGCCTACTTTACACCTTTCTCCAGCCTCTTTCCTGAAGACAAAAAACCTCTGTATCCCAGGACAAAAACCTTACTGTCTGTTACAAAACACTGACACCTAAGACTCTTTCTGTAAACGTTAGATTTTTAACGTTAAGTAAACGTCTGCCTTACAAGTCCCTGTGAATGACCTGTTACTATAGAAACAATAACATGCTAGAATGAATGCATTAATATAAACTTGTGGTTTGAATTATAGTCAGCACTACTGTCAGAGCTGCTGCTATAGGACATTAATTAACACTTTCTGACCAATCAGGTTTGAGATTTCAACAGTGCTGAAGTATAATGTCCAATATCTAACTGTTAATCAAGGCTCTTTTTTTGAAAGTGGTGCTTTTCTTAAATTGTGTAACCGCTTCTTGTTTCTCTGTGTATATAACACTGCCTTCCTTCCAGTACGAGACGGATGGTTATTCTACAGTTTTGTCACCTTCAGATCTCTGACATTTGTTGGAACCTGTTTGGGGTGTGATTTTTTTCTTCTTCAAAATGGCATTTGGGTGGGAATTGGTGATTGAATCAGGTCCAAACATGTCTTGGTTATCTCAGTGTTCTTGGGGCGCAGGGCTTGCAGGTGTCACTCGTCCTCTGTGTCGGCGTGTCAGATAAGCCAGCACTGCCTGCCACAGGGCAGCACTTATGTCTGTGCTGGCTGATCGTCACATCGATGGCTTCCTGTCAGTGCAGTGACTTCTTCTACCTCCCGCCGCCTGAGCACAGACAATGAGGATACTGTTGTCGAACATTTACATTTACAGCATTTAGCAAATGCCACTCTCCAGAGTGACTTAGAGAAATGCTTTGTAGTTTCTATCAAAAACGTACTGTCATGCTAGTTCACTAGGTCAAGGGCTAAGAGTAACATCAGTCTAAAACCCTTTTGGGAAGGTTATTACAGAATGAAAAGAAAATACAAGGTAAGGATTGAAAAAAATGCTAATTTAAGTGTTTGGTGAAGAGCTAGATCTTTAGTCTTTATTTGAAGACAGCCAGTGACTCACTTATGAAATCTTTGCACTACTTACCTCCAAACATTGCCTTGTTTGATTAGATGACAAATATAGTCTCATTCTTACAAGCACTTTATTTTTTATAAGCTCTGGCTAATGGTGTTCTGTAGAGATGAGCGTTTTGTTCTGTAGATGTAAAGTACTTTGCCCACACAGATGACTAAGAGCCAGGCAGGGTCATAGCCAGGGTCATAGCAGAAGCACAGCCGTAATCATTTTCCAAGGATGATCTTTACCAGCTGGCATGGAAGCATTTCTGCCTCACAGCTCCAGGGTCTCCAGTTCGATCCTGAGTTCGAATCTGAACCTTACTGTCTGTGAGTTTTGCATGTTCTCCGCATGTCCATGTGGGTTTCCTCTGAGGGGTTTAGTTTCACCTTTCAAAAACATGCTGGTAAATGGATTGACTACTTTAAATTGCCCCATAGGTACGAATGTGTGTGTGCGTGTGTGTGTGTGTGTGTGTGTGTGTATGCATAGTGCCCTGCAATGGTCCCACATGGAATGGTAATCCACATTGAATGAATGAATGAATGAATCCTTTATGTACCAGTTCTGTCCATTGTTTCCTATTTGTTTTCATTCCTGAATCCTAATTTAAGATTCACAATCAATGGTTAATTGATTTTAAGTAATTTATATTCTGTGCTCAATTTTATTTTGTCTTCAGATTGACTGCTTGCCAAACACAGCTATTGCATGTTTATGCCTATGTGGATTATCTCCATGGTCAACAATGCTGGCAAGGAAAAACAAAATGCATGCTGGAAAATTTTTTTTTTATGAGAATTTTGATTATAAGATTGGAGGCATGGCACTGACCTTCCTTAAGTCTGTCTACCAGCACAATTGACAGTGCTGTAATAAATCTCATCTTCCACGTTGTTGCACGCAGAGATTCCACACCTGCTCCCTTTAACAATAACACAGCTACTGTGTCATGGCTGTGTCTGTACTCAGGCCAGGACAGGGCAAGGTAAGCTGGAACATGGCACACCTCTGATGTAGGTCGCTGTTATTGATTCATGGCTGTGTGCCATGCTCTTTCTAATTCACCTTCACTGTTCTTCTCACTGCCCACCACAGAGACTTGTCAGCTATACTGGTACAGAGACTTTAAGCCAGGTCAGCTGCATGCCCCCAATCTTATAAGCAAATCCTTCAAAAGAAAAAATGGTGTTTTTCCAGCCTGTGTTTTGTTTTTTTCCCATTTCATTGTTGTTGACTATGGAGATAATTCACATTGGGACATCTATTGCACCATTGCGTTGTACTATTTAATTGCACCACTTGCTTTCTTGTTTATATCCTCTATACCCGACTATTTTTTGTCTAGCTTATTCCCCTGGCTTGTTTTAAGACAATCTCGACCTATTGAACTAGAAATACCTTTCTCTAGGCTCAACCTGCCTCACCCTGGAGCAGTAAACTCTCATTTTTGGGGCTGTCAGTTTGCTGAAGCCAGGCAGCCATGTAGAACACTGCTGTATTGGCTGTACCTTCAGCGGTGAAAATAGAGCGGTTGGGCAAGGTGCAGGCTCACACCTCGCAACTGAGAACATTGATATTTCTTTACAAACTGCTGGGTATTGATTTCTATGATTCTGTGTCTTTTTCTCTTTTTTTCATGACGATAGGTGAATAGGAAATCTCATAGTTTTGTTTCCGGTGCATGTAAGACGTTGTTTATAACAATTTAATTCAAAATTACGCAGAGAAAAGAATTTAGTATGGTTAATTTCTTATTTTTTGAATACTAAATTATGTCATTAATTATTTTATGATATTGCAATAATTTTTAATTATTTATTTAATTTAGTGAGTGTAAACCTCATTGGCAGGTCATTGGCAGGCTGCTAATTCACAACTTTAGTGAAAATTAGAGGATGTGGTTAGAACAACATTTGAAAACGATCTCTAAGCATATTAGCAATTCTGCAAGAATTCTGCAAGAATTTTATTGCTTTTAATGTTTTCACATTTTATAATTTGTGGCAACAAGCCTACAAAACCTTTATAACAAACTGATGGTCAGCACAACATTGATTCAAGCCTATCAGAATTATGGTGATCTGTATTATAAATATCTTCCTTAATACTACTTAAAAATGCTTGAATTTTAGTTTTAGAAAATATGTATGACTCTGTATACAAAATTCATGTCAATTTTAACTCTGATATATTTGAACTCTTATGGTGTTTTTTCATAGTAATAAGAAATGAAGTGCATCAGACATCAGCTTGTGAATGAACAGTTAGCACTGTAAAAAACAACATTAAACCATAGCTGCTACTTAAATAATCATGGAATATGTTAATAATGATATTACAACTTTGAGATAAGGCTTTCCCCAGAAATCCCACATGAATAATTATCTGCTAATGTCTATGAATTCATTTCCTGCTTTATGGTTTCAATTAGATTGAAATACTTGACATTCTTCTCTGAGAAATCCTCTGAAAGCTTTTGACTTTATTGCCCATAATTGAAGTCTAGTTAAATGTGAGATTGCGTTGATGCTTAAGATGATTCCAGTCTTGGGTTCTCCTCTATTATTCCATTTCTGTAATGTTTCTGTGGCCTGACTGTACGACGGACATCACAGCCACACGGGCATGTCCACAGCCAACACAGGACAGACACATTCTGATGGCCACATTCTCACCAGCAGACTCCACTCTATCTCCTAATGGCAGGGAGAAATTGCTTTCAGTGTAGAGAGATACAGTCTCAGAGGTATGCTAGAGAGAAGATGCCGTTTGCGTGGGAAGCGGAGGAGGAGAGGCAAGATGGACACTCTTCCGTTTCTCATTTTGCCTTCCTCCGTGGAAATGATTGGCCTTCATTCTGACATACGGTGGAACAGTGAGGAGTAGGAACAGTATGTGAAAAAAGGAAGAGATTGTTTTTTTTCTCCATTAAAGTCTAAATTTCTTTCCTGCACTTTTTTATGTTGTGTACATCTGAAGATTGATTTGTGTCTTATAGCCCTTGATCTGTTCCGTGATCTGTGATTCATAGTTGTACTGTGAAGATATTCAGCACATAACTGTATGTATGGATGGTAGATCTTCGTGGAAGTATAGGCTCTCTTGCTCTTTCAAATCTTCTTGGTCACCACTAAGCAAGTGTAAGAAATGACACTCAATGTGCATATGTTTTACTCAAGGCAGTATCCAAGCAAGGCAATGCAAGGCAAGTTTATTAGTTCAATATTCAGGATTCATTTATATTCAGCCTAAATGACACAACCGAACACAAGTGGAAATACATGAAGTGGAAAGCTCCTTATAAAATAGCATTTAGTGAAGTGGGTTATGATATACCTAATTTCATGATTATAAAAAGGACAATGTCTTTATTACATCTGCATCGATTGCAATACATCATTGCAAGTGGAAGTTGGAAGTGCATACAGACTCAGTTAAGGTGGAATTTGCATCATGCATATGAAAGGAATAAATCACATGTTATTATTACTCATTAAAGGCAGAAGAACGGCTAGAACAACAGTTGTAGGTTCTGGATAATTTATATCAGCTTGCAACTTGAAAGCACTTCATAAAAAAATTTGGATGTTGTTATAAGCAGTGTCTCTAAATAAGATGCTGTGTCCTACTGTCATGAGCAAGAGTGAAATACTTAATTGATTTAGTACTGTATGCCCTAGCCAATCATGTGGGTCTGTGAGCTCATGTACAGTATGCAGAAGAGGGTAGATAGCACTTTCCTTCAATTGTGTTATGCTGCACTGTGATGCAACATGAGCAATGTTTCAAAGAGATGTGGTTGGTAGGTGTTGTGTGAAAGGGGAGAGAAAAGTCAAACAGAAAACATGCCTCCGTCATACAAGTCTGTATTTACACCCAAGGTCTGAATGTAACAATTCATAATTCATACAACTGGGGCCAGTTTTGCATCTAAAGCTGTAGATGTGTTTGGTGACAGCATGATTGTTTATTTTGTTGTTAGCAAGTCATGCATCGATCTTTTCAGCGAGCTGGGATTGGAGCTCCAAGGACCTGTGTCTGCTTGATCTTGCGTGAAAGATTCAGACATTGATGGATCCCACATCTCCATCCTCCTGCTATATTTCTTTATTTAGTAGTACTGTAAGCTTTCAAGTTCCAGTTTACAGGCCAGAATTCAGTTCCTAGCAGCCTGTTCTGGGCTCAAGAGTGTGAGTTTGACTTGCTGTCTCTTGAGTAAGCTCTCTGTTTGTCTGTCTTTCTTTTTGGTCATCCAGTAAAAAAAAAATCCCAGCAGTCATGCCATCACCAGCCAGTTCTGCCACTTTAGAGGAACATGTACCGCAGATGAAGGAACACTGTCATTTCAGAGTGTCCCTGTGTTGAGGAATGATGGATTGGTTTATAGACAGGCTGACAGAACAGAATATCTGAAGACAGACCTTGCCGGTATATTGCCATGTACTAAGTTCCTATTCCGACTTAACTCATTATTGACTTGATTTGAATCAGATCTATCAGTTAGAGAAACGAGGTCTGGAAAAAATGATCAGGATCCCACTCAATTTCACTGTGATGTTGAGTGGAGTCTGATTGATTCTGATTATCCTGTTGTATCCAACAGTGCATAGCTGGAGTAAAATCCGGCTCAGTGTCTGTCTAAAAAATCGGCCCCTCCCAACAGCAGAATGCTCAGCCCACTGAGGCAAAATCGGTTACGTTCTGCTGATTTCATGGTTAGTCCATTTACATTTGATCAATTAAATGTCTGAAATAAAGAGTGATACTTTATTTCAGGATAAAGTAAAGGACTGTAAAGAATGTGTGGAACAGATCCAGACACAGCCAGTCAGAATTAACGATTTAAACAGGCATATTCTTTGATACCATGAAACCATGAGATATATCAGTGTACTAACCTGCCCTAAAAGAGCTGCTGTTCTGTGAGTATGAGGAGCAGGAACAGCAGTTGGAGGATCACTGAAGACAAACTTTACCCAAAGTAAAGTTTTGGGTTCAATATAGTGATGTGTCATTCACAACTGAGTTGACTCTTTGAAACAGGTGAGAGTTTGGCAGTGTTCTGTGTAATGTTTTATTCTTTAATGCGGTTAATCAAATACAGTGCAATCGTGACCAAAATGCATCCAGAGAATTTCATCAGCAACTGATTTGTTTGGCACAAAAAAACAGAGACAGTTCCAGCGAGAATGGTGAGACATCTGTTTGACTCTCATGTGTGACTGAGGCAGCATGAGCTTTCAAATGCACTGCTGCTTGTTATGATGTATGTAGTGTGTTGAGAAGGTGAACATCAAGGAATAAAAGGAATTGTCTTTGAATTGTACCGTAGTGATAGTTGAGCGCAGACACAAAAATATGATCACATTTCTCAATGCAAATATGTAGCACAATGATTTTACATTGATTTAGATTTCAGAACAGAGACGATGCAGAGTGTAATGTTATTTTGCTAATTGTAACAGTACATGTGCAAGTGATGAGCACAGGCTGGAGCAGGAGAAGGCTAGACAGGTACATTGGATTTGTAAGAAATTTGTGACATTGTGGCATATTTAGTGTACTGTAAAAGCTTTCTTACCTTAAAACTGTGAGATTTGGTTTTAGTAGTGGAACTAGGTGATTGCTAAAGCATTTGTGGCAAGACATGTTGTTGACCTTCCATACACAATCCATGGTATCGCACCACCTTGGAATTATTTCTTAGCTTCTATGAGTTTTTTTGTTTTTTTGTTTTTTTGGAGGGGGGGGGGGGGGTGTTACAGTTATAGGGCGCCATGGTGGTGCAGCTTACTCTCAGTTCATTCCTGAGCTTGGACTACTCTCTCTGTGGAGTTGTAATCATGTGGGTTTCCTTTGAGCCCTCCAGTTTCCTCCCACCACCAAAAACACCAAAAGCTGCTCTAAATTGTCCATGTGTGTGCATGGTGTCCTGCTATGGACACACATGGACAATTTGTCCCATCCAGAGTGTATTCCTGCCTCACGCCCAGTGTTCCGGGATCTTTCCGAGGCCTAAGGGGTGTCCGGTCTGGTCCTATTTCGACAACTACTTCTTCTGCTACTCAATGTCAATAAAATATATTATTTACATGCCACTGAATATATATATATCTCTTGAAACTGCTTTGACCTTATTGAGAGTTAAAACTTCATGTCATATAGAACCGTATAATTTCAAGGTTTTAATAGTCAAAGATCTCTCCTCCCACCTCTGAATCAATTTGGAAATTTTCTTGGGGTCTGTAGGTGTGGGGTTTTAAATGGGCGAAGACACTGAAAAACACCATTAGTATCTTTGAAGTTCTGAAAAAAAGAACTGGTCTTTACATTATGCACAGTGTGTGTAGAGTCTGGTTCAGGTCTTTGCTTTTGTTTTTTTTTTATTAGTATGCAAATGGGAATGTTTGTTTCTAGTCCCTATAGAATCTGTATAGATCTGTACAGTTTTGTTGGCTGCTGCTGTCAAGTGTTTGAAACGATGTCAAAAAACATTTGCAAAAGGAGCCCGAGAGTGTACGTTTGTTTATGGTTTTTATCTTCCCTAGACTGATTTGTTTATCCAGAGACTGCACCGCTCATGTCTGCCTCAGTGTGACAACTTGACATCTCTCTGGCATCCAGCATGAAGGCAATTCCAGCATTACTTGAAGCAGCCCATTAATGCCTACTTTTCCACCCACTTGTATAGAGTGTTATTTCTGCTACCATGCAGATTACATATCCATAAAAGATTTGTATGACACAGTTATCATACTGCTTCAAAGCTATATGATTCCAGAGGCCACAGTACATAGAACCCTGCTATACTCATTTCAGTCATCCAAAAATGCATCACATACTGCTGGCTGCATCAAATTAATTCTCATATCTAGTAGTCTACAATTTGTTTATGCATCAATTATGCTGTTGTTTTATGTTTATGTTGTTTGCAATATGATATTTAACATAACTTCACCTCAGACTGCTTCAAGATTTGGGCTTTGGGTCAATAAAAGATCTTTTTTTCTTCTTTTTGTTTTAACCCTAAATGATCGCCAATCTGCAGGAAAAATATTGGCCTACTTCACTTGTGTGATAAACTGGCATTATAAAACTCTCAAGGCAAACCTCCAGTAATTTATTTTGGCAAAACTGCCTGAAAGCTTGACAAGTGTGTGAACCCATAATTCAAGTTAATACTTTGGTATGTTTACAAAATACAGACTTTACAAATCGGATGGAAATGAATAAGGCAAGCCTGTGAGATTATTTTGCTAAATGGTTTCAGATATTTTGGAAGTACTGTATTATCTTAGCTGTCATGATTAATACATGTGATTACTGTAATAAAGGGGTTGCTAGTGGTGCAGCAGGTAGTGTTGGTGTTGTACAGCTTCAGGGTCTGGGGTTTGATCATGACCCGTAGTTACAGTTTGTGTAGTTTTATATGTTCTCCCTGTCTGTGTGGGTTTCCTCCAGATATTCCCGTTTCTGCCCACCTCTCATATCCAGTAGGTGCTACTGGCTGCTAATGAAACCCCTCCTGTGTGTGTGGATTTGGGATTTGGGATTTGGGATTGGGGGGGGCAGTGGTAGCTCAGTGGTTAGGACGTTGGGCTTCTGATCGGCAGGTCATGAGTTCGATCCCCAGCACCGCGTTCGACGGTGACGACCCGGGAACTCGTTCCGGGAATTGGGAGTTAACGTCAGTTGTATAAATAAGATAAATGTAAGACGCTCTGGATAAGGGCGTCTGCCAAATGCTATAAATGTAAATGTGTGTGTGTGTTTTACATGCATGGTGTCCATTCTTCTCTTGTGCCCAGTGTTCCTGGGATAGGCTCCAGATCCACCACAACCTTGACCAGGATAGAGCGTTTACTGAAGATGAATGAATGAATGAATCCCTGGTCTTAGATCTAATTACATAATTTAGAGGCCCTTTATGAGTGTATGAGTGTTAGAGCAGGAATAACACTAAAATAGACAGGGCAGGGGTGCTTCATGAACAGGGTTGGTAACCAACGGTGGTAAAGTAATGTATGTCTATGTTTTATTTATGTGATTTTCAAAATTCACAGTTTCAACATTTGTTTAAAAAACGGACGAATGTGTTTGCTTTTAATAGAACTTGTGTTGGTGCAAATGCATTTTAGTCTGTGTCGTATTTCATCTTCCTGTACTATCCTGCCATCGACCATTACTGACATAGATGAAAGGCACTTTTCAGTCAGGACAAGCAGTTCAATTGCTAATAATAAATGATTGGAACACTGTTGATTTAAGTGCACTTAATTCAAGAATATTTACCTGGGGCCTAGTGACTGAATGGGAATTTCATAAAATTACCATCAAGGTTTGAAGAGGGTCCCTGGAGGACTAGTGGTTAGGCTACAGCGCTCTCACATCTGCAGCCCAGGTTTGAACCAACAACAACCATCATGGTTTAAAGTGTAAAACCATGCAACATTTAGCGATCTATTAACAGTCAGATAGAGATATCTAGTAAAGCCCTGCCACAGAGCCCTCTGAAGCCCTAAAGAAATGAAGCTGGGAATGCATAAACTAACCAATAATTACATAAAGGACCATAAAGGTTTGATTTTGGAAACGATGAAATAAACCGTCCTTACTAAAATTGATTGTTAGAGAAAATAGGTTTATAGTGTGTGACTCATGCCTTAAAATGTTTTCCTGTACTTTCTCTTTTTTCTGCAAGTACCAGATTTGCATCCCTGAGAGATTCTCTGCATTTAATAGGCATTTAAGTGCAAAACCATGTCTTCCTTTCAGCTGTCTTACATCTCTTTTTGGGCGGGGAAAAGGAAAACTGCCAGAGTTGGGAGTAATGAAGCATAGGAGAAGGCGATTAATAAAGCATCAGTGCAGGAGCCCATGCCACTGTTAATCCTGATTAAAAGCATAAATGCTGTTTTGCCAACCCGCTCTGAATAAACTCATTAACTTTTACAGGGCGATTAAATGAAGCATGTGAGAAAGTGTGGCACAAGAAGGGAAACGCCTGTTATGTTTCTATTTCAGCTTCTATCAGACTTTCGAAGTCTCTTTGTTTTTGGCCTGGTGATGGATATTGGCTAAGGAGGACGAAACAACACACCCATACAGATTGATTAAAAACTGTTTATTGGATGAACTGAACTATGAAGATATGAAGTCTTCACACATCTTCACATCAGGGTAAATCCCCAGTATTGGGGATTTTTGCAGCTACAGCTAATTGATTATAACAGCATTGCTGATACTTCATTAGTATTTGTAAGATGCCATAACCTGCCTTCGCCACACCATATGAAATTAGCTGACAGTAAATGTCTATGAAACATAATATCACTCTTTTATTACCTATTCCACCATAGATATTTTAGAGAAATAGACATTTGGCATGCCAGGATTGTTTTGAGATCAGTGGTGACTAGCATTATGCTAATGTGCACTGGGAGCCAGCTTTATTGCATTAACGGAAGGTCATATTAGATGAGCGCATTGGTGCCATTAGGATGCAGTTATGCGAAAGTGTCTTTAAGAGCAGGATCGAGTGAACCTGAACCGAAGGAGAAAACTGTTCTTCTGGAACTCTTAGAGTCGTTTTACTAGTGTGTGTCGGATGATGGAGACTCCTCTTCCTTCCTTCCTCCATTACCTATATCCACTTTGAGAGTTGTCTCGATTTTTTCTAGAGAAAAAGAACCGCCCAGCATGCCTGTGTACTGATATGAAAAAAAGTACAAATTTTTGTACTTTTTTTTTTGTAAAATAACAAAGCTGTTACTGCAATTACCTTTCGAGTATACTAGTTAATTAGCTAGCTTATCAATCTGTATTTATTAGCCACAAAGATTTGATAGATCTCTCAACATTTAGCAATGAGGTATTGTCTTCAGCACTGCAATATGTCAGATTTGACAGGTTTTAAATCTTGTATTTGCTCACAAACAGACAAACTGGCATGCCTCCGTGTTGCTTTTTCTCACTTGCGCCTCCCAAGCTGTGATTTGTTTGATCAAATAATAAAAATGTCCTTGATGCTAGTCTGATTTTCTGTGAAAACCCTCCATGTTATCAGATTTTGGCATTTTCTACTATATATTTCTGAAAAACTACAGGTTTTAGCATTCTAAAGAGTTCTGCATTCCCTAAAAGTTCACACTTGTACTAAAAGATGGCCTGTCTACATAATCTACTTATAGAAAAACAACATTACTGCCAAATTTGAAAGAATTCTAAATTTACAATGGAAAATGAGGTATCAGTTTGATTCTTAGCATCATCCACATTAGCCACAGGTGGCGTCTGAAATCGTGTACTGTGACAGTATGTACTACGTTCGTTTCAGTACCTACTGCTCGGCCTTTGATACAGTACGTACTGATAAGTTTATGATCAATTTAAAGAACTTAAAGATCAAATTAGAGCAGCTGTTTTTCTTGTTTAAACCTTCAACAAGTTAAGAGTTTAGTCAGGTATTATTAAACAAGTATGTTTTAACCACAAGGAACAATGTTTAATACCTACAGCACTTACACTTAAAAAGAGCTGATGCGCTGCCTTCTTCCATTTTTGATTCTGACAGCTCTTATGGGATAGCGCAATGTTCGTTGCTTCCACGCTGCAGAATCTTGGTGGAAGCAGTAAGCCATCTGGGTATTTCTTGCCTACTGTTTTATGAATACTGAGAATTTGGACATACTACTGCTTTTCGCCTACTGTGTAGTTCGGTTGTAGGGATATTCAGACAAAGCCTGTGTCTCATTAGCTCAGATGATGAGATACAGACTGTCTGAATATCACTACTACTGAACTACACAGTAGGTGAAAAGCATTTAAACTTGAGCCTTGTTGTCAATTGTCTCTGTTTATGCTAATTGGAGAAATAATTGCTGATTAATTCAGTCAGTTCTTTTATGTTGGCAAAATTCTTTTAATTGATGTTTTTATTAGGTCATTGAAAACGCTGTCCACTTTCATATGTGCAGATTTTGTAAATGCTCTTCTCTGTTTTGATGATGATGATGATGATGATGATGATGATGATGTAAGGGAGCATTTTGCTATATTGATAGCTGGGATCTGATCAATTAAATTGATCAGTCTTATAGAAAGAAGCCTAAATAAAACACTTCCATAAAATATATAAATATATGTACAGTCTCTTAAAGTAGAGATGTCAGAGTATATTACTGGCAGAAAATCTAAATTTTGTCAAAACCCAATTTTTCTTAATTTTTTGGCTGTTTTCCAGAATTCACTCGCAATGAAAGGTTTTCCCATTAACGGTACGTTCATTTCCTTGATATGTACTGAAAGGACGTAGTTTCACAGGAACAGTCATTGATAATCATGTAAGGGGAAAAGCTCAGTCTGAGTGATCATTCACTGCAGAACCAGTTTAATCAATACGCGTTAGAAACTTACACTACAGAAGGAGACTCATTGTATCAGCTTGCATTGTTTCATTCCCTGCATGGAAAGGAAATTAGATCTTGTTTTGCTGTTTTGCCTCCTCAGAGTAATAAGATAATGATTGTTGGAAATTGAACCCTAATATCATTCAACAGCTCCTCTTGTGTGTTGCCTGAAGAGGCTGATTAGGCTGCTTTCCATAGCAAAGTGCTTCTGCATTCCATTGATATGCTGACAGTGTTCGGTACAAACCTGCTGTGCAGAAATTTCTAGATGTTTATACTGTTTATGCCTAATCATAATTTCTTAGCACCTGCAGGTAGAGAGAGGTTTGTGTTGTCTAGCCAACACAATTTGGCCCGTGTCACAGTTGTTCAGATCTGTACCTTTTGCTGATTTTTCCTCCTTCAACACATAAACTTCGGGACCTGTCTGTTCACTTGCTGCCTAATATATCTCACCCCTTCACAGGTGCCACTGTAATGAGATAATCAGTGTTATTCACGTCACATGTCAATGATTTTAATGTTATGGCTGATCGATATATATATATATATATATATATATATAATCCTAGGCAGCATTTTGTGCAATTATTCTGGGAATGTTACTGCAGCAAAATGAGATGGAATGTGGGAAGTGGCATTGTTTAAGAACTGTGGTGGTTGACTAGTGTGGGATTTCTGCTGTGAAGGGAAATGCTGGAAGAGAGGATAGCTTTGGTGTGAAAGTTCAGCAATTTTCTCTGCACTTTGCACAAAGCACTGTTCTGAGGCATCTTAAATTTCTTAAACCGTCATAGGAAGTCGAAACACTGCAAGGCCTTCTTGAGGATATAGCAAGCTGTATTTACAGATGGAAACATTTTGTTCCTGAAAGGCTGTGTTGTATAGTGTTTATGGTCATCTACTGTATATTAGAGTTATTATAATATAACTGCTGTGGGGAGGCAGTCTGTCCAGATCAGAGGCTGGAGAGGAAGAGCGGTGAAACAGCACTGAGAGCATTTTCTGCGTGTTGCTGGTTCAGGCGTGCAGAGATGAAATTAAATGAAAGCATGTCTGGATTAAAGCTCATTAAGTGGGAGAAGAGCCTTAATTGCTGCAGCTCTGTATAGCCTCACAAAGAGCCAACCTCACTAAGCTGTTGCTTAAGGGTGATTGTTTTCTGCACTCACCAAAAAAAAAAAAAAAAAATGCATAGCATAAGAAAACAGTATTTTAGGAAAGGTTGTTTAAGAAATTGGCACAAAACTGCCTTCTGGAGAGAAAAAGCAAAGCATGTGTGTGATTGGATTTTCTCGCCTGTGCTTTGTGAAGAAAATGAAATGTCTTAGTGTTTTAAAACTCATTAGCTTTTAACTGGCTTGTGGAACATAGGATAAATTTCTCTTTCAGAGAGTATTTTTTTCTAAGCAGAGCAGAAAGCCTGCCCTGTCGTGTATTAACAAGTGGTTTATCTGTGTATTATCCATATACTGGCACACAGAATTCTTTTCCAACATTAACATATAATACAACTTTAAAATATAATATAATATGTAAACATACTGTTTAAATACATCAATGCTTACAGGTGAGCTTAAAGTCCAAGTTTGACATTCTGATATGCCTGCAGCAACATGATATACAAATATTAAATATTGATTGAATTAGAATATATTTAATTGTTAATTTTACTAGGGAGATGGCGTCGCCTCACATTTCTCTCATATCAAGCCCTCTGTCATTTCAGTGTGGCATAGGAAACTGAAAATACAACCATAATTAATGAACAACTTGCCAGGAATCTCAAGATTATTACATCATGACTAAATAGTGCTTGTTCCCCAAAATTCAAACTGAACAAGCTGTCAGTTCTGGGGTTGCCAGTAACCCCAAGCCATCGCTTAGTTCCACCCCTACTCCTGCTTCCAACCTTATGATCTTGAAAATTTCACTGTGCAATTGAGATGACTTGAATCCAGTTCCAGGTTTTTCCCTGTGAATGAAGGAAAAGGCTTTGTGTTTATTTGATTCACTGGAGAAATTTAGGTTTATATTTGAGACATGCTCCCTCTTCCCATGGCTTATACCATTTCACCTGTGCAACATGTCCCGGGATTTTTTATTTTTTAGGTCTCATACCTCATCCTTTTTCATTAAAATGCACATTGTGTCTTATTGTTTTGGTTATTCTCTTGCATTAGTGTTTCTCATTCATGCCTGGTCACTGTTCTAGCTATGCCTGTCACTGAGTGGTCTGGGGGATTGAGTCTATAATATTCCTGGCTAAACACAGAGTAGGCCAGGAGTCTAGAGGCTGCTGAGTGCCTTTGCACATTGTTAGAGGGCTGAGATCAATAGTTTGCTCCAGTGTATTTCTCTGTCTCTTGCTCGCTTTCTCTCTGACTGAGCAGGTGAGAAGCGCCTCAGTGCATTGCTGGGTGCTAATCAATAAGCTGCCAGTGATAGCAGGTGTCCTTGCATTGATCAGGCTGTTCCTTGCCGCTGGTCATTATGGAGATGTGAGATTGACCTTTACACAGAAGTGTGTGAGAAGGCAGAAAGTAGCAAGAACTCAGCTGCAAAGCCCTTCTGGGACCTGCACTTTCACAGAGTAGAAACATGTCCCTCAGCCTCAATGCTGCTGCTGGGGTGACATTTCAAAAATCCCATAAATCACACTGGAGACAGTATAATGCAGGCGCAGATGGCATATTCAAGGTGTTGACTGGGATTTTGTACCAAATTTTGTGGCCAAAAACATATCAGCACTGTACAGTATGTGTTAGCTTTTGGCTTAATGAGTTGTAATGTTCATTTGCATTGGGTTTCTTTGGAATTTCTTTTATCTGAGTTATATTGCTCCTCATGGGCTTAAAACAAGATTTTAAAAGGCAATTCCAGCCAATGTCAGCTCAATGCATACATATTCCATCTCAATGCGAGAAGATGTCAGCACAATATGATTTATGACAAGTTTTAATGCCTATTCTTGGACTAATTGGAATTAGTCCATTTGGAATTAGTCCAATTGGAATAAAATTGCTTGAATAAGATTGTAGTCAGTCATGTGTTCACATAAACCATTTATTTAAACAATTAAGTAAATCACCACCAAGAGGGGCTGCTGTCTTACAACACTGGGTTTAAATCACACTTTTACATTATGTCAACATAGCAAAAGAGGTCATTGCGAAGACTATTGAGGCTTAAATTGCTCATGATGTGCAGATATGTTGTGTGCTATCTGGGAAAGGGGGACTGAGTTAGAATTGGAGTTCCAGCAGTTACAATTGGGGGCAGTCGTGGCCTAATGGTCTGAGAGTCGGACTTGTAACCCGAAGGTGAACCCGAAGGTCGTGGGTTCGNCACCCTCAATACCACGACTGAGGTGAGACCCTTGAGCAAGGCACCGATCCCCCAACTGCTCCCCGGGCGCTGCAGCACTAAAATGGCTGCCCACTGCTCCGGGTGTGTGTTCACTACTGTGTGTGTTCACTACTGTGAGCACTTGGATGGGTTAAATGCAGAGCACAAATGCAGAGTATGGGTCACCATACAAGGCCACAAAGTCACTTCCACTTCCAATGTGAGGTAGAAACATATTGTTTATGCTGTCAACCCACCTCCTATTCATGGCCTAGTACAGGAATTCCTGCTCCTCATTATCTATGGTGACTGACAGAGTTCATCGTCCAACTTCTTCAGTTAGACAACTAACCTTCCATTTGCTAAATGGACTGGCATTTCTTATTATAAGATTACAATTAACCAAATATATGATCATTAAACCTATTTCTGGACATTATTACTCATTTCAAGCTTGTAGTTTTCTTATTCTATTTGCAGATAATTTTGCATCTTTTTAGAAATAAATGCTTAAAATAATTAAAATTATCTGCCAGTAGAACATGACTATTTCATCAATCTTATATTTGGTTTAGTGTAATAGGAAATACTAGCTAAATTTGACTGTATTCAAGGTATTTCCACATGATAAGATGTCATTTTTGCAGTGAGTCTATAACTGGCAAAAACTCTGATACATACAATCTTTACTGCAAAAGTCAACATTCCAGTGGTTTAATAGCCTTTTAGCACATTTACTTGCTAATCTAATTACATGCTATGCATCTTAAAAGCACTATTTGAGAGCAACAGCTTTTGTTTACTCACGTTATTAGCGACAACTCTGTTAGCTACATTAGCTTAAAAACATTGATATTCTTGACGGTTTTGTCTTGTTTCCACTGTCTTTGTGGCTATTCATTATCTGTGTAAGACTTAATGATTATGTGCTAGCCTAGTTATTTAAGATTTTTTTTAGATTTTTAGATTTCATTGTTAGATTTTTTTAAATTAATTTATCAACACATTTGACGGAGAAATGTATATTCTTGTTTTATTTTCCCTATCACTATGCCTCTATATTGTGTTGGTAAGATCTAATGAATATGTGCTAGCTAGCTAAATCAAGATTTTTAAATGTATTTAATTTTGACCTTTTTATTTTACTAACACATCTGAAGGAAACTTTGATATTCTGTTCCTTTACATTGTCTATATAAAAGAGATGAATTAGAGCTCAGCTTACTTACGGCACCATCTTTTGTTAGCTCACTTAATTTATTAGCTTTGCTAACATAGTTAACATATCTTGCTAGCTAGATTACAGTCACAGTTATTTCACCAGGTTTTTCCCCCATTTTGTAAAAGCTGTTCTGAGATTTAATTAAATTTTATTTCTGTTGATGTCATTACATTTTTGCAGTTTTTTCAGGCATATGGTTGATTACTTAAAACAATTACTTATCGTGTTCTTGTATTTATTTGAGTAAATATTTGAGTTATTGCAGCTTTTACCCAGACCTTAACATAACGCTGAGGCCACTGGTGCACAATGTCTGTGCCCTGAAGTGCTCATTGAACTTTATGCAGCCATATTTTCAGAGAGAAGATTACTGTCTCCTTTAGCTGGGATTAGATTGGCTGGAAAGGTCTTCAGGGTTAGGAATACTCAGGAGTAGTCACAACTTCAAGTGGCAGTGCAATCACAGTTGCTTTCAGTCCTCCCGTAGAAACACAAGGCTTTACTACTCTTTCTCACTGCAGAGTCTGGCAACCCAAGTTTCACTATACCAAGGAAAAAACACTGACTGAATTCTGGATTATTACAACTCTCTCTTAGCAATTTGCCTACATCCAAATGTAACTGTCTGAAGCCTCTTAACATAGCTGCCATTTTCTTTTTTTTCCCACATTCCAATCGAACATGTTGTTCTGCTCATATGGTTTTGAAGATAAATGTTATGTTTGATAAATTGTGAAGAATATCAGATGTATGTTTTTTTTTTTTACTGCTCTTGCTGTGACAGAATAAGGCTGGAAGACAGGGCTTTCTGTCCAGACTAGAAGCTTCAAAAGGCCTTTGAATTAAATGTAACTCCATTGAGGAGAATGAAAAGTGTTGGACGTGTGGGTGCTGTGCTGCAGGAGACGCCGGCTCTGTGCCACACTGAGAGATGATTCATTCTGGCATGATGGGTGTTTTGCATTTATCTTGCAACTTTTTTTTTTTATACTGGAACTACCTTGTAACTACACTACAATCTATTTTAGCAAAACTTCATTAGCTAACATGGTATATACAGGGGAAGACAAATCATAAATTCATTAAGTAGGACACTAGGCAAATAAAAGCTCCTGTGTGCGTGCCCAGTCACATGTTTTGGTTGCCCTAATTGACTATGCTAAAAATTGGTAGCTAATGTAACATATGGCTAGTTAGTTAGCTAGTTAAGTGCATTAATACAGACTAAAGAAAATTAACAAACATATGATCATCATCATCTTCTAATGTGTTTGCTCCTTCAACAAATAGTAAGTCACTGGCCAGCACTTTGGCTATGAGATTTCGCTAGCAGCCTTGTTTTTCCTTGATATATGTAACCATGAGGTAATTGCATGTAGGAAGCAAGAGAAGTATATGACGGCGCTGGAAGTCTTTCCACATACACTATATGGCCAAAATTTTGTGGACACCTGACCATCACACCCATATGTGCTTTTTGAACATCCCGTTCCAGAGTTAATCCCCCTTGGCTGTTATAATAACCTCCACTCTTTTGCAGAGGTTTTTCACTAGATTTTGTAGCATGACTGTGGGGATTTGTTTAGCCACAAGAGCATTAGTGAGGTCAGGCGTTGACGTTGTGTGAGGAGGCCTGGTGTGCAGTCAGCGTTCCATTTCATCTCAGTGGTGTTCAGTGGGGTTGAGGTCAGTACTCTGTGCAGGACACTTGAGTTCTTCCAAACCAACTTTGGCAAACCATGTCTTCACGGACCTTGCTTTGTGCACAGGGGCATTGTCATGCTTGAACAGGTTTGGACCCATTAGTTCCAGTGAAGGGGAATTGTAATGTTACAGTATAATAAGACGTCCTATACAATTGTGTGCTTCCAACTTTGTGGCAACAGTTTGGGGAAGAACCACATATAGATGTGATGGTGAGATGACCAAGTACTTTTGGCCATATAGTGTACCTGCATGTTCCTGATTCTGAAAAGGTTGTCTGACATCTGCGCACACATTATTTTGCCTTAGAAAAATCTTTTTACTGACAGACAGAACGTGACTCGGCCAATGTGTAGTGCAACAGTCATTGGGATTCCGAATGAGTAGCGTACACTATAGTTACAGCATTGAGGTGCGTCATACAGCATGAAGCATGTTAAAGTTAAAGCCTACTGTACATACCACATGAAAGCTTTTATTTTGCAGAAATCAATAAGGCGTAAGTTTTTCTTATCCTGTTTGTTGACCCTACTTCTCTATGGGGAAACAATGAATTAAAAAACTAATAGTCCACACAAAATGTGCTTGTCCCGGGCGCCTGGACTAGTGATTTTTCCACCTGTGTAATATGTAGATAGACACTGCAATATTGCAAAAATGTTTTATTCATGCCTTGAGTGTATAACTGCTGAAGATTCACAGCAGGTTTGTTGTCTGTATGATGGCATAGTGGTAGGAGATGTTTAAATCCTGGGGTAATGTTTTCTTATATTTGTTCGGAACTCTGTTAGTATTACAGAGTACATAGCCATATACACTATGTACTGTATGTCTAGCCATTAGAAGAAAATATCATGGGCTATCATGCATTCAGGTGAATGGTGGAGTACTTTTTTAATCATTGACATATTATAAAGTATTACAAATGGGCGTATGAATACGTTTTAATCCAGGACATTGTAAAGATCTGATAAACTCATAACACAGTCTTTCTCAGCCACTGCATTTGCTTTCTTATTGGACTCTTATTAATGTTTAATTTAACACAGCATGCATGTGTGAGAAGCTGTTGCTGTGGGAATGATTAATCCAGCTTCTGGTTCCTGCGGTCTGCCAGAAGCACGTGGGCAGCCCTCTGCCCTCCATACAGATTAATTATGAGGCCTTGTGTGTGCGGAGGGTGAGTGGGAGAGCTCTGAGTGAGAGGGACATGAATCAGTGGAAATCAATTTGAGATGAAATGTATCCTGTGCTCTCTCACCTAATCTCTGTTATGGGCTCTCATCTTCACAACTGGAATGCTGTACCCTATTGTGCCGAGAGAGAGAGAGAGAGAGAGAGAGAGAGAGAGAGAGAGAGAATTACCAATTTAACCAAAGATTTGATGTCTTCCAGCTTAAAATGAGTTGTCCCCAAATATATACACACTGTGGTCCAAAGGTCTGAGAACACTAGTGAAAATGCTTCTATGTTATTGACAACAACTTGAATGAAAAGAAGAATCTTTGAAATATTTACATGAATTTCAGAGTTT
>CM074958.1:9726469-9737650 GCA_037577455.1 Pangasius macronema
TCCAGAATGATATTTTTCCCCATTGAGATCTATATATATACTGTATATATATATATATATATATATATATATATATATATACACACACACACACACACACACACACACACTATATACACCTGCCAACCCTCAGCTGGTTCTAGGACTTGAAATCCACAATCAGATTCAAGATTATGTACAAAGGAGTCTTTCTGCTGGTGTTAAATCTGAGACTAGTGACGTGGCTCTCTGATGGCAACATGTTATCCAGCAGAGAACATAATCAGAGCATTACAGATTTTTTTTTCTTTCTCTGCTTGTGGTATAGCTCTATGAAATGAGTCTGTCTCATCCTATGAGATGACTGAATACTCTGATAAGACTATCAGGCAAAAAGCAAAAGTTTAAAGGGGTTTCAGTAAAGTGAAAGCTGAAATGATCTGGGGGTTTTTGTATATTACGCAGCACATTGTATAGACAGTTTGTGGATTACATTAGGGTTTGTGGGAATTGTGTCTGGGATTAGTTTATGCAGTAAATGGGTCTGGTGGCTGTTTCTCAGGATCTGATCTGGGCAGGCACACATTCAAACTGTCTATGCTTCTGCTTGCTGCTTCTGTCCCATGAAGATGTAATACGCATTAACACAATGGCTTCATGTGGCATGTTTACTAATGCACTATTTGCTAATGCATTACCTTTACTGTATCTGTTAATTTGTTCATACATTTGTTCATACATATTCTTCTTCTTCTTCTTTCGGCTTTTCCCTTCAGGGGTCGCCACAGCGAATCATCACTCTCCACCTATCCCTATCNCCATATACCTCCTCTTTGGCCTTCCTCTTCACCTCCTGCCTGGCAGCTCCATGTCCAACATTCTCCTACCAATATACATATATGTTTTACAAATAAAAAGATATAGTAGAAAAACTTGTGCATTGGTAAAACTGCCACATGAAGCCCTGTTGTTAATGTGACCGATCAGGATAAAGTGGTTATTGAAGATGAATGAATGAATGAATATGGATTTTACTGTAATAAAATCAGCTTTATCTACACTGTATCATTAATTTGAAAATGTTTTCAGTTTTCACAGAAATATAAAAATCAGTTCTGTGGGCAAATTTGTTTATTTGGCAATAATGAGGTTGCTTGAATTATTATCTAAATTGCAATTAAAACTGCCTGAAAACAAATTGAATTTAAATCAGCCAACGTTAAATGAAAATTAGAGGTATTTTAAACATAGTATACTTTCAGAGCTTTGATGGTGTTTGACATTGGCTGTTCATATTTCATTCAGTGGTGGCACAAATGTACCAGAAAGGCCATGTGTTATTTCTTTTTGTGTGTGTGTGTGTGTGTGAACTCAAGATAACAAAATTAGTTTTCTGAAGATCACAAATGATTTTTTTTCATGTTAAATTGCATTATTGGTTGTATATGCTATACTTAAGAAAATGAAAGGAAACGAGCTGGTGCAGTGGTAGTGTAATCCATAAGGTCATGGGTTTGAGCTTGGTTGCCTGTGTGGTGTTTGACTATATGTTCCCAAACTTCCCCTTCGCGATCAATAAAGGACATTTATCTATCTGTCTATCTATCTAACCATGAAGACAACCCAGTGCCTCAAATTGACTGGCAATGAAACTGAGCAGCTGTTCCGGATCACTATAGTATTCACTACAGTTATAGCTGCAGATTAGAGTCACTAACTAACCTCTGACTGACACTAGCACTGACAAACATAAGGCTAGAAAGATAGTAGGTATGCCCGATAATGCATTTCGACAGATGAGATCTCAAGAAAACAACTTTTGCTATCTTGAGATCACAAGAAAAAAAAGAAATAACGCATGGCCTTTCTGGGCTTCTGTACATATGTTGCAGCAGGTAGCATTGCCGTATCACAGCTATAGGGTCCTTGGTTCAATCCTGGGTTTGGGTTACTGTTTGTGTTTCAGATGTTCTCTCTATGTCCACAGGGGTTTCCTCCGTGCTCCTTCCACCTCCCAGAAACATGCCATGAAATGAACTGGTGTCCCATAAAGGGTGTATGCACACCCCGCACTGGGTGTTTCTGCGCCAGGTCCACTGCAGCCTGATAAAGCAGTGACAGAAGAAATTAATATTTAATGTAGTTAATACCATGTTGGTTGCTGCTTCATTGTTTCCACTGGGTTACTTTCTCTATTTACTATAAATACTGAGAAAATGGTTTATGATAAGATATTAAACCGAGTCAAAGGGCTGTTGTGACCCTTTTATTCTGTGCTTTATGCCATTTATGGGCAGAAAAAGCCACTGATCAAATAGAAGATGGATGTGAGTGTTGTAGCATTTTATATGTCTAAGCATCTCATCTCTTTTCTCATTCACACTGCTTTTTCCCTCTGTTTCCACCCACGTCAGCTTTGATTACTATTGACCTTAAATGGCAGTGTTTTTCCTCTCTATATAATGCATATTTAAAGCAGCACTGTTAACATGTTGACCCAAATGAAGTGTGTGGGAGTTAAACACAAATGTTTGTCATGCATGGTGTGTACTAGAGCAGACACTCTCAACTTTACATTTCACTGATTTCCCTGTTCTAATGTACCAAACTATATCTGGATTTCTATAACGCTGCTTTGGGATAATATCTATTGTTAAAAGTGTTATACAAAGAAAACCGAATTGAACTGAAATGAGCCTAACTCAATCTATTTGGTAGTAATTGGGTCATTAAAGCACTATTTCTTCTTTGTACAATACAAGTCAATAAACTGTACAATAGTACAATACAAATCAATAAACTGTAGGTACTGAACAGGGCCACAAGATTTGGAATTGCAATTATATTGTTCCACAGAGTGGTTGCAATATTCTTTGCAATACATCAAAAACCCTGTTCAACCCACTGAGGTAACATGGTTAAAACTCACTCATGATGATTTTTACAAAATATTATTTACATGATTCGTCTAAACACCCAGAGAAACAGTCATCAGGACCATTTGAGGTTTGTGAGGACACTTACAGCAAAACATTTACCCCCTGGTTTACTAAGATCCCAAATAAAGAGGTTAATTTATACAATATAATAAACCGAGCATGCAGCAAATGGGCAGAGAATAATTATGTAAATGATGTGATTTGTTGTGTGAAGAAACATTAATTAAAATGAGTTCTATGTAATAACTTTCTCGATAGTCATGGAAAGTCTGGCTCTCAAAGGGAAGAGCAAGCTGAAATGAAAAACTTGCAATGAGACAATGTTTCAGATACAATCTACTGTATGATGTGCAGTATAATTGTGTAGGCATGGGTGTGTGTCCTTTGGCTGATGTTGGCATTGGAGGTGATCATGCACAGTATATAAATAATATGAAACCAACTTTACTGTGGCAATATTGTCATTACTTTGTAAAACTTTCACATTATGTAATGAGACTCAATGAATTTNGAATTTTTAATAAAATAAGTTATTTATTTTTGTCAAAAGGCAGAAAAAGGCTTATGCAAACTTAATACCTGCCCTTCATGTGTACTAATCTTTCCAAAGTGACTTTCAGGCTTAGTAAATCACACTGAAAAAGTCATTTGAATAAACACTGCTGTGTACTTTGCACCCTAGGTAAAAATGCCCAAATTGATAATTTAGTAGGATAAATATGCAAAAGGTACAAGAAGTGTTAGTTTTCACATTTAAAACACACAGTCTTCCATAACTCTTGTCGGTAATAACCTTTTCCCAGGTGTCAACCACTTTTTTTTTTAACATAGTATATTAGGGCTTGATATATTTTGCAAAATATGTTTTGCATCCCTACATGGTGATGTGAAAATATCTGTGTCTAGTGTAGTCAGGGCAACAGTGACAGTTTCCTGTTCCAGTGTCACACAGATACATGCATTTCACTGAATAAATCCCTTAATTAGAGCATAATCTATGTATAGAATATACTGAAGCAAGAGAAAAAAACAGCTAATGAATACAAATGTAACACTTCTAGATGTGAACTGACAGAGAAAGGAGCTACAGACCGGGCAGGTTCTCAAAAACAGGAATACAAGAATGCAGAATTTGGTGTTGTTTTTGCTTTTTATGGAGTATTTTATGAAGCACTTGAAGTTTGTAGCTGCTCTACTGTATATCTTAATGCAAAATATCAGTAGCTGGAGCCAAGTCTTACGGTATCTCTTCGAAAAACAGCAGGTAGATTTGTAGTAATCCAGAGGGGAGGAAATGAAATTGTGTCATTAAATGATAAAAATTAACCCATTTTTTCTCCACCAAACTGCATACAGCATAGTTTTATGAAGCTTTCGGTTCCAGTTATGACCAGATATAACCAATGAGAACCTGCTGCTTAACTTGTATAACTTATTACTTATATTAACTTATATAACTTATAACTTCCAATAACTTATTCAAAACATATTTTGGATCTTTGGTTCTTCTTCTCTTTGTTAATGATTTCAAGCATGTGCAAGACAGATGAGCAGAGATTCGATTGTCTTCCTTTAGGGTCACCTTGTTCAGTAGGATCACGTGTGAACGTTTTTAATAGGTAAGCATGAAGGAGGAGACAGATTTGATTTACATGTCGATACACTTTTTCCAACCACCTGAATAATTAATTTCCTTCCACACAAGCACATTGTCAGGGAGATCTGCAGGCTAATGAATCCTGATCCCTCATTCTGGAGCCATGACTTATCAGAAATGACCCTGGCTGCTTCAGTTGGGTATAATCTTCCTGACTAGCAGAGCAGACATAACAATAACTTTATGCCTTCAAGAAAATGGGCAACGAGAAATTAATTGAAATAAGCTGTATCAGCTCTATTGGTGAGAGAAATCTATTGAACACTAGGGCATTTCTAAATGGGTTCAAATTGTGATTTACTACTCTGATCTTTTCAGTCCCTTGTTTTTAGGATCAGATCAGGTTCAGATGTTGGCCTCCCTTTCTCCTTGACTTATTCATCCCTGGAACATATGTGGCTTGTTTTGATTCGTTGATTTTCATCTGAAGCCTATCCCAGGAACACTGGATGCCAGTCTATCGCATGGCACCATATATATACACACACACACACGTTTGCACCTAGGGGAAATTTAACATAGCCAATTCACATACTGGCATGGGATGTGGAAGGAAATTGGAGAACCTTAAGGAAACCCATGCAGAAACAGGTTCAACATGCGAAACATCACACAGTCAGTAACCAGAGCTCAGAATTGAGCCAGGGACCCTGGAGCTGACTTGATACTTTGTCTAAACAGATGATGGCTCAAGATGGCAATTAGAATGAAAGCATATGGAAGCTGCTCTGATATTTAGTGTTTACATTTAGAGTTGTTAGAGTTATGATGGGCAGGCTGGATTTAATTTCTTTGGCAAGTTTAGCCCACACTGAGGCTGGATCATTTCTGCAAAATTAACTTTACTGATCATCTGCATCATAACACTAAAAGAGCCATTAATGAAGCTAAACCACCCCTCCTCATTCATTTCATTTTATGATTGTATGGTCTGAAAGGTCTGAAATCTTACTCTCTCACTAATCCATCATTATTTATGTAGCTTTTTTGGCCTGTAAGTAAAGTTATTTAAAGTATATTTTGTTCCAGTCCAAGTGATCTCACATATCCCTAGGTTTATTCATATAGGTAAATGATCAAACCCAAACATGATGCTAAAATATTAATTATTAAAAATAAAAAATATTAAAGCTAAAAGACACAATACAGAGTGTATATATACAATCAATTATTGTGTACACTGGGTACATGCACATCAGGGACATCTGGCTTTAAAAAAAGGTTTCAGTTGCATTTTCTCTGTCAGGTTTTAATAACTTAATATATTTCAGCCATTCCTCAGAGATGTCTTGCCTCGTGTAGGCTGTCCCAGAGGTTTGTGGAGCTGGTTTCAAATGTATTCCTGACTGGTAGCATTGCGTACTTTCTCTAACATTAAGTCCCACATCGATTTATGATGAAAATAATATATACACACACAGACTGCACTTATGAATGAACATTTGAAACAGCTTATATATACATACATACATACATACATATACATACATACATATTAAAGTTGTTTCAAATGTTCATTCATAAGTGCAGTAATTACATGCAAATAGCTTCTTAGCAGACTGTTATTACCTGGAGGACCAGATTAGTTAGCCATTCTTGGAAAGAGATGTAAAATGTTGTGTAAAATGTTGGGAGGAGCCCTTCATCCACTTTTCAGATTGTCAGCGTTCCTGCAAGTAATGCTCTGTCTCTAGACTATAAAGTAGTTTGTGAATATTATGAGCTATCTGTAGCTAGAAATAGATAAAAATTACTGGCTTTGCTAAAACAGTAGTGTGGTGTGTGTCCTCCAAACCACAGCCCTGGTTCTTCAGGGTCCAGTGCCTGTCATTCACATTGATGACAGCCCAGCCCTAAACCTCTGAGGTCCTACAATCAGTTATTTATTACTCTCCCCCTGACACAGAGTGCAGTGAGGAGAGCTCATATAAACCAATGGAGTAATGCTCCTAGTCTCCACCTGTTTCCTTTGAGACTGTACAACAAAAAGAGTTAGTTCCCGTGCCTCTAATCCACCAAAGAGCATTCAGGAATGTAGCATGAACGCAGTATGAAGCCAGCCTGAACACAAAAACTACAATCAGATCAGCATGCCTCGACTTCAGAAGGCTTCCGTTTTGACATAAAAGCAACAAATACTTTCCACTATCCAGTGCTGCCTAGTACACACTTTGTATTGTCTTGTACACATCACTTACTGTGATTCAAACAAAATACTTATTCAAAAGATTTGATGTATAAGCCAGGATATGTTTTGTGAAGATGCTAGCGAATTGCCAATATGTTGACTCCTGAACTACACTATTGGCTGTGATTTTCAATATAGTTATGCATAAATGAAACTCGTAACCTTATCTTTAAAAAGCAAGAACGAATGTGGCCTGCCTGTGTAGAAGAAGAAAATACAAAGAGATTTTGTAAAATACAAAGAGCTTTGCTCTGAGTGACTAACGATTCACGCTGAAATATTCGTACTCATGCAAAAAAAATCTTTAAGCTCCCTAGAAGATGAACACAAGCTATGAGTCTGCTGCCAGCATTGGCCATCTCTGGTTCCCATGTGCTGACTGTGTAGTGATGCTGATATCAACACGTGTGCATGGCAAATTTGAACCAGGTGTAGCTGCTTATACTGCCTGCTAATCATAAACATCCATGACATGTTTTTGTCTTAGTGAATGGAGGCACAAGGCTTTTCTCATGAAAGGTAATGATGATGAGAGAGATAGTCACCTGCCTCCCTCACTGGGGGTTGTGTGGAGAGCAGAACACATCAACTAGGATTGGATGTCTAGGATCCAATATCTAGCACCAAAACTCCCTTTTCCCAAGCATGAGGAATCTCTCCCATATTTCATGGCATCTACCAACAGGATGCTAACACATGTTTTCACCAAGGACAGCAGGTTTGAACACACTCAGAGGAAAGTACTATCTGCCCACTTCCACATGCATGAGCTCACATTGACTGTATCCAATCAGTGTGAGCTAGTGTTGCTGTAATTGATGGGGAGATGGAGTTTGCCACCAAGAATTGGTTTCAGCCAATTCTTGGGTTATTGGTGATAGATGGCTGTGGCATCATTGAGATTTGAACTGATGATCTCCAGATGATAGGGCAAAAGCTTTTCTGTTGAGCCAAATTGAATATATATATATATCACCATGTGGCATGAGGTCAGATGGTACTCTCCACCTTGCACAAGAACTCCCCAGGTGGATCCACCCACAGTTAGCCTCGGTGAGAGCAACTTATTTGCGGTGCTGCAGCGGATGTGTTGTTGAGACAGCGCATATCCCCAGGAGACTGGCATAGTGGTGTGTGCACCCAGAAGTGGTGTCCCAGATCTGGGAAAAATTTTTCAACATGCCTCAGACAAACTTCAGGATAAAGAATGTTTTCAAAAGCAATCCATTTTTAAAAACTGTAGCTTGAGCTATATCAGTATGATTAGTATTAGATTTCCATTTACACTGCTGAAAGTTTAGATGGACTGCAGTCCAGAGGGTTGCCAAGGTTATGGCCATTCTTGTTTCCCACTGACAGCAGCAGACTGCTCCATCAGAAGCATGAGTGACAGTAATGATGCAGAACCACAATAATTACGTTAATGAGTGGTTGTGGCCCAGGGAGTATGTTAGCAGATGTGTTTAATGATGAGGTCATGTGCTTCTGTGCTAGGGTTGAGAAGGCATGTAAATTATGAGGCACTAAATAAAATGCTTCATGAGAGAGTCCTTTGGAAACATAGGTTTGTCACATACACACAGTCTCTGAGACTTTTGAGACTGAGGGATTTATAGTAGTTAAAGAAGTCTCTGCACTGCAGATTCCTTTCTGAACAATTGTGAACAATGGTTGACATTGGGTTCAGGATGTGAATCCTATCTCTAGGAACATATGGTACTGTTCAAAAGTTCACTGTAGTTTCTCAGTAATTGCCTCTCTGCAACACTTCTGAGACAAGTGATCTACAGCTCGAAATATTCCATTGAATTCAGAACGTCACTGTGCACCATTACTGAAAACAATAATCCTCTCACTTTTTTTATTGCACAGAATGGCAGGATTTTTAATGGATCCACATCCAGGTAAAGTGAGCTCTATTGCCTGCATAGTGAGGGAGAAATTCCCATCACTGCAATGGACAGATAGATTACTCTATTGTGCTAATGTAAGGCAAGCAGAAACAGGTAAAGGTAGAGGAACAGTATTGAGTCAGGAGGAAAGTTGCATGAAGTGTATAAGCATAGTATAAGTATAGAGGCACACTGGGATGATGTGAGGATATCTGAAGCCATCTCAAAATCTTATGTGCCCCATCCCAGGGCACACAGCCTCTGTAGCAGTGGGTTATATTCAAAACCAGACATACAGTTTGCTGTAAACAAGTACAACATAAGTGAATCCTCTCCTTACACACCCTGCTGGGGAAAAAAAGACAAGTCCTCAGTTTTAACATTTCAGACCAAGACCACAAGATCAAGACTATAACTCTGGTTAAGACTCTCACCTCATGGTCATCTATCGCAGTTTTTTTTTAAAAAAAAAAAGCTCTTTTTACTGTAGCACAGTCCCACACTGATTTTTTCAACTTTAGAAGTTAATTGTCATGCTTTTACAAGACTAAAGGAAATGACTGCAGGTTAATATAAGCACCATGATTTATTAGCAAAATTTGCATGAGACAAAAGGGCTGGCGAAGGCAAAGTCAGAAAAATAGGCAAAAAGGTCAAAAACCATATAACAAGCAGAAAGCAAATGACTAGGGAAAAGTAGTAAACCAGAGCAAAAATACCAAAGGGCAAGAGGGACAATCACACACATGTAATAAGTCCAGAATGCAAAAAAGCAAGGCTTACTAACGAGAGACAAAGTGTCACAAACAAGCAATGAAATGAGAGAACTAAAGTTTCTTTATACTGAGAGATGAGATGTGTAACAGGTGAGATACGGGAGAATCCTGTTGAACTGGAGAGGCTGGAGGAGAGCGTGTGCAAGGCCGTGATTGCAGATGTGTTGATTACAGGGTATGTGGATTCTGGGAGATCAGGCTGTTTGTGACATTAACGTCTACATTGTAACAATTCACTGTCAATGTTTTATAGTAACGTATGTACAAGTAATTACTGTACTTTTTACTGGCATCACTATATGTTTCAGTAATATACTGTAATCTTCCCAGACAAATTTATAGCAATTTACTGGGATCTGAGTGCATTTACTGTAAATACTTGTAAATATGATTACAGTATGAATTAAAATATGCAGTATTAAAATATAATCCACTATAATTGCTCATTTGGCTGATGCTCTTATCCAAAGCGAGTTAGAAATGAGCAGTTGAAGATTAAGGGTCTTGCTCAAGGACCCAACCATAGCAGCTTGAACAGGACGTGAACTCATGACCTTGTAGTCTGTAGTACAGTGTCTTAACAACTGAGCCACCACCTGAGTCAACCACCAACACCTGTAAATTAACTCATGCTAAAAAATTAATTTCAGTACTGTACTAGACTGTTCTTACTAGCATATAGACTTAAACTCAAAGAGGGTTTATGTTCACCTAAAACAGTCGCTAAAATAAAGGGCACAAAACAATTCTATTTGCAGATGATGGCAGCCTAAACAGCCTAAAATGTTAGATATCCCACTACGCATTGTGTTTTCTGTTATTTCACTGTAAACCAATGCACTGCTGTAATTACCCCATCGTTTACAGTACAATCCTGTAAAAATAATACAAAGGTATTTTGCTGTAAAATAAATGCTGTAAATTTACAGTCATTTTTAGTCTATGCATCCTTAGACAAGCCTTTTTTTATTCAGTCATATCAAACTAATCGCTAATATAAGATGAATAAATGGCCTTTTAACAAGCACAGACTTGTTGGAATCCTATTACAAGGTACTATGCACTATGTATCTAAGCTATTAATGCAAATGGATTATTAATAGGTCATTACCATCTCCACAATTTCCTTCCTTTGACAATGTAGAGTGCGCGGTGTTGATTTTTTTCCCCCGTTCATTTTTGGGCACATCAGTTTCTAATAAATGTGGAGCCGCATGAGCATAATTAAGCTGGTCATAATTAAACTGGTGGGATTTGTGTGAGAGAGCGGGAGCTGTGAACAAGTGACAGAGACCACCACCTGCTTATCCAGTACAAAGAGGCTGTCAGGGTGGCCCTTGAGCTGTATACCTCTAAAATCTCATATGAATTTGATTCATATAAATGTTTACTCTTTACTACTCCAGCAGTTATTCCTGTCTCTTTTCTACCAGCAATATTTCCTAATGATTATGTTAAACAAGTCATTCAAACACTGAGTTTTTCTTTCTAATGAATGCAAGAAACAGACAGATTGATTTCTCAAAAGCTACAAGGAGTTCAACCCGAATGTGAATAATATGTGTCTGGTAAACAAAAAAAAGTTAACTGGAATGAGGAAAGATGATGTATTACCAAATAAAAAGGAATTTGCTTCTGGCACAGACTATTTTTGCTTTCTGTCAGATTCATTTTGGTGATCATTAACACACATTTGTGAGCCAAAAGGAAGCAATAGGACGGTCCATGCTCTCACCATTCTTAAAAAAAA
>CM074958.1:9744642-9759587 GCA_037577455.1 Pangasius macronema
ATGCCTATTCTTGCATTATTGATAGCTCCAACTATCTGAATGTGTTTAAGCACTGAACAGTGCAGGACAGCAAAGCAAACAGTGTTTTTACTGTCAGTTAATATTCGAGAGCTATCTGCCATTTTTATTATGAAATTAATTCATTCATTCATATACTGAAGTGTTATGTACAGTAACCTTATATTACAAGGTCATATGCTCATGCTTTGTACAGTGTTTTGCACATAACTGTAAGTATTTTTATACTTTATACAAGATGCAGGATTAATACAGACCTATGGCTTTATAATGCTATGCACATTTATTACACATAAATACATATATTAAGGTTTTCTGCAGAGTAGTCTAGAGCATACAATGAACGGCAAATGCAGACATAGCGCATTAGGGAGATAGAATATATCCCTATAGCTTTTCTTGTGAGATACATTTCCTTCTATGAGAAGATAACATTGCTACCGAGCTGGCACTGCTCAACACTTTTACCTCTTACTCTCCATCCTGAAATGTAATTAAAGTGTGGTGTTGGGTGCACTGACAGATGGAGGCAAGTCTGAGGTCATCCCTGAGGACTGAGTGTAATACACAGTGTAAAATTCATTGCATCTGTATCTCTTCCCACTTAAAGTATAAGAGGCTGCAGCTTGAACAGGAAAACGCTTGTGTATGACAGTGCCGGGTCAAAGGTTCGGATTTATTATCCTATTTAAGCCTGTAAATATGTTCTAGCCCAAGGCTTAGGTGAATTTCACAGTAGCAAAATCATTGGCAGATCTCTGCTGCAAATTTCACCAGCTAACAATAAAGCCAGTAGCAATAAATTATGCTCCAACTAGGACGCTCTAGAAACATCCATGTTACAAATTGCAAACATTGTTCTTAGAGGAGAAAGGAGGCAGACGATTCGTGTATGTGAATCAGTTGTTAGTTAAATGGTTACTGACAAAGTAGCCTGAATTCAGTGTCCAATGGGATGAAGTTTTGATGGAGTTGTGCAAAAAAAAAAAAAGTTGGGCGCTTGTTTGTAAAAGCTTCCTCTGTGAGTCTAAGAATAGCTAATAATTTCGACCTGCTTTCAGATGTAGCTCCAGTCACAGCTACTGCTGCCATTTTAGCCTTGCATTTTAGAGTACTAGTGTATCTGGAGACTTGCTTTTTAATGCAGAAAGAGAGACAAATCTAAAACTGAGTAAGACTTCCCAATCTTTGCACGTAAAAACTTAATGAACTTAATTCCCAAGTGTCTATTCTGAGATCTAAATGACCTTAGCCACAATAGAAAACATCTGTCTCTGTTCAATTTTCCATGACATACATTTCAGAAATTTAGGTGTGTGTACTGTGACCTGTGTGTTCAGCGTGAATGTGTTCACTCTTTTTATTGCTTAATTTTTTTCCATTATGGACAATGCATGTCTAATCCATCATCTTAGGAGCCTAATGGTTTGCTGCTTGCATCCCAGCATGCCTAGTCTGTGAAGAGACATATTGCTTAACATTTGGGTGTATTTATCTTCCTGAGGATGCTTGTTCACAGCGAGAGGGAGAGAGAGAGAGAGAGAGAGAGAGAGAGAGAGGAGAGGGAGAGAGAGAGAGATGAGAGAGAGGGGAGAGAGAGGGGAGAGAGGGGGGGATCATTCTCTGTGTTCTGTGCAGACAGGAAAAGGGGATACACAAAAGAGATGAGTGTCTGTTTGAGAAAGAAAGAGCAAGGTTGAGTTTGGTGGGCTATTAAATCTGCTGAATTCAGCTATAGAGTTTTGACTTTCAACCCACATCATCGTTAATATTATAAAACCTCGTGATTCTAAGGTTCTATGTTACATTTCTTGCAGAAATTAGCAAATGTTATAGATATGTGTAATAGGTTATTTACATGCCACTAAAAATACGGAAATATCTTACACCAAAGTAAAAGTATAAAAAGTATTGTTGAAAGAAATGTTCTGTGCTTTGACTTTATTCATTACTCAATATATTTGACTTTTGCTATAGAAACTTATAATTCCATGGTCTAATTATCAGTTTGAAAAAGATTTTTTGACACAGCAACAGTATAATAAGACTTTAATGATTGATGTGTTTAATGAAAATGCACAAAGACTAAAAACTTGTAAAATGTTAAGAGGATCTGACTGTATTCTCTCCGCAGCGTTTGTCCTGAGCTGTAATTTCCCCGAGCGGCCGGCCTACGGTGATGTAACTGTCAGCAGTCTGCACGCAGGTGGTGAAGCTTATTTCTACTGCTTTACTGGCTACCAGCTTCAGGGCCCCTCCACCCTCACCTGCCTCAATGCTACAACTCCGTACTGGAATGGAAAAGAACCCAGGTGTATCGGTGAGTGAGAAACCCACCAGCTTGGTCTAACATTAAGTAATGCGTTATTTTATACATTTACAGTACAGTTCAGCAAGGTCTCCACTTTATGATTATTTCAAATTATGAATGGGGCTCCGGAGAGCCTCAGCAGAAGAGCTGTTTCACAAGTTCAAATCCTGATGCTGCCACAGCCATCCTTGCCAGGGAGCCAAGGGTGGGAGGGATGGCATACACTCTCCCCCTGTCAATCATAGTAATAATTATTTCCCCCTAATGTGTAACGTTGCTTTTGATGAAAAGATGCGGCAGCTGGCTTCATGTCTCAGGAAGCAAGTCACTGGTTATAGACAAATAATTCGTAATGTACAATTCGTAAATAATTCATGATGTACATCGATCGATTACAGTCATCATAACTTTCGAAATGTTATCTGATGAAGCTATGCTGTTAGGTGTGTCAAAGACATTGTAAAACCAGTTATTAGAGTAGATCTGTACTATAACTGTTTTATACGCTGTACTTATACGCTGTACTCACTGTACTTCATCATGAAGCAGATGTAGAATATCTGCAGTAAAAAGTTACTTCCTCCTTCAGCCCTCCATTCTATGTTTGTTCTTTTCAGTCAGAGTGTAAACAGGATGTGGATAATGATTGGTCAAGGCCACCCATGTTGCATTCATCCTATGTTCAAGTTAGATCATGATTAGCTGGCAGATAAAACCATATAATGCTGAGGTCCTGATTTATTTCTGCCTTGAAAATATAAGGTTAGCTGCCTTGTAACCTAAAGCTGTACCATATAATAGTCACTTCACCTTAAACATCCTTATCTTCACAAAAAGCCTTTTCTTTTAACTGAGATGTACTGTCAATCAATCTAACAGCCCTCTCCTTGTGCATGCTTATTTACACCACTGTGGAGCAATCCTGTGAGTGCTCACTAGCAATTATAGCCTCCATTTGTGGCTTTCTGTGAAACACCCACAAGACATCAACTCATGTGGATACAGAGCCCTCACTGCTTTTCCTAACATCGAGCAGCACACAGCCTTGAGTGTAAATATTTTGCCCACACAGGTGTAATTTAACTTGATTGGAGAGCAACTCTCTATGCTTTCACAACCGTTTCCTCCCTTAATTGGGATTTGATCATTGATTTTGGTTATAATTGTATTAACCGCTGTGCATGTGCCTGCAAGGGGTGAATATTAATAACTCCCAAGCTTCAAGGCAATCACCTGAATGACAAGGCTGCATAAATAATCTCTCTTTGAAAGAGAACCCCAAAGCCATAGAAAGTTTTCTTTTTCCTCCCTTCGATTCTAAACAAGTCTGCAAGGTTGGTTTACCTAAAGGTGTACTGTTTTGCTGATGGATCTCATTTAGTTGTTTGGAGGTGCAGCATTGACTGCATGAATAGCACAGACGCAGCTACAGCCCTGAAGTTTCTCATTTCCACTATTGATCAAAGGGAAGGAGCTCAAATGTGGCATTTAACGAGAATGCTATGGCGGTGCTGAATGCTACCGTGGCACAGCTGGCTTGATTACTGATCAGCAAGCAGCCAGGGAACGAAGCTCAAGTTCTACTTTAATCAAGCTCTGTCTGCCTGGCTAACATTCACCTGATTGACTGTGACACATTGCCTCTCCAATAACCTTTACTGCTTTTACAAAGACCTAGCATTGGTCTGTCAGGTCTAGCTGTGTGTTATGATAGCCATTTTATTACAGACTTGTAATTTTGTTTCATTTCTTCACATTTTATGGTATAGCAGTGAATTGACTGTTTACAGTTGTGTTTTGATTCTAGTAAGCTAAAGGTGTGGAGGTCTTTTCTGCCCTTTCACTTTTAGAAGTAACCTCATTTTAAAATGCTATAACTTTATTTCTGTTTGTTTCACTTCAGTAAATCCTGTCGTTTTCAAAATAGTAGAGAATGTCAAAATTTCTCAGTTGAAAGATTTCCCCCAGGCAGCCACACACTTGTTGATTAATCAAGCACATATCTTTCAATACCTTTCAACAGCGGCCTGCGGTGGAATGATGAAGAACGCTACACTCGGCCGCATCGTGTCTCCTGGCTTCCCCAGTAACTACAGCAACAATCTGACATGCCACTGGGTGCTGGAGGCTCCAGAAGGACAGCGGCTACACGTGCACTTCGAGAAGGTGGCGCTGGCTGAGGATGATGACAGGTTAGTGAATCATCCTGCCCACTCAAGAATCAGCTATTACACTCTTTTACAAGCACAGGCTCTAATGTAACATAGATAAATAGGGACTGAACAAGATGTTGACTATCAACTTGTTCGGAAAAGTCCTGTAGCCGAGGAGGAACTTTCCTGTAGGATCTCTGTATGTGTGTGTGTTTCATTTTTACTCCTTGCGAATAATGAAATATTGTCGAATTCCCTGATGTAAAACAGTAACAGCAATTGGAGGCTGAGCTGAAGATTTAGAGGGGATTAAGTTAGTTTTATTTTAGCGATATCTTCCACTTCACAAATAAATGAAGTTCACTTGCTGCTCAGCTAGTCAGGATGATAACAGGCAGTAGCCGAACGACAGACCCTGATGTCAAATGGACTGCCTTGCTTTTTGACCGCTTCTGAGAAATTGCCCTATGAACTGTGTGTTCTGTCTGCAGGTTACTCATCAAAAATGGGAACAACATTGATTCCTCGATGCTCTATGATTCTTATGAAGTGGAATATTTACCCAACGAGGGCATCGTCAGCACCTCTAGATATCTTTTTATCGAGTTCACCACAGATGGCTCAGGCACCAACACAGGAGCCGCAATCAGATATGAAGGTATGGATATGTCCTCATTCCTGGATAAAAAATGCTCAACTGGGTTGCACATCATGATGAAGTGAAGTGAAGTGAAGTGAAGTTGTGGCCAAGTATGGTGACCCATACTTGGAATTTGTGCTCTGCATTTAACCCATCCAGGTACACACACACACACACACCTGTGAACACACACCCGGAGCAGTGGGCAGCCATTTTAGCTGCGGCGCCCAGGGAGCAGTTGGGGGATCGGTGCCTTNGGGTCTCACCTCAGTCGTGGTATTGAAGGTGGCAGAGAGCGCTGGTCATTCACTCCCCACACCTACAATCCCTGCCGAACCCAGGACTCGAACCCACGACCTTCGGGTTCACCTTCGGGTTGTAAGTCCGACTCTCAGACCATTAGGCCACGACTGCCCCCCAGTCCCCTCTACTGCCAGCCTGTCCAAAGCTAAAATGACAGGACTGTGCTCAGTAGGGCCAGGCTTTTTTTTTTTTTTTTACTTTTGAGCCTCTTAAAGCAGCAATTGCCCCACCTGAAAAAGTCTACTGATTGCTATTTGGTGCTTTATTTCAAATGGTCGCATTCTCTTCAGGGCCTCGAGCACTTTAACCTGATGACCATGAAGACATGGTTCTGTAGAACAAGCTACCTCGAGCTTTCATCCTTACCTATAATTTTCCCCTTTCTTTTAGGAACTGGCCAAGCATTAATGCTCCAAAAGCATGTTCTTGGCATAGCACTAGATACAGTTCTCTCTCTGTCCTTAAAGACAACTAAGGTTTTTATCGAAATGCTGTCTGCATTAGACAAAATGAGATGCAAATCAAATAAAGCAGCCAAATGCAAAACATTATAGTCATTATGGCTGACTGAAAGTAGTGTTTACAGCCATTTTATTCCTCGAATATGTACAGCTGCGTTTATCACACTACACATCTTAGTACTTGAATCATTATCCAATCAGAAGAGCCTAATCTTGTTTTCCACAACACAATCGCATTACACTATCGTGGGCTGGCTAATGCACTTCGGTCATATGACTGAATAAATAAAATCAGCATGCCACAAACAATGTTCCATCAAAACATGTGTCACTTCCTCATGTAACACGACTGACATAGCAACAAGACGTTTAGCATTAATTAAACTGAGTTTGCTTTTTTGATGCCTCACAGTGTTTAGATGTACTTACAAGTATTTACACAGACAGACGCTCATACAAAGCCATGTGAGATTTCATTACACAATGCTCCGAGAGATTTAAATATGCATATGCTGAAGGTTTGCATGTTTAAAAATGTGCAAATTTGACACTTGTGGGGAAAAAAAAAAACCCTGCGAACTGATTTACTAGCGGGGTCTATGGAGGACTATGTCTATCAAATGAACAAAACAGCACCATGTCTCTTCTGCATATTTGCCTTTGATGAATATGCAGTTTGAGGCATTTCTATCTAAAAGTGCTAATTACAGGGAGGCGTCAATGCAAATTTAGCACCCTCTGTGTAATTTCCCAAACCCGTCACTTAAAGAATGACGAATATGTATGTCCAAATTAATGTGCAAATTAATACATCCAGGACAGTTAAATAAGCAAAATTTGGACACCAAACACTTAACAAAATAACTTGTCTGGGGAAGCACACATCTACATATTTCTATGTCCCATCTCAGCTACCGATGTGGAAGGCATTTAAATGATGGCAGTCAGATAGTTTGGTAATGTGGAAGGAAATATCAGCAGTTGATGAAAATCAATCAATTCCATTCGTGTTGTTGAAGTCAGAGGCTGAATAATGCATGTGGTAAGAGTGAAGGCTGCTGAGATTGAACCATGGTGCTGCAATTTGCAGAATAACCTGTATATGCTATAGAGTGAGCAGAGCTGAATTCAAATCATCCTGGCAGGCCCACAGTGTGAGGAATGATCTATTCCAGCATGCCAGTGAATGAGACAGTACAAGGAGGCATATCAAGGCCAGTCTGGATTCTAAAAATTGCTCATTTAATTCCGTGCTTCACATTCCTATAGTAGCAAACATGCTGGTAACAAATGTTGTTTTCCGCCTCGTTATGCTTCAGTTAATCAGATGAGAACTCAGCAATTTCAGATGAAAACAACTGATCGCTTGGAACAGAAACCACCTCGCTCAGATGGTCTTGGTTCCAAGAGAAATCTAGGATGGTCTGATTGCAGTTTTTATAAATTAATTCAACCCTGAATTAACACAACAGCAGGAAGTAAAGCAAACTAGAGCCAAAGGACAGAGCTGCAGAAATGTCATGTGTTATGGATATTTATATTGGATATAATGCAGTGCACAAAATGTCTAAAGTACTTATTTACTGTATATGCAGTATTTATCTGATCATTTATTTTCCCTTTTTCCTTTCTTCTGTTGCTGTATTTCTGTCCAATGAATGAAAGAGTTTTACAAGTATGGTTTCAGCCCTACACACCCCAAAGCCAACATTTTTTACATTTATGTGGTACAGTGTGAAATTAAACCAAACCAAATAGCAAATATGCTAAAACAATGATCAGGTTCGCTCTTGTTTGGACACAGAAACTGAAACTAATGAGTGTGAAAGCACCCTAATATGGAAATGGTGCAGATATTTTTATTTTCATATCAGAACTAATTCAACGCAGATTTTCTGTCATGTTTGTCAACACTGTTTGCATTTGCTGTGTGTCTGTGTGTTCACAGCTTTCGCACCAGAGCATTGCTATGAGCCTTTTGTCAAGTATGGCAACTTCACCAGCAGTGACATCAGCTACGGTGTGGGTGCAGTGGTAGAGTTTAACTGCGATCCCGGATACACGCTGGAGCAAGGCTCTGTTATCATTGAGTGCATGGACCCCAAAAACCCACAGTGGAACGAGACTGAGCCTGCCTGCCGAGGTGTGTGTGTAGTGTGTCTAGTGTGTGTGTGTGTCAGAATAAAAAGAGGCTCCCCTGCATCTTCAGATTTGACAATGTGGTGGCTACAGTAATAAGCAATTGCTGATGGACCCGATAAGCAAGCCGGCTCTGTGCGGTAATGAGTGGAGCAGATCCTTTTAGCGCTGTAAATGTGTAATGTACTTCAGTGTGTTTCACCTGGTTTCAGCCTCCAGTGCACTTTAGTACAGACTTGAGTCTAATGCAGTGCTAAAAGAATTTATCCATGAATGCCAGAGCCTAGAGTTAGATAGTTGGAAAAATATTGTAAACAGCAAACACACAGTACTGCAGTCTTATCTGATCCCATGCTTGGGTACATTGCTCAAAGCCCACAATGGAAATTGGTTTTAAAGGATTTAATCACAAAGGCTACAGCGGCGGGTCAAGACAACCTCTTTTCTGTTTCAAAATATTATGCTTCTGCATGACTAAGCCAGTGTCTGGCAAGATGGAGGCAAAAAAATGGAGGTCATGCTGTTTGTGAAACTGTTTCAGGGTGATTTTATTGGACGTATCTCCTGCATGAACCTCACATTAATTCAGACCTTCAGTTTTCCCCAGCCCTTGGACCCAGACTCACCCTTGACATCGCTGGAGGAATATTAAATGTCTTAACCTTTGCAAGAACCGTCTTTAAATGTGCAAGGTTTTTTTTTTTTGCATTTGATCTTGTTTGTGTTCTTTTTTCGAGGTATATGTCCTTTTGCTGTACGTGGGCGTATGTGTGCATAATTTGAGTGTGGATGTGTGTGTGTGTGTGTGTGTGTGTGTGTGTGTGCGTGTTATTTCAGCGGTGTGCAGTGGGGAGATCACTGATTCTGCCGGAGTGGTCCTGTCTCCAAACTGGCCTGAAGCATATGATAAAGGCCAGGACTGCATCTGGGGTATCCATGTGGAGGAGGACAAGCGGATCATGCTGGACATCCAAGTGTGCGTAAATCAATCAGTCCATCCTTACTGGTGAATCTTCTTTTTTAACCCAGAGCAGGCTATTTTATGCCTGAGGCTGGAACTCATTCATGTACTGCCAAGTTTATGTGTAAGTTTCATCCTAAAAGTGCCATTGATCATTTTTAAAAGTGTTCCTAGACCTGTACTGTTCATGTCATTTCAAAGATACCTAAAAACCTGGGTTATAATGTTGTCATGGAATGGATCTCAATCATTTCTGCATTCGGTTAACATTTTTCTAGCTCTGAAATTAGCTCTGTCCCCAGCCTTAGTCACAATTCATACATAATTCAACAGATCTTGGCAATTTTCATTTTATTACATATGACTCCTTTAAAATTTAGTGTGATTCAAATATCTGATTTATATACAGTATGTAAATTATACAGTGTATTGCCATGCAGGGTAACGGCCATAAATGATTTAAGGTAAAGATCTTGTTTTCTAGTTCTTTTCTTTGTGTATAAGCAGCAAAAGGAAAAACGCCAGAAGGCCTTCAGTTCCTATAAGATTTAGATTTCCCCTGATCCCTGGACCATGACTCACCCTAGATTAGCTGGAGGAGTATTAAGTGCCTTAACATTTTGAATAACAATGTTAAAATGTGCATTTTAATGTTGCTATTTTAGTTTGGGCTTCCTGTGTTTTCAGATTTCAAAGCTCCAGTCATAAATAATCAGTAAATAATCAAATGTTATATACAAAACCTTATAAGCATAATGAGGATATGAGCTTTAATTTATTGTACAACAAATATATTATATTATCACTGAACTATAAATAGAGTATCAGTTTAAGAAATGTAACTGCTGCATATCACTTAGTGTCTGGTTTCCAGTTTATGATCCCGGGGATATGCAGCACATCCACTGCACAGTTTAATATTGTTGTTTTTTTTTTTTTCCCTTAAATTCCTTTTGCACTTAAATTAGGGTTTAATAGGTAGAAAAAATAATAGTGCAGAATTACTAGTGCAAATAATAAGGCAAATAATGTGGTAAATAAGGAGTTCAGCTTGTTGATCATGTGTTCTGGCTACAAGTAGGAACTGTGAATATTATGCTTTTAGAGAAAGAAACAGTTCCATCTTTGGTTTGTCTTTAGATAGAACCAAGCACTAAAAACATATTACTGTACAAAAACTGGCCATAGTTCGGTGACTCCAGTCTTTTAAATATGAACCATGGCTGCTTTGTACAATGAAAACTGAATGCTTAATGATGATTGGACAGAGAAGTACATGTTTACTCTCCGTCTCATAACAGTTCAACACACATATGTCTCATCTGTTCTGAGTCTGTGGCGCCAGTCAAAACCGGTAACGTGAAGCTCCATCGTGAGAAAAAAAAATCATTTTAAATCAGTATGTCTTACTGATGCTTAATGCTTAAGCATTGAAAGGTAACTGTCACCATTCAGTCTTGTGATTGCTTATCTGGATCTTGGTGTACTTAGAGCCTATGACAGAGAGGTTCCCTTTCAGAAAAGGTTCAGAATAGAATAGCGTTAGTAAGCTAGAATTATAGTTAACTACTCACTGTCAGAACATTCCGTGGGGAAACAGATGCTCACATAACCACCATATTAAAACATGAAGAATGGGCCGACGTCAGGGACGAACATTTTTCAGGCAGAAGCCGGTATCGTGTGTGAGAGCTCCTTCTTTGTCACTCATAGATATTCAGTCTGTGCTAATCAATGAACTTTTGGGGCAAGTTCAGTTAGTGATTGTCTCTGCAGGATCCCTCTTTACAGCGTTCCCTTCTCTGCCCAGTCTGCATGACTAACACTGCTTCTGCTTTCATTCCCATTTTCTGCTTTCTTCATTTCAGACACTGAATCAGTATATAGATCTTTCACCTGAGGCTTTCTATCAGTGTCTCTGCAGGAACACTTCTATTTTTTTCCAGAATAATTCTACTTGTCCTTTAAAGTCTATAAAGCACTACGGCTCAATCTTGGTTATTTTTCAAAAGTTATATAAATGTATAATCATCCCCAGACAATATGTAAGAAATAAATGGGTTGCTCCGTACGACAATATCCTTTTATTAGTTGTGACCCCACCACACTACGTCCGACTAAGCTTCCCCTCCCAGACCATTTAGAAGTTGATTATTTTCCTATAACAGCACAGCCTGAAGTGTTTGATTCCTTTTATACCACAGCCATTTTTTAAAAAAAATTAAAAAATTTTTTTTACATTTTTTAAATGTATTAAAGAATTACACATCATACTTTTTATCCATTGTTGTGGAGTGTCTGTGAGACAAGTTAGTTCCTGTTATCACTTACATTATATGCAACTATAAACAATCATTCCCTCGCCAGCTTCCGTCTTTCTTTCACTTGAACTTAATAAATACAGCTTATCATGTTGATGTGATTCTTCCATAAATGGTAAATAAACCTCTCCTTACAGAAAGCTTCACTATATCAACAATTAGAGTTTTTTTTTTTCTTTGTTAAATAACACCACACATTTATAATCCGTTTATGATTAGGCTTCGATTATGGAAGGTCGTCCGCTAATTGTTACTATAGAAATGATAATGTATTAGAACATGTGAACTGCAGCCAGCACTACTGTCAGAGCTGCTGTTATAGAAAATTAATCAAAAACCTTCTAACCAATCAGATTCAAGAGTTTAACAGTGTGATATAGTGTGGTATAGTAATTGTATAGCATCCGCTTTATTCTTTTTTTGGATATCAGTATATCCTTTTCACTTCATCTGTCAGAATTGTTTTAGACTTTAGTTGGCAGGGTCTTTGGTTACTGTAACTGAGACACTGAGCTTCTCAGATTGCACTGCTATTGCATAGCTTCATCCAGTCCCAACTGCCCACTTCAGTCCCAGCTCACTGACTTTACTTACAAAGTGAAATGAGTACAATATAGCCTTTGGCAAGCTCACAGATGGAGGTATCAAGGGGACTAATTTTAAGACCTTGAACAGAATCTTTGAGATGTTATCCTACTTCTGCATAACACCACTGCCTAGTTCTCATTTTCACCTTTATTAAAAGTATATAAAATACAAATATTTATTACTGTTTATGCGCTGGTAGCTCAAAAATGTTATTTACTTCAGTTAAGCAAATTATGAAGATACAATTGAGGGAAAAGTCTGATATAGAGTAGTTTGTTTGTTTCCCTTCGAGAAAAAAATGAAGAACCTTATAATGGAGGTCTAAGGGCAGTTGAACTTTGTCAATAAATGTTTACTTATTTACACCGTTCCTAAGGTTTGGTGTTGTCTTTGTGCCAGCAAATCATCGTAAATTCTTCCTCCTGGAAAACGGCCAATCTCTGAAAAGAATGGTACAATTTTACAAAAATCACAGACTGAAAAATTCATGAGCAGCTTGTTACTCTAAATTGCTCCTAGGTGTGCCTGTGTGAATGGTCTGGCATCCAGTAAAGGGTATATTTCCACCTTGTGCACAGTGTTCGGTACTATCCGAGACCTAGGAGACGTTGGAAGTAGTCATAATGACCCACTTTACTGTTATAGTGTAGTAATAACACTCTGTATATACATTATGATACACTTTTCTAAGTATCATCATTAGCAGGTGAAACTTACAGTACTTATCAAATTTCTGAACCTACAGTGATACTTCTTGGCACTTTGTTAGCAAAACCCCTGCAGAATTATGTATCTTGATACAAACTGTGTACAACGAATATAGCTTCAGTCATTGTGATATGATATTTTTGCCATGTCGCACATAAACATAAAGAAACTCAACAGCTCTCCTCAGACGTAAATAAGTTAGGTTTTCCATTTCGGTCTTATTACTAAGAAATGTATCCCGATTATTTTCCTTTGAAAAGCATACACAAGCGACAGATGTCATAGCTTGTGTTCTTATCAGCCAATTATTAAATTGGGTGATTTTTTTTATGAATGTGGAATCAATTATATGGAGCAGGAGAGCGAGTGTCGAGTGTTATTGCTCGGTCAGGTGAGGCTACACAACACAAAACCCTGCTGTGTCAGCCACTGATAGATATAAGTACGTAAGTCATTAAATCATACGGAATTAATTCTACGTAAGTAAACGTACAAAGGTGAACGAACACATAAAATTTTTTTTCAGTCGCAACACTTACATTGTTTAGCTGTGTAATAAATGACATCCTTGATGTTTTGAAGGAGAAGCTGCCAGCATAATTAATTTCCCGTTCATTTGGTGGTTGGGGGTGGGAAAAGGGGGATGATAGCTTCAGCACTCAGGGCTTCTCCATCTGTTGTCAGAGCTGATGATGAAAATATGGCCTGTCTATTTATGCAAAGTCAGTGCAGTGTCTCCTGTCTTAACTCACACCTTTTCGACAGCCAGCCAAGTTGGCCTTTTTATGTATTTCTCTTAATAGATGATTTACTGCCCCATGTTTGTGTGACAGGTCTGGGCAAGAAAGTGGGAGGAGCAAAGCTTCATGGTGGCAAACTCTTTCCTCCCATCTTCAAATGACTAAATTAGTCAAACTGCCACTACTGTCACACCGAATGACAAGTATGAGCAAGGAGGATGTCCACAACAGCTGTTTAGCTGTGAAAGCAAAATATGCACTAATGATGAATCTGGGAAGATTCGTAGAACAAATCCATTTCTGAGGTGAACTCTTCTTGCTTCTTGCTTTTTCCGTTCCAGCTTGCCCTGGCTGTAGACCAGCTTCCCCTCATGTTCTGGAGCTCCAGCTCCTGCCAGAGGCTCATTACAGAGATTTAAGAATGAGCATGCTCACACTCCCCTGTAATAATTCATCAACCCACCCTGTGTTACACAGTGTTACACAGGAACACTGAGGTGTACCAAGGTCTGATTAAATCATTCGCTGAGAAGGGCTCGAAAGCTCTGAAGTGGTTTTCTGAGCTGTGAGATTGGCGCAGACGGTGTGGTGGTTAGGTAGCCAACACAGGTGACAGCTGGCACAATTGCCCTGGCTCAGACACAAAGCCGGTAAAGCTTGCTATAGTGGAGCGGATTACAGGCTTCGTGCTCTTGGGTGGCTCTCGTGGCTGAGAGAGCCCCCTGCTGGAGGTGTTGTGTACGTGATATGAACTGATCTGGACCTAGATCTTACATAAAAGACGATCCACTTTGATTTGTTGGCTTGTCATATGCTGTTTGATCAGATTAAATTTGTTATCATAAATCAGGACCAGGATAAGGATGAGTCTCCTTCACACATTTTTTTTCTGTTGGTTCTCTCTCTCTCTCTCTCTCTCTCTCTCTCTCTCTCTCTCTCTCTCTCTCTCTGTCTTTTTGGCTCAGATATCATGTATTGTGTGTTAAGGCTGTATGGGTGTGTGCTAGATCTCAGACTGGCAGCTTTTGGCCAATATTTACCTTCCTAATTGAAAAGAACTAAACTCATTTCTCTCCTTTATTTATCCATTTAAGTCTTTCCAATAATGTTGACAGTTCAAATGAAAGTTTAGCATCTTCTGTTTGTCTAACATTTAGTAGCGCCAACGCTGTCCAGCACATTCACTGACATTTAATCATGCTTGCCTTTATTTCTCATTTCATCCAATCCTGCTAATGTAGAATTAAGTCTAGTTTAAACACCTGGTCCAAAGGTTATCTGTAATGCTTTGTGCTTTCATTATTGCATGTGGACTTCCTCATAGAGAGCACTGTTACAATATGAGAAATTTCTTAAATTGAGAAATTACTTAAATTGGTCAAATACGGATAGGGGTATACGTGTGTAGGATATGATAATATACTGTATATGGTATATAGGATAATGTATAAGTATGAGGAAACATTCTTGCGTGATATCTCAAAAAAGCATTTACATCTATTCCGTAACATAAGATATTATTTTGTTTAAAATAAAGAAACCAATCATTTGAGTAGCTTAGTCTGCATATAACTCAGGATGCCAAAGAATTGTTCAGCTTAG
>CM074958.1:9772704-9786874 GCA_037577455.1 Pangasius macronema
GGGCTGGTTTGGATATTTCTATAACTGTTGATTTCCTGGGATTTTCACACACAACAGTCTCTAGCGTTTGCTCAGAATGGTGCAATAAAGAAAAAACATCCAGTGAGCGGCAGTTCTGCGAACAGAAATGCCTTGTTGAAGAGAGAGGTCCACAGAGAATGGCCAGACTGGTTCAAGCTGACAGAAAGGCTACATTAACTCAGATAACCACTCTGTACAATTGTGATGAGCAGAAATGCATCTCAGAATGCAGAAATTGTTGAACATTGAGGTGGATGGGCTACAACAGAAGAAGACCACGTCAGGTTCCACTTCTGTCAGCCAAGAACAGAAAGCTGAGGCTGCAGTGGGCACAGGCTCACCAGAACTGGACGGTTGAAGACTGGAAAAAAGTAGCCTGGTCTGAGTCTTGATTTCTCCTGAGGCACACAGATGATGGGGGTCAGAATTTGGCACCAACACCATGAATCCATGGACCCAAACTGTCAACAGTCCAAGCTGGTGGAGGTGGTGTAATGGTGAGAGGAATGTTTTCTTGGCACACTTTGGGCCTGTTAATACCAATCATCTCTTGAATGCCACAGCCTATTTGAGTATTGTTGTTGACCGTGTGCATCCCTGCATGGCAACAATTTACCCATCTTCTAATGGCTACTTCTGACACCATGTCACAAATTAAAAGTTGCCGCAAACTGGTTTCAAGAACATGACAATGAGTTCAGTGTTCTTCAGTGCCCTTTCCAGTCACCGGATCTGAATCTAATAGAGCACCTTTGTGCACGTGAAAAATCTCCAGGAATTGCATGATGCAATCATGTCAACATGGACCAGAATCTCAAAGGAATGTTTCCAACCTCTTGAGGAATCCATGCCACAAAGAATTGAAGCTGTTTTGAGGGCAAAAAGAGGCCCTAGACAGTATTAGTAAAGTGCTCAGTGAGTGTAAGTATATCTGTATGGATTTATTTATAATTATTTGTGTATTTGTACAGCTTTCTTTGTTCTGTAAATTCTTATTCCTCCTATTCTATCCTCTCATTTTTACTTATGCTCTCTTATGATTTGTATTGTATTCTAGTGTAACATGTACCTTTACCTTCTGAGATCAATATCTTGTCCTGTTCACTTAACATAATGTATTTATACCATCGTCACCTGGATTGTTGGGTTTGCAGGCAGTAACACAGGGATAGGTAGAGAAGCAGCTGTAGATTTGGCCCGGAGAGGAGCTCGTGTTATCCTGGCCTGCCGCAATAAAGTACGAGCTGAAGCAGCGCTGGCTATCGTCAAAAGAGTGAGTAAAATTTACATTTACTCCTCTGTCTGTTTAAATCCAATGGGGTGCAATGCTAATAAGCAACTGAAGAAGTAAAACATTAATCTAATTTTCAATAAAATCATATTTGCAATTAGGTTTTTGACCACAAGACATTTAACAGTTTCTTGTTTCATGAAAAATATTATTTTCAGGAGAGCCAAAGCAATAATGTGGTGTTCATGCAGCTTGATCTGGCCAGTCTGAAGTCTGTTCGCTCTTTTGCTGAAACTTTCCTCAAAACGGAGAAAAGGCTGGACATTCTTATCAACAATGCAGGTTTGGTTGAGTTCTGTACTACAACATTCAATAGCACATTTATGTAAGACTCAAGGTCACTTTACATTTTAAAGGTTTGAAATGACTCCTGGGAGAAGGAAGAACAGTCGTGAAGGGCTTGGTGGGTGGTATTGCAAAGTTTAGGTTCCATGGTAGTAAAAAGTTTGCCCCTGTCAGTCTGGTTTTAGGCACCACCAGTAGATCAGTATTGGTGGACCTAAGAAACTGAAAAGGGGTATGAGTGTCAGAGAGATAAGACATGGCGAGGCCATATAGGAGTTTGTATTTGATTCTCTGTGAAACGAGTAACTACTATAACTGTTGGAGTACAGCTACTGTATATTGTGTGCTGAAAGCTTTGTATGAGTAAGGACTCTAGCAGCCAAATTTTGAATATGTTGGTGTGGCCTGATGTCTATAGCTCTTGGGTTTTTGATTGCATGCCTTGAATATTTCCTCCACAGCCCATTTTCTTAATGCTCAAATGTGGTTTTCTTGTAGGGGTTTATATGCAGGGCACTACAGAGGATGGTCTTGGGTTGATGTTTGGCGTCAATCATATCGGTCACTTCCTCCTGACCAATCTCTTACTGGATAGACTCAAAGAGTGCGAGCCAAGCAGAGTTGTTACAGTATCCTCTATGTGTCATGATTTTGGGAACCTTGACTTTAACCTCCTTAGTGCTCACAAGGAATTTGGAAAAGGCAACTCTGTCATGGATGTCGGGAGGATATATAGCAACAGTAAGCTGTGCAACGTGCTGTTCACACACGAGCTGGCAAAGAGGCTTCACGGAACTCGGGTCACCTGCTACAGCCTCCACCCAGGTCAGCATTTCTCTCTTCTCTATGGGGTAGCCATAAGGGATCCATAAAAGTATTTATAATTCATCTGCCATTTTATTTAGTTATTCTTCATAAGTTCCTTTAAGACCTTATTTATATATGTCCTTCCTTATGTTTTGAAGGTGCTATCAATTCCGAGTTGACTCGCAATGTTCAGCCATGGTTCAAGAAGGTGTTGAAATTAGTAGGAGCCATTTTCTTCAAAGATGTGGAGTCAGGTGTCCAGACTACTCTATACTGTGCACTCCAGGAAGGCATTGAGGGCCTGAGTGGTCAATATTTCTCCAACTGTGGACTAAAGAACGTTCAGCCCAAGGCTCGGGATGACGCAGTGGCTAAGAAGCTCTGGGAAGTGAGCGAGAAGTTTTGCGGCCTGGCCTGAGATAAACTCTGGACCTTATACCCAAATAGATCGTTCTCTAATGGTTCAGAGGCTGTCATAAATTCTGTGGTGTACCATATCCAAGAGCTAAATCTACTGTTTTTGGTCAGATTATCATATCTTGGGGATGTTCTAAATTTTGTGTATGGGGGGAAACAAGGTTGGCACATTTAACCAGCTTATTAAAAAAAAAAAAAGCTATGAATGTGATCATGGTGCATGCTTCAGCTGTCTCTTACTTCTAATAATATACCCACATGACAATGAGCATCTGCCAGATGAAATTCTTGTGCTTGTGAGGCAGCAGACAACCATGACAGAGGATGTATTTACCAAGTTTGACTTTAATTTTAAAGCTAGGCTTAATTTGAATTGCTTTAGTTGCATACATTTTTAGCCTTTTTTTTTTTTAATCTGTTCTGCACATGTGAGAGGATGGGGATGATTTTATAGTAGATCGGAGCACACATTTTGTGTCTGCTTGTTAATGGTGTCACATCCATCAGTGGCATCCATTGGACTAATGGATGTAAAATTGTACTCATACTGTAAAATATGAGTAATTTGTGGATAGTATTTATAGATGGAACTCATAGTGACTTGTGATTAAGTATGTAAACATTTATTTGGGAAAGACAACTGTCTGCACTGACCAATTAGAAACAAGTTAATTTAGCTTTGACTGAAAAGTAGTGATTTACATGCACTGAAGGCACAATGGCAAATTCAGTTCTGCTTCAAGCAACTCCCTTGCCAAATAATAGCTGCTATAATATGTAAATGATACATAATGTTTTAAAAAGTCATGTTTAATAGATGCCTGCAAGTTATTTTTACCCTTTACACTGTGCAAAGTTGAATGTGAATGCTGGGGTAAGTCAAGTTACATCATTTCAAATGGTCTCCAAACTCGAGAATTAAGTGTACATAGAATTAAAAACCTTTCTTGTATTTGGACCTAATGACCTACAGGGTTCACAAGGACACCAATGTTCTTATCATTGCCTTTGCTGGGTTAGCATTTTCAGGGACCAAATTCAATTAAATGTGTCCCAATTGACTTAAGGTCATTTGGGACGTGCATGTTCCTCATTTCCAGGCTCCCTAGATGAAAGTTATCTTTAATATGTTCTTGGTGAATATTTGCATAGCAAATCAGGGTAGAAGATATAGCTTTCATTGAAAAACAAGCCTCTTTATACATACCAATTGTTTATGAAATGGAAATCATTTTGACAGTTTTATTGTGGAATTGATTTGTCTGTTAAGATGCAGTACAATGTGCAGTGTTTTAGAATGTATCAGTCAGGTAGAAGCCCTTTCATCTGCAATAAGATTCAAATTATGACCACTACCCAGTTGTTCATTCATACAATACACCATTTTTTTGGTCTCCATTATAAAATGAATGCCTACAATGCTTAATTTCACTTTATTCTGTAGTAAAATATTAGAGACCTGGTACCTGAATAGATCTCTAGGCATTATTTACAACTGCCATAAGAACAATACCAAATCAAAAGATAAACTTAAATAAAAGACTGATTTTATGGTTCAATTTCACACAATTTAATTTGTTGTTTAATTTATGATCCCATTTACAGTTGAAAAAAATGTAACTGAAGTCTCACCATTGAGGATTTAACTAAAATGTTTTAAGGTTCTTTTTTTTTTTTAAATCTCCCAAGTCAATTAATAAAAGACCAGTAAATGTTGTCTTAATAGCATTTTATTGTGAGAGTGAATGGAAGAGTCTAAAGAGATTTATTTGTAAATCAGTAACATTCATTTTCCATTTTATCCTCATAGCTGAGCAATTTTCTGGTGCAGGACAGCTCTCATGTCTGTGCACTGCAGATTGTCTGTAATGGTGGTAAGGAAGTGGCGTGTATTGGCTACCTGTAGGGCAGTGCTACTCTTGGGGTATGCAGACAGTACTGCTTCATAGTGAGAAAGAATGTCCAGTGCACACAGAAACAAAGGCTCTGGCTGTCCAGGCATCATCACCTGCATGTGTAGTACATGGCAGAACAGCTGAGTCAGCACAAACAGAACCTCCTTACAGAGATTTCCACTACTCATTTTAGGGGAGGTGGTAGTGGATTGGAGTGGCACTTTGTTCTTCACAGAGTTTATGATGCCCCTCACGGCAGCAGCACAGAGCTGGCCTACATGTGCCCAGCCTTGGGGAGGCAGCCATCCTGCACAGCTGGAGCCACAAAGCAGCTGAAACATACGCAGCAGGAACACAGACACCTGCAAATCATGAGCAAAAGAACGAAGGTCAAGAAATGGGAGGAAGTCCACATATTCCAGGGAGTATGGTACATGAAGCTTATCTGACTGTAGGAGTTCATGCAACACTTTCAATAGTCGCTGCCATTCACCAACTGTGCACCAGGGGAGAACCTGAGACACTGCCACCAACAGGCCTTTACTGAACATGTTTACTTCCTCTGGGTTGAGCAAGTTTAGAGATAGGGAATCCAGCATTATTTCCTGAACGTGATCTGAGAGACAACAACATTCAATCCAGGCCAATAGGCCAGTGCCTTGACCATAGTGAGGCAATACCAATCCAGACCACTCCTGCTCAGAAAGCTCAGATACAGCCATGAGAGAGCTTGGCACTTCATATTTGAAATGCTCTCCCCACACTTCTTTTAGGTGAATGCGAACAGTCCAGTCAAGTTCTTCCACTTTCGCATAAAGCCAAGAAATTGCTCTGGACCAAGTATTAGGAGCTAGAGCCACTTCCTTGCCAACTGCCTTGCCCATTGTGGTCACAATGGAGATCAACAGTTCTTTGGATTCAAGAGATAAACCAATATCTCCCTCTAATTGTTGCTCCCAGCACTTACTGCAATTATTCAAAAGCTGAGCAAGGCAGTATAGGAGCACAAATGGGGAGCAGTTCATTATCCAGTGTGTATCATCTATGGATATACGGGCCAAAGCTGATTGGAAAAGTCGAAGGCACACTTCAAGTCTGCAAGGTTGGGGGCATGAAAGGGAGAGGTAAGGCAAGACAAAGGCATGTACAATGTCCTCTGGTAGGAGGAAGCTTAGTTCTTCTCCCCTTTGGCCAGTAATGTTGGACTTCATTAATGCTGACAGGAAACAAAGAAACTGGTCTTCCTCTTGAGGTGAAGAGAGTTTGTTCCACATAGTATCTTGCAGGCATCTGCATAACAAGTTGTATTCTTTGTTTCTTGTCCCATTTGGGTCCCTTGGTGTGCTCATAAGTCCAGAGAGCTGCTGGAGAATCTGAGCAAGGAGAGTATGACCTCCGAGGTTCACCACAGCCATGTGGCAGCACCGGTGCATGGTGGCCTCAGGGTTCTGGAAGGCCACGCGAGCCACAGCATTGACAGCTGAGCTCAGGCTGCTTTTTGCTTCACCTTGAATGATACAATTAAAAGCCAGGTTAAGCTCCTCATCATAGCCTACTGTTACAGAGCTAGGAAGGAAGCCATGCAAACCTTTCTTTGATAAGGTAAGAATTTCAGAAAGAATTGCATTCTTGTCTGGTAAAGGCAGCTGGAAAAATATTTCCACAACAATATCCTTGAGCTTTTTGCAGTATTTTACATCAGCATCACTTTGGCATTTGGATATAAGAGAAGAGACCAAGGCCATGACAATGTCTTTTTTCTGAAATACACCTTTGTTTCTCTCAAGGCAGTTTAGCCACTCTGTATCATTGAAGGTCTGGCTCAGTTTGGAGGCAAAAAGTTTAGGAAGATCCTCAAAACCCTTCAGATTGCTGTCAATGATCGTTATGGCAACACTTGCTATTTCATTTGATGGACTTTCAGGCACATTAAAAGATAAGGATGCAAGCAAATCTTCCAAAGTTCTTTTCAAACTATTTACTGTCTGTTCATTTCCTCCCAGGTTCCCTGACTGGACTTCCAAAGACTTAAGAACCCTGCCCAGACTATCCTTGAGACGGACTGCTAAAGCACTCGGGTGATTAGTGGGCCTCAGTATCCCTCTGTTTTCCCATGCATGCATTACTTCAAGTACTGTGTCCATGGCTTTGATCAGTGTAATTCCACATGGCTTGCTCTCAGCAGGAGTGAGTATAGCAGCAAAATCTCTGTGAGACTCACGTATGGCCTGAATAAGATCAACCCCTTCCAAAGTATTATTTCTCTTTCGCAGGCTTACTGAGCGAGCAATGTTTTGGAGTTTGACTTCAGCTGGGATGTCTGTTGCATGGCTCAACAGATAGAAGGTGTACAGCATGTCTAGGCAGTTGGAGAGAGCAAAATAACATATCTCAGTTGAAGTTATAGTATCCTTTATGTCCTTCAGTCCTTGGAATAGGATGGACATTATGCATGTGGTGGACACATCCAAATCTGGGTCAGGTTTAAATCGTTTTGAAGCTTGTGGTGAGCAGTCAGGGAGGGTCTTTGTGAAACGGGCACACTGGGCAGTAAAGATTTGGTCTAGGTTGTCCTTTGTTTCTTTCCTTCCTTTCAACATCTCCCGCCACACATCCAGCAAGAATTTCACATCAGCTTCTGTGCTATCCCTTGTAACGTGTTTCACTAATCTCTCCAGCTCTGTGCACTGTTGGACTGATTCAAAGCAATGGAGAAACTCAACGTAGATGCTGAAGAAGCCCATGGATTTGATCAGTTCCAACATTACTGTATGATTAATATCAGGGAGGCTATTCTGAAAGGCAAATAATGGATTTTCCCTCCATCTGATATCAATATCCTCCCCTTTCTCATTCTCCAAAATTTTGCTCCATAGAATGCACAGAATCCTCTTTCTCCAGTGAAGTCTCTCATGGTCAGTTACACACAACTGTCCACATACTTCGGTGACGGCCTGAACAATAGGGCGGCCAATGTGTTTCCAGTCCTCTTTTCTCAACGAGGACAGAGGCTCTGGCTGGCATAACTGATTTGCCAGCAGAAATCCTCCCTGCAAGACAGCAGTCTTCTCACAGTTCAGCCAGGGCTCTGAAGGCAAAACAGACAATAATGTAAGGTAGCTGTTAAAACGTTTTCACAATCACAGTTTCAGCCTGTAACTTTTTTGTATCCAGGCCATTTTATGCTTCACAACTGCAATGCAAGCCACATTAATCATTAATTTGTAGTCTTAATCTTGGTAGAATAATGGTTTCACAGGTGTTTTCGGTACTGTAGTAATACAGGTCCAAAAAAGAGTGATCTTTCAAACACACAGCTATAAAACAGTAGCACAAACACAGAGATTGAAACAGTGTGTATATTAGTGCGGATAATAGATAAAAATAGATTTGTTAACCCAATAACAAAATTATTTATTACAATTATTCAGTCAAATTAGAAAATAAAAATGGTTTTATTTCACTTTAAATAAACAGAAAACAGACCTTTTTCCACAGTTCACATTATATATATTATAAAAACATGTTTATATTCAGTGTGTTTGTGTGAATGTGTTTGTGAGGCCCTTCAAATGACTGGCATTCCAGGGACAGACTATAGATCTACTGATCCTGAACAGGATAAAGTGTTTATTTAATTACTAACTAACTATGTATGTATGTACAGTATGTATGTATACTCCTGGGCAAAAAAATAAAATAAAATAAAATAAAATGGGCCAAGCCCAAAATGGCAAAATATTAAGCTTTTAATGGTCTTAACAGCAAATAGTCAGTCAGGAAACTAAAAAGAACTAAACAAATAGATAAAGGAAATTAGTGTGGGATAGTTTTTCTTTTAAGAAAAGAAAAAAAATCCTAGAATATATTTTTTGGAAAAGTTTTGTACACCCAGACATGTTAGTTTTAATTTTACATCAAACATTTTAATTATCATCACAATTTTACTTTTGTGTACAAGAAGACTGTACAAGTGAATTTCTCTGTTTCCAGCTTTCCCCCAAACAAACAGTTCACTGAAGCAAAAGTCATCAAGCAAATGGTGGTACAGGAGCTCTCAGGAGTGCATTTGTTTAATTCTTGCTCATTTTCTGACCAATGATTTGTTGTTAAGACATTAAAAGCTTAATATGTGCCATTTTGGGTTTGGCCCTTTTTTTGCCCAGGAGTGAGTGAGTGAATGAATGAATGAATGGTCTTAGTCACATTCGCACAAGTATGTTATACAACCAGTTACAGTTAAAACATCAACAGACTAAAATAACTGTAGCTCAAGTGCACATCAAAAAATTACTACGCTGCAAGAACCTGTAGTTTTAGTGAAAATGTCTCACAGATGATTCACAGACACAAGCGGAATGAGAATATGCCTGAGATATGAATACGAATAAACATTACCTTGGTCCGTCATTGCTTAGCTTTGGGGGAAAATCAGACCATGTGTTGATTTCTTGCAGATTATTTGTCAGCGTGCGTCCTGACTGAAGTGTAAATAAAACACTGCGGTACCAAACCACAACTACAAGTCTCAAAGACTATGATTTTTAACTGTCTATTTGCTCTGTGAGACTGACGCATGTGTTATTTACCGCTACAATTCTGTCATGCGGACTGAGCATTTCAAAGCAGAGACTTTTGTACATACTTCCGCATCAACGAGTGCAGAGAAGAGAAACTTACAGGAATACAAATACGTATGGCTCTGTGTGAGTAGCGCCCCGTGCGGCCAAGGAGTTTTATACAGTCCTGCCAAATTCATAGCCGTTTTGTTTGAGTGTATTTTATAAAACAGTGCTAGTGAAGTAATAGTGAAGGCAGAGGGAGAGGTGTACTGCGCATGACTGTACAGGAATAGCTGTTAGCTTGCAGTTATTGTGAAACGAAAGTGAAAGCAGTGTGTTTGTATGGCGGTTTGTTGGCGCTCCGACTGCAGGTCTCTGAAACCAGGTCTATCATGACTACTGCTTCTGGTGGACTTTTTCTTGCTTTGTTGTTTTCAGGTGAGGTTATTTGATGTCTGATCTTTAGTTGTTGTTGTTGTTTCTTTATATATAATATGACATACTACACCATACATAACCAGGAAATACTCATTCCAAGCTCACCTGCTGTAAACCACTTGACAGCTTGAGTTATATACGTACATTTGATTTAATGCAGTTAAAATTAAAACTTTTCAAAGCTATGTTTAAGAGGATACATGGGTTGTGAATGTAAAATAAAAATATTACTGTCTGCCTGTAGGGTCTTTCATTTCCTTTATTCTTGAAATTGAATTTTTATATAAAATTTCAAATTTATCTAATTATATCGAAATATCTAATTCTATCTATTCTAAACATGATGTACAGCAATCATGCTTTGTTCTGGTTTTAGTTAAACTCAAGTAACCTTATTTTCATCTCCAGCTCGAACCTACAGTACAGTGACATTTTGTTTAATGGCATTTTGTTTGTGAGCAGGTGTATGTGGAACTCAGTCTGTTTCTGATGTCCAGTGGCTGCCATGTCAGTTTCAGGACGAAACGGTACAAATAAATGATGAGGGGCATAAAGAGGTCAGGTTTCATGCTCGAAGTGCAGGACTGCAGTTCGGGAATTCAGGAGACAGTCCTATAAACCCCAATGCTATCACCTTCCTTGTCACAAGTGAGTATATGATTAGCAGAAAGCTTTTGATACCATTTAATCCGCCAAAGCTGGAACATCCTGTATATGTTAAACATTTGTCTGAAAATGTATGTATATACGTTTTATGTAGCCTCAAAGGTGGATATGAGGCGTTATGTGGAAGGTGGCGAGGATTCGCTGGAGTGTGAGATCCAGAGATATAACACTAAAGGGATTGTAATGCGCTGGCCTGGTATGGGCGCACAGGAGCACGATGTCTGGTTCACCTGTATTCTCCGCCATAGTCAGGGCCAGTTTCACCTCACCACCTTCCTCAGACACACACCTGCACAGGAAGGCTTTCAGGAGAGGATTGAAATTGGAGACAGAGAGCTTCTGACCACCTCCGGTAATCATGAGCACACTAGCTATCTAAAAGATGGGTTCTTAGCAGAGCTTTCTCATGGTATTATATTCCTCTACTGCATCCTGATAGCATGGCCTTCTTCCCTGTTTCAACAGCTGCGATGGTTGTCCTGACACGCACACCCGTCATTCACGTGGGCCTCATGAAGGAGCAGACCCTGCATTGTCAGTTTGCTGTGGACCACAAGCAGGCGAGTGTGACAGTGGAGTGGATGCATCAGTGGCGTGGCGAGCGCACTAATCTCTTCAGCTACTCGAGCCGCACAGGCAAGAGTGAAGGCAGCGGAGTGTCCATTAAAACCCTTGCAGCAGGAGATGCCTCTCTGAAACTACCACTCACTAAGCGGACTAGTGAGGGCACATATACATGCTCTGTGTTCATCCCACCGCTCCACTCCAACAGTGACATTGTCCTCAACATTCAAGGTGGGATAATCAAGCATGTATTTTCAAAGGAATAGAAATAGAGTCTTGAAGTAATGGTTATAAATGGTTATAAATGCTGAAGGGCAGTTGTAGATCAGCAGTAGATCAAGGTTCTGTACTAGTGACCAAAAGCTTATGAGCCAGAAAGACACTTTCACCTGCTCCAGTTATATACTTTCATTTTGTGGCAATCTGTGACTGTATTTGAATTTGAATGGAATTTGGCCAAAATTGCAAAACAGCCTTTAACATACACTATATGGCCAAAAGTATGTGGACACCTGACCATCACACCCATATGTGGGTGTTCCTGAATCTGTTACCCAAAAGTTGGAAGCATACAATTGTCTACAATGTCTTTGTATGCTGTAGTGTTAAGAATTCTGTTCACTGGTACTAAGGGGCCCAAATCTGTTTCATCATGACAATGCCCCTGTGCACAAAGCAAGCTCCATGGAAAGCATGGTTTACCAAGGTTTGTATGGAAGAACTCAGGTGTCCCGAGCCCTGACCTCAACTCTACTGAACAATTTTGGGCTGAACTGGAACACTGACTGAGCCCCAGGCCTCCTCACTTGACATCAGTGTCTCACCTCACTAATGCTCTTATGGCTGAATGAATGCAAATCCCCACAGCCACACACCAAAATCTAGTGGAAAGCCTTCCCAGAAGAGTGGACAAACTCCATGTTAATGCCCATGGTTTTCAAAAAGTGTTCAAATACTATGTGGTCATATAGTGTACTCAGCTTTAAGAAGCCAAAAATATATTTTACCAGAATGACATGGAAATGTTTTTTACTTTAGACATGCACTAGAAATTCTAACTATTGCTATCCAAACGTTTAGACAAAACTTTGTCATTAATCAACAATTTAATCTTGCTTGTTATTGTAACTGGTGTAACTCATTTGTGCCATTACACATGTCCTAATAGCTAAATCAAGAGTTTACTCATGTTTGCGACTGTCTTCTATGTCCCATCAGAACCACCACGTGTAACACTGAATGTGGGCTCAACCTTGTCTTTAACCCTGGGTCAGGAGCAGACGGTGGTGTGTGACAATCAGGGCTACTACCCGCTCGATGTGACCATCGAGTGGCTGCGAGAGCCAGTGGATTCAAGCCTCCTGCCTCAGATTCTGAAGAACATTCTGTACTCCAGCCACCGCCACCATCAGGATGGCACATACTCGCTCTCAGCCTTCTTCCTGCTCCAGCCTGGCCTAGAAGATTCTGGGTACAAGTACACATGCCGGGTGCAACATCAGTCTCTGCGCACACCAATCCGCAAGAGCTTCACTCTTATCGTCACAGGTAGAATACAGAAGACTCGGTTACACTCACTGGAAAATGACCCTGCATTTATTATGTATTATAAAGTCAAACTGGAACTTCCCATCTTGGAAAGCCCCTAAAGTAACATCTATCTACCACTAGATGGCAGACAAGGTGTAAGATACTTGAACATTACATTTGGCTATATAGATTTATATCTTTCTAAATTTCTCCTTTTTCCTCACTCTTTAGAGCAAGACTCCACACTATGGTACGTCTTAGTGTTTGGATTTATAATTGTCATGCTAGGAATTCTCAAATGGCTGCTGCCTCAGTTTATTGCTGGTAAGAGTTTTTGTGAAATCATCTTAAGTTAATCATTATTTTCTGTTGTTTTTTGTAATATTAATACATAACTATGATTTTCACCTTGGGTGTATGTGATTTTCTAATTTTGTTATAGTGGTGGAAATCACAACCCACCATTAGAAATATATTATGGCTGTATATAATACCAAATGGAATCTAATGATGATTTAATAATGGGGGAAAAACTATTTAGCTCCAAATAAATATTATTTGTAGATATTTAAATAATTTTAATTTTGCAAAGAGTGCATCTAGTATCCAAATAAAAAGGCACAGGTGCACTGGAAAGGGTAGAAAATCAAGCCAGCAAAAACAAGGAAAATTGGCCCATCTCACTGTTGTCAGAGCAAAGACTCTGGACAATTTGCAGTTAAAAAGACTTTATTTTGAGGGCTCAAAAAATGTAAAAAGTCACGTATAGGCATATTGGCTTCAGCAAGCATTCGTCTGGGTGTCAAACAATGGTAAAAGCAGGAAATGAGTAAGTAGCCACACCTGTGATAAAATCTTTACAAGTGATCTAGTGGTCACTACTCTCAAAATAATTCTCATCTTAAAAAGGTAGGAACCCCAGCACATACAAGTACATGCAAGAAGTGAATGATCCATTATCAGTGGGTAATTATTTATATAACACTTACACAAACAAGACAGACAATATAAGTGAAGTTTAGACATAAAGCAAAAAAATAAAGGCAACATGGAATTATATTTAAATGAACAGCATGTACATGTGCAAGATAAATGCACTGCATATGCATACATAAACTAATGCATATAAACCCAAATGAAACCCCTGAAAGAGGCTACATGAAAGGAGAAAAGTCAGTGTCCTGACTGAGAGACATGTGACATGTGAATCCAATTGGTCTCTCACTGCTTAAGGCGCTTAAGTTTGGCTCTGTGCTTAATGTCTTTAATTTGTGAAATAAATCTGCGTTAATGGGGATTCTGATTTTTTGTATATTCTGAATGTCTTCACTGTCACTGGTGATTCAAAAGGCCCTATTAATAGGGAAAAAATAGATTATACTGTTCAATTAGAATAAGTTAGTAAATGAGAAGTATGAATATGTGATATCTTTTTCTCTGTCACAGCAAGAAGAAAAGCAGCAAGAAAGGTGAGGGAAACATTCTGCGTGTCTATATATATATATATATATATATATATATATATATATATGTGTGTGTGTGTGTGTGTGTGTGTGTGTAGGGGGCATGTTTTTTTATGTCTTATGTCTACAAATAAGTGAAGTGAAGTGAAGTGATGTGACTTTGTGGCCAAGTATGGTGACCCATACTCGGAATTTGTGCTCTGCATTTAACCCATCCAAGTGAACACACAC
>CM074958.1:9795736-9823870 GCA_037577455.1 Pangasius macronema
TAAAAAGAAATTTAGCCATTATTACATGGACGAATTAATCAGCGATTATTTAGGGTGAACAGTGATTAGTTGAATGAAGAGACGACAACAAGACACATGTTGAAATACCACAAGGGACTTTTTCCTCAGGTGATGACTAATGTGGATGATGCATCAAAAATTAAACTTTATTTCCCATTGTAAACATATAATTCTTTAGAAATTTGGCAGTAATGTTGTTTTTCAAACAGAGACGGATCTGAGAGCTGCTGCGGATGAGCTCATCTGAGCAGTGCCAAAGAGAGCACTCTCACTCAACTGCAGGTGTCAGAGCGATCAACAACACCTGGCACTGTTCCCTTCAGCAGGTGAGCACATGCACAATGTCAGTAACGGCGTGTGTACAGTGACAGGCTGCAGTTTACAATTACTCATCGCACGTACCACTAACGCTTCTGCTACAGGTGTACTGTCGGATGTGTTGACATACATGTGTTAACTGGAAGAAGTAGTGTGGTAATTTGTCACTCCTGAAATTTACTCAATGTTCCATAAATGAGCACATACAAATTCAGATATTACACACATACAACATACAGCTGCACATATCTGCACTTTATTCCACATATAGTCCATAATTCTACCTTTTATATCCTTTATATTATATTTTTCTACTTGTATGCAAGTAAATTCTGGTATATGTAAATTCTGTTTTAATGTTAAAACATAAAAAGCATTTCACTGCACGTCGTCCTGTGTATTGTTGTGTGTGTGACCAATAAAATTTGAATCTGAATTTGAATTTTGAATTTGAATGTGTGCTCACATGCACCTAGTTTGATTCACCTGCAGAAGTCCCTATGTTTCAACCCAAACCAGGCCTCACTAGTAAATATCTCATACTGCAGGAAACTTTAACAGCAGGCAGCTCTTTTACACAAGCCTTTGTTTGGCTGTGAAGGTTTATTAAGCTTGGTGAGAGAGTGAACATTTTCACCTGCTTTAGCAACTTGGAGAAAGTGAATCATGCTAAAGCACCAGTTGTTTTTTTTTTAAGAAGATAGATACCTGACTGCAAAATTCATTTTTAAAATCCTCAACATTATTAGATGTCCAACAGCTTTTCTCTTGCAGTGTAAAATCTGATGATTGCTTCCAAGAATAAAGGGCTTACATATGTGTACAAAAACACTCCGTGATTTTATTTCACCTTTTGATTAACTGACAAATTCAAACTCAGTCATGCAACAAGTCATACTGTAGTCATTACTGAGGTTTCTCTGTTTGTCATAATAGCCCTGATGGTTTACTGACTGTGTGTGTTTCTGGTAGAGGCTGGTCAATCTCATCTACCACGAGCTTAAGGAAGAGGGTGATGTCATGCTGAACGAGACTTTCAGTGCTGGAGGGATTTAGTCGGGTTTCAGAACATGACAGACGGATTGTGGGAACGACTGAGGGATATGATAGAGACGTCTTTTGGCTTAAGCGGCAACTATGACATCAGTGCACACATTGCTTCCTTGAGAACGTGTCATCAGCAACATATCAGTATTAGTCTAAACTACCGAATGACTGATTGTTCCTGCTTCTCAGGAAAAGGCTGACTACATTAGCTTCTGTTTGAAACCCTGTGAGAGAGACAGCTGTGTGTTTGGTTTTGCTTATGTGTTGATAGGACAGTTTCTTCCCCTTCCTTTATGCAGTCTGAGTGAAAGTCAGTACAATTTCCAGTGCCAGTGATGTGCTGTCTTCCCTATTATCTATAGCTAAATTATGTTTAGATATTATTTTCTTTTACATAATCACACACTCTCTCAACTTGCTGCTTACGCAAAACTGAGACCAAAAATTTGTAGCTTTTTTATCTACAAAACAAAAAGGATGATGTTAATAAAAGCTGAATCAGCAGAAAGGAAGTTTTGCCATGGCAAGCATGCAGCTTATTCAAGAATCACACTGAGAAAGGAAGATGCAATCCTTTGATACAATTTTGAGCTTTTTACACTATTAATATCTAAACGTATAGTATGTGGTGGGGTGACAGTGGTGCAGTGGGTAGCATTACTGCCTCACACTGCTTCAAACTCCAGGGTCCTGGGCTTGATAGTGAGCTCAGGTTACTGTCTGTGTGTATTTTCTGAAGAGTGCTCCTTGTATCTGCATCAATTTCCTCGTGTCTCCCAAAAACTTACCATTAAGTGGCTTGGCTATGATAAACTGCCCCCAGGTGTGAATGAGTGTGTGAATGTGAGAGTGCATGTTTTAACTTGTGCGATGTTTTAACTTGCAAATTGAATCCATTTCGTGACACGTATGTTTTGACATATTATTGATTAACATTGATTTCTATAACTTCTTGAAGTTTTCATTTATTTGCAGGTGATATGAATGTCTTAGTCCTCACATCCTGGCAGTATTTGCAAGCAAGGAGCGAGACGTGACTTAAAGGAGTGTTGATTGGGAAGATTAAGTGAGTCTTTATGTAAATGCATAGGGATGTAAGTGAATACAGATAGATTATTTGGATTGAGCAGAATGTGTTCTAAACAGATACAAATGCAGATATGAATAGGAAATTTTAGAGAGCTTGCCAGAAAGGTTCACATGGCATCTCTTTGAGAGTTGAGGTGTGCATCAGAACTGGAATCCCATGAGATGCAACAAAAAAAGTCACATGAGTGTGAGGATTTTACTTTCACAAATGACTAAAGACCATGTGCAGTGCTTTAAATTAGGCTACAAGTCTGTTTATATTTTGGGAAATAGAGCCAACTAAATTCATTAGAATATATCATGACCTTGCACAAACAAAAATAATAGCTCTAGATGAAGCCAGTTATGAGTGCTGAGGAACTGACAGATACGAATATTTTCAATGCTAAACAGATACAGATACAAATACAGATAGTGTAATTAATATACATGCAATACAGTAAACATGTAGTCACAGTTCTTATGTGGTGTAAATACACAGCAGTGATTGTGTGTGTTTGGGGTTTGGTTTCGTCAGGTTTAAACTGGAGCCCAGTGTGTGTAGAGGGACAGCGCAGTGTATGCTCATGTCCCTTCTCGAAGCAGGGGAGCAGGACTGTAATTATTCGGAGCCAGTCCTCTCAAGAGGTCAGCTAGGCTATGGGGAATGCATTCCTCTGCTCTCTGTCCCTCTCCCCATTCTCATTCCCTTCTTCTCTTTTCTCTCTATCTTATTCCACTGCAAAGGTCACCTCTTCCAGTGGGGCTTTCATTGGACCCCTGTGTACTACACTAGCAGGACAGCGAGAGGCTTTCGGGAAGACCAGACAGCTGATTAATGCAATATATAAGATGTGTTCATTGGTGTGTCTGTCTTTTGCTAGTCAAGTGTGTAATGACTAATGCTGACTGTACGCGTGGAGTGTGTATGTAAGATTTTTACACAACCCCCTGCAGTTCAGACCTGCTGCATGAGCAAAGCCTCTCCTCCCTCATAAATCACCTCCTGCCTCTGCCTGTCAAAGGCTGCCTGTGGTCACACATTACGCATACTGCCAAGAATATTTTAAAAACATGACTAAATCACTTTTATCATACTCTTGTCTGCCTCTCCAAACCCTCCTCTCACTCCCTCTCTCACCTCGCTGTCTCTTGGCACCATATGTGCCTAATTACGTTACGACTTTGAGGTGACAATGACATCATCAACCGGTTGTTATTCTTTTGGACGTGTTTGGATGTTAAGGTTTCCATGGAAACACTGATGTAATTGCTATGCAGGAAAGCAGCAACGATCAGCATGCGGGGAAAAAAGTAGAGTTGCGTTTTAAATGGATCAGCGGGTTGTCGTCGGCTCTCTTCTGTATAAAAAAAGCCACTAGGGCTTACATCCTTCCCCACATTCCTTCACTTCATCCCTCTATACGCAAAGAGGAAAAGAGCATCATCTCTTAGGCAAATGGTGTGATAAATATTTTTCTCAGTGTAAACAAGGGAGTACTGAAAAGATGTAGGCTATGTACGTTTGTGTGTAGAGGCTATTATCAGTGTGTTTTCTGTGTACATGTGTAAAAGTGCAGTGACGCAATACAATTCAACTGCCCTCATTAATGTTTACTACTGCCATACACACCATACTTCACTTGATCTCTCACAGATGGAGTGAAGGGCTGGGTTTGGTAATTTAGCTAAGAAAAGTTAAATTAGTCTATAAAAGATGGAAATGGGAAGGACCTAACAGTTACAGAATGTCCAAAAAATACTGCATATATTATTAATAAGAGAACCATGAATAATTTCAGTATGATTACATCAAATACATGTTAATTGATTAACACAGTGAGGGAGGGTGAAAATGGTATAAACATAATTTTGATAAATAATATATAAAATTCCAAATGTAAATGTTTTAAAATGATGAAACTAAAAGTGCATTAAAATACAATGAAAATTTTAGACATGCAGAAATATATTTTATGAGAGGTGCATGACATCAGCTACTGTTAACATTCTGTTGGATGCTAGCTAACACTAGATATCCTTCAGAAACCAGGCTGGTGGCCTGTAATAAATTATTAAGGGTCAACCTATTACTCATTTCTAAAGTATTACTGTACCACAGATTAACCTGTTTATATATATTTTCCCCATGTCGTGGCAAGGTCTACATACATGGCTGCCTAGCTAACATCCAGGTTTTAGCTAGCAAAAATATGATGGCATTACTAATCACATGGAATCCTGTAAACACAGGAGTGGACAAATCACTAGCCTGGGTGTCCAGGACAAGAAGATCGCATGTCTGGGCTATTAGTATTTTTAGTCATAGTTTCCCAGAAAACAAGTGGGCTCAGTTAGAATAGCATGTCCCCAGCCCTTTTTTTGTTCAACAACCAGAATAAAGAAAACGCCTACTTGCTTTTGAGTTGAAATTTTTATTTGATATGTATATTAAACAAAATGTGCTATGCACGTTAATTCTGTAACTTTAGCATGAACTGCTCCTTCTGAATCCATTTGCCTGCTACACCACACATATCTGCTTTCAGGTAGATTATCTAGCATGCACAGATAATGCCTTTTCAGAAGCAGGAATACACAAGTGTGTGGAAACACAGACGAAACCAGACAAAATAAAGTGCATCAGTAAGCCGTCATATAACCTTTTTTGTTGGCACCAGCTAGCACAGTCGCCTCGTGGGTAAATATGCAAGAAATTACATTGACGCTAACACAAACACTCCCTCAGACATCTTCTTAGAAAAGGGTAATGATACGGCTGAGTCATCCCCTACGCAGGAATTTATATACTTGTTTGTGTCTGCATTAATGCACTTAATGAGCCAAAAAGCTCACCATACTTTATTACATTATATTAGCTACCATTTTTAGTCTAGTCAATTAGCTTTATGGGAAACCAAAGAAAATGGACTGGGCAAGCACATGATCAAGATTTGTCAACCCCTGAAACCATTAACCACACAGTAATGATAGTCATGATTTTTTGCAACATGCTGGATAGAATTTGCTGACATGTCCAGCTATTAGGAAGCTGCTGTGGTGTTTCAATACGTGTATTAGAAACACTGCCAGCCCTGGTAATTTGCCTCATCGTATGGAAATCCAATTCTACAAGTGTATTTATATTAGGTATTTATTATGCGTCTGTAAGAGACAAGTAGGGTGTAGGTTCAGTAACTTGAGTCTGGACTAACAAACCAAACCGTCTTTGTGTTGCTCAATCCTATGATATATTGGAATTTCTCAAGGAAATGTCATGTCATTTTTTTTTTTTTTTGTTTCGGTCCCTTCCTCATTCTTTGCCTGTCAGTATTCTATAATGTAGCAATACCTGAGTGAGTTATCGTTCCTGAGTGATCTGATCTGATAAGCATGCTCTTTCTAGTCCAGGCTTGTGAGGTCCTGCTACGTCTATGTGCTGACACTCTTTAGGGGGGGCCTCTCTGAGCTCTCTTGGTTCCACTCAGGCAGCTGAGATCAGTTCTTCCTTGCTTTCATACCACATCTGATAAGGAGCAAGGTAAGGGTGGGCAAGAAAGCCCTGCAGCTTTAGATACAATAACAAATCTCCATGGATAAGTGCACCATTACGCAGGTCGAGACCTCCCTGCTTGGCTTCTCCCACTAATCTTGTGAGACTTTTACAGCCTGAGCGTAACGTGCAGACTCGCTATCTCTGCAAGGTGGAAATCATATAACAGCTACTCAGAGTCTGGAAGATCTGAAGAGTCACCATTCCATCTTTCACTCAGTATTGTTGAAATGAGGTTTTCAGTCCTCTGAAACTGACAGATTCTCTTTTCCCGCTCAGCATGGACACTTCCTGTGAGTGTCATATGTATAGCGCACACAGATCTGTAATGTAATGTCAGCGGGGGTTCTGACTGTCCAGGCTGACATATTGCAGTTATAAATTACCTCCTACGTCCCTCATCCCTCAGCCCATCAGTGTTTACAGTAAACAAAGGGTTGGAATGTAAAGTTGTTTCAGGCTGTGTGCCTGGCTTCATTGTGGGGTCTGCATGGCCACTGGCACTGTGCCTCCTTACACCCTCACACCCCTCCTCTGTGCCATTCTTTTGATAAGGAGAGTTTGTTCTCCCTGGGATCTGGTATCTCACACAGAAAACCTCATGCACAGAAAACCCCTAAATCGTTACTTCCCTGGTGTCATATTGCACTATGTGACATTACAATTCTAAAATCCTTCATCATTCAGGTTAATGCACACACTAATCTTGAAAAGACAAAAGTCTTGCATGATCACTGAAAGGATAAATATCCTCTGTTTTTCTCATGGCCTGTAGGTAACCCAGTTTTCCTTTGAAACTTTGGTGAACATTATATGAAACGTAAATTCTGTTATCTGAACAACAATAACGATTGTCGATAATCGATCTGACAAAAAAAAGTTATGATACCAAAAAGTCTAACTAATGAACTCATTGGAGTGGTGGAGGAGTGCCCTATGCCCTTCACTCTTCTGGGTTTGTAAAAGTGGGATTTGGAACAAACAAAAGGCCTGTCTGTACTGTTCTGATGTATGACAGAAAAGAAAGAGAGGGAGGGACTAAGAGATTGTGGCAGAGAAAGTAAGAGACAAAGAGCATTGTGAAAGTACAGAGTGGTAAATACACTGGACAGAGGAAAAGAGGGACAGGAGAGAGAGAGGAGGGAACAGACAACAAAAACAAAAGGGGACTATTTCCAACAGCTAGCAGAGCGCTAGATAGAGTGCAACTTCATCTCTCCTCCCTTCTTCCCTCCCTCTTTCTCTCTCCCTCCCTTTTTCTCTCTCTCTCTCTCTCTCTGTTCCCTCCCCCAGGCTGAGGAGGGGGAGATTAACCTGACTGTGAGAGTTGTACTTTAAAACAGCACAGCAGGCAGAGCACTTACTCTCACCCAACTGGGAAAGCAGAACTGGTACACTAAGAAGACACAGCTGCAACACAGGTCTGTAGATATCTACACTATATTCACAATGCTCCAAAAATGGTTTTAATGATTTTACTCACAGCTCACATGCCCTCACTATGCTATGTGTTGGTAGAGTTTCATATAGGTTTACAAGAAAGTTGTTTTTGTTGATTGAATGGGAAATTAATAAAAGTTGGTGCTGACTCAACAGGACACTGCTGGTGGATCTTTGTAGACCTGCCTGGGATTTTTAAGTTGTCTACTAACAGAGAAGAATATCTCAGTGAAGTGTGGCCAAGTGAGAACCCCAGACCTCTGAGAAAGTGTGTGAAGAGAGCAGCACTAGCAGACCATTGGACTGGGTAAGATGGACACTGGTCCAGCGTTGGCACTGGCAGGTGAGGGTCCTCCAGAAGGTGAGACGGTATGTGCCGCCTTGTCACGTTACGAGACCACACTGCATGATGCCGTGCGTGAGATCCACGTGGATGTCAGTGCTTTCAAGCTCGGTGTGGAGCGGCGCCTGGAAGAAGCGCTGCACATGAGCGGCCCGCTCGGCCGAGCCGTGGCCCAGTTGCAGCAGGAGAACCGGCAGCTCCGCAGCCAGCTGGAGGCCCTTACGCGCCAGGTCGAGATGCTGACAGGCACAGTGTGTGACAGGAGTGCTCTGCTAGGTTCAGGATCAATGCCAACCCGCCCCCAAAGTGGCCCGGCAGTAACCCAGTCACCCCTTTCACCCAGCAGTGCGACGACCCCCAGTGGCTCGGCCTCCAGCCCCATTGCCACGCGCTTTTCCAGCAGAGCTACCTTCTCTGTCAGCAGCAAGACCAATGTGAGTACACACGCCACAGCAGGAAAATAGCATAAGTAACAAGAGGGTGGGGTTTGTGGGTAAGGAGAGTTGAAGCCAGTGTGTGTTTCTTAAGCCAAGAAGTGCAATGATGTCAGATTTTATGACAGGAGAAGCTTGGAAAATTTAGACATGCAGATACTAAAGAACTATTTGAAAAGTATGTGCGTGACTGGGCAAGGTATAATTTTACACTATGCCTCTTGTAAAACATTTCCAACAACTAAGATGGTTTCAAAGGTTTAATCTACAAAAGATAAATATGAGGGCTAAGAAGGGTCCCAAAGGCAAAGTACAACAAGATGACCAGTGGCAGCATATGGAGTTATTTAGTGTTGTCTCCATATGTGTCTTGCAGATTTACTTTAAACTGGCCTTGGACTAGAGCTATTAACTTTCACTATTTCATTGTAATTTAATCTTCTGCTATTAGCAATCACAATCTGACTGAAACCAGAAAAATATTTAAAAAGTTAAGTAAACTGGATTCATTCAAACCAGAACTGATGACATTTTCCCATAATTGGATTAAGGGTTAATTATGTTGGTGTTTTCTTTAAGTTTCTTTAAGTGGACTCCCCTCCGGGAAGATTACTTAAGGCTATAGTTTAGAGGTCATCATACTGCCTGCACATGAAATTGCTCTCAATCCAGCAATTGCAGACTAACAAAAGCACTTTTTTATTCCATTAAGTGACCCCATTCCCTCTTGAGCTCAACATGCAGCTGCAGTCTATAACTCAAAGTGATGCTTGACTCAGCCACTCAGACCCAGACACAATTAGAGCAACATTCACTCTATATATCTTCACCCGTCATTATCTCTCAAGCTCAGCAAATTAGCCTCACTTCATGTAGAGTATAAAAAAACTGTTATGTACAGTGCATGCAAATTAGTATTCACTGTTTTTGTAAGTAATATGTAACTTCCTGTTAATGGAACAGCTAACCTGTTTCTGGCTTCAACAGATTTCGTTTCCCTGTTGTCGCTTTTAGCTATGAGGGAGAGTGAGCATAAGTCTTTTTTCTTTATGCCACATACACACCTGCAAGCTCCGTAATGAGAGAGGTATGATTCTGGCCTTGGACAGCACAGAGAGTGTTTCAGCAGGTGTGAGAAGCACTCCCTCTGCTCCAGGCTATGATGCTATATTGGAAAGAGGGTGAGAAAAGGACAGAGAGGAGGCAAGCCTCATGTGTGGATGTGTGCTAGCCTGTCCCATAGCAGTTGTCTATACAACTCTGCTATGAACATCTGCAGACATCATACCTACGAAATATCACACTTGATCTCTCACGATCACTTCTCTCTGCGTATCTGTAGTCCTGGTTATCTCTGTCTTCTATCCCTCTATGGTTGCTTTTGTTTCCTGTTATCCTGTGCTCAGTCTTGGTCTGTAGCCAATGTATTCATCCAATTTTTCTCTCTTCATTGCGTAGGTTGTCTTCCACACATATGCTTACTTTGTCACTAGATGGCCTTTGTGAACTCTTTACAGCCCAGATTGCATTAACTCAGTCTCTTTGGTGAGCTGAGGATTCTGCTGTGTTCCTCTCCCTTAATGCCAGCAGGACTGTATACTAGAGGAATGCCCTCAGTGTTCTACAAATAATATCTTGTTCCACCCCTCCCACACCACCACAACCACCACCTCCACCACCACCCACCCTTCTGCTCTGTGCTGCCTGTGCAGCCTCTGCTGCTGTTGCCAATTACTGCTGCATTTCTGCGGTTTCAATGGGCCATTGTGTCAACATTCTGCCTCATTTGAAGTACATTGAGAGTGAGGATTAGATGAACACCCAGGACAAAACTTCTCTCCCTGCACCTGTCTTTCCACTGGGCTTTGTACAGTTCTAGGTGTCACTGTGCCTCTTATCTTTTCCCCTTTCACTCATCCTTATGTGTCAGGGACATTTACCCTATGTTCAGATTATCGAGATAAAATGACATTTTCTATGCATGTGTTTGACACAGAGCCACAATTTCAGCAACAGTATCAAGCAACAAACAACATTTGAAATGAGATTTTCACAATTCTATGCAAACTAGAATTGACACAGTAAAGTGACAAATCCAAACTTGGCTTGAGTGATTCCTTGTACCAATTCTATGGTCCGATGTTTCCTCAGTTCCCCACTCAGAATTTTAGTTTGTACCTGCAATTAGTTCACAGCTGCAGTGGCAGCTTGTCCATAGGGGCAGGTGGGGCCAAATTGGGCTAGTTTAAACATTCTTGTGGCAAGATCTTGTTTTATAGCAAATAATCAGAATTAAATCTAATGCATTTCTGCAAACAATGGCAAAGTAGAAGTGCAGATGTAAGTCTGTCTATGATGTACAGAACCATTATAAGATATATTGCAAAGCTTGTTGGAAAGAAAGGAGGATTATGGAGTGCGTAATATCTGGACATCCATTTTACATATTTTGGTCTAGTTTCAGTTATTCTGTGTGTTTTTTTGAGATGTAGTTGGGCCAGAAAATTTGCTGAAACCTGGCAAACACACCTGCTATATCAAGCACAGATGAACAAAGGCACAGTATATCTAAAACCACTCAAAACGAGCTGATAGACTGTATGCTGGATGATTGTATTTTGTGGACTCTCAATTGCCTATTATGGATTTACTCTAAAAATTCAGTACATTGTAGCCTATTGCATAAGTCAAGCGTTATAACCAGTCAACTTCATTTCGTCTGAGGTGTCATTATCAATATGTCAATGTTATGTCATCCTGCCCTACCAAAATCTATGGTCAGAAGCCAGTGTTGCATATGGGCCATCACTTGAGTCAGTAAAGCTCTATTTTAAAAGAAAGCATTAGCTAGCTGGAACTGTTTATACTTAGCATTAAAGCACAGTCATTTTCAGTAGAAGTATTTCAATGGTTCTTAAGCGTGATGCCTGTTAACATTCCCTTTTTATACAATGGAAAACTTTCCTGAGTACCATTATGCAGTGAGAAAGGGACAGAAGAAGAAGAAGAAGAAGAAGAAGAAGAAACAGCTGAATTGGCCAAGTCTGCTTGCACACACAAGGAATTTGTTTCATGGTTACACGTGCTTTCAGTAGTTACATTACATAGATTGATCATGGTACAGATGGTTCTGGATTCAGATTAGTAAGTGTACTGTGCTGTACCTTGAAATGCTCAGTCCTGCCTTTTCCTGGTAATGGTCGACAAATTGCTTTTGGGTCCGTGGGTTATCTGAGACTATTTCGTACCACCACATATCACTGCCACTGAACATTTACATCACACAGTGCCTTCTTTATTTGAGAAAGTGTGTTGTGTGTAAGTGTGTGTGCGTGTGCGTGTGTGCATGTGCGTGTGTGCTTTGCAGGGGCATGAGAGTGTGTGGGAGAGGTGTGGAGTGAGATAAGTTGTGTATGGCTATTATCTGTGGAAACTGCACTAGAGGACGGTGTGTGTCTCAGTGAGAGAACACAGACACACCTGATATCAAAATATTTTAGCACTCTTAAAAACACACGCGTATTTTATATACCACACTGGGATTTTACCCAACCTCTGTCTGATATACGTGAATCTGGAATTCTTAACCAGTGATGATGACAGAACTGATGAGATATTTCTTACACCGAACAGCCAAGCTGAACTCAGAGTAAAGTGCGTCATTTAGGAGGTGGTTGTACCACAAATTACTGGCTCACTAGCTTTCATCAGGACCAATCCATGTTCATAAGCCCAGCCTTATCACCTTTCCTTGTGCATGCTACAATCAGCACTGAACTGTAAACAAGCTGATGTAATGTCATTATGGACCTCGGTATGGTCTAAGATGAATGTTTTCTAACTGGTTCCACAGCACTTTTGGCTCTGAGATTTTGCCTCACATGGTTAGCACATGTGAGTGTGATGAGGTTTGGCAGGACGGTGTATATTATTACCCCATTTACCTCAGTGTGCCAGCATATCTGATTTTATGGCTATCCGTTAAATGCGTCCAAAGCTTTTCTTAATTCTGGATATTTCAGTTACATAAAGCTCTGAGGAATGTCTATTCATCTTGTACACTTAGATTGATCTATGACCTAATTTACTCGAATTTTCTACATTTTCACTGGCCTTGACATTATGCTGGCAAAGATGTGATCTTGACTTCATGCCTGTATTAGCAAAGACTCATCTGCATGTAGTGTCTTGAAATGATGTATTTAAACAAAACACCTGGTTAGGTTAGACTGTGTTTTTTATAGGCATTTTGAATGTGCTGCTCTCTCTCTCTCTCTCTCTCTCTCTCTCTCTCTCTCTCTTTCTGTGTGTGTGATATGCATGACATTTTAAGCCTGGCTACAGAGGCTCCTGGCCAAGTGCCAATACTCTAACAATGGAACTGAGTATATAATCTCTTCTTGTCCTGCCTGGATCTCTATGTTCAGCACAGGTTCCTGCCAGAGTAGAAGGAATAGAACAAAAAGGCTGTAGGGTGGATAATAATATAGTGAAGTGAAGAGCAGTGTGCGTACAGTATGTGTGGTGGGTGAGGGGGCTGAAGAATCTGACTGCTCCCATGCTGCCCCCTGGCTCTCCTGATTATTTCCAGGCAATACCATGTATTCTCATCTCCGTGGTTACAGGTTAATAATTTCTAGTTTATAGGGTGACCTCACTGGCCTCTAGACTTATTGTTCCTGCCATAAAGGTGTGTGTTTGTGTGCGTGCACATACTCCCATATAGCTCAAACAAGAGGTGTCCGGCTGTGCTTGGCATTAACCTGATATAGAGCCCTGTGCTTTTATTACTTTTATTAACACAAGACGTTCTGTGACACTTGGGCTTCAGCTCTTCCTCTAGGCAGTGTCTTTTTCCAATATATTTCTTGTTTTCAGCTGAGTCTGCCGAGGGGTCAAGATCTTCTGCAGCTGGTGATCTGAAACCCTAAACCAGCCTAAGGCTCTTAGGGTCCAGGGTGCCAACTGCTATGTCGTCATGGAAAAATGGCCTAAAATCTTCCTCCCTCCTTCCATTCCTCGTCCTGAGTGCTGTGCCTGACCCTTGGCTCGTCCTTGTCTTACTTCCCCGCAGGTGGGGATAAAAAGAGAAGATTTCATGCTCAGAAATATCGACTGGATGCATCAACTGGGATATACCCACATTTGTCATTCACATGAAAGTCCCATTACACACAGGGAATGTATCCACAGCTGCTGCAGTTGGCATCATATTTGGTGGAATTCAACTTTCAAACACAAGAGTATTTTTTTACTACTTGTTTTTTTCTCTGTTTATGCCATGGTCTTGGAGTCTGCTGCTCTCATAAATTATCACATCCTGGACTGTGCCACTCATCTCTCTTGAATTTGTCATAATTTGATTCTCTGTGCAAATGCCCAACATCTATTTAATTACTTACTAATCTAAACAGCAGCCTCCATACTCATACTTAATATCATTTATCTATGGCTATTTGCAAGGCTAATGCACACACTCATTTCCTTGTCAGTGTATGTAAACAGTGTATTATATTGCACATTTTTGCATGCAACACTGAACTGACAGAGAATGTGTCTGTGTGTTTTTCTCAGTGGCAACATACTCTAAGCTCTCATTTACATTTACGGCATTTGGCAGACGCCCTTATCCAGAGCGACTTACATTTATCTCATTTATGAGCAGTTAAGGGTTGTGGGCCCAGCAGTAGCAGCTTGGTGGTGCTGGGGATCGAGCTCATGACCTTCCAATCAGTAGTCCAACATCTTAACCACCGAGCTACCACTGCTTACAGTAGCTGACTCTACCTTTATCCAGGTTGTGGCTTACATTAGAAATAGAAACTGGAGGCTTTGTGCTCTTTGAAAAACAGGTGTTAGGACTTCTTTTCCTACAAAGATACAAGTTACATGAGGAAATTAGACCCTTGTAGGCCCCTATGATAAGACCATCCTCTCGCTGCTTGTTTCTGCATGCTGCTTCATGAGGTTTGCCTCCCACTGACTTTCCATTTTCCAGGAGCAAGGAGTAGTAAAAGTCAAATTACTGTTGAGGTGAAATTTTCCACAAATTGTACAAGCAATTTCATTCTTGTTCCATGCATGCTATGTATGATTCATCCCCTCATCCCTATCCTCCCCTTGAACAATTTATACCTTCCCCATCCATTTATTTTGAGATCAGGCCTTGTGCTCCATGAGCAAGTCCAGAGCTATATATGATGGGACATAAGAATAGTACTTTCACTATGACATTTATACAAAGCAAAGTTCAAAGCAGGGTTAGTGGGTGTCACTGGGTTAGTGTCACTATGTGGAATAATCTCAGTCTCCAGAGTTTCCTCACAACATGCTCCCATTGTAGTCAGCATTCCATTTACCCACACTGCTCAAATGTCGAGAGCTAAAATATTCATCTCATATATGTCTAAGATCCTAACCTCCCCCCATATTCTTTTAGCATTCAATTTCCCCCGTGCAGGCTTTGGAGCATTGGCACAATAGCTCAGGCAGTTACATGCCTGCTCAGCCACAGTGTGCAGTCCCCAATTTTTGTGAGGTTCTTATTATGTTAACCACCAGGGCTGCTGTGAGAACACATCCAGCGTGAGCCAGTGATCATGCACACATAATCCTCCTGTTCGCACCCCAACATTTTTTAGGCAGACAGCCAGCATGGGGGAATTCTCATTTTAGTACGGCATGCTCACATGGGACAAGTCTGACATTTAAACTCACATGAAAGCCTTTCTGTGAGTGGAGTCCATTGTCTCACTTGCTAGCTCTCGTTCCACTTTTTGGCCAGGTTGTGCACAAGAACCAATACTGCCTTCTTCTTTCCATGAATGGTGGAAAACGGACCATGTTGTGCAACAATGCTTAATTAAAAACAAAAGAGTAACCTTCTCATCTGTGAGTGTAATGAGGGTTCTATGCTTGACTAAATAGGCAGTGCTCACACCACACACTTATAACTCAAGTGTTTTTAAATTCAAAACTCTGAACATTATCAGTATACCTTTACCTAGTTGGACTTTTCATTATTCAAGCTTGCAGCCTTGGTATTTTACCAAGATGCATGTTTTCCCACTTGTGCCATGAATTTCACATTATATAGGATGTGATGTATAACAATTTCAATAAACAATGGAATCTAGAGGTGATTTGCTATTCAATGCCTGTATCTAAGGCTATGCCACTAAATGAAGAATGGCTCCAATGGCCAAAAGCCCTCATTTTGTTTGGGATTTTCCCCATTTTCTTCCAAATTTGAGACTAACTGGGGAGAGTAAAGGCTAACACATGCTTCCTCTGAGACATATAATTCTATCCAAACACATCTTTTTGAACTGCTGCTCATGCTGTGTTACAAGGTAGTGTAACACACTCAGAGGAAAGTGTTATCTGCTCTGTTCCACATACATGAGCTTACAGGCACCCATGATTGGCTAGTGTCATTGTGATTGACGGGGAGAGAGAATATGCCATTCTTCCCACCCAAAGAACATGGCTACTTTTTCAAACTCTCCATCTACCAGTGATAGGGTGAATGATTCTCATTTTTGAGTCAATCTGGATTGCAGACATCTCTCCTGTTGTCATTTAATGACCTTAGTATTATAAGGTTATATCATCCATTCATTCATTCTCCCATAAAACCAGCTAGAAACTTATAAAACCAATGTCATGATTTCACTGTGCCCGGGTTTTAAATTGGTTGCCTCAAAAGCAATCATGGGTGTGTGTGAGCTCATGTATGTGGAAGAGAGCAGATTACACTTTCCTCTGAGTGTGTTACACTACCTTGTGACACAATAGGACATCATCTTCTTTCCTGGTAATTTACACAAAAGCCCTACCAAGAATTGTACTAGGGCTTGTCCTGGTCAGTAGCAGCATCAGTGTTAACCTCTTACTGATGAATTACAGTTGAAGCTTTGTCTGTAAGGTCATCCTCATCATCATCACCTTCTGGGAGCCATCAGGAGAGAAACCTAGAACCTCCAGGAGGAATTATAGGGTTGTTCCCTGTAGGCCAAAGAGTTTAGCTCTCTTGAAAATCAGATAAGCCTAGAATCGGGGTCAATTCTCATGTCACTGTTTGCTTCATGTATTGCTCCCTGATGATGTTATAATGCATTCTTGGAAATAAATAAGATTTATTATACCTGGAAAAGAGAAAAAGATCTTGCATGTAGGTCATGTTCTGTGTGTGTGTGTGTGTGTGTTCAGCCTCTTTATTTACCCAGGTTATCTTTTCAGTCAGAGTAACTGAGTTATTCTCTGTTCAGTGAAGATGGTAAACATGCCAGAAAGGCTTAAAATGATTAAAGTTATCTTCTACTTTTTATGGGTCAAGTGCATGGACTGCATGGTGGGCTTACTACTGCAGGCTTTCTATCTTTGCTAGCCTGAGAGCCTGACCTTTCAGCAGCACTCCCTCTGAGGATAATGCCACATAACGCACAGCTCATTGACATGAACCTGGCTGTGTGTTCCGCCAGAGAACTGGAGCTGCATGATTTCCACGATTCAGTGGTGAATTCTATCTCCCCTCTACCTCACAGCTGTTGAAGCCCCTCACCCTCTAAAACACTCACCCTTCAGCATTCCTCTACACTTATGTCACTTCTGTTCTCCTCCAGAGACTCAATTACCCTCTGCATATCACTCTTAGGAATTTACTTTTCATTTATTGCTAGTGTGTGCATGTGTCAATATACAATTTATTTTAATATTCTGACATGATTGTGTGTTGGGGTTTTACACTCCTGTGTAGGTTTGTGCATGTTGGTGCCTGTGTGGACACACATGAAGAAGCAACGAGTTTCTAGAAAAACTGAAAGTGGATTTCCTTGTCAGTTAGGCCTTCTATTGTGGGATCTGTTTGGAGTAGGAAGAGTCTGCAAAAAGCTTTGTCAGGTATCAGCTACTCTAGGAAAGTGACATTTTTTTGATCTATGCATGATGTGCGTATGATTTCAGAGCGCTGTTTAGTCCTTGAGTCCAGGTATTTTAGGTTAAAGGAGATTGAAGGTGATAGTGCCAGACAGATTGCACTAGTGGTTCTGATAGGAAATCTGTCTGTCAGGCTGTCAGGATAGACTGATTAGATTAAATCACTCAGTTATCCAGTTGAGTGCTCCAGGAGATGAGATCTTGTTCTCGTCGAGTATCTGGAGCCTTAGAAGAATGTTAGTCTGTTTGATCTCACTGATTAGGCCTTACTGGATAATTACATCAAATTTCATTTTAATCTGTTTGCACTTTTCTTCCTAGTTTAAATACTGCTGTGAAAAGATGTGTGTTTTTCACCTCAGAGAGTGTGTTATATATATAATAAAATACAAAAAAAAAATATCCCATAGATTTTGTGTATATATATATATATATATATATATATATATATATATATATATATATATATATATAACTATTCAAAGACTGTGGCTCATGTCATCATGATAACATATAATGTGTTGGTTTCCATGGACTGATGGCTTTCTTCAGAAACAATGTGCTGCAGGCTGGTATTCTCAACACAGTGCTGCCAGACAGGCACTCATCACAGACATGGTCAGCTGTTTAGGTTTGTTATTGACACACCAAGAGAAGATAAACCAAGGGACTTAGTATTTACCTATCCAAATGTCCTAGCACAAAAATAACCTGGCAAACAAAACAGGGACAAGGAAACTCCACAATGTTTTATAAATGGCTCATAAACCATATTTGTTTTGTTATATTGTTCAAGCATATTTTGTCTCCTAGTCTTTGGAGCCTAGATGTTTAAATATTATGAGTTTACTTTGAATTATGTGTTGGTGGTCCAGTGGCTTAGCAGCTAGCATTGCCCGCCAAGGCTCCCTAGTTTGATCCTGAGCTCGGGTTACTCTCTGTGCAGTTTCACATATTTTCCCTTCCGTCCACATTGGGTTCCTCCAGGTTCTCTGGTTTCTTCCCACCTCCGAAAAACATGCCAGTTATTTATTATGCTAAATTGATGTACTGAGATGGATTGATGACCCGTCCAGTGTGTATTCCCTCCTCAAGCCCAGTGTTCCCAGGATAGGCTCTGGATCCACCACATTCCTGACCAGCATAAAGCTACTGAAAATGAATGCATGAATGAATGAGGGTGTGCTTATGTCTTCCAGAGTATTGAGCGAGATGAGCCCATCGAGGTGGATCCAGCTCCAGCCCCATCTAAATTGGAGAATGGACACACATCCACAGCAGGTAATGGTCCATTGCTTCTGAATCAGACATAATACTTACCACTAATCAAACATGTTTATAGTTCAGCTGTGTCTGTTTTTAATCAGAAAACTCCACTGTGCCTGCAAGAGAGAGTTCTCCACCTATTGGTGTGTCACGACAAAACTCTTCACCTTTATGTATGGCGATGCCACACTTGCCAATCACTGCCACTACCAAGATCGCTGACTCTTCTGGCCTGAAGAGCCCTGAATCGCCAAACAGCCCAATGCAGACACTGCCATCTGTAACAGATACACAGCCCGACAGCCAACCAGCTTCCAGTAACAACGAACCACAACTTGAATCTCCAGTTCATGCAGGTACACATGGCTAACAGTCATCACACCTCGACAGTTTCTGTCCCTTTTCTCCTCTTCAGTCTAACTCTTATGTATCCGATTTGTTCATCTAGTGTCTTCTGTGAAAACATGGACTCCAAGTCCAGTGAGGACAATGGGCTATTCAGGTATCAACAGTAAAGTCAAATACTGTTTCATTCTTTTTTATATATTTATTATAAATTGATAATGTGCAAATGTACGAATCTATTTGTGTATATGTTTAGACATCAGATGGAAACCAAATTTGCTTATCAAACATTTGATCAGTCGGTTTAGGCAAATCACTGATATACTCAGATACTAAATGATGTGCTTCATTATATGATGGTATTGCTGTTTTGAGTTCCGGAGAATACACACCGGATAAATATCTACAGAACAAAGGGAAAAAACAGACTTGACTTCCTGTCTAACCTAAATGTATATATTCTCTAATTTGCAGAGAAAATGTCTTCTTCTCTGCCATCTAAATCTGTGGCTTATTCAGGTTACTCTGCGCTCAACCAGCACAACATAGAAAGGTTGGTGAAATCAAAGAATATTTTTTAAGCCACTTGAATGCTATATTCACCCTGGAAAAAGAAAACATGCACAATACTTTAGTGCTCCAATCCAGAGACATGCTATAAAGACCCCCTGAATAACTGAGGCATGTAATAGGGATATTGTGTGTATCAGGAATGCAGATATTGCAGGAGAGCTGTCCTTTGGCAGGGGCATGGAGCGCAAACGTGAGCTCGTAAGGTCACAAACTCTCCCCCGCAGCATTGGGGCCCAGGCACGCAGGTCCATTTTTGAGCGACTGGATTCTGAGAATAACAGGTAGAAGGATTTTTAGCCTTGTTTCCACAATCTCTTCATCTCATGCTCATATTTCTTTCTTCTAAGCTTTTGCATTCTTTGTCTTTGTTTCCTATCTGTTTCAGTCAAAACAAACCAGTGGACTCTAAGCCTAAGTTGAAGCGCTCTCAGAGCTTTGGCGTGTCCAGTGCAAGCAGCATCAAACAGATTCTTTTAGAGTGGTGTCGCTCCAAAACTATTGGATATCAGGTAAGACATTTCAGATGCATTTTACTTCTAATAAAAGAGTCAAAAAGATTGAGCAAATATGACGCTTCTTTAAAGCAGCAGCAGCAGTGCATAACCTTTGGGCATATGTCAGTTGACCCAAACATAGAAGACACAACCAGTCTCAGAAGTGTAAGGCCTAACCATCTATTAGCTAGATAACTAAAAAACAAGGCAGTAAACCGAGTGGAGCACACTATCCAAATGGATAAAGCACTGACAAACTAGCCAGCTGGTACTAACTAGGTTAACTAGCCAAAAACATGGTTGTAGGCAGGTTGGTGACACTAAATTGCCCACGTGAATGAGCCTAAATTGCCCATGTGAATACGTGTGCATGGCTGGTTTCCAGATTCATGGTGTATATTCCCACCCTTGCCCAGTGTTCCCAGGATAGGCTCTGACTCCACCATGGTTCTAACCAAGATAAAGTAATTACTAATGATGAAAATACAAATGAATGAATGAATTGTTTCAGTAGCTAGCTAACAATGAATATATCTTAACTGCTCAGCAAGAAAAAACGTTAACTCTGCATCACTTTTGGTGACCTTGCTCTTTTTTATTCTTTTTTTTATTATTTTTTATTGTTTTAATGTAATTTTTAATCCTTTTTTCTTATGTGATCTATACATTTTTTTAAATAGTGCCAAATCTGACCAAATCATTGAATTATTTTGTTATTTTGAGGATTTGTTTTGTTCTTAAAAGCTCTCCAATGGGTCCAGGTTATAGACACTGTAAACAAAGTAATGTACAACATGGTAATTAAATATGGTAATTAGACCTTTCACCAATGATGCAAACAATATTCAAAGAAATGTTCAATCTATGGTAAATCTTGAGTAGGGATTTACGGCACTGAAGACGGAAGACCCACCTCTGCACTGAGCACTTAACCACACTCATTAAATCCAGAAAGAGAGCTATACTCTGTTTTCATTTTTATGCTAACTTGTTAGACTTAAACCTCATTAACAACAGAGCTTTAGCTTAATGGTATTCTCAGACACTGACCTATTTTTTCTAGCATGAAGGTTTTTTTTTTTTTTTTGACTGTTCAGTTGCTCTGAATAAGAACATCTGCTCAATACTGTAAATGTACCATTACTTGCTGGCTACAGTTCCTTTGTCATCTGAAACTGAATTCCTTTGTTCTTGAGAGAGAATCTTACCTCATAGATTTATGGAGCAGTTGCTGTAAAGTATTACTGTGTGAACCGAGAAAAAAAAAAGAAAGGTTTCTCTATACGTCAGATTTGGAGTATGCGAGTTGAACTACGCACTGCCTGTTCTGTTCTCCTTCACAGCTGAGCTCGTCTTTCCATATGGCCCTGGTTAAAGATGGTGCCGTCATGGTCAATGCACATTTAGCACAAAAACAGAACAATATATAAAACACAGAGCACTAGAGCACTGGATTCATGACAAGTATGATGATGTATGCTTTTACATTGAACAATGGGGTTGTATTTACCAAATGGAGTTGAGGGCATAGAATTAAAGAGCAGAGTCTGAAAGACTTTAAAGCTGAAGGGGTAGATGTAAAATATTACAACATTCAAAAAGTTATAAAACCAACTTTTCATTTTTTGGTGACTTCATTCCTGTGACCAACAGGGTCAGAAATAATGTTTGACAGATAACATCAACAAACACTTAACCAAAATGTGCTTTGGATTATAACTATCCAGTGTGCGAACCCTACAGATGAACTTTTCCTACAACAGATTATACATACACCATATTGTGTCATGTATACTACAGGCTAAAACAGTTGACTAAATGTCTGCAGAAATAATGTATAACTTAGAGAATTTTAATTTGGTTTTGCATTTCAAACTAAGAAATGTATAATATCTTAATTATATGAACTTGATTCTTACATTCAGATGAAGATAATAAGGCCTTGATTAAGCCAGTGTGTTACAGCAGGAGTAAATAATTTAAAAAATGGTCAATGTAAGGGACTAATATCATTTCTTATATAATATGTTAGGAAAAACAACAATAATTTTGGAAAATCTTCCTTTAGATTTGATGCCATGTTGTTTTTGATGCTGTTTTTGAGTTGGCTGATGAACATGTGATTTAATTGTAAAATGAAATGTTTCAAGTCACACGCTTGCTTGTGTTCTGCAGTGTGTATAGTTTGATAGATTTTAATCAAAGATCATAGTTCAAACATTTGACTTCTAATAGAGTCTGCTGCTCACTGGATGCTTTTTGTTTTTCTCTCCATATTATGCAAAATCTGTACATACTGCTGTGTGTGAAAATTCCAGGAGATCAGCAGTTTATGAAATACTCAAACCAGCACGTCTGCTGTATCTGCACGATTTTATGCATTGTGCTCCTGCCACAGGATTGGCTGATTTGGTACTTGCTATATATAGCTGTTATAACCTCATAATTCCAAGATCTTCAGTTTACATTTGTAATTATTACCCTGAGCCTTGTATTTTCATGCTCTAATGCTCTTAACCTTGGAGACTATTAGCCACTTCTGTAAGTCACTCTGGATAAGGGCGTCTGCTAAATACTCTAAATGTAAATGGGAAGACTTTACTGGGTACCATTACTTTTTCACCCCTTTTATTCTTAAGCATTAAGAATATTAAATATTACCTAACAGAGCTTGCAACAGATTTATGGTTGTAAAGTGCTGCCGTGTGAACGTGGCAAGAAAATCGTTTTTTCTGTGTGTCAGGTGCGAGTTGAACTACGCACTGCCTCTTCTGTTCTCCTTCACAGCTGAGCTCGTCTTTCCGTATGGCTCGGGTTGAAGATGGTGCCATTTTAACCTTGTAAAGTCCTTGTTAATTTTGTTGGCAAGTTAAATTGGGTGTATTAGAGCAGGGAAAACCCACCACTGTTCCAGGTGCAGGATTGGGAAACACTGTTATATAATATGTCTTTCTTCCTCATGTAGAACATCGACATCCAGAACTTTTCGTCCAGTTGGAGTGATGGCATGGCATTCTGCGCTTTAGTCCACTCATTCTTCCCCACCGAGTTCGACTACAATACCCTGTCCCCTACCGAACGCAAACACAACTTCGAACTGGCCTTCAGCACTGCAGAGTAAGTGCTTGCAACATCCTCACTCTTTAGCTTTGATGTGAAAATATTTTCCTGGTGCCATAATCTCCACAGTCATCTGTAATGCATTAGTGTACTGCCTCTATCTTCACACTCAGCAATGGGAAAATATATGCTTAAAGCTGAGCATAAAGCTCCGCAAACCAGGGCCAAGGACAGACCTATACCTAACTCTTCGAAAAAAAATCATATCAGTTACCAGATATATACTTCTTTACATAGTGTTAAAAAGTGAAGTGAAGTGAAGATTGACTGATGAGGACGTTGACCTTAGCAGAATCCTTTAAAACGAGCTGATCTTCTAGTTGAGCTGCATCACGTCATTCCTCAGTTTGGCAATAGAGATACTGTTACTGACTTTCCAATGCATCTGAGAACTGCATGTCTGTAACATATCCCACTCTTTAAACCGCAAAGCCAAGGCAACTAACCCCAGGCCTCTTCTTGCCCACAGCCTCAATTTTTCCATTACTGGAGCCAGACATTAATGAACCCTATAACTCCCTCCATGTTGGTGCACATGTGTATATCAGTTATTTACAGGGCTAGAAAGAGTACAGAAAAAAAATATACGCAAGTCAAAGTCAAAGTCAACTTTATTGTCAATTCTGCTATATGTACAGGACACACAGAGTATTGAAATTTCCTTTCCCTCAGACCCATGGTGTGAGAAACCATCATAACAAGACAAGTAATTAAAAAAAAGTAAAAATAAAATAAATAAAATAAAATAAAATATGTACACTATAAGCCTACATGGCAACAGTGCAACAGAGAGAGCAGCATTAGTAAAAGGTAGAATATAAAGTAAAATACTGTATATTATAACATATAAAATATAACATAAAATATACTACATGTTAATTATGGGTAATACGTCAAAAGCTTGCTTAATTACAAATTGCAAGTAGCTAGTAAGCATTATATTACACTGTATATAGTAAGTATAGTATTATAGTTTTTCATCTAGCTGCATTGTCATGAATTGTGAATAATAATAATAATAATAATAATAATAATAGTAATAATAATAATAATAATAATAATAATAATAATAAATGAGATCATCATAATTCTATATAATACAGAATTCTTGTCAGTATTGTACTTAAATAAAAATTTAATGTGTTCACAGTAAAAATGAACTCATGTATTTGCTTTGAAATTAAAAATCATGACACTTTCGCCCAAATTTATGAAGTTTGACCTTTCCCACATCATTAGTATGAATTTGAAACTACACCACCTTGGCTTGTTTCATTTCATATGAGATCAGGGTTTTTTTTTTTTTAAGTAAATGTGTGAAGAATAGTCCTTGTAGAATGATGATGCTTATGGTATCAATACAAATTGGTATGGATGTGATGTTTTAAGTGAATGATGTTACTGACGGACTAAACTTACCACGTCAATCATGATTTCTGAGATTTGTACGAAGTAATTGGTCGAAATGAAATACTTGATCCTTAGGTCAAAATGAAAGTTTCGAACATATTTACTGAAAATGTAATTGAGTAAGAGTGCAAATATTTATTTTAAGTCACACTCATGCAAACTCAAAGGTGCAGAAATTATACAGGAGTATAAGTCTACTAGCACTACTAATACTGTAAAGTGTACTAATGAACTTTAATTGCTTCAATATTTTCCACTTTTGCTTAAACAAGCTATATATACAAAACAAAACAACTCCATAGCAAATCTAAACCTTGCATAAATCATTCATTCCTGATGAAACTTTCTCTTCCAGGAAGAAGGCTGGTTGTGACAGACTCATTGAGGTGGAGGACATGATGGTGATGGGCAGAAAACCTGACCCCATGTGTGTCTTCACCTACGTCCAGTCTCTCTATAACCACCTACGCAAGTTTGAGTGAGCCATCTTATCAAGTTTGAGACTTTTTTCTATCCAGAAACTGCCAGAAGTACTACACTGCCCCCTGATGGACTGGATGTGACTCCACTTCAGCATATGATGACAGGGAGAGGTGAAAGATGAGGAGGAACACCTGTGTGATTTGCTCTCGTTTAATATGCCTCATGCTTTGTGGTTTTGTGTGTGCTTTTACCAGGAAAGGCCCAGAAAGCCTATTTATTTCCTTATTGTGTAGCTGTTAGTGATATTTCAGTCCGGGGAAAGCTGAGTTTTTATGCGTCGTATGGTGTATTTTTACCAAAAGGCAAAGAATTTGAAGGAATTGAACTTCACCTGCAATGATGCCAGACTGCAAAGACACAAACTTTTCAAAACTCAGAGATAGACATGTACAGAAAAGTATACAATATATTCTAAGAATTTAGACCACTTTTTTTATTTGCTTTTTATTTATCTTGTTATAAATAATCTTGTGTGGTTATAAGTACAACATAGTTTTTTTTTGTGTTTGTCCATTATATTTGTTATAAAACTTCACAAGTCTTGCCAAAGTCTTTACACCACGAACAGCCAAATGCGTTTGAATCCAAAACAAATGCCACCTGCTAGTGTTAAACGCTGTACATTTTGGGAAGAATAAAGCTGGATTAACAGCAGTGGACATGGTTTAGTACGTGTAACACCTTTCATCACTTTTATTTCTGCATATGCATTAATTTTCAGGGTGCAAACGACTCCATATTGGACTCTGTGGAGTTTGATTCATATTAAAGAACGATCACAATTTGTTTTTATGTGATGCTTACTGTATGTACATGCAAAACTACACTGAAATATAGCCAATAATTTAAGGTCTTATGTAGGAGACACAGAAATAAACATACAAAACAAAATATGAGAATGTGTGTCACCCTGAAATATTTATTGAAATGAAAAATAAACAAAAAGTACAAAAAGAATTTTCTGAAATTAGACCTCATACGATTTTAAGAGCTTTAAACATTTCTGATGAAAAAACAGTCCTCAGTAACCCACAGTGGATCAGGCAGAATTTACAGTTCTCTGGGATTTTTCCTGGGACAAAACTTCACCCACATAAAGATGATCCTGGTTTGTTATCGTACATCTGTTGAACCAGGACCAAATCAATGACGCATCTCATTCTTATGTCTCCTAAACAACATAACGTGTGAGTACTCACTACTAGAGTAGCCTTAAGCCAGCTTTACAAAATAATATGCCAGTCCACTGGCACTTTCTGTATGACTTGTGTACCATCTAGTGGACATAAACGGAACTCCATAATCCTGAGAGTCAGATTAATAAGATTTACTGAATACAGACATAATGTCATAATAATAATGATAACATATACAGATAAATTTCCACACACAAACACATCCCTTACATCCTTACAATAATATAACTTACGTGACGTGAAACACAAGAGTTTCTAGGTGCACATTCGTGATCAGAATTCATGTGATTATTAGAGAGCTTCCACCTTTCGGGGGTAAAATTGAAAAATCTTTATTTTGAAGCTTCCAAATGGAAATTTAGGATTAAATACAGTCTACTGTGGTTCTTGATAGTGTCCTGGAAATAATGAGCTTTTTCCAGAGTGGGCTGGTGTTACGGCTCTCCCAAGTCTCCCTCCATAGTGCGAACCAGGACATAAAGCTCTGCTAGACCAACTACAGATGCTGCAATCACTGCAGATATTACTCTCTGAAAAAGAAAACAAACTTGTAAGCCACACAATTTTATCAGTTCAGAAGATTTTCCGCTTGACTAGGAAAACCACATAGAGATGTAGTTAACTATTTAAACAGAGATTCAATTACATGCAGTCTGTTGTTATTCTGTTCTCAGCGAGCACTCCTTAAACTATGCCTCTTACCGCAGTAGTTTCTGTGAAGACGTACTGACTACCCATGTAGGCACAAGCGAAGGCTGCAACCACCGTTACCAAGAAATTAAACACAGTCACGACGACCGCTTTGACAGATCGCACTGTGAAACACAAATGAGAATAATAACGTGAATTCAGTGAGGGTTTATGAGAACGAACACGATCCTTTATTTACGTTTCAAACAACCTCAAAATGGTCTGCCATGTGAATCGGTTATGTTTCGTGAAAATCTGTCAAAGCATTTATGATTTACAGCTCTAATGATACAGACAAATGCTTTTAAAAAGCAAAGATTTAAAAAAAAAAAAATGCATGACCCAGAAACTCCTGGAAAAACCCTAAGTTTAGGTTAAATGTTTGCTGTTGTGAAAAGACACACAAAAAATTGTTTGACTAATAACCACTTCATGTCAGAAGGACAATGTGTTTGAGAGTTATGGCATCTTTGTGCTTATTAATGTTTCATGGACACATGCCTTTAAATATCAAAAGTACATTCAAACCTTGGCTAATCAGAACCAGATAAGCTAAAATCGCTAAACCACACTTGTAAAGACATACTCAAATTGTAAGCTGCTGTTGGTGGCACATGCACCAGATTTGGTGAGGAATTTTGTGAGGGCACACTCAGTCAGTCTGCCAAATTTTATGACAATTGAACCGACGGTGGATCTTACACCTTCCTTAAAACCCCAGTTATATCCTCCAAATTTTGCTGACCTTGTCTTCCAAAGTCTGCTAGGGTTCCATCACTTTTCATTTCCTGTCAACGCAAAAAGATAAAAGTTCAGAATGAATTTATGTTAATGACAACACAGAGGTGTGGAAAAAAAAAGAAAATCAGCACGTACCTGAGGATTCACATTCCGTGTGATTCTCCTATATTCTTCATTTGCCAGTTTTGCTTTAATCTTCTCCAGACGAGCCACTAACTGAGGGTTCTGCTCACAGTATTTCCACAGTTATGTTAAGTAACACAATTGAGCCATATTATGCATTACTAATAATAATACCACTATTTTCACCTACTCTTGGAGGCGGCTCCACCTTTGGAAGGTGAAGCATGCTGTCTTCAAACAGCTCATGAAGGTAAACTGGATATCCTGCAGAGAAATAAGATCTGAATAAGTCTCCTTATGTTAGCTTTTAGAATTACAGATCATTCAGTCGTACTATTTTAGACGTCCTTGCCGCAGTGTCTGAAGAAGGGCATGAAACACTGTGACAAAGCACGCTTCTGTTGTGCTGCATTATACTTTATATACAGTACTTCTGTATATAAATATATATATACACATACACACACACAGCTCAGTATAAATGAGTACACCCCCTTTGAAAATTAAGATTTTTTGTCCATTTCTCAGTGAA
>CM074958.1:9826817-9844790 GCA_037577455.1 Pangasius macronema
TGCATCAAGCATGCCGAAACGAGTGTTTGAAGTTATCACCAAGAACGGTGGGGCTACTCACTACATACTACTATATTTATATTTATATGTACTTTTTTTTAAGATTTTAGCCTCCGACTGTCCAGTTGTCACTGGTTAGAGAGGTCCAGATTATTATATGTTGAAGACTAGAAGAATGTTGAAGAATGTTCATTTACACTTTATTGACCAGCCAGAAATTATGAAGTGGAAGCAAGCTGGTAAACTTAGTAGCCTTTTTATAAATTGATATTCAAATTCCTTGTGTTGGTGTGTAACAGTACAATTCAATCTCTGGACTGCAGGACACAGCTTAACTCTCAGGCAACAGGGACAGTGATGAGCTATTCATGGTCAGCTATGTCTGTCAGCAGGGATCATGGGGGATTCAGCCTGGTCTGCATCCAATTTTCCAGATGGCTTGTTGGAATGTGAAGCTTGCATAACAGCATATCTATCCGCAATCAATCCATATATTTGCTTATTGATTATTGGCTTTATACCATTCTGTTACAACCCAGAATCAGAAGTATTGATGAGTGTTGGAACCTCCAAACCAAGACGGAAATAACGAAACAGATTGAGTGTGTACCCCATGGAATTAATCATATCTCCTCCTGCACACTCACATTGTCTGTGGCTGTTAACACAGTTGCCTGGACTGGAGTAGTAGATTTAGTCAATTCAAGATTAAAGCATTCTCTATAATAAATATATTTCTCATGTGTTAAGTAATAAAGGTAATGTTTCCTTATGTATGTTGCATGGTGCCTTGTGTGTGATATAAAATGACTATACAGATGAAGGTTTAAAGCTGAAACGTTCAAATAAATGAATAGAGCTAAAAGTGTGATGACTTTATTCTTTCCGTTATTTACAATGAAGACAAGCCTGAGCAGTTTATGGCTAAGGTTTTAATTAAAAGCCCAACTGTGGCTCTCTGTCAGTCCTGTGCACACAATCTAGTGACTCAGTTCATGTTATGGACATGAATATTTCCCAGTAATTTAGGAAATGCATATATTTTTTTCATCTCAGCACTTTTTGGGCTCTTGCACTTTAATGTGATCATGTTTTTGCTGTTGCTGGACTAAAGAACAGTATACCAGCTGTTATCATAATGGGACACCTCTTTTGGGGGGAAAAAAAAGTCAAATATAGAACCCTTAAGGCAGAGATATCTTACCTGCAGAGGGCCAACATAGCTCTGGAGCCATGCCTCACAGTGAATTAAAGACCTAGATCAACTGATTAAACATAACAAATTTGGCGTGGTGGTGGAACGGTGCATCGGGTATCATTGACAGCTGACAGCTCTGGGGTCTTTGGTTTGATCCTGAGTTCAGGTTACTCTCTTTGTGGATTTTTTTGTGCATGCTCTCTTCATGTCCATGTAGGTTTCCTCTGGGTTTTCTGGTTTTCTCCTAGCGCTGCATAGGTAGACTAGCTATTATAAATTGCCCCTAGTCGTGAATGAGTGTGTGAATGTGCGTGCATGGTGCCCTGCGTTCATTCACGGTGTATACCTACCTGTATACCAAGGTATTCCTACCTTGTGCCCAGACTTGAATTTGAAGCAGTGGAATAAAAATCTGCAGCTACACTGGCCCTTTGCAGACAACAGTGTTTCCTGATTAGAAAGGGCTCCAAACTAGAACACATTTAGCAAACTAAGAACTCTTTAAAGATGAGATTTTGTTTTTGTTTTTGTTTTTTTTTTGTTGCACCATTACATTAGCGCTTTAGTCAGCGTTTTAGATGTGCTTTCTGTATAAATGCACTTCCTTCAGCGCCAGGTGTCAGTAGAGTGAGCTGCATGCAGTGTAGTGGTAATAAGTATGAGTCTATGCAAAGACATGGGATTTGCACTGTGTTGATGAGAAACAGATGCAGTGGATGAGCTTGTTTGCCGCAGTTACACTGTCTGACCCAATGCAAATCGTTACCTAGATATAAAATACATGTTTTGTGTTTATTTCAATAGCTTACTATAGGCTATAATTAGTAGCTTTTAATTCAACCAGGTCACATCTTTCCGGTCCGCATCCGCCTGATATACCGGGTCAATTAGGCAAGCAGGCACTCTTTGTAAAGCACTCAGGTTTAAAATTTCGGGCAGTATTATGACTGAGTTCAGTGTTTGGCGAGTTGCTGGAGGATGATGTGCACACTGCCCGACCCCTCCCTGATGGAGGGGGGAATGGGGTGGGAGGCTCTCTGCACCATGATCCACTGGTACAGCCTGCATTAGTCTCAGAGAAAGACACAAACCCAATCACTGAAGCATCGGACAGGACCCACCTTATAGAAAACAAAGCACCGATACAAACATAACCAGAGATTAAGGACGGAAAAAAACGTCCCGGAAATATAGGCTAAGTGCACGTGATGGAAAGAGCTGAGATGACTTTGGCGAGGAGGAAAACGGACACCACCGACGGCGAATGCGTCTTCTCTTGCACTTCTCTTGCATTCTGACCTCGCTTCACTTTGCTCTGGGGTGTAGGCGGACCTGAAGAAACAGATACACGAAATCTCTGTTCAGCACATGGGATTGCTGTGCAGGGATAACTGGAGAACGCGAGTTTGAGCATTACTGGACTGTTATTTTCCTCTCCTTGTCTGCGGCCATGCTCCAGGCATCCTCATGCGATCTGTTCCCTACCTGAGGGACACGAAAGGAAATAACTAGTCCTCTAGCCTATATATAGCGGAAATGTCGTGTTTGTCGGATTGACCTTAATTGGATGATGGTTTTATTCATTCAGTATAGTTCCTAAGGTATATTGGAGCTAAAGGAGGTTTTGAAGGACCTTGCTGCAAGTGGATATAACATTACAGGCATGCTGTTTTGTTTATTTGTTTAGGCGAGACAAGGGAATGAATTGCTGAAGTTTGTGATTGCACGCGGATGATGGATGATGAAAAGCATTGCTCAGAGCTCGCGCGTCTGGTCCGTCTCTGAACTCAGAAGATGCATGCAGGATGTCATGCACGGCTTTAGTTCTCTTTGTTTTGCGTGCATAACCGTCAGCACTCTCTCCGGGACAGGTGTGATGTAAACAAACCAGTGACGCGGCTGTAAACTTGTGTTATTCGACCAACTCGCGTTCACATTCATTTCTCAAATGCTGGGCGAACTTGTGGCTAGTGCGGGACGCGCGTGAGTCAGTCTGAGTGTCCGTGTGCGTGTCCTGGCTCGGTCATGGGAGCGAAGCAGGCGAAGAGCCCGGATGAGGCGGGCACCAGCCCTCAAAGCGCGCGCTGCAGGAGGACACCGACGCGCGAGCGCAGTAATGACGTGCGCGCCTCGCTCGTGGTGCGCGCTGGGGAGAGACTCTCGCGCGCCGGACCTCCGCCTCCATACCAGCGCCGTGTGGGCATGATCCAGGACATGATGCTCATGGCCAAGCAGGGCAAACAAGACGAGGCCACAGAGATGCTCAAAACCCTGCGACAGGTACGGGAGTCGAGAAGCAGTGGCCTTAACAGCAGAATTAACTCTCACCACATTCCATAATCAGAATGGTGCTTTAAATATACTAGAGTATACAAGGTTGTTAGACATTACACATTACAAAAACATAACAAGAGACAACACAGGTAGACAGCACCTTTGCTATGAAAAGATGTGGATAGGCTTTTAAACTATATACTATTATTACTATTGCACTGTAATTTAAAAAACAAGAATTTTGCACACAAAATTTATTGCATCTAGAGCAGTAAACACAATGCTGTCAGTGACTCAGTCATCATGTCTGTGAGGCAGTTAAGTGTTCATAAGGCTGACTGCATGTGGAATTACAGCAAAATCAGCAGAGGTGAACTCTACAGCTGACAGAATGCTGTTCTGAGAATGGATCCAGTTACAGGCCACAGGCAAAAGCTGGAGATTTATATATATATATATATATATATATATATATATATGTACAGTACTGTGCAAAAGTCTTAGGGACACGTAAAGAAATGCTGTAGAGCAAAGATGCCTTCAAAAATAATTAAATTAAATGTTTCTACATTAAAAAAATACTATAAATAGCAGTAAACAGCAATAAATGAAACAAAGTCAATATTTGGTGTGACGACCCTTTTCTTTAAAAAAAAAAAAGTAGTGTCAGGTACAATTAGTGCAGTTTGATAAGGAAATGAGCTGTAAGTGTTACTGAGCATCTTGCAGAAGCAGCCGCAGCTCTTCTGGAGACTTTGACTGTCGACTCGCTTCTTATTTTTGCAGCGAAACGCAGCAGCCTTCATTCTGTTTTTTTGTCTGAAAAGTGTCTCTTATGTAATATGGTGCTTTCTTTACAGACATACAAACATTTTTTTGTAATATTACATTTTTGTGCTGGAAAACTAATGTCTGGAAATCTAAAATGTTTTTGTACTGAATCAATAGTGTAGAAATCATAAAATAAAAATCTATAATAAAGTTTGTACTAAAAAAAAAATAAAGTGCCTAAGACTTTTGCACAATACTACATGTGTGTGTGTGTGTGTGTGTGTGTGTGTGTGTGTGTGTGTGTGTGTGTGTGTGTGTTAGTAGAGAATATTTATTTCACATGGGTTTGGCTATACCCAATCATCCCTAGGTGTGAATGTGTGTTTGCTTGGTGTCGTGTGATGTACTGGCAGCCCGATCAGGGTGAATTCTCCAGCTTTCGCCCAGGGTTCCTAGGATAGGTTCAGGATCCACCACAACCCTGACCAGCTACTGAAGATGAATGAATGATGAATCAATAACAAGCACGCATCTATAAAAACTGTAGCAATAAATCCCATGTTTCTTTAAATTATTCGTCTTCTTCTTTTTTGTCCTGAAAGTATGCAAATGTTTGCATTCAGCTGTAGTTCATCTATACTGAGTGCTTTATCATTAATCAAAAAAGATGAGATATTTGGAAGACATTTTCAGAAGGTACCTAGCACAATTATCCACAAGGTCTCAATAGTCTAAGGGCATTTTCACGTATGCAGTATAGCCTGTAGACCATGTCAGTCAAACGCTGTTGTGTTTAGACCTTTAGTTCAGCTGAGAACAATAGTGCAGTTCGATGACAGTGAGAACCTGATTTCACCCAGACTCCACCCAGTTCCAAAAACTGACTAATGAATAAAATACATTTGCAAGTATAACGTAACCCTCTGCGTATGCCCCTCACAAAAACAACGACATCACTAAATTAATACCAGTTAAGCGTGTTTCTCAGTCTGTATACTGTATATAGGTTCAGTAATTGTATTCAAAACCAAGCAGAGAGCATACAACCAAGGCAGGCTTCTGCGGCGTCACTGTGACACACTACCATATATTTGCTTTTTATTTATATTTGAATTGATCACGTTTCATATTACCATTAACCATCAAGCATTCTGCAGTGGTATAATACACTGAAATTTGAGTCATAACTTTTCCTTTGCATGTCTTTAATAAGGAAGGTCAGAATGAGTAGATATCCATAGAAGACAACATGGGAGTAGAGAGCATAGCAAGCCCAAGCCCTCTATCATAGACAGGTCAATTACAGTGGTGGTAAACATTAAGACTCCTCTGTAGAAGTCCCAAAGGCTCCATGGGGCTTCTGCTACACGTCCACCTACATACCAGATGTGTAGTTTCTCCGTGCCTGCACTATGCACTAGTGGACGCAGACTGTGAGACAGTTGCCCAGCGGCTGGACTGTCCTGGACTGCTGATGCAATTAGAAAGGCCGTGTGATTTATTACTGTGCTGTGTAGACATTTTTACTCTCTAGATCTTGCCGTCTATGATGCAGGGATCATGAAGAGAGTGTAGGAGTAACAGGATTTCCTGTATGGAGATCGAGGATGGAAAGAAGCCGCTACTGTGGCTCATACCCATCAGTGAGCGTGTAGACGATGAAATGAGCTCAGCAGAAGTGGAATTCTGAGAGAAACATTTAACATCTTGCTGCTGCTGATCTTCACTATGTCTATGATTCCTTTCTACCACTAAAGGAATACTGCAGAGATTTTCAGCTTCTCTCTTAGCTGCTTGTATAATGTATATGTATACAGACAATAATTGTGAAACATTTCAAACATGGTTACTTGAAGTCTAAGGGCAGTTGCTGTCAATAAATGATAAGCAAAAACACATTTTTAAAAAAATGATTTCATGAATTCTATAGTGGAAGGTTTTTTTTTAAAAATCTGTATCTCTCAATTTCAGAGATTGGGGTACTTGGAGAGGGAACGCTCTGTGGTTATAGTTAAAGTAGCTCTAAAGGAGCAGGTAGCATTGCTGCGTCACAGCTCCAGGGTCTCTTCAGTTACTGCCTGTAACTGTGTACTCCCGTCATCCTATAGAAAAGGGGGAGCTGTGTTCATCGTGCCTTCTGTGAAGAACAGGGATCAAGGCCAAGGGCCAGATGCTTTTTGAATCCTCCAACAGCATGAACTCATGATTCTTAGTGGGGGATTTCAGTCTATGTGTCATTTCAGTTGCACAGTTCGGATAATGGAATTAAACAGAATGGTATTTCAGTCTATTAGTCCATGTGAATTGAAAGAGGAGTTAATGAGAAAGAGAAAGATGGTGAGATGCCTTTGGTTGCTAGGTTCACCCTTTTCCTAAAGATCTGTTATAATGGATGGACTTTTGTTTGAAAGAGAGATGATTAATAATGTATCTCCATTGATGAGTATTGTGCATTGCTGGTTTGTGTTGCTGAGTGAGGAAGATTATAAGGGACAGAATCATTAATGAGGAGAAAACCCTTAAGGTTTTCCTGTCTGGTTCTTTTAGAATACATCTTCTGTGTCCTTGTGTGTGTTTTGTGCATATATAATTCATGTCACTTGGTTTAGGGCAGTGGTAGCTCAGTGGTTAGGACGGTGGGCTACTGATTGGAAGGTCATGAGTTTGATCCCCAGCACCACCAAGCTGCCACTGGTGGGCCCTTGAGCAAGGCCCTTAACCCTCAATTGCTCAGTTGTATAAATAAGATATGTATAAATGTAAGTCGCTCTGGATAAGGGCGTCTGCCAAATGGCGTAAATGTTTTAAAAAAAATGCATGTTTTCCATTTTCCTTCTCACACCCTTGTCTTTCATCTTCTTGATATAGTAAATCTGCTTTGCATGAACACCAACCCAAGACACTGAGTGATGTGTTGAGCTGGTTCTTTTACCTGTCTTGTTGCTGTGTAGATAACAAGGCCCTGGGGTAAAGTAGATTAAATTCGCATGTAGGGTTGTTTATTATGAATTTGTTTGGGTTTTTTCATATAGTAACAGGGAGCTGTTGTGCTGTAATGCCCACGAAATATGTCACGATTATCCAGTGAGAGAGAAATACTTCTAATCTTTTGCAGATTTATTCAGCCTTGGTCAGTGTTTGAGGCACACAACAAATCCGTTGGCTGTATTTAAGAAAAACATTAGCTGATGTTAATTAGACTTTCAGTTTCCAGCAGCTAGTTCAGCAGTGTCTCATTTACACATTCAAATGGACTTTTACACTGCATAATTCACCATTTCATCCTCTCAAGCAATGGGTTTGAACGGTCACTTTATTTTTTACAGCAAAAAAGAGATCTAATGGTCTAATTTATGTAATAATTCTCATTATGGGATTTTTAGTTGCTTGAAATAAAAATTATCAGCCAAAAGAACAAGACCATTTCAAGGTATCAAATTATTTAAATGTCCAGGCAAAGGCTAGATATATTCATAGATATGGTGTATCTTATACACCAGCGTTCTATAAATCAAAATGTACATTGCAATAAATGTAAAATGTAAAAATATATCATACTGTAAAAAGTGTTTTTAATGGAAAAGGTTGCTGTTAATCTTGGCTTTGTCCTCTGCTGCGGAAGTCATTAAAAGCTCAATTTTCTCTCTTTTTTGCTGTAGGATCTGGGAATGGAGTCAACCTCCCTGGATGACGTCCTCTATCGCTACGCCAGTTTTCGGAACCTGGTGGATCCCATTACACACGACCTCATTATCAGTTTGGCCAGATACATTCATTGCCCGAAGACGGTAGAGTGATTAGTTCCTTTAGTGATGAAGTGAAAATTCCTGGCTGAAAAAATACATTCAGGACACAATGGGCTAAAAACAGATACCAAAAACCAAAAGAAAAAAAAAACATTTCTTATTATATCACATAATTATTTTCTTTTTTGGAGGGCCGCATAAATTATCTTCATTTATTTCAATATTTATGCTTTTAAATGAAACAGTAATTATAGAAAGATCACTGATAAACATTTATTTTAATAGATTTTAATAGCATCCTCATCCAGCAGTGAAAAGAAAAAAAAAAAACGTTTGGTCATCAACCAGTGGTGTCAAGTGTTTAGACTACGCATGCACTAAGTAATGCCTGAAATTGTGGTGGATTGTATGCATGAACATGTTATAACACTGGCTTCATTTTAGAGAGATTTGATCTGTGGTGCAAGTATTTCCAGAAGCATGTGTGCAGCTATATAAGCTTCATGAGGACTTGCATCAGGAAAGCATTTGTGCTATCGTAGGGAGATCACAGTTTCGAATCCCAACAGTGTCACAGCCATTCATGTCCAGGAGCCAATGGAGCAAAATTGACCATGCTCTCAAGGTGGGAGGGATAGCATTTATTCTCCTTCCCCCATCAATCGTAGCAACATTAGCCAGTCGTGGGTGTCTGTGAGATTGTGTATGTGCAAGACGGCAGACAGTGCTTTCCTCTGAGTGTGTTATGCTGCACTCTGACACAGCATGAGCAGCAGTTCAAAAAGATGCAGTTGGCTGGCTTCACATGGCTGACTTCACAAAGCATGTTAGCGTTTATTCTCCCAGGAGGGTACCTTTCACATGATAGGGAAGAGCTGGCTACTGGGAGGGAATTGGTAGGTGACCAAATGAGGGAGAAAATGGGGGAAAATAAAAAAGAAGAAATTCTGTGGAGAAACATGCTTTTTTGATGGATCTATAGCATTGATAGTAATGAGCTTCCTAGTAGGTTTAGGGTTGCTAGATTGGGTGCACTGTTTCTACTATTTGTTTCTAATATTGACAAATGATTGACAAATGCAGTATTGATAACCACTCGCCATTATCTTCAGCTCAAGACATGTACAACTAGATCACTTATGAGGGATCTGGCTGCATTTGTTAACACTGAACAGGTTGCTGGCTCTGCATGAACACACCACAGTAATGAACAATGCCGGAGACGTAAGGCGTACACGAGCGCATCTTTTTAATCCCATCTCTAATTCTCATTATAAAATGATTTGTAAAGTGTTGCTAATTTTTACTTTTACATCATCTTTACTCTTTTTTCTTAGCTGAAATGTAATCATATCTAGGGACATCTGCACAGTCAGTTAGTCCTTTTCTTGTCCTGTCTGTATTCTGAAGGCTGAAGATGTTTGTTTTTAGTGTTGTGTGTGTGTGTGTGTGTGTGTGTGTGTGTGTGTGTGTGTGTGTGTGTGTGTGTGTGATTTTTTTTTAGCCGGGGGGAAACAGGAAATGAATGGTACTTATGACAAAAAGCCATGATATTGATATATTCAGGATAATAGAAGGCATGCTGTTTTTCCTATCAAACCACAAATACAGTATGATCTTATCTATGTGCATGAACACACACACACACACACACACACACAAGAAATGTCCCTTTTTGTCTGTAGGGTGTAGGTTTTAATGGCGTGTGTATCACAGCGAGCTACATGAGTTAAAGGAAATGACATTTAGTGAGGTATATATAGACTATTTTCCAATCGGCCCAGATTTCAGAAGCATTAGTGAATGTTGCTAACAGCAGTAAAGAGGAAAGCAATTTCAGTCACAGACATATTGATATAGAGGGGGATTATGAGCCGGGCAGCCTGATTGACAGCGCGAGTGTTCTGCTTGTGGATAAGACATATTGTGAAGATGAGTGTGTTTATACTAGGAGATATTCTGCTAATGCTCTTGCACTTAATGGAGCAAATTAAACCCAACAGCATGGAAAAAACAACCAGCTAGCTCTGGGGCAAAGCCTCTCTTACAACTGATTTCTAATAAAACAGCAGTTCTCAGCTCCAGCAGGAACAAGAACAATATTATTGCCATAGGACTGCTAAAATATAAGACTGCTTTATTGTACAGTATGGAAGCAAATAGGCAGTGAGCCAAATGTAGGGTCTGTTTTACAAAAAGGATCGTTTCTGTTTTAAAATCTGATTGGCGTTCGAAGCTGTTGTAAAATCCTCAATATATACTGCGGACACTGGCTTTGTGTTATTAAATTAAGACATAATTACGTGGTCGAAAATTTCGTTATTAAATTAAGTTATTCCCATTGTTCTATCTATAGTATACCCTAATCTTTGCCAGTTTTGTTGCTTAGCAACCAAAGCTTACTGATAACAGACTGTATTGTGTGGTATGAGAATTGTTTACTGCAAATATTATAAATAAATGTAATTATTTATTTAGTGCTGGATTTCATCATATTTTTGGCATAAGTGTGTGTTACAGTGACTATAGTCTCATGCGTTAGAACACCCTTACCCATGATCAGATCAATGTAACATACACCCTCAAATGGATTATTGCTTCGTTCGAACACATTAGCTCACTCTGAGGCTAAAGTTCACAATGTCAGCTTTAAGTTAATGCATATGCATTTACAACTATATCGAGTGAGCCATTCAGAAATTATATCCTTTTAATGTGTAGTACTACTATTGTAATGGAACAAACCTAGGAAGTTACCTTTCATCTGATTATGCAATACACTTACTGTTATATTCATTTTAAAGGATATGACAATTTCATTTAAGATTGTTAATTCAGTCATGATGAAAATAGAGGAGTTTTACCAAGACTCGACCGTAAATACACACACAAATCGTAAAGGGTGGTCAAAGTTGGGTATGTCACCCCAAGCACAATGCTGACCCTGAAGTACTATTACAGGAAACACACTAATAAACATTTAATATTGAAAAAAAAACAGACAAAAAAATAAGTCTCATATAGCACCTTATAAGGTTTTTGGTTTTCCCTCTAGGGCAACTCTTCAAATATCTACCATTCAAATACCATTCAAATGTCTCTTAAGGAAGCTTTTTTCTATACAGCACCACTGTATGAAAATACCTTATGTACTCATGAATCTCAGTATGTAAACAATCTTAACACCCACACATATGGAGCAATCGTTGCTTGTGTGAGATAAACTAATGGTAGTGCAAAACAGAATTGGGGAATCTATCTTTTTTTTTTTTTTTGGCTTTTCTCTGCCAGTGAAATTAGATTTTCCCTTATCACTATAGTTCACATGAAGCTATTCTGTCTACTACATGACTAACACCTCTTCCTCTTCCTCTTTCTTCTCCCCACATTCTTTGCCAATTCAGGAGGGCGATTCTCTGGGAGCGATGGAGAAGGTGTGCCGGCAGCTGACCTACCATCTGAGCCCACACTCGCAGTGGAGACGCCAAGGCCTGCTGAAGAGGAAACCTCAGGCGTGGTAAGCATACAGAGCACGTGGGTTGAGGAACCAGGAGGTGTGGGGTTGGCCTGTGGACATGGGAAGAGTATCTGATACATCATTTAGCTTAACAGGCTTTTCTGTTTCTACTCTGCTCCTGTGCCATCTCTCTCTCTCTCTCTCTCTCTCTCTCTCTCTCTCTCGCTGTCTCTTTGTATGATTTATTCTGTTTCCCTCCATTAGGTTACCAGTCAACATAACCTCCTCTAACATCAGCATTTGTTGATGGTCAAGGCCTGCTGGTCTCTTTTTTATTGAATTTCCATTTTAATTCAAGTGCAGATGATTGAAAGGCCTGGCCTATCTCCAAATCCACTCCTAAGAGCCAAATGCAGTCCTTATTTATTAGATAAATTATGAAAATAAAGCACTCTCTGCTTCCGTGTAACAGGCAGCCGAAGTCATCACTGTGCCAGCTGTTCCTTTAAGCACGGATTTGTCAGCACTGTGAGAGTAAACAAATTAAAAACCACAGCAGTAAATGAAATCTCAAACTGGCCTTCAGGCCTCAAACCACATTGCGATCCCCATTGGAGCTCAGGAGACAGTATGTGATATTCTGTTACCAGAGCTGCCATGCACATGAGCCACGACGCTGAATTACCACATTAACAAAATACAAGTTTACTGCAGGCAGATGTAGCAAAGATACAAAAATTCCTTACTCAAGTAAATATATATACAAAAAATATTTTGTAGAAAAGTAGAAAGTACAGCTTTAAATTCTTTGCTTAAGTACAAAGCTACAAACTCTTCCACATACTTATATTAAATTAACTTCTAATATGAAATAAAAGTACAAGACAATTACAAGTGAATTATATACCTCAGATCTGACAATACAGTCTAGCTTGCATGCTAATAGCTAGCTGTCTCAATACAAATTGGCTATATACAGAAATACTAAATGTGGCTAATAATTGATAAACAATTGGGTTGCATGTGTTCTTTTAGATTTATGGGAGAATAATTTAATGGCACAAGCTTCTTGTTTTGATTTTTGTTTGTTTTTTTTTCCCATCATTTTTTGATGTAAGATACTGTTTGCATATCTGCTTAAAAACAGACCGGGACTTTACAAATGACTAGCAATGAAGCGATCATTCACCCCCTGTTTCACATTTGTTAGAATTGAGGGTTGTTTGTAAAAAAAAAAATCTTATGTTTTTTATATTATTATAGAGTATCTCATATGTTATTAAAATAGAAAGAGATCCTTCCTTTGAAATTTAGTGAGCAAAAGTCAAAAAGTATAAAAGGGGTGGAAAAGGTAAAAAAAAAAGAAAGAAAGCAAAGTACAGATATGTGAAGTGAAGTGGCCAAGTGGCCAAGTGTGGTGACCCATACTTGGAATTTGTGCGCTGCATTTAACCCAGCCAAGTGTACACACACAGTAGTGAACACACACACACCCGTGAACACACACCCGGAGCAGTGGGCAGCCATTTTAGCTGCGGCGNCCACCTACAATCCCTGCCGGACCCGAGACTCGAACCCACGACCTACAGGTTCACCTTCAGGTTACAAGTCCGACTCTTAGACCATTAGGCCACGACTGCCCCCAATATATATATATATGTAAATAATAATATGTGAAAACCATCCTTACAAAAAGTATATTAATATATAATAGAAGATAAGTGCACTGAAAGTCAAGCATACTTCCAGTTCCCTTGCAATATATTAGCACATTAGGTGCCAAAAAATATTTCTATTTACTTTTAGATGGACTAGTGAATAATAAGAATATACTCAGGTCTACTTATATTAAGTCCACATTAAATTATTGATTATGTACTAGATTATGTGTATTTAGAGGAGCGATATTAAACACACCTTCATTCAACTTCATATTAACTTATTTTACTGTACAGCACTTTGGCCATGTGATAGCTGGGTAGTTATCATGTGACATGTGAAGATCTTTCTGCACTAGAACTAGTTTTTTTTAGTTTAGTCCAAAGCAAGGTTAGAAGTAGTACATGGATAGTATATGAAATATTAAAGATTAGTTTCGGTATAAGATGCTACTTAATGCACTTATAGTACGCTTTAAAAAATGTACGAAAGTGTACTATATTTTTGTACGGGTCCTGAAAAAACATCAGGAGTATTTACTGACTTTTTGTGGAGTAGACAAGACACAAGTGTCAGGTTGATGGTTAGAGATATAAAAAAGGATGAAGGCAGGTGTGCAGCATTCTTCATGCTGTGTACCATGAACCTTCACTCAGGTCTGCACTGCTGTCAGGCTCCTGCTTTTCCCCAGCTGCTCACGACTGAGTGTGTGCATGAGGGAGATTCTGCTTGCTGTTTATATCCTGTGCTTGCTGGAGACTCTGGGGAGTCACTGGACCACTGACTTCTGTGCCGATTTCATTTGAGCACTGACCTGCTGCTCCATCTCTCTGGACTGAGGAATGAAGAGATAAAAGCCTTAAAGTGTTCCAGCTACCTGGCTCTCTTAGTCTAATGTCCGCTGGCATTATCATTCTGCTGGAATCCCAGAGCAGGTGTTCATGCTGAACCTTTTAGGAGCATGTTACTTTCTTCTTACATCTTTTTCAAACGTGTTTACATTTAATCTTTGTTATGTGGGTTGATGTGGGCAGACTGGTCGAGATTTCTCTCATTTCTGGTCATCAGCTCTCTCCTTCTTTGTCTACAGTCACAGGAGTGACTGTGTGATGAGGTCTCGGAGCTAGACCCTGGAACATACGATTTAAGGCAGAGTTTGTTAGATTGGGATGGGGTTTGGGGACTAGTGTAAGCTTTTCTCAGGATTTCTAACCTTGCCCCTGTGCAGCAGTTGTGGTAATTGTTATAGATAAGGCTGAATTATCACACAGAAACTTTTTCACATCCAAGCTGTACTTGTTTTCTGCAGGATTGTACCTTTTACACCAGTGAAAAGAATAACAAACATCATATCAGTGACGTAAAACTGATTGTAGTGTAAATTGCAACAAGAACAGTCTTAGCATATAATTTACATTTACATCTAAACCTTGGGCAGACCCCCTAGTATAGAGCGACTTATAGTGCGTTATATGGAGGTAATAAATGAGGAGATGAAGCTAGTGGGTGCAAGTGTTGAGGATGCAGAAGATAGGGATAGGTGGAGAGTGATGATTCTCTGCGGCGACCCCTGAAGGGAAAAGCCGAAAGAAGAAGAAGAAGAAGATAGTCTCCATCCAAAACATATCCGTATTCTAGTGCAAATAGGTCAGGGTCTTAAAATACCATTATGCAAAACCCTGCGAGAGAGTAGATACTGTAGTACAATGAGTTAGTACAGCAGTTCGTACACCAGGGATTCAGCCTGTACAAAGAAGAATCTTTTTGTATGTCTTCTTTGTATGTTGAGGGATGGTGGGTTAAGTAGAGTCAGGCTATATCCTCAAAATGAATGTGGTACAAAGTATGGTTTGAGAGGCGTCTTTGGGTGGATGCATCTGGTCAAATTTTACGCTTCTGCCACTGTCTCTAGACATTATGTTTTCGGGTTGCCTGCCCGACCATCCGTCTGTCCGAGATTCTACCTAGTGAGATATCTCAAGAACATTTTGTTGAATGTTTGTAGGATTTATATAGAATTATCATTGCAACCAGCGGGTGAACTGGTTAGATTTTGGAATCGATCCAAGGTTACAACAAGGTCAGATGCCAAGGACTAGACTTGTGCAATGACTTGTACTCGTGGTGTGGCCAGCTACAGGAAGCCAATGGAGGGAATGCAGAAATTAGTTGATGTGGGAGAACTTGGGGAGATTAGCAACAAATCATGTAGCTACATTCTGGATCAGCTGCAAGAGTCTGTTGGCTAATGTCACTTTGATTGGCCAGAGAAAGTAAAGCATCATCCCCCTACCAAGAGAGCACATCCAGTTTTGCTATCTTGGACTGGGAATGGCAGGAAGCAAAATCACAATGAAAATGTCATCACCAACAAAAAAAATAAGAGTCTTAGAGGGCTGATAAAGTTAGTAGTATGAGAAGAGGAAGAGAAATGTCCAGAACTACAGCAAGGATGTGTGCGTTGTTAGATGGCATGATTTGAGAGATCTCCAGGGATATCAGTAGTCTTGGTGAGTCTATGTTGGGAGCAGTTTGGGTTTCTGATGAATAAATAAATCAGGTTAGTGTTACAAATGCATTTGGCAGGATATCTTACATATCTGGCAAAACTTCTTTCACTCTTACAAACTCCTGATCGTTGATTACATTAAAAGTTCTGATTAGCTACTAAACTTGCTCCAACAGTTATGACTCACTCACTCTCTGTCCCTTCTGCCAATGTTTTTATTAGAAGGGGACATTAGCATGAGCTAATGATCCACTCCAAGGCAGGGCTTCTCTCTCGACTACCTCATGGAAGGAAACATGAATCTTGCCTCCTACCAGGGTTAAGGACATGATGCAGAGATAAACCCCATGTTCACATCCGAATGGCTCATGAGGGATAATGAGAGACATTAAGCCTTATTATGAGAGGCTACACTGCGCATGAGTAATGATTCATAAGATTTGTGTACTGATGCTTTGCTTGATTTTATCTGTTAGCACTAGTAGAAGAATAAATAATGATCATTCATAGTTGTCCATGTCCACTTATTTCTGTAATTATATATGCAGTTTTACCATAATATGAGCATATTGTATGTTGAGTGAATGGAAATAGTTTTCAGGGCAGAAGAAAACTAATAAAAAAACGAATAAGATGTGTATATTTTGCAGTTTAGATGTGATTTATCCATTGTATTGTAACAGAGTAAGGACTGGCACGATCGAAGGAAAATTGCAGCAGCTGATGTGTGCAGGCAGTGCAGAGTGTTTTGGATGGACTGAATTGTGTGAGACATAGCAGCTGTCTGGTCTGTCTGCACTGCTGTCTGTAGTTCATAATAACTCCTGATAACCAGCATTTTGCTGTCAACAGATGATGAGGAATTATTTTAGTGTCTGCACACGAGACATTTGGTTAATTCTGCGTGAAACTTTCCAGTTCCAATTTCCAACTTTTCCAGTACTCCTGTTTGAGGATAGTCATTTTTCATAAATCGTTTGTCATAACCCGCTCCTGTGTATACGTCATGTACACCTATGTGTGCGCTACCGCTTTAATACTGCTTTAATCTCGGTCTATAGAGGTCCGAGGAGGTGCATCTGGCTCTTTTCCTTTGAGAAATGACCACGTCATTTCTCAGGCACGTCTTTTTTCTTCTCCTCTCATCCAACATTCCCTCATTCTCCCCACCTCCATATATATCTTCTTTTCTCATTTCTCATTCTTTCATCAAACCCAATGCTCCTTCTTCTAATATTATCTTCCTATCCATGCCCAACTTTCCCATACGCTTGGCTCCATACATTTTTAAATGCCATGATATACCTGGATCTAATCCCTTTTTGTTATAATATCTGTATCTGTCTTCTCCTCCTCTGCTCCTCATTTTAGTCATTGTGCTCTATGTAGGAGCAGCACTGGGGTCAGAGTATGATATGCAAATGAACTTGCTGCATTAGTATTCATTCCTGGCCTCCTGTGTGTTGCTTTCATGCTCTTTTCTCTCCCACACTGATTCTGGCAGCACTGTCCATCCATTTCAAACCAAAACATAATCAGACATTCTGTTTGACGTCTATGCCCTTTTGCTGCTAGTGTATTAACATAATCGTTGCTTCAGTGCATTACCAGGCCAATCTACATATTACAATCAGAAATGCCTCAACACACACACAGACACACACACACACACACACACACACACACACACATACACACAAATAGAGCAGCAGTAGACTTTTTTTTTGTCAATATTTCATAATTAATGTGCTAAAGGTGCTAAACAGCCTAAACAGGTTTTTAAAAAAAACTATTTTGCATTGCAATTGTTCTTATACAGCAGTGGTATTAAATTCTTGAATCTGATTAGTCAGAAGGTGTTAATTAATTTTCTATAACAGTAGCTCTGACAGTAGTGGTGCAAATCAAAGGTTTATATTATTCTAATTCCTTATTGTTTCTATAGTAACAGCTCATTCACAAGGAGTAGTTTGGTGAACTCTTTACATAATCCAAGGCTTGGTAACATGACAAGCTGCATTCTTTGTCTTATCAACTATAAGAGAGAGAAAACGGGTGCTGGTGAGGAAATGATTGTTTATAGCTGCTGTGACACGCGTGATAACAGGAGGGAACGTGTTTCACTGATGTTCCATGACTAATGTATAACAGATACTATAACGTATCACAAGTAGGATGTGGCATTTTTTAATTTAAAGAATGTAATTGCTGGCAAATTGCTGTGATATAAGAGGAATAGAACACTTCAGGATGTGCTGTCTAAGTAAAATAATCAGTGTTAGGGTAGTAAAAGTAACTCTGCTTTAAGCAGGGCCACCTCACACTATTGCTGGGGCAGTCGTGGCCTAATGGTCCGAGA
>CM074958.1:9845311-9860397 GCA_037577455.1 Pangasius macronema
GGTTAAATGCAGAGCACAAATTCCGAGTATGGGTCACCACACTTGGCCACAAAGTCACTTCACTTCACTTCACTGCTTATTTTGTTTCTTACATAAGTTACAATTTTTTTCTAAAGATGTGTACACAATCTAATTACAGTCCTGTAATTAAGATTATTACAGAGTGAGGCTGGCATGGTGGGAGGCCTTGTGAGGCATAGTGAGGGCACCAGGTATTATTGGTGACCAGGGTCCAGTGCTTGAGCCTGACCTCGGTTTACTGTACTTCATATGTTGTTCTGTCTGTGTGGGCATCCTCGTGGTGCCCTGGTTTCTTCCCATCTCCCACACACATGTTGATGTAATGGACTGGCGTCTAGGGCGTATTCCCCCCCTGCACATAGTGTTCCCAGGATAGGCCCTGTATCAGCTGTGATCCTGTCAAGAATAAAGGATTTGTAGTCTGTTAAGAGTCACTCAATTGTTCTGCAAGCTATATCTATAAAATACAATTTCAGTGTGTCTTGTGCACCAACCTACCTAACTGCTGCCACTACCAATATCTCTTTATTCACTGGCACGCAGATAATCAGGGCTGTTTACTCAAGACCCATCCTCACACCGTTATTGTTTAGCAGATTGTGGAAGAGGAGTGTTGTCTCAACCCAGGCTTTCATGCTGTGCACATAATGTGAAACACTGCTATCACCACCTGTGCATTTTCCTCACGCAGGAAAGAGGAAGCATTCACTGTGTAGGCCTCCAGGCCTGCTGCCCGGGGGATAATCACGCTTAAGAGAAATAAAACTGAAGGCCAGTGCTGAATAGATAATAACAGAATAAGCGGCTGATTAAGCGAGTCCTCTTTGCCTTCCTGTCTGATGTGGATGTTCTTACAGACCTTGAGTATCAGGTCTCTGATACACACACGCCAAGTATTGTCTTGCATTTTATTCTAAGAATTGTTTAGTCATACGTGAGTTTGTGGTTTACTAAGCCTACAGTAAAACCTTGGTATAAAATATATGACAATATATTACTGTCTAATATATTGAATTGTATAATTTGTTGACAATATATTGTAAATATATTTTACTATGTATAGATTATTACTGCTTCTCATATTGAGAAGGACGTGTTATAGTCACATTTCATGAATGTCACATATACTGTGTTTATATGGATAAATGTACTGAGTGTATAAAACATGTATTATAGGCTATATTTTTATTTTATATCTACATCTGAAGACAGTTGATGAGATGCTCATGGCACAGTATCAGTTTCAGTGTAGCATTGCTGGTACTGACATTCAGTTGTATGTGCCTCACTGCACATACAATATTTTGAAAATCAAAATATCATTAAAGAGATGACATTTTTTTGAGTTAGCATTTGGTCTGTTTAAGCTAACAATAGTAAGCTATGTGGATGCATGCTGTATATAAAGTTCTGTAGTCTTTAACTTCTTGTACTTCCGTAGTCTTTCAAACTTTTTGAAATGAAAAATACAGCAGCATAGAATTGGCTGTCAGTGGCAAAAAAAAAATTAGTAATCTATCCCAGGAGACTTGGGGCACCAACCCATTGCAGGGCACAATCCCATACACCTTACAGACAATTTGGAAATGCCAATCAGCCTACAATGCATGTCTTTGGACTGGGAAAGGAAATCAGTGTACCTGGAGAAAACCCCTGAAGCAGAGAGAGAACATGTAAACTCTGCACGTACAGAGCAGACACGGGATTCAAACCCCCAGCCTTGGAGATGCAAGGCAAACATGCTAAGCCACTAGGCCACCATGCCCCCCTCGTCCATCATTACTACAGTTATAACTTTCTAAACTAATGAGTTTCTATCTAAAGGTGGTCAGCATATAGAGAACTTTGAGTTTGATGTATTCTGTATCATGTAGCACAGGGTCCGTGGTGGACTAGTGTTAGGCCACAGCACTCTCACCGCTGTGGTCCGGGTTCGATTCCTAGCCAGGGAACCAACCCCAGCCACTGGGGTTGCGTGCAACAGTGCGCTCTAAGTGCCGGTCCCAAGCCCGGAAAAATTGGGGAGGTTGCGTCAGGAAGGGCATCCGGCGTAAACACCTGTGCCAAATCAAATATGCAGACCAATGATCCGCTGTGGGGACCCCTAACGGGAGCAGCCGAAAGAGCGTTAGAGTTAGTTATTTAATAATACATTTAAATTACATTAGTCAAAGTGTGATTGCTGCAAATAGATTATTGGTCAACGTGTTGCACAGTATTTTCCAATACATCACAATATATTTCTGTTCTGTTAGGGTGATGTGATGTGATAAAGACTACACTAGCGGTTTACTTTTCAGCACTTTTATATGCCTTTGCTGTTGAGATAGAGGAAAATGGGGTGGGTTTTTTTAGAGGGGTTTATAGAAAAGAAACCAAGGTCAGCTTGACATCAGCGAGACAAATTCGTTTCCGGTTTTGGATGTTTTGCTGGTTCAGTGACAGAGCTAGAGGATTTGTAGTGTTGAATTTTCAGAGGGACGGAAAACTTTTATTACATCATCCTTGTTGAGCAATGAGACTGATTATGGCTCTCTTCCAGCCTCTTATGGAGAGCAGTATACTGTATACTGTTGAGTTTACTTTGCTGGTCATGATTAATCCAGGCTAAACGGTGGCCGTTTTCACTGTTCATCTTTGACAAATTTCAAATTATACTGTGAAAATAGGGTCTTTAAACTGCTGCCATATCGAGTCCCTGATTGTTAGTGGTTACAATGTTGAGATATATTTGCCGTTCTTCAGAGACAAAGAGTAAACATTTATTAAGACACATTAACTTGACAAATCCACTCAACGTTTGTTAGTTCACTCAAAAGCCTAAACGTCTTTTCTACAACAACATAGATTCAGAATCCAGCAGCATATTTTAGAGTTTGGATCATAATTGAAATCAGCTCTTCTCCACCCTGCATGACTACACCGTCTGTTTATTGTGTTCACTGGTGCCAAAAGGATTATTAAATCTAATTCTGGTTTTCCTTTTTATGGCAATTATTGGTCCAAGAGTTTTCTCTCTCCTCTTCCTCTCTTACTATGTCTGAGCTTGTTTACTGGAATGTCCGTGCTCTCAGTTTTGCTTATTTTTAGCTCTCAACGTGTGCGGTGAGTGTCGTGCTTCATTTGCTAGCTCTGTTTTAACACTTTGTCTACAGATAAACATCTGCACCAGTTGCTGTTGGTACTCAAGAGGCTTAATATAGCTTTATAGTGATATAGACATTAAAATTGTTTAATACACTCAGACCACGTATCCACACAGCTCTGTTGTTTTATTAGAAGAAAGACAAAGCAGACATTAATATAGTAATATTTTGGTCTAATTTGGTTACATTTATCCTCTTTATCCGTTCCCAGATTATATTTTTCCTTGGAGAAAAAAAATATTATTTTCTACTCTACCCCTAATAAAATAAATATATGAAATAAAAATAACAATAATTCAATGAGTCATAACTATAAGGGGATGCTGTATAGTAGAATATGAACACTGTATTTTTCTAACTGCTTTATCCTGGTCAGGGTCATATTTCTGGATCCTATCCCTGAAACAATAGGCACAAGGCAGATGGACTAGCATCTCCCTGGACAAGATCCCAGTTCATCTCGGGATAATGCTTTCTATCCACAGTCAAGTAGTAATCTTCTGACAGAGGCAACCAAAATATCCTAGTAGAATCCCTTATGCCATCAATTCTTAACAATAACCCCTGCACCATAACCACAGAAGTGTTTATGATTCCTTATATTCAGTCCCCTTTAATCATCAAACATTCTGATGGTGTTCAAGGCCATAAAATTGAAATGATTCCAATTATAGTTCCAGTGATGCTTGGTGAGGAAAGGCTTCTTTCATACAACCTTTCCAAACAACTTATTATTATGGAGGATGATTTTAAAACCTGACAACTTCAAGAAAAAGCTACATTTGAGAAATTCTGATTTTCTTTGCCCTTGATTTTCATTCACTGTTCTCCATACTGTGGGACTTTTTAAACTTTTCATTTAACTGTATTGTATATTAATAAGCAGGCTTGTGCAGGGTAACAACCTTGAAAAGGCAATACAATCATTTCTGCTCATTCTCTGGAAGAGTGCCAATAATTCTGGAGTCTGGCCTTATTTTTCCAGGTAGAAAGTGTTCAAATCTAATATCAGCACAGCACTGTTGTCCTTGGGGCATCACAGTAAAATCAGCTAGTGGNTGGTACTTAGCTGACAGGATGATTCAGATATGCCAAAGAAAAATAGCTCCAGGTCTGGACATGACTATATAAAATAAGTGCCTTGTAGTATTATTATATTTACTGCTTCATGAAGGTTAAAATGACATCCAAGTCTCTCCTTTGTTTACATTTATATCTCTAGTGTTTGACTCTTTCTCTGTCCTCTTCTCAGCCTGAAAGCCATTCTTTCTAATCCACCGGCCAGTGGAACGGTAGACCTCTCCGGCATTCCTCTGGGGGTAAAGGATATGGAGCGACTATGCTCGCACCTGCAGCGGCATGCATCTCGTGTTTCCAGCCTTGAGCTGGGATTCACAGAGCTCACAGATGAAGCCTTTCTTCTGCTCCTACCCACGCTGGCCTCACTGCCTAGGCTTGAGACACTGGCACTCAACGGCAACAGGCTGACACGAGCTGTGCTCAAGGAACTGACAGACACACTGAAGGAACCCGAGCGCTTCCCTAGCATCACATGGATAGACCTTGGAAACAACGTGGACATCTTCTCGCTGCCACAGTCGTTCCTAGTGAGCCTGCGTAAGCGCTGCCCCAAGCAGGGCAACCTGCCTACCATCCTGGAGTTCGGAGAGAGCCAGGCAAGTGAGCCAGACACACGGCCAGATGAAGATGACACGGATAACACCGACGATACAAACAAGACACTGAGCCTGGGCGAGCTCAGGTCTGAGGTGGACTGTGAGATGGACGGGGAGATGGAGATTGAAGAGATGATGGAGGAGCTGCTCAACTTCGATAGGGAGGTCAGAGGTCCGGATGATGAGGAGAGTGTGTGGACCATGGAGGAGCAGAGGGCTGGAAAAAGGCCATATGAAAGACAAAGCAGTGTGAGAAAAGCAACTAAGGCTGAAGGTGAGGAGGACACACACAGCCGGAGCTCACAGCTGTCGTGTTCTAGTCAGTCGCAGGACTCTTCAGCAGCCTTCGGGGATGTGAGAAAGGACAATTGTGTGGATCAGGTGCCTTGTTCTTCAGGCATCCTGACCTGAGCAGACTTGGTCAGTTGAGAAATTGTAGCCTTTATACTTGTCTTGTCCAAAGAGTCAGGAGAGACCCTGCATTAGACTGTTTACAGGTCAGAGTGACGAATCTCAACGTAGTAAAAGATTGGAGGGGATGACTCACATAAAAGTAAGGGACTATGTAGTAAATAAATTATATTTTGTGTATATCATGCATAAAATTACAACCTATACCACTTATGAGGTATAACAATCATGTTATATAGAGTAAGGTAAGATACCCTTTGCAGTTTATATGCTTCTCTTTCAGGTAATACCCCTTGGTTATATGGTCCTAACAACAGACTTTTACCTATGTGCCTGTCTGACCCTGTTAAAGATGTGTGATGGTCTGAATGAGACTGGCTGCGCATGCTTATCCAGTGCACACGGCGATTGAGATATGGAGACAAACTCACCAGCCCGACATTATTAGTCTAGCTTGGACATATCCTTCTCCGTCTATGCATCTGTTTCTACATCCCAAGCAAGACAACCTGTTCAGCAGCATTTGAAGTGCATGTCCCCAGTGTCAGAACAGCCTGTACTCCAGAAGAAAAGCAAGGGGTATCATGTTTAAGGATGCCCTCAGTTCAGCTTTACAAAATAGTTGTGCTTTATGATGGACTGACACCAAAGGCCGAAGGACAGAATAAACTTAAAATAAACGTAAATGTCCCGATTATTACCATATATTGAAAGGTATCAAAGCTTTGCTCTTCCTTTTATACAGACATTCTAACCTGCTATATAATTGCAATTTATTTGGTATATTTTTAATATAATCACCCAGACATTGTATTATGCTGTAGAGTATTTGTTTGACATATCAATTTGCCAGTTATGACACATTTATAGCTTCCATTTATTCACCGAGTATTTCTTCACCAGCGCATACTCATGCACCAGTAGGTCCAATCTTCAATATATTCAGTATCTTGAATAAAGTTTATGACCTAGCTCATATTATCCCTCACCATAATACTTAAAAAAATCTGTGAATGAGCCATTTTCAGGTCTGTTAATCTCTTCTTTTACAGAGTTTCTGGAATAAGTTAGAAATTCATCATGTTACCAGATATCCGGATAACATGTCTTCAGAATTTAACTATTCGGAAGCCTCAAGCCAGGAGAAATATTGGAAATATGATCTTAATCTTCAGACCTGTCACACTAACCTAAGGGCCTGTTGTATAACAAGTTTGTTAACATATTAAAGAATTAAAAGAAAAAAAATCACCCTGAACAATTTGCATAGTAATCTTTCTTGAGCTTGTTTTCTTCAGTAGTGTTCAAGATTTATTTTGTAATGAAATTCTGAATTGACTTTTTTTTTTAGTTTAAACATCTTGGTCAATTCCCACCTATTTAACGGTTCCCTAAATTACTCACAATGCCATTTGACTGCTTGCTGAATAGTGCTGCCAGAGCAAGTTAGTTCTTTTGTCATTTCTACCTTAAAAGACTGATGCAGCAGCGCTTTAGCCCTTTAGTCTGTATCTCTCTCTCTCTCTCTCTCTCTCTCTCTCTCTCCTATATATCAACCTGTCCAGGGTCTCCCCTGCCTGGGATAGGCTGTGTGGACTCCTCCTTTAACACTAAATACACAAGTAGTGTCTACAGTTCCACAGCACCAAACACCACTGCAACTTTAACACTACACAGGCATCATGAGTAGAGATTCTTTAATGGTGAACAGGTATTAGACTAGTATCTGATCTTTTTAAACACACCCAATTAAACAGCCTATTGAACGATTTGCCTCAAATGAAAATAGGCAAATCTCATCTCTAAAGAGAATAATCTCTCCTCATGGTGTTAATTATCTGATGATTAGCAGGATGCGCAAAAATAAGAACAAAACACTTTAAAATTGTGTCTCAAACATCTAATGACGGCTGTAATTATTTTTAAATCAATCAATCATACACATTATTATTATTATTTCATGGAAATTTTAAATGTACATCTCACTATAGGCGATGGCGACATTCAGTGGTCATTCAAGCCACTGCAAATATTACACTGCTATCTTTAAGTGTGTGTGTGTGTGTGTGTGTGTGTGTATTATATATATATATGTGAGTGAAGTGTGTGTGTGTGTGTGTGTGTGTGTATATATATATATATATCTGATATATATATATATAAATCTGAATCATATAGACAGGCAGACAGAAGAGCAGGCAGACAGAAGAGGCCTCAGCGTGACTCACACTTTTCAAATAAACTACACCCAAATAAATGATAAACACTGAGTACTGAACCGGAAGTGTGGACTTTGGTTTGCGTTTTAGCGCAAGACTTTTCCGTGTCTGTGACATGACATAACCTTATTGTAACTGTCTCAAAATTTCTCCTTATCAAAATGGTTATTTCTGGAAGGTGGTGCGGTTTTTTTCTGGAAGGTGTCGAGAGTGATATGGAGGGGCTGTGACGTCACATCCGGGAAATAAGGGCAAAGATTGTTTCACCAGTCCGCCATTTCAAATATTTGAACTTCCCCAGTGACAACTTCTAGTGCAGGTCGGGGTGCCATAATTTATCCGCTGATCTGGGGGAAGCAGCCGCCGGTTGGTTGTGCACATGTGCGCTGGAGCTGTGGCCCTTTTCCCCCACTGGTTGTGAGTGAAGGCGAATGCTGTGGCTGCTCGGGGCGAGTTGAACGGCGGAAAGGCGCTGAAGTTTTTGTATGAGCTGAGCTGAGCGCGGCTGGCGGATCCGGACACACAGCAGGCCCGGGTGAAGCCTCGGCTTTTGGGTGGCAGCCATGGCCGGACACTTCGACGCAGAGGACCGGGGCAGCTGGTACTGGGGCAGACTTAGCCGACAAGAGGCCGTGTCCCTGTTGCAGGGACAGAGACATGGCGTCTTTTTAGTGCGGGACTCTATCACCAGCCCCGGAGACTATGTGCTGTCCGTGTCAGAAAACTCTAAAGTCTCTCATTATATCATCAACAGCATCAGCAACAGCCGGCAGTCCGCTCCGGGTAAGACTGCGCTAGTGCTAACTAGCCAACCCACTGACTAGCACTAACGTATTCTTTAAAAACAACGCACTTACTCCTTTAAGTGTGTCCTTTTCATCCACAGCAGGTTTATCTCCCCGAAATAGCCTACAAACACCAGAAACTATCTATCTTCTATAGATACCTGACGTTAGTTGTTTAATTTTGTCCATTAGCTAGCTAGCCAACGTTAGTTAGCCGCATGCTAACTTTCTCTGCAGCTAGCGGTAGTTGATAACGTAATGCACATCTTTTAGGAACATTTCGCCGTGTATGTGAGTCGTAAGACTCACGAAAGACTGTTTGCCTTCCTCTAGAATAATATTGACAAATCAAACTGAAATGCTTTTGTTAGAAACCATAAAGCCACAAGGAGTTACCGTTAGCTTTGCTGGTTAGCTTATAAAATAGCTAAGCAGTCAAATTCCATGACCATATAATGCAGTAGATTAGAAAGTCACAAATATAGACGTGACTGAGAAATGGAGTGTAATTTCTGTGTTTTGTCCACCACAGTGCATATTATTGGGCATTGCATTACTCTAAATGCATACATTTGTGTTGCAAATAAATACTGAAACCTTTGACATTGATAGGTTAGAACAAAATCCCTGATCATTTTCACTTCTTATCCTTAACATGTTAAAGGATTTATTAAAGATCCTTCTTAAGTCCCAATGAAGATTCAGATATGATCAGAATGGTTAAAAAATCACCAACACAGTCTGTAGGTCCACAATTTCTTACGTAAATTTAAATACAAATGCTACACACGGTTGCTTTGGACCAGAAAATTCTGGCAGTCAAAGCTGGCTTTGACTCAAGACAATGTAGGCATTTATATAAACTTGCTATTTATTCACCAGGCATTGTATAATCTCTTGTCTCCCCCCTCAGGCCTGGCTACTTCTCGCTTTCGTATTGGAGACCAGGAATTTGATGCACTACCTGCCCTGCTGGAGTTTTATAAGATACACTACCTGGACACCACCACTCTGATCGAGCCCATCAACAAAGCCAAGTACTCGGGGATTGGTATCGCTAGCACGGGGCCAGGAGGAGTTCCCCAGAGGCTTGAGGAGGAATATGTCCGTGCTCTGTTCGACTTCCCTGGCAATGACGACGAGGACCTGCCCTTTCGAAAGGGTGATATCCTGCGGGTTTTGGAGAAGCCTGAAGAGCAGTGGTGGAACGCGCGGAATTCAGAAGGCCGTGTGGGTATGATTCCTGTGCCGTATGTGGAGAAATTCCGGCCAGCTTCTCCCACGTCAGGGACCCTCTGCGGCGGAGGAACAGGCACTGTGGGGAATTCTGATGGCCACAATTCCCAATCCCCTCCTCTGCTCGGTGAGCCAGGCCCGTACGCCCAGCCCACGTCTTTACCCAACCTGCAAAATGGGCCCGTGTTGGCCAGAGCGGTTCAGAAGAGAGTTCCCAATGCTTATGATAAGACAGCTCTTGCTTTAGAGGTAAGTTATCATTGAGAAGATATAACTTTGTTCTTTTTGTTCTTACCGTGTTCTTACATTGACGTTTTGTCCCCTGCTTCAGGTTGGCGACTTGGTAATGGTGACAAAGATCAACGTGAACGGGCAATGGGAGGGCGAGTGCAAGGGAAAGAGAGGCCATTTTCCCTTCACGCACGTGCGCTTACTGGATCAGCACAACCCCGACGACGACCCGAGCTGAGATTGGAGAATGGTTTTCCTATACAGCCCTTAAATGCACACACCCTCTCCTCTCACACCTCATAACTGATGTGCCCAGCAGTAGCCTCTTCTACTAGATCCTTTTCCTGTATGTCCGTTCGTTCTGTGCCATCATGTCATTCATGCCAATATATACAGCCATTTCCTGATTAGATCTTATGCAACGATTGAAGTTAATCGTTCAGTAGACACTAAACACCATGGACATTTCTATAGTTTACCATAGATCGAATGTTGGTGTGATTTATTGCGCATTTAAAAAAAGGGGGGGGGGGACAAGTCTGCTTGGACTCGAAATTTAAGCAGTGTGGTGTTGCTATAAGGGACTGTTGCTCTGCGTTTGAGTAGCATACACTACTCGTACTGATTTGCTAAAATCCGGCTGCATTGAAGGGGATTCGTTTGGAGCCTTCCATCACACTACGAATAATCTACCATGTACAAGTACACTACAAAATCTACCATGATTATGTACAAGATGTATGAGAGAAAATGCTGATCATACACGTATTGTTTACTATTACATGCTTAATTTGTATTCCTTTAAGCATTTTTGTGCACACAGAAGTATTTTTGTGTTGAGTCTTGTTAGTTAAACCGTCCGTTTCCTTTCTTAACACTACAGGAGATCACTACAGGAGAGGGTTTCTGGACCGTGGACACTTTATTTAGCAGTTACAAATCAGTTTTGGTTGGGGAAAAACGAGCACAAGGTCACTTGATTGAACTTGTGTATCTGTTAAAAAGAAAAAAAAAGTAGTACTTATAAATTTTTTTTGTGCTACCCCACTAAAATATCACATGAAGATGCAACCGATTTTACCACTTTGATATACACAGCGAGATTGTATGTGTCACTGTGTGTAAAATGTAAATGCCTAAAACATGTCTCTAGAAGTGTATCGGACACTACAGTAGTCTTCATCTATGATTGTTTTATGTATCTGTAAGCCAGCTGAGTATCAGTTTAACCGTACAGCAATATTTGCAATCACACATCACTGCTTCATAGTGGCAATGTTATCACTCATTATATATAACGATAATAGTTCCTTTAACCAGCTGTTTGCCTTTATTGCAAAAGCACCGAATAACTGAAGCAAATCGTCATTAATATAGCCTGATAAACAACGGATAAAATAGGGTACAAGGATCGTAACGAGCCCTCTTGTATTTAAGCGATGTATTCCACTTACTGTCACTGCTTACCACTTTTTGAAAGAGAAAAAAAAATGAAATTCACTTAATGAACAAATGTACAGCACTGATTGAAAGACCATCAGAAAACACCAGGGGCATGATTTATTGTTAGCAGTCCTTTGAATGATCAGAATTAACATCGTATTTAATCATCTGAATAGGGACAATCACCTGAGAAATTTCTCCCTCCATTATATCTGAAATGTAAAGGTTGGGTATGAAGAAATAATAAACAAGTCAAATTTATGTCACATTAATGAAGGATTTTTTTTTTTCTTGCTTTAGTGCTGAATGTAATTAAGACAAGTATTCAACTATGGAGCATCAACTCTCGTTTGAAGTAGGGCCCTGTTTCTGTAAGTCTAAGCCAAAATCGAATTCCAAACGTTTAATAAGCCATAAACCATCAGGTGTTAGCATCCAACAGAAATTTCAACTGAGCCCAATTTTGCAGGCTGTTTGGTATTTTTCTAGTACACATTATAAGAGATGACCTTCCTTCCTTCTTTATTTCTGTCATGAACTGTATAAAATGAAGATCCGTAGAGGCTTATGGTAAGTCTCATGTCGGAGATCGTTTAATCATTGTTTGTTTCATTCCTGGTAATTATGACTAATGCACCTAAAGAAAGAACCACCATGTGCTATGTCCAAGTCGGCTGAGAAGTGAAAGTGCCCCATACGTTTTTGTACTTAAAGTATTATTTTTATTGTCTTTAGTAAAAATTTACATATTTACGTGTGACATTAATCTATGTTCATTTAAGTCCTTCATAAAACATCTAAATGTGTGTTTTTTTTTTCTTGGATCAGCCTGTTCCTGTACATGAAATGAAGATAACCCCCAATAGTAAACTATTTAAACCCCGTTCTCTTGACTGTGTCAGTCATTTTGAGCAGCATACATGATTAATATACATGCATTCATTTCTGTCAAATACATATTTGCTTAAAGATATTACGTATTTATTCATTAATCTTTAGTAACCACTTGATACTTGTAAGGGTAGTGGTGAATCTAAAGCCTTTCCTGGGAAGAAGGGAATAGAGCCTGGACAGGATGCCAATCCAACACAGGGCACTGTGCAAACAAAATCACACACTCATTCATGCCTGGGGTAATTTAGTGTAGTCAGTCCACCTTCCGGCAGGTTTTGGGGCATTAGGAGGAAACCCACAGGGAGAACATGCACAGACGGTCCACACAGACAGTAACCCCAGCTCAAGATTGGATCAGGGACCCTGGAGCCGTGACGCCGCACTGTGCCGCACTGCCATGCCAGCCATATCACGTATAGCCCTGTCAAACCAGTGGCTATTCAAAAAAATCTTCATAATGCATTCCCACTTAGATCAGGTCTGTCCTCTCAGCTTTCGAGAAGCAAGACAAGACTAAAAATACACTATATGACCAAAAGTTTGTGGACACCTGATCATCACACCCATGTGTGGGGCTTCCTCAAGCTGTTACAACAAAGCACACAATTGTATAGAGTGCCTATGTATGCTGTAGCATTACAATTTCCCTTGCCTGGAACCAAACCTGTTCCAGCATGACAATGTTCCTGGGCAAATCTTGGCTATGAAGGGATGTGCATGGTCAGCAGTAATACTCAAATAGGCTGGTGATGATTGGTATTAACAGGCCAATAAAACATTCCCCACACCCTTATAGCACCTTCACCAGCCTGGACTGTTGACACATGCCTTGGATTCATGGATTCATGCTGTTGGTGCCAAATTCTGACCCTACCATCTGCAGTCATAGAAATATTCAAGATCAGATCAGCAGTAATAGAAATACTCAAACCAGCCTGTCTGGCACCAGCAATCATGCCACAGTCAAAATAATTGAGATCACATTTTTTCCCCATTCTAATGGTTGATGTGAACATTACTCAGAGCTGTAGGCCTGTATCTACATGATTTTATGCACTGCACTGCTGCCACACGATCGGCTGGTTAGATAGCTGCATGAAAGAGTAGGTGCACAGGTGTTCCTAATAAAGTGCTCAGTGAGTGTGCTTGGAGCTTAAGGACTACTCCTGGACCTTTGAGGGTACATTTGCATCATTTTACCTTGGAGAACAACACCTGTTGTGAGTGCACTGACCTGGCTTTGTTACATATTCATAAATCAGAAGATTCTCCACAAGGAGGCACAGTTAATCAGGCTTTGTGTGGATTGTTGTGGAGATGACTGGTCTTTACGCTGATGATTTCCTGTGTCTACATGCCAGATGAAGAAAATATAGGTCCCAAATTGCATCTTTTCAAACCAGGGATTCTCACAGATCATGACTAGGTGATATAACAATACATATTTTATATACAAATAACTAGAGATGTAACACAAAAGCTTAGACAATGCAACCACACGGACTCCAATGCAGTGCCATCAGTTTTTCTCATTATCTTAAAGAAGTGACACTGTTTTAAAAAAAATATGTATATATGAAAACTAACGAGAATTATATTGTGACATGGAATAAATTATTAATATAGTAAAATACCAATATTAATTATTAATAACACTGCAGGTGTCAATTTAAATCATTAATGTTGGAAAGAAGTTGAGGTACATTTAAAGCCCCAGAAATGACTAGAAATGGCCTAGGAGCATCTCTACACCTTCATCCTTACAAAGAATGCAGGTTCTATGAACATGTGTTATATGAATAATTCTGAAAAATATCTGAGAACGTCGCCTTCCTTAAAGAAAGATTTGTACTTTCACTCACTCACTTTGAGTAAATTTACTACTTTCAGTAGCTTTATCCTGTCAGTGTCACGATATATCCGGAGCCTATCCTGGAAACACTGGCATTGAGATGGGATTACACCCTGGATCACACTCCAGTCCAGAGCAGGGCACCATGCACATACACTGCCACACACTCGTTCACACCTAGGGGCAAATAATCCTAGCCAATCCACCTACCAGCATGTTTATGTAAACAATTTTTTTTTAGCTCTTCTCTGCAGAAAGAAGTGTGTCCTGATTCTTGTCCACAAACCCTGCAGTGGTTCTCAAAGTGGGGTTCAAAAAACAGGGTCCATGAAGCAGGTTCTTTTTTTTTCTCCCATTTTCCATGCCCTGTGGTCACGGAGAACCTGGAGCCTATCCCAGGGGACTCGAGGCACAAGGTGGGGGACGTCCTGGACAGGGTGCCAACCCATCACAGGGCACACTCACACACCATAGACAATTTGGAAGAGCCAATCAGCCTACAATGATCCAAAGTGATCTTTGGACTGGGGGAGGAAACCAGAGTACCCAGAGGAAACCCCCGAAACACAGGGAGAACATGCAAACTCCGCACGCAGTGCAGAGGCAGGATTCGAACCCCCAACCCCAGAGGTTCGACGCAGCCTCATCATTGTCCATGATTGAGTTCTTATACTTATTAGGCTGTTTGTCTGGTCCTTGAATCGGATGGGATTAATCCAATGCTCATTACCTCAGAAACATGCAGTCCCATAAATAATTAGTGCAGTTTTGTATTCTGTCAGAGAAAAGTTCAGGAATAAAAAGCTCAACAACTCCAATAAATAGATAAAATATTATTGTATACATTTAAATAATGTATATGAAATAAATGGGTACTGAGGGAGTCTAATTTATTTTACAGTTAAGGATTCCTGCAGTGCAGATCAGGGGGGCAAGTATTCCTGGAGTATTTCTGGAGTATATCCTGGAGTATTTATTTAAGTCTCAAGATCACCAGAGTAGCTTTGATGACAACTCTAATATGTATATCTTTTGGGGGAAAAAATTTAAATTTGAGTCCACAATGTTTTAATAAACAGGAGAATTTCACAACAATAATTACAAAATGTATTTTTTTAACCAAATCAATGGATATTTATTTTAATGATAAACACAAATACATAAACACATTT
>CM074958.1:9860413-9872318 GCA_037577455.1 Pangasius macronema
ATAATAATAATAATAATAATAATAATAATAATAATAATAATATCATGGATTTAAAAAAGAAATAAATAAAACCTTTCCAGAAAGCTTGAAGGATAAAGTAAGGACTATGGTTGGTCCCTGCTGTTGTCCAAAGTTCCCGGATGAAAGCCTCCGCCATTTTTCCTCCAGTTTGACCGGCGGACGCGCTTCAGCACCATTCAGGCTGCAGCTGCTGGCTTGTGCGAGGGCCTGCCGCTTCAACACGCTCCTCTTCTCCAAATCCGTCGCTGAAGTACACTCGCTGCACATTATTCACTATGGCTAACCGGGAGGATTTAGTATATCAAGCTAAGCTTGCTGAACAAGCAGAGAGATATGACGGTAAGCTGGATTTTAAAGAAGCGGTGTTCTCTGAACGCTAGCCCGTTACCCTGCCCTGACGCTAGCTGTCGGGCGTAGTGTTTCCTATAGCTAGCTCGAGTTAGCCTGGCAGCTAATTTTAGCGACCTAGCTTATGCAGCAATTGTAAGCAGCTAGTTAAACTAGTTGATTGGGTGGTATAAAGATGTGTAGTTAACCCGCTTTCTGGGTCGTTTAACGAGAATTGGCTTGGCGTGAGGAAACTACTTGGATCATCAGAATTCGATGAGGGATGGAATGAAGATGGAGACGTTAGTGGAACAGACAAAATGGCGGATAGTTATTGGGCGAGGCGAGCTGTTGCTAGCCAAGGCAGGGGGGAGTTACAGACCTCTGCACCCCACCTGACAGCGACAGATTTAATTATAGGTTACAGGAATCGTGATTAGACAAATCCGCCGGTTTACTCTTTGAACAAATCTCGGTTGTCAACACCGCAAAGGCGTTAGTAACGTTATTTCCAACGTGCTAAGTGACGTTAGAGCCTGAAGTAGCCACAACAGCAGGCTGAGCTCATGTAGTGTGTGTGTGTGTGTGTGTGTGTGTGTGTGTGTGTGTTATATAGAGCAACACTGCTGCATGGCGACCAGGCTTTCTCCTCAGGTTAGTGCAGAAACATGGCAATAAACAGGTGAATTCGGCGAACTCGTCCAAGTAATATGAAACATAGTTGCCTGTCATTTTATTCATTTCAGATATAATAGCCAAGCTATTAGTAATGAGAACTATTATTTATTTATTTGTTTGTTTGTTTGTTTGAAAAAAAAAAATCAGTCTCCTTAAACTGGCTATCTGAAGCAGTGGATCCAGACTGCTGTAGTGGTCAGTGAATTCACAGGCACAAAATGCCAATTTAACTGAAGTTGAAAATGCCCCTGAAATCAAACCTGGTCTTTAAGAGCTATTTGGTACCTGGTCACTAATAGGATGGAATATCTATAAAAACTAGTACTGGATATATTCACGTTTTACTTTTATAGATTGTGACTTACAGGAAAATGATTACATTTTTTTTGATGACTCATCCTGCACTAGACTTGTGTTCATCCAATGAAACGCTCCTGTCGAATGTATATGTCCCTCCCCCTGGGTGGAGCTTGTATCACAGTAGCAGCTTTACAGAAAGCATGGTGTGTGTTCCTACACACTATTCCTGTTTTTCTATCGCTTGGTTGAAGGAAAAATGATTGGAGTGCAAGAGGGTGTAATCTGCAAATTCACTTATATGAGAGGAACATTCTGGAGGCATGTTTTATCAGCTTGGGCAGTTTATTACCAGAATGTCTTCTACCTCAGACTGATCGAGGACACGGTTCTGTCTTGATACACAGTCAGTGCGTCTCCATCAGTAAAAATAAGTAATATCATGTTATCTACCGTTCAGACATGTCAGAAAGCTCCTGTTGTCGACTCTCTGGCTCTCCATCACCATCAGCGCTGATGACAGTCAAATTTGGCACGGCGTCTTGTTGTCCTTGTTAAAGTGTATTGGTGGAGAACTACTCCACAGTTTAAAAAAAAAAAATATTAAACTCTTCACTGCTTTCAACGTTTTACTAGATTGCTAAGGTATCGTCATGTTATGCTTAAATTTGGTGTGGGTGTGACATGTCAAACGCTGTAGGCTGTTGTGTAAATCAATCAAATCGGTGGATCCAAACAGTCAGAGGCTAAAATACTACTGTAGTGTATTTACCGACGAAAAAGGCTGTTTAATACAAGTTAAAGCAAACCACCTATCTCTTTATTCATTGATTGATTGATTGATTGATTGCAGAGTGTGATTTAAATAAACCCTGTTTTGTTACTCAGGCTTAATGTGCATCTGTCTCTCAGTATGTACTCCATGTCCTGGAAATATGAAATCACTAATCATGGCATGACAAGTGTGTTTCAATAATGAATGAATGGATGAGAGATTTATTGTTGCAGTGAAATAAACACCACGGTGCAAAAAAAAACTGCTCATTTAATTTATTGTTTAATTTTACAGAAATGGTCGAGTCCATGAAGAAGGTGGCTGGGATGGACGTCGAGCTCACAGTCGAAGAGAGGAACCTGCTGTCGGTGGCCTACAAGAATGTCATCGGAGCCAGAAGAGCATCCTGGAGGATAATTAGCAGCATTGAGCAGAAAGAAGAAAACAAGGGTGGAGAGGACAAATTGAAGATGATCCGGGAGTACAGGCAAACAGTAAGGAGTTAGGATCCAGTTAATCCAATCGCAGAGCAATTGTCAGTTTTGTTCTGTGTCTCAGTCACTGTTTTTCATATGCAGGTTGAGACAGAGCTGAAATCAATTTGCAATGACATCCTCGATGTGCTGGACAAGCACCTAATTCCAGCTGCTAATTCAGGAGAGTCCAAGGTGTTCTACTACAAAATGTATGTAATGCTTTTTTTTTCCCTCAAGGTACAAGTGAAAATCTTTGATGTTATTTGGCTATATGGAAAAGGATATGAAAATAAAAAATTGGATTTCTTAAATAGTGATTACCTCATGGATGGAGTAATAAGGTGGGGTTAATAAGTGTAGGTTGATATATTGGGTATAAACATGGTAACCAGAAACAAAACTGAAATCCTACTTCATCTTGGTAAACAAATGCCATCTCTTTGGACTCTGAGTCTCAAACTTTTCATCCTGAGTTTTGCTACTTGCCATTTTTTTAATATTCATCATTTTCCTAGGCATAAGACATTTGTTACGTTTTAAAAAGCCACCAGATTTAATGGTGGGCAAATTTGCAAAAGTAGCTCGGCTGAAAGTGGTGAATGGCTGTGCGTATGAATGACATAACCACACATTTTGTTTGCGTCTCTGATTTCACAGGAAGGGTGACTACCACAGGTATCTCGCTGAGTTTGCCACAGGAAACGACAGGAAGGAGGCTGCAGAAAACAGTTTGGTTGCTTACAAAGCTGCTAGTGATATTGCAATGACAGACCTTCAGCCCACACACCCCATTCGTTTGGGCCTCGCTTTGAACTTCTCCGTATTCTACTACGAAATCCTCAATTCTCCTGACCGCGCGTGCAGGTTTGTGTTCACGTTCGTGTTCACGTTGGGATGTCTTGCAGCTCTGATGTATAACTGCAGAAACAGCCCACAGTTTGCCCAGCTCTCACTGTATGCGTGTATTTTTGAGCTTTTAATATGGCTCATCAAACGGTCAGACAGATGAACCGTGAGCATGCTAATTAAAGAGGAAGCCCATTTTGGCTCCTGCTATCTTAAGTTCACGTGTTGGTAGCTGAGGAATTGCCGGTGACTAATGTTGGGAGAACGCTCAGGCTGAAATGTCAAGTCTATGTCTAATGTCTTGCTCTCTTGTTTAATTGGGAACGCACTACACCAGAGTAAGGTGATTATTACTGGTTTCAGGTTGGCGAAGGCAGCATTTGATGATGCTATCGCTGAGCTGGACACATTGAGTGAAGAAAGCTACAAGGACTCCACACTCATCATGCAGTTGTTACGTGATAATCTGACACTATGGACTTCAGATATGCAGGGAGATGGTAAGGCACTCAGCATGCATCACACATCTGATTTCAAAATGGTGGATAGCCATAAGCAATTGGTGAAGATTAGTGGACCAGCAGTCTAATATAATGTATACTATATGGCCAAAAGTATGTGGACACCTGACCATCGCACCTGTATGTGCTTGTTGAACATCCCGTTACAAACTTACCCCAAACCCTTTACTGCACCGACAGCCTCCATTCTTCTGGGAAGGCTTTCCAGTAGATTTTGAACTGTGGCTGTTGGTATTTGACCATTTAGCCAGTGAAGTATTAGTGAGGTTGGGTACTGATGTCTGGTATAAAGTCCTGGTGCACAGTTGCTGTTCCAGTTCATCCCAAAGGTGTTCGGTGGGGTAGAGGTCAGGGCTCTGTGCAGTTCTCTCGAGTTCTTCTGCTCCATCCCCGGCAAACCACGTCTTCATGAAGCTCGTTTTGTGCGCAGCAGCATCGTCATGCCCTTTGGGCCTCTTGGTTCCAGTGGTGGGGAAAATGTAATACCACAGCATATAAAGATTTCCTATACAATTGTGTTCTTCCAACTTTGTGGGAACAGTTTGGGGAAGACCCACATATGGGTGTGATGGTCAGGTGTTCACATACTTTTGGCCATATAGTGTGATGTAAGTGCCAATGAAATAAAAATTTGAAAGATTTTCATGCATATCTGCTGGCACTACGGGAACCTCTTTTTCTCCATATATGGCTACAGCGCTACTGTTACATACCGTCTTTTTTTATTAGAGCATTCTGTCACTTGCCACTTGGAAATTAACATTAAAATGCTTACACTTTGCCTCCATTAGCATAAATTCGGCCAATTATAACTGTACAGTAGCCACAAACATATAACGTAGATACAAAGTCATATCATTTTAACTGACTAACACGAGAGTCTAATGAGGTATGTTTGTCCTATTTCCATTGATAAATAATTTGATTCAAGTCTGCTTGGATACCAGGAGTATGTACGGCTCTTGAATACTGAATGCGTGTTGCATTTCTCTTTGTGAACAGTGAGTAAAGTAATACTGATGACTCACTGCACATTATGTTCAGAGATGGTGCACTGCGTGGTACTTGGGTAAATAACTATAGGAAGCCATTGTGCATGTTAATGAAGGCATTGTAACTAGTTATACTTTAACTAGTTCCCACTGTGCTTCCAGCAGAAAATCTCTACAATCTAAACAATATTTCTTGCTTCCTTTTCAATAAACCAGTAACTTGGAACAATGAAAAAAAAGCATTGTAATGCATTTCCGCTATGAATAGAAGCAATTAGGATCAATATCAAGCACAAAAACTCTGCAGCCTGTATTACATTTCCATATCATCTTACTGTCCAAAATGTTTCTGTCCTCCATTTTAACCATTTGCTTTCCCCCCCATTCTTACTGTTTAGATTCCTAAAGGGTATTAAGTTAATTGTCCACAAACTGTATTTGTAAGTGAGCTCATTTCTTGCTCTGCTATGTTGCTAACCATATTGACACTCACTCCCCTTAACCTTTGTGCTAAGGATTGCTAAGTCCAGGAAACTACTCATGTGTTTCAAGCATGTCTTGATATTAACAGGTTTGTGGAGATTAAAATATGAGGAAAGTCTGCAGATGTGGAGACTTCATAGTGGAAATAGAAAACGGGGCTTGTGGATATAAATTACTATTAGTATAATTGTAAATGCTCACCTGAGGGTATCTGGTAATGTGACCGTTGGCAGCGATGGTTCTTATTCTCTAACTCTGGCATTCTCAACGTTTTTTTAGCCAGGGACCTTTTAACTGTTTGATGAACCCTACAATGAGAACTGTGGCTCTGTCCATATAAAATTAAAATTATTAATGGATTGTATGAGCTCCAAGATGCAATCTAACAAGCATGATGGTTTAAGTTTGTGCAAATGGGGGAAAAAAAAATTTAAAAAAAGGATTATTACTAACTTTTTGTCTTTAACTGTATTTTAAAAAAATCCACAGAATCCGTCAGCACAAATTATTATAAATATAATCCTATAATTTAGATATTAGGCTGATTTATTTAAATTCGTACAAAGATATTTTCCACCTTGCCCTCAGAGAGCACACTCGTGTTATTTGCAGGTCTACCTGTTTGGAGTTATTGTGGTTTGGATTAAACTCCTTCAGCTCAAGGGACCAGTCAGTCTAATAATAAAGACAATCATTTTGTTAGCTGACTGTAACCCCATGCCTACGTTTCATGACCAACCCCATTGAGAATTATATAAAATTAATCCCATTAAATGAAAATTATTAATGGATTGAATGAGCTCCAAGATGCAGTGTAACATCATGCTGGTTTGTAAAAATACACAAAATTTGAGTAAAAATAAAAAAGTCGCACATTCTGAAAGATCTTCAAATAGCAGCATTCATATACAAACAGTTTAATAACTAGATTAACCAGAAGATTTACACGAATACAATAAATGGTTTTCAAAGTGGATTTCTAGCTTCAGTTTTCAAATCTAATGAGTAATGGTTTAAAAGTATTCAGTCTGGACATATGGATGTGAAATTTTCCCAAAAGAATGATTAGGTTAATGCAGTAATAGTCATAATGTTATTGCTGTTACAGTTACAGAAGTTAAGTGTCTCCTAAGCTGAGGACTCTCGGCACACTTGTAGCAGTTTTCTGATTCTTCCTGCCTACAGAACGAACCATGTTGGATTAAAAAGCTGGATCGCCCTCATTCACAAGTGCACTTCAACAGAGTTATTTATCTTAGCATGTAAAAATATCTTGAATATCAGCAAATTCAGCTCACATTACTCTATCAGATTTGAAACAAATATAAGATTATTAAGCCTATTTATCAATATTTTTTGCTCATTTCAGTTATTCTATTGGCCCATAATTTTGCTTATCTGGAAAGTTTTGTTTCTAGAAAGGAGAAAAATGATCTGCCAGTAGAATAAGATGACTAGTAACAAGCTTAACGCTCTTGGATCTGTTATAACTGAATAATGAGAAATATTAGATAATCGTTTGCATCCTTTATTCAAGAGATCTTCACTTGCTAAGATCTTTTGCAGTATATGAGTTTACAGTACTTAAATGTACAGATTTTATGTCGCCTAAAAATCAAGAACGTGGATAGGTCACATGACCAGATGTCCTCTTCTGAGTACCTTGCAAGTATCCTTGCATGTCAGATGAACGTCAGTGACGATCTCTTCAAGAGACTGACTGTAAAATACCTCTCTTTTGAGTGTAGTGCATGAAAAGACTATTAGTATTGTTAAGAAGAACAAGCAAGTGTTTGTGCAATGAGCCCATTTGAGAGGGATAAATTGCCACAGAAAGCCCAGACATACATGTCAACATCAGTGTTATTACATCACACATGGCTTTGTGTGTTATCAGGTTTAGGTATTACACTGACTAGCACCAGACTGTTATCACTGTATGCATGTTGCTGTGACTCACATGACACAGATCTTGCATGTGAACTCTTAAAGCGCACTGCCACTGATGTTTCACATACCTTGGCAGCAGACGATTGCAGGAAGTTGATTAGCTGAATAAGAGGATGCCTGTGTCGCGTATCGGATCGAATTCAGAAAAAAGTAAGATAAGGGCGTCTTGCGCTTTCCAGACTTGTGTAAACTAAGGTCATTGCTAGTTCTTACTGGGATAAAATTAAGGATTTTATTAGTAATCATTGGCAATTATAATACCTCCCTTGGTAAAAACCGATATAGCTCAAATAGGGGTCTGCATTTAAGGGCTGATATTTCCAGCAGTGTTTTTATCATCTCCGTACATGATGTGCCTCCATGTCCACTTGGGTGTCCGTGTCCTACAAATATGGCGTAATGTGATCTTTCGTTCAGGAATTATGCCCACAGCTGCCATGCTGTGTTTCCTCTGGAGTGTGCGATGAGGGTGCAGTTAACAAACCGTAAAAGAAAAACGTGTTCACAGCCAGCCTTTGATTTGAGATACAGAATTCAACATTCATCTCAATACAACTGAATCTGAATATAATTATCATTAACTGTACACCCCTGGTTATGGTTCCAAAGGAGAAAATGGATATCGAGGACATTTTTGGCACTTGGTTACACAAGTCCATGGGAATGTGTGTGAGAATCGATCACTTTCGAGTNCCCCCCTTAACCACACACTGCTTTGTTAATGATTCATTTCACCTCGTTGCATGTGTCCTCCACTAGAAGTGCTTTGGTCTTGGTTGAACACGCTCTGATTATTGGTGCACAGTGTGCTTTTGGTGCTATCAGGAAATAATCTTAAAATACACAGTTGGAAAAGTTGCGTGATGAATTCTGATATGTCGGTGTATTGTTTCAACGTGCAGGTGAGGAACAGAATAAAGAGGCGCTGCAAGATGTGGAGGATGAGAACCAGTGAAACATCACAGCCAATATGAGACTCCAGCCCACTCGCCCCCTCCTTCCCAAAGCCCACTCATAAAGGTGGCCACCAAGCCCAACCTCAAGAATGACACGCAACAGCTTGATGCCTCCGTTTTCTGTTGTGTTTTTTCTTTCCCTTTTTTTTTTTGGGTCCTCAATTTGTTTTATTTTTAATATTCATTTTTTTATTATCCCTTTAATTGAAACAAGAAACCACTTCTGAAACAGACATCAACTGTAATTTCTGATGGGCAGAGCTTAGAGATTTTTGGATTTTTTTTTGTTGTTTTTTTTGTTTTTTTTTGTGTGTGTGTCCTGGTACAATGTTCTTCTTCTTCTTCTTTTTTTTCTTTTCTTTTTTTAAGTTTATTTGCTTTGTTCCTCAACATTTTATCAGTTGCTGGATATATTTGAGTTTTTTCTTAATGTAATTGCAAAATTAACTTTTATTACTATTACTGATATGTCTACTATTAGGCTATTAGTTGTTGGAGCTGTAATATTTGTGTTAGTGCAATTATCAAATGCAGTTAAAATAATTAAACCTTGGAAAGGGCAAGTCAAAAATAAAGTGCTCTTTTTGTCAATTTAGATTTTCAGAGCAAGTTTGCAAGTTTCTTTATCCATGTGGAGCAAAATGCTTAACATCACAAAGTAGGAGTTACGTAGTGATATTTAGCAGTGGTGCGGACTGTAATTTGTGCTAAAATACTGTATTATGCACATAGGCTGATGACGGATGGATAGTTGCAGCTCTAAAAATTGAAGGAGCCTTGTTGCTTTTAGAACTTAAAATGCAGGTCTCCATTGGCTGTTTGAAAATATTAAAAAGCACTAATAAAGTTGATTTTAAGCTCTCATAAGTATATGAAATAGTCTATGTCCCTTCTTCCCCTAAATTTATATATTGCCTCCAATTTCTTCTGTACTTTTTGTTCATATTTAATTTGATGCTAATTTGTACTACTACTGGAAATTTGACTGGAGCCACAGACAAAGAATCTGTATTATTGTTCTTATAGAGAAACAGCATGGAATTAACATTGGAGTTAAAAATAAAACTGCCTCAAATAAAAGCTTTTGTGATTTTAATTTTGCATGTTTTATAATAATATGCATTTTCCATGCTGATTAAATGGGAAATCCTTCATTAAGAAGTAAAATTGACACACGAAACTGCGTACACGTTTCGTCTAGAATGGGGCACGATCATGAAAAGACAGACAGGCCGCTAACTTCAGCTTGCAGAGTTTAGTGTGGGTTTCTGGTGGAACCTTCTGAATTAAAAACATTTAATATTTAACTATTGGCCATTTAGTGGAGCTATAAAAGCTTCTTGGCAGGATGGTGATCGAATTTATGCAACTTAGTTAATTATACTCAAATGGTAATCAGTTTCCCAGTTCCAGTGTTCTTTGTTTTGCATTTTGGCATGTAAAATTTTAAATCCAGTGCATGAAAATAAAAATAATTATAAAAAGAACTGAGAATTAAGCTTGGATATCTCGGTGCGGAAGAAGACTCAAACTCAACTCCTACACTTGAGAAGCGACTTCTTGTTCACAGGCCCTTAGGTCCATAACATTACCATCATCTCTGATTTCTCACCACACTGTAAAGGGCCTTTGATAATGTTATTGGTGTGAATTATTAGCTGGCATTACTATATCATTTCTCTTTCAAGAGGTTTTACAAGTTTCATACAAGTACTGTATAAGTAATACATATTTATAGTTCACATTTGATAGACTTGCATGTGTAGACATAATTATGGACATACACTAGCTAAACATACATTACAATAATTTACTTTTTAAAGTGCATCACAGTTATGAAACTTGACTATACTCAAACTTCTATTAGCTCTAATTCACTGGAGTCACTTACAACCAAAGATAACAGACATTCCATCGTGTTAAATATTACTTAAGAAGTAAATACTGACTTGTAAGTGTAGTACTGTGAGAGTAATACAGTTAGATCATGTGCTGACTTTAACAGTAAGAGACAGTGTTGCACATGAGTTAGTGGGGCCATGAACACCAGATTAGCATCTTTTATGCGCGCGCCCAAAATGAGGTGTGATTTTAAACATAAAGGTCATAGTATTGGAAAATCTTTTGATTTTTATTTTAATAAACCATTTTAGAAGCTTTTTCTGAGTAAATTCGTTAGTTCTCCTAACGGCACTCTAGATATATGTGTGTGTGTGTGTGTGTGTGTGTGTGTGAATAGCTAGATTCTCAGATCACATATAGTATAAAAGGTACATTTTACATCATAAAATCAAATTATCAATAACAATTACATTTATAATTAACATTTTAATCATTACACTGTTCTCCAGTATTTGTTTGTTTGTTTATTTGTTTTATAAATGATTGTACTAAATTAATTTCTTGTCAATGAAATACCTAGTGTGGGAAGCAGACTTTTATTATTTAAATCTTTCATGTTGGTAGGCGGAAAAAAAAACCCGGAAGTTACCGTTTCTTCCTGCACACCCGAGTAAGCCCCGCCCCTTTTGAGGTTTACAGGAAGTTAGCAACATTAAACGTCTACTCCGGAGCTAGGTGTAGGTTTCCCGTCCTGGTATGGGACAGCTGGTTTTTTTGTTTGTTTTTTTTTAAGGTTTAAGCGAAATTACAGCGACATGTTGAACCCGAAAGGACAGAAAGTGTGCTCAGCAGTGAGGAAAGCTGTCTGTTTTCTCGCGGTCTTGCTTGTCATTGTTTTTGTTTCCTCTGTCAGCTCGGTTGCTGTTCCTGTCAGCGAGGCTCCTCAGAGCAGCAGCGCAGCGGAGGAACCGGAGACCTACAACACTTACTATAATTACGTGGAGCTCACACGCCGTCTGCAGTCTCTGGCCCGGAGATATCCACACATCGCTCGTTTAAGCAGCATCGGACGCTCGGTGGAGGGCAGGGAGTTATGGGTGATGCGGATCACCAAGGAGCCTTTAACCGACATGCCGGGCAAACCCAAATTCAAGTACGTGGGCAACATGCACGGGGACGAGACGATCTCACGCCAGGTGTTGGTTTATCTGGTCGAGTATCTGCTGAGCAGCTACGGAGACAATCAGCGGGTCACCGAGCTCATCAACAGCACGGATATTTTTATCATGCCGAGCATGAACCCAGACGGCTTTGAGAAGTCGGTGGAGGGAGACTGTGGTGGCAGAGCAGGCGGCAGAAACAACGCCAGAAACCTCGACCTTAACAGGAACTTTCCGGACCAGTTCACGCAGATACACGTGAATGAAGCTGATATCCCCGAAAACACAGCCATGATGAAGTGGATCCTTGACAACAAGTAAGTAGCCTCACCCAGGTTTTGAACAAGATTTCAGTTCCTAATGTTCCTACCACTTTTCTAGAGTAAGCACAGCATAAATTACCAATCATAACTGTTCACTTCCAAATGGTTTCCAACTTCCTGTATAGGTGCACTACACAGAGTATAAAATACACTCCTGAACAAAATCTTAAAACCAGGGGAAACATTCCAAGTATTCACACTTCGCTCTGGTGGATCATAACCAGGTTGTAAGAACTGCTTCAAAATGTCAAAAGAAGA
>CM074958.1:9872418-9894220 GCA_037577455.1 Pangasius macronema
CTTGTTTCTTCTTTTGGCATTTTGAAGAAGTTCTTACAACCTGGTTACAATCCACCATTGCGAAGTGTGAATACTTGTAATAATTTCCCTGGTCTTAAGATTTTGTTCAGGACTGTATGTACACTACACAGTGTCCGCAGTGAGCCATACTGTATTTAGCCAATATGTTTACTGGATATACCAAACTTGTTTGAGTTTTCAAAAGTCTGAGTCCAGTGCACTGAGTTTGAGTAAAACCCAGATTCCGAAACCTGTAGCGTCTAAGACAAGTCCAGATTCCCAAACTGTAGAGTCTGAGAGAAGTCCAGATTCCCAGACTGTAAAGTCTGAGTCAAGTCCACATTCCTAAATTGCAGAGTCTGAGTCAACAGGTTTAAGGGTCTGACATCTCACACTCAACTCAGGTTTCGAGGTATAATAGGGTAGAACGTTGTAATTGATTGGATTGTCAGTGACCTAACTTGTGTTAGGGTGCTATCAGTGAAACCAGATTTCTATTTTTTTTTTTATAGAAAACATTTTAATAATTGTATACATTAACTGACATTTTTCTGCATGCAATTTTAGTTACTAACGTCCGGGTCTAAATGTGAGTCATAGGCTTTGTAGTCTGTATCAAGTTGCAAGTCAGATGTTTCTTGGCTGTACCGACCCCCCATTGACAGGCCGATTTAAAAGTCTGTTACCTTTGGTACAGGTTTGTCTTGTCTGGAAATTTGCATGGTGGAACCGTAGTGGCCAGTTACCCGTTTGATGACTCAGCCTGGCACACCTCCACTGGCGTCTACAGCAGCTCCCCCGACGACGCTCTCTTCCGCTACCTAGCACTAGTTTATGCCAAGAATCACCCGTAGTACTTCTGTCCCCTCGGGTTCACACTACCTCTTGAACTGCTCTGTAAGTTCCTACCGTAGTGATTACCACGGTCTTGGTACGATGTTCCAGGTAACTGCTGTCATTTACCTCACCAGTCAACTTGTTTAAAAAAAAAAAAAATCTTGCAGAAGTTTTTCATCAAAATTAAAGCCCTCAGATGTGGTCAGCCCATCTCTTTACTCTCACTCACAAATGACTGATTTTTATGTGTGACGGGAAACAGCAGAAAACAGCGAAAAATCTGGTTTTGACCAAAATTGAGTTTTTCTGCAAGTAGTGTCATCTGCATTTTAAGAAAACCTAAATATATTTTAACAAAACAACATATAAATATTTAATTTAGGCTTCTCTCTAACCTTGCCTTGGTGTTTATTATGTAGTGTAAGGAGCCAGTTTAACAAACGCAGCAGAAATGCAGTCAGTCTGACTAAAGAAGTCTAAAACCTTGCTAGTTAAATGTGCTTAGTTACATTCCAGAAAGAAACAGACATAAATGTAATCGGTTGAGTTTGTAATCAGTTGCCTGCGTGATACTCCTGCACCATTACATCATCAAAACAGAGAAGAGCGCTTACACATTCTGTAAAGATGTATCATCAACAAGCGTAAGAAGAAAATAACAAGAAAATGTTAGATTACAAATGTGGAGTTTTCACTGCGATTTTCTTGGGGGTAACCACATCTTAAAAAAAAAAAAAACTTTATTTCTGAGTGAAATAATGAACATGAACATGCAAAACTCCATAAATGCCCAACTTTCACCATATGAAAGGTTTTTCAAAACCACTAAACCTAAGCTATTTGATAGTCTGGTTTTAATTTTTGTGATTAATTTCTGGTGAATTGTTCTGTTAATCCTGCTACATTCCTTTCTTTTGATTGTAAAATGTTTTCTTTGTCTTCTTCTTGTAAGCGTTTGGCACGTTTGTCTTTTCCACATTCTTCTTCCGTACTTCCTTCCAAGGCTAATAGAAAAACTTTCAAAGAACTAGGGCAGATAACGACATTGCCAAGAGCTACTATATATGGCACAGAGGGCAAATCTGTTTATTATAGAAACACCGAGCAGTCTGGGCCTTAAGTTCTTTAGATTAGCAGCTCTGCCATAAAATAATGCGCTGTATATCTGTTTAGCTAGTGGAGTTCTTTGTTCTCAATCATTGGCAAAAGCACACTATTGGCCATGTTTTTTTTTTTTTTCCTGTTTGTTTGTTTTTTTTTAAAACCATCTTTGCTCTTAGCATTTCATAAGACAGTGTCTGATTATGCGTAATGTATTATTAGCTGTACCAGAAAGCAGAACCTGTGGGAGGACCTAACGTGTCACTGGTAATCCAAAACCCAGTATTTCTGGCATAGTTGTAGCGTCCTGCTGTGCTCCGATACCTTTCTTTATAAGCCATTGTAACATCAGTGTAAACCCAACATGCTCAAGCCATCACATCCCTCTCAGCACAGCAACCTGAGCTGCATTGTGTCCTGAAATCTGAGCCAATGGCCACCTTTTGCACCTGAATAGAGATTTCTTTGAATACTTCTGGCACCAGGATGTTATTCATTTGGAGCTGATGGGGCGTAGAAATGATTCCAGGTGTGTAGTCTAAGACCTGGAGCAACATGTACAGATCTGTTTGGTATGGCTACTGATCAAATTAAGATGCAGGCCACTTACTGAACGTCACGTGACACAGCACGCTTATGACTCTGTATGATATGAGCCATATTAATAGCCAGATGGCAAGAATTTCAATGAAGGAAGCTCGTAGGACTACACCATGTTCACGATACATCAGCTTTATGGCTTAGTCAAAATCATTTGTGCATACTGTACACAGTGAGCCTGTTCCCACTGCAGCCTCAGCTTTCTGTTCTTGGCTGACAGAAGTGGACTCCGACGTGGTCTTCTGCTGTTGTAGCCCATCTGCCTCAAGGCTTGACATGTGGTGCATTCTGAGATGCTTTTCTGCTCACCACAATTGTACAGAGTTGTTATCTGAGTTACTGTAGCCTTTCTGTCAGCTCGAACCAGTCTGGCCATTCTCTGTTAAGCCCTCTCATCAACAAGGCGTTTCCATTCGCATTACTGCCGCTCACTGGATGTTTGTTCTTTGTGTAAATTCTACAGACTGTTGTGTGTGAAAGTTCCAGGAAATCAGCAGCTATAGACTAGTTCGTTTGGTACCAACAAACAATCATGCCACGCTCAGAATCACTGAGAATCACTGAGATCACATTTTTCCCCACTCTGTTGGTTGATGTGAACATTACTCAGAGCTGCAGGCCTGTATCTGCGTGATTTTATGCATTGCACCGCTTCAACACGATCGGCTGATTCGATAATTACATGACTGAGTAAGTGTACAGGTGTTCCTAATAAAATGCTTGTGTGTGTATATTCATAGTCTTTTTAAAGTACATATTGAAGAATCTTTTATTTGCCCTTTGCACAGTTGATACATAGGAAACTGCACATTTGAAATTCTTGTGGTAGCTCCACTAACAAATACTGGACATATATAAACATATCTAAACAAAAATAAACATGTGCTATAATAGACAGATCATTGTTATCATTTGCAATTTGGTACTTGTTGATATTTGCATCTTTTTCTGCTTTGTAGTCCTTAGTTTCACATTTGTCGGCTGAACAGGCTTGTTTTGGGAGGCGTCTATTTCCAGAACCGGTATACAAAGACCATATAGCACATATAGTACAACGGCTTAGGAACAGAGAATCAGCCTTCCTTCAGTTCCTTACTGATATGAATGATAAATTAATGTGACGATTCACACGACGTGTGTAAAGGACACTCAGAAGTGTTCGGATTTCTGTATCGTATGGATTGTAGGAAATGGCATAAAGCGCTCCTGCAGTCTAAGCTGAATTTAGACTGATTGGATTGAAGGAGCTTGTTCATGAAATCCACATTTTCAGGCTGTAACACAAAGCATTATTTGCATCCTTGTCAACAAGGATCCTATGTGATGATGTAAAGCAAACATCAGGTGACTTGAGATGTGTGTTCTGCGCTTTGCGTATTGACATATAAATGTTTGATCTGCTGGAGAGAACACTGAGAAACAGAACTGTGCACAACACCCCAACTAAACTCGTTTACGTATTATTTTCTAAGTGCATTCCCATAAAGCTGACATTGACCTTTGTTAGCATTGCGCATTGTTCTTTAACACTGGGACTATTAAAACATGAGTTTTCCATCTGGAAAATGTAATGTCATTTTAGCTTATAATTAACTGGTTTAAGCTCTAAGACTACAGGAAGAAGTTAATAATAGAATATGTCAGCTCAGTTAAATTTGCTGCTTGTATCACGAACCTTAATCTGAATGTGCAGGAAATCATAAAGCAGAATGAACCCCAACCCTTTATTCACAATCACATTAACACATCAACATTATATACTATCAAACACTCTCAAAAAATGTCTAAAACAGAATAGTTAACGTAGCAGACAAGGGTGTTGTCTAGATTTGGTTTTTATGTCTCTTTGTGACTGATTAATCCAGAGATATTGCTGGGTGTGGGTTTTATTAGGTAACAGAAGAACAGTGCATTCAACCATCTTATCCCATGTTCTAAACGTCTGCTCGAGATGTGTAAAGTAGGTCTGAGAGCGGATTCAGTTTGCAGGGTCAGCCGAGAGGAATGTGGAAAGACCAGGAAGTGGTAGAGTCATATGTGTAAGCGTGGTTTTTATGAGCTCATTGTTTGCTTGCAGGGTTGATATAATATAATCCACCAATCAAGTGCGCTGGACTGAAAGCTGTTGTCTGCACGCTGATTTATGATACATCACTGTATAGAGGACAACCTATTCATCCACACGTCTATAAATTTGTAGCTCTTGTAGATATAACCTGAGGTCCATTACGGAATGATTCGAGGTAGGTAGGAAGGTAGGTAAAAAGGTATGGTGAATAGGATATGTCCCAGTGCCCACTCGGAGCTCTCTATCCCAGGGCACTCCAACCAATCACACACACATTACAGATAAACTGGGAATGCCAATCGGCCTACAATGCATGTCTTTGGACCCCGACCCCGACCCCGGAGACGTGAGGCAAACGTTCTAACCACTGAGCCACCGTGCTCCCCTGCTTATTACACTCATAATACTAAAACTGATTATCTTATGTATATCGTTTTAGATATGAATCATATTAAAACCCATTGTGAAAGCTCAGAGTTTACCACATTGTTATTTGGCATGTGATGACTTGGCACTTTTGTCAATTAATTGAGATGTAAACCCACTAGTCAGATGGATTAAAGCTGCAAAAGGAGATCACCTTTTCTTCTGCACCAGTTCTACATTATTTTTTTTCTTAGCTCATGAGCTTTTTGTTCGTCTTTCCCAGCTCCCAGTGTCCTTGCACATTTTTAGGCCAGGATGAGTGATGTTTAATTTGTGGTCAGACATTCTGTTAGGCATCACTTTTTCAACCAAAACAAACGCAGAGACAAAAAAAGGACGCAATAAAAGATAAGAGCATCCAGTAGAAATTCATTGCGAATTGAAATTGACGGCAGTAAATTGTAGTTGGTTGACATGAACAAACCATGAACTTCAGCTTTAATAAACAACAAGTTAACAAGTATTAACGAAGTAACTAATACGTTTGTTATTGATTTAAAAAAATAATAATAATAATAAACAAAATATGCCAAATAATCAGTGTTCATACCAGTAAGGAATTTACATAAAGTCCACAATGGCCAATGTGACAAAAACTGACGGTTTTTCTGGTTGTTTAAAAATTCAGCACTGAGGCTGAAAAGCAAGTCGCAGCATTTACACCTGAAGCCCAGCGTTCAGTAAATTCCCAACATTTAGAACAAGCTGAATTTTATTTAGGCTAATTTATGCAGACTCTATTTTTAGTCATGAACTGAATAAACATTAAACAAATGCATGTGTATTTCATTAACATTTAATCATTAATTCAGTGAAAGCTTGTGTTAACTTGCTTCATAACTGTAACGTTAAGGAATAATGCCTCACAGGCTGTGCTGTTAATCAGCAACAGGGCGAGGTGATGTGGTGGTAAGGGCGGTGGTAGCTCAGTGGTTAAGGTGTTGGCCTACTGCTCAGAAGGTCATGAGTTCAAATCCTGGCGCTGCCACTGCTGACCCCTTGAGCAAGGCCCTTAACCCCTAAGACGGGTCCACATATTTTTACTGGACTTTTTGACATTCAGTGAGACCTATTCACACAGACGGTTTACGTCATTTTACTAATGGGGGCTGACATGAACAGGCCTGAAGTTGATTATCTACCGATAAGTGTTTTATTCCTCTTATACCACAGCATTTTGTAAGCGCTAACCATTTTATTAATTTAAAACAGTCTTTGAAGTGCAGCTTTATCTGAAGAATCTGAAATCTTACAGCTTTTATTTCTGAGTGTTACAAAGCACTGATACTGGAGACTCCTTCACACTTTAAACAGGGTTTTAAATCTCTTTAGAGTGTTTGTCATACAAGTCCCTGTGAAAGTTGTTACTACAGAAATGATAACGATCAGAACGAACGTGTTAATATACGTGATTTGTGTTGGAGCCAGCACGACTGTCAGAGCTGCTGTTACAGGAAATAAATCAACACCTTCCGACCAATCAGAATAAACTGTGGTTAAGAGTTTATTAATGCTGAAGTGTATGGATTGTTAATGAAAACTAATTCAGTAACTAATGTTACTTAAGCATTGAAAAAGATTATTTAGAGTGTTAGTGTTTAGACGAAATCTCTAAAGACTCTGATACCGACAATAACACTACTACACAAATCTATTTTGCACATTCTGGCATCTAGACATCGAGCGATATCTTTAGCTTGTCTTATGTATTTGAGTTGTTGGACTGAAATTCTAGATTCTTGTAACTTATACTTTGCAGGGCTAGTGAAAGGGAAGAGGGAAGAATTTCCCAACTCTGTTTGTAAGGAGTTGGGTTTCTTGTGTGTGTTTAACGAGGTTTCAACTCCCATTGCCAAGGTAGCCCCTCGCCCGAGGCATCTCATTTGAGAGAGGATTACTCACTGAACACTTGGTGGCCGAGTTCCACTGCATAATCTCACTGTTTACTGAATGCGCGATGCGATCACTGCCTGCTCTTGTAGTACTTTGTGCCATGACGTCAGTCTTTAAATCATTTGAAAGTGGGTTAGGTGGGTTTGCATTTCAGCATCTTTTTTTGTTTTCCCCACAGACAACTCCCATTACTGCGTGTGGTGACATCAGTCGTATACAGTTATCTATTGTATTTCTTCACAGGAGGAATGCAGGACTACAATTATTTAAAAGGGAACTGCTTGGAAATCACCATGGAGCTGAGTTGCTGCAAGTATCCTCGCGCTTTGGAGTTAGCAACAGAGTGGGAGAACAACCGAGAGTCTCTGCTGGCTTACATGGAGCAGGTGCAATCATTTACGCATTGAGTTATAACCAAGCATGCATCTGCGTACGTGTGTGATATTGACTAATCTTGATCTTATTTCAGGTTCACATTGGTGTGCGAGGTTTTGTTCGAGAAGCCAGAACCGGCGCTTCTCTTTCTGATGCAGTTATCTTGGTGGCAGGCATTAACCACAACATAACCACTGGTCACTTTGGTGACTATTACAGGCTTCTGCTGCCGGGAACCTACAATATCACAGCTGTAGCCTCTGGGTAAGCCTCTGACCAATCACGATGAAGCATCAGACTGGCACAAAACTAGATATACAACTTCTTTTTTCAGAGCTTTCATTCATGTTCTGTTTTTGTTGTTCATTGATCACGATGTGTACATATATGAGTTATTTCGCCGTCACAACACCCTAATTTCACGTCAGAAAGTTTTCCATAAAGTATTAAAGAAGTTCCTTAGCTTGTTTATTCTGCTTAAGGTTCATGGGCGATTATGGCTGTATGTACTAAGGCTGGCAAAATTGTACTCAAATATTTAAAAGTCTAACATTCAAAAAGTCAGACTACATATTCTACAAGTCAAACTACTTTGGTAAGTCGAAAAGTTAAATAAAAAAAAGTTAGAAATTTGTGTCTTGTTTAAGATCACATGTTTTACTTCTACACAAATGGTTCTTATTAGTTTTAATTCTATATCTATAACAAATGCCATGATGGTATGTTACCATAGAGAATGAATATAAGATGTTTAAGGTTTGCCCTTATTGTTTTTTCAAGAGCTTATGTATATTTAAAAAAAAAAACTTGATCATAAAGGCAGATGTTCAACATATTTTGCTAGATTTCTTAAGATCCGTGCCAAATACATTAATTTGGATAAATCCATAAAACCAGATCATATGAAAAGTTTCTTATGAATTAATGGAATGCAAACGCAGAGTGTAGATCTAGTGCTAATGTTTATTCTGTCTGAGTCAATATAAGTAATTCAAATTTGAATGCAATTTTTAAAGGAACATGGCAGCCCTAACACACATCTTTGTAAATACTTCCCTTGAAATGTTTCCATATTTGTCATACACTGTACACACATTGTTTGGAATAATGTTTCCGTGTTTGCTCTCCTTGTGTGGTTTAGGTACGTGCCAATGACTGTGACTGGTGTGCAAGTAACTGAAGGCAAAGCTAGAGAACTCAACTTCACACTAGCACCTCCGAGTAATGAGAGTGTGAGCCACACAACCACTTTGTCTACTACACCCTCTACCACCCCTATAACCAATAGCAGTCATACCAGCTCCAGCGTGCCTAGCGACAGCACAGTGGTTACAAATGTGTCTTCAACCAGCTCTGCGCCAGCGCCGCAGCCGCAGCAGCCTCAGGAGTTCCGCCATCACCACAATAGCGACATGGAGCTCTTCCTGCAGAGATTCAGCACTAAGTATCCCTCCATCACACGTCTCTACTCCATCGGCAAGTCCATTCAGGGCCGTTTGCTTTGGGTCATGGAGATCTCTGATAACCCGGGCGACCACGAGCAAGGTGCTGCGTTTCTTTACTTCTCATTAAATAACGTTAAATACGAATACTTTCTCATAACATGCGTGTCAACCAGGTGTAAGGTCTACATTATATATTGAAATGATTTAATGCTTCCTTCAGGTGAACCAGAGTTTAAGTATATTGCTAACATGCACGGCAATGAGGTGGTGGGACGAGAGCTGCTTCTGAACCTGATAGAGTACCTGTGCCGTAACTATGGCAGCGACCCTGAGGTCACGCAGCTTGTCAACAACACCCGCATCCACATCATGCCCTCCATGAACCCAGATGGCTATGAAATTGCGCAAGAGGGTGAGGAATAGTTTAAAACTCACCTTTTAACCTGAAAAAAATGTTACCTTGTATGATTTTAATGGGACTGTAATCTGATGCTTAGCATCTCTGTTTTCTTCTTAAGCATTACAAAGCTTACTTATATGATTTGCCCGTAATTCGATATAATAAAAATGTGTGATCTTTCACAGGAGATGTCAGTGGCTACCAGGGGCGTAATAACAGCAACAACTACGACCTAAACCGCAATTTTCCTGACCAGTTCCAAACCATTACTGATCCCAGACAGCCAGAGACCATAGCAGTGATGAACTGGGCTAAAAGCTACCCGTTTGTGCTGTCGGCTAACCTGCACGGAGGTAGATATCAATTTATCAAGGTTATCAAGTTCCTGGATAGGTGAACTATGATATTGCAACAAGTACACGTACATTCCTGTGTTTGTGTCTTTTTAGGCTCTCTGGTGGTAAATTACCCTTATGACGATAATCCAGAGGGCGTCAGTAGATACAGCGGGTCTCCAGACAATGCCGTGTTTAAGATGGTCGCCCTTGCTTACTCGCAGGTGAGTGGGATCTATTCCTGTAGATCTTGTTCCCCAATTCCAAGTCCACTCATTAATCTATTAACTCATTATCTGGATGAATTGGCACAAAAGTCTTTTCTTGTGTTTTAGGAAAATCCACTCATGTATAAAGGACACCCTTGTAGAGATGTGAACGAATACCCAGACGAATACTTTAGGGATGGTATTACTAATGGAGCTGCTTGGTACAATGTGCCCGGTAAGTGGCGGAATACAGAGACGTAATGCACATCAGAAAGGTTTAAGGAAGTAAGTAGCTCCAGAACTATCCTGAACCAGAACCACACAGTTCCTGAACGAGTTTCAGGATAAACGACTGCGACTATTATATACACTCACAGGCTACTTTAATAGGAACACTTGGACCTGTTTGGAAAATGATTTCACTGTAGTTTTATAAGTGCATTTTCACTGCAGGAGTTCATTCAGGAATCCGGGAATTTTTTTTCGGGATTTTCAGATTTCAGATTTCCACCTAAGGCACCAGGGCTGATTTTTAGTTCCTGCTCCACAGTAGGTAGCCTCAAGGTTTTGACATGTTATTAGTTCTGAGATGCTTTTCTTCTCACCACGGTTGTAGAGAGTTACTGTAGCTTTCCCGTCAGCTTTAAACGGTATGGTCATTCTCCTCTGTCCTCTCTCCTTTCTGCTCGTAGAACCACCTCTCGCTTTGGTTTTTCACACCATTCTTTTTAAACTCTAGAAACCATTGTGTGTGAAAATCCCAGGAGATCAGCAGTTTCTGTGACTGAGATCACATTTTTCCCTCATTCTGATGGAACATTAACTGAAGCTCTTGACCTGTATCTGCATGATTTTCTGCAGATACATGCGCACTGCTGCCACACGATTGGCTGATTAGATAATTACATGAATGAGAAGGGGTACATGTGTTCCTATTAAAGTGGCCAGTGGGTGTACAGAAGTACCTGCTGTACTGAAACGTTTTCTGGAATGACTGCCCAGGAACTAAAAATAGCCCTGGTTCCTTCCATGAAATTCTGGAAAGTTCCTAGAATTGTGAAAAAGTTTTCTGGATTTCTGAAAAGACTCTTGCAGTGAAAATGCACCAATACATTTTTTTTCCAAAGAAAATTTCGTCAATGTGAAAATACAAGGCACATATTTAGAATGAAACATAAGCATAGATGCATGTAGGCTGAAAAAGGAAGCCAGGTTTTCTTCAGCAATAATAATAAGCCTGTGTGAGTGAGCTTTTGTTGTGTGTGTCTCTGGTAGGTGGTATGCAGGACTGGAACTATGTCAACACTAACTGCTTCGAGGTGACTATAGAGCTGGGCTGTGTGAAGTATCCTCCAGCGCAGGAGCTGCCGCAGTATTGGGAGCACAACCGGAGATCCCTGCTGCAGTTCATTCACCAGGTTCATCCCTCTTTATCTGTCTGTTTCTCTCATTGTTTCCACACCTCTTTCATCCTTTCTCTCTCTTACTCTTTTCTGCTTGTATTCAGCACACTTAGAGCAACTGTCTTGTATTTCTATTCATATTCTGTAGGTCCACAGAGGAGTGAAGGGGATGGTGACTGACAGTAAGGATGGGACTGGTATCCCCAATGCCACCATCGCTGTAGAAGGCATCGACCACCCCATCACCACCAACAGAGCTGGAGATTACTGGCGTCTGCTTGTACCTGGAACATACCACCTAACTGCCTCCGCTCAAGGGTAAGCTGCCCAACTGCACTGGTTAGATTTTTTTATACCACAGTGTGTTTGAATCTGATTGGTCAGAAGGTTGACTTGTATGATGACTTGTATAGCGGATGCGCCACAATAATCTAAACCTCATAATAAAGTTTTCTTTTAATTGTTTTTTATTTAACAAAGAAAACTCTTGATATGCTGAGGTGTAAGAAGGTTATTAATCATTTATGGAAGGAGTCTCAGGTGTCAGCACAGTAACTGTCAGTATGTAGTCAGTAAGGACATGACAACATGACAAGGTTTTTTTTTTTTTTTTTTTTTTTTTAATTTTGTTAATGAGGAAGGAAATAGAGAGACTGTTTATAGCTGTTACACCATAACTAATAACAGGAACTAACTTCTCTCATGGATGTTATACTACATAAAATGTAACTGTAAACGGTTAAAGGTATGCTGTGCCGTTCATTATCATTAATAAATAAAAATTGTAAGTGTTGGCAAATTGCTGTGGAATAAGAGGAATAAAACATATCGGGGCATGCTGTTATTGGAAAATAATCAACTTCAGGGTTGATTGTTGTCCTATAACAGCACACTCACGCTGTGTTTTATTATTTATATATGATATGTCAGCATTCCCTATCTTTTAAATTGAGAATAGACATTTTGTAGAAACATTTCGACATATAAACATAACGGATACAGCTGCTTTTCTGTTGTCCTGAATACAAACTGTTTAGGCACATTTGGCCTTTTTTTATCATTTCAATCCATTTTCCTGCGATTAAAATGGATAACATGAAATAGTTTGATTGTGAATTTAAACCTCTCTTATTCTATTCACAATCTGTCCAGCTACAAGTCTGTAGTCACGTACGCCACCGTGCCTGATGGTGATGCAGAGATTGTGGATTTTAAGCTGACGCGCATACGGAGTGACATGAGCAGCCCTGCTGTCCACCCAGACTCCAGTGAGGAGGAGTTCCAGAGCTTCATCAAGCAGCTCTCAGTGGGCCCTGGACTGGACCAGCTCATCCAGAACACGGCCACCACCAGCAGCTTCCGCTATCGTGGCTACAAGGAGATGTCTGAGTTCCTGCGAAGCCTCAACCTCAACTTCCCCAAGATCACTTCTCTACGCAGGTACTGGTCTCTTACATCGAATCATAACAGCTGACTGTATAAAAAAAACAAAAACTATGAAAAGTATCAAAACGCTATAGCCTATGGCTTTTAATATCAATAATCATAGTCTTAGTTTAAATGCTAATATGAATGCATGATGAGTCCAAAGTCAGAGGATCTTGGCTTGTGGAGACAAGCCAGTACTGAAGCCTATCCTGTTTGTCCTAAAAACAAAACAAAACACATCTTCTGCCAACTCACTCCTTTAGGAGGATGAATATTATGTCTGTATGCAGCTGGTGAATAATGTTTGAGCTTCTCTGTCTCAGCTAAGATCACAGTGTACTTAAAAATAAGAAGCACATGACCTCAGGGAAGATTCTGAATATGTGGTAAGGAATGCAAACTGCATATTTACAGCTGTTGCAGATTATGCTAAGATGACATATTTTGCAAGTCAGTTGCAAAATTGCTTGCTGTTAAAGATGTTCTTGAGCAATTTGAGCAGCTGTTGCCAGTGGTGAGTGTGTGTTCCTGTTCCTCAGATCTGATGGGTTTGTAATCTCTGGAACATGTCAATGTGTGCCATTTGTAGAACAAGGCCAAATGACTACGCAGTCTGGTTTCATGCTGCAACCAAAATGACCTACCATGATTAGACAAGAGCATTCAGGGAGATATGGGCAAATGGAAACAATACAGGAGACAATAGTGGAACCTAAAACTAAATAAGACTACAAGGCTAAGACCTAATTTCACTTCCCTGTAATTTTCCAGTCTGATTACAGGCCACTCTTTTCAGCAGTGTTTTAGTTTCTTTTTCACAAGCACAGATTCAGAGCAGTGACCTTGTTTTATTCTGTCTAGCCTTGGTCAGAGTTTGGAGTTCAGAACCATCTGGGCCCTGGAGATCTCCAACACCCCTGAGGTGCCAGAGCCATCCAAGCCCAAGATCCGATTTGTGGCTGGCATCCATGGCAATGCACCAGTGGGCACGGAGCTGCTGCTGGAGTTTGCTGCTTATCTGTGTATCAACTATGGCAAGAATGCCGCCATTACCAGGGTGAGACTGTCTCATCTTGGCTTGTCAGTGCCTAAAAATTATAACTTGTTTGTCTCAATCCTTTTGGTCGACATGAGTAGGGGAAACTCCACTAAGGCAGTTCATTTCACACAATACAATGATACAATTCTTTTCTCCTACTTTTCTAACAAAATATGTATGCCACTTTTTCTCTCTTGCCCCTTAGTTAATCAACGAGACAAGAATCGTTATCCTTCCTTCCATTAACCCAGACGGTCGTGAGCTCGCTAAGGAAAGAGAGTGCTCCTCCACTGTGGGTATGACCAATGCATATGGGAAAGACCTCGACACTGATTTCTTTGGTAAGCATTTGTGAAATTTTCACACATTTTTATTGCAAACAACCAGTAAGACCAGCCTTTACTGCTAACACAGCAAGACTTACTGCTAACTGGGTGGTACTGTGGTGCAAGCCTAAGTTCTTTTTACTGTCTGTGTGGACATGCATGTAGGTTTCCTCTGGGTTCTCCAGTTTCCTCCCACCTCCCAAGCACATGCCGGTTGGATTGGCTATGCTAAATTGCCCCTAGGTGTGAATGAGTATGTGAATGTGTGTGTATGGTGTCCTGCATGGCCAGTGTTCCTGGGATAGACTCAGGATCCACTGTGACCCAAACCAGGATTCAGCAGTGTGAAGACTTCTGGCTGGCTTCTTCACAATTCTCAGCTATGGGACTTTAAAGAACATCTGTGTTTACGTTTTAGAATTTATTAAGATCCCTAGATTCAGCACATGTCATGAATAGTATAGAGATTGTAATGCAGATTTGGTGTTTTATAGGTAATGCATCCCAGCGCTCCACAGAAGCTCAGCCTGAGACTCGTGCTGTGATGGATCTGATACAGGAGAAGGGCTTCGCTCTGTCAGTGGCGCTGGACGGAGGCTCTGTACTGGTTACCTACCCCTATGACAAACCAGTTCAACCAGGTCTCCTTTCTCTTTTCTAAGATCCGGGAATACAATTGCTTTCAACGGTGGCAGCTCATGGACAATTTTGGCAAGGTTTCAATTTTTGTTGTTTTCTTCCAGTTGAAAATGAGAGTACCCTGAGGTATCTGGCTACCGTGTATGCCAACAACCATCCCACAATGCATTTAGGAGACACTGGATGCACAAACAATGGCCAGAGTATGTGAGCTGCTTTACACTGCTTCTTACACTGTAAATAAATGTAGATTAAGCTGGTGTTGTGTTTGTACAACTTTTCACAGTGACGAAATCACAAAGTGATGAGAAGCTTTCATATAGTAGAGAGCTTACACTAAAAATGTTCTGTGTTTAAATATATAAACAAGCTCTCTTTCAATGACGCATTTAATTTCAGTGGGAAACATCCCTGATGGAGTGTTGCGGGCAGCCGAGAAACACAGTCACATGGGCAGCATGAAGGTAAATGATACTGCAGCCTTTTCAGAAATTATAGACCTTGTGTAATTTACTTCCAGAATTAATCTAATACACTTGCTCAGTCTTGTTTAAGTTGGTAAACAGGGTGCAGTACAAGAATATAGAATACAATGGATGTCATAAGAGGATTAAAACCCATATATAAATAAAACAGAAAATTCCCCACTGCCATAGAATAAGGCATTTCCACAGAATAACGTTAAAAACAAAAGCCAGGTTTGGGCTCCTCTTCTTGTCTAGTCCTGTGGTTGTCAAAGTGTCGACCTCTAGGTGGGTGTGAAGAACAGCCAGGAGGTCTGCAATTTTATTTTAATTTAACATAGTGATACATCCATAGTGTTGCTCTGTTGATCTATCAACATCTACTGTTTTTATAAAGTCAACCTAACTGACTGATCCCTTGCACAAAAGTAAAAAAAAAAACTATCAAGTAAATAATGAAAAGGTGTGATTTAATATGATGTAAAAATCATAAATCTACACTTTAACACAGTTTAGTTGGTTTGAGCTCTGTGGGTGAAACATTCAGACTTAAATTTCTCTATTGGCACCAATAAATAAATAAATATGGAACATATTTGTAATGTGCTTAATATGTGTACTTTAACTATATTTCTGGAATAAATATGAAGAGTGTCCATGGATTTTTTTTAACAATATAAGGAGGTTGGGTGCTAAAATCTTGAGAGTTCATGCAAGTCAGACTGGGAGGGTGGGACGTGGTCTATGATACATTTCCTGGCTACAGCCAGGAAGCCACTTATCACTGTTTCCTGATTGGATGTGATGTTCCTGAATGTTGTACCCACAACCAAAACAAAGGCAGTGTGATACACAACACACCTCTGACTCATGCAAGTTTGCCTACTCACTCAGTTTGTTGATATTCAACACCGAGGCAAGGCTGAAGGTAATGTTCATGGGTCAGTCAGATCCGAGATATGGGAGAGTTGTGAAAAAAACATGGCCTTGCTCATAAAGAACTTGTAAAATGTCACTTGGCAGACTCCCCAGTGAAGTGGCGGAAGTTCTTCGGACCATTCCTGAAATATAGAGTGTATTTCTGTTCAGGATGTTTCTATTTAACTTCCTTGTGATGCCTAACTGCTAAGTGGTTGCGTTACAGGACTTCAGTGTGGAATTTGGTCACTGTCCTGAGATTACAGTATACACCAGCTGTTGCCTGTTCCCCCCAGCTGAACAGCTGCCCACCCTTTGGACTGAGAACAGGAAGTCGTTGCTCAGCATGCTGGTAGAGGTCAGTTAGTTTCTTCCTTCTGTCCATAATCCACTGCTCTGTCTCGAAATATCATAGATGGATCCTACTTACATTCTTACACACTGCCTGCCCGCTATATGGAGAAATGGATGGATCATAAAACGTGTCGTTCTTTGTTAAGACTGTAAGCTTTTTTGGCTTCAACTGTCTCTTCAATTTCGTTCTTTTCTTGTAGGTGCACAAAGGAGTCCGTGGAATCACAAAGGACAAGAGTGGCAAGCCCATCGTGGGAGCGATGATTGTGCTGAATGGTGGCGTGCGAGTGTTCACCAGTGAGGGAGGATACTTCCATGCCTTGCTGGCTCCAGGATCACACAGCATTGAAGCAGTAGCGGAGGGATATCAACAGCAACGGCAGAAGGTTTGAGAATTCCCATGAAAACTAGGAATGCACTGATCCGATATAGAGTATCAGTATCACTCTGATATTGGCCTGAAACTCTGAATGACTATAGGATTAGGATAGAAGTATTTTCTTTTCCTTTCCACTGTGGGATGTTGATTGTCAAAACACACATATTGCGTGCAAAACAGGACATGTGACTCATCGTGACTGTTCTGCAAAAACTCAGCAAAGATGTAAAGATGTTTTGCTGTGTTGTAATATCAGTGTCAGATGAGTATTGAGCAAGGATGAGCAAAATTCCGAAATAATTATAGACAATCTGTTTTTGCATTAGAACAAATGCCTTTGGTGTGTGTGTGTGTGTGTGTGTGTGTGTGTGTGTGTGTGTGTGTGGTACTGTCATACTCTTTGTCACTCATAACTTTCATGAAGTTTAGCAGTAGGTCTACAGGCTGAAATATAGCTCATGTGCTGTTTAGATTATGGGCATACACTGCAAAACAAAGCATGGATATTGTTTTTGTTGTGCTTATGGACATGTGCGGCACACAGCAGAAGTAGAAACAGAAAAATACGCCCCATATGTGTGTCAGATGCTCATGCTGCATTTCGTGTATATCATGTCGGATGCCTGGGCGCAAGTTCCTCTTCCGCCTCTAATGGAGTTAGTGAATTACACTGGAACTGGAATCCAATAAAGGTTTGACCGGCGAGCTGAATTCAACCAGCTGCAGGTCCAGATGCAGTTTGGTGGGGGGGGAGTTTATCCATGCATAGTACACATAAAATTCTGAGCATGTTGTATCTAAACGTATATGCTTTTTATAATTAGTCAATGATTGTTATCCTTTTGCCTCCTCCAGGTGATTGTCTCATCATATGAGGCAGCGAGCTCCATCGTTATTGAGTTTGATATGGACAACCGTATCTTCGGTTTACCGCGAGAGCTTGTGGTGGCATCTGCAGGTAAGATAGCAGGGAACGCTGATTTGAATAGCTCTAAATGATGAGGGAACATTGATAAGGGCATCTCAAAACATAATGGAAGGCAGGAAGACATTTGTTTGTGAGGTTTAACATTCAGACAGGTCTTTTGCTGGTTGAATGTTGCATCAAGCTGCGTCTGGACCTTCTGCTGTCATCTCATATGCTGGAACGATGTGTGTTTTCTTCTTCAGCTGCAGCTATGACGGCTCTGGCCATCACCGCCTGCATCATCTGGTGCGTGTGCTCAGCCAAGTCCAACAGACAGAAGGACGGCTTTCACCGTCTGCGCCAGCACCGGGACGACTATGAAGACGAGATCCGGCTCACGTCCATGGGCTCCAAGAAGTCCCTGCTGAGCCACGAGTTCCAGGACGAGAGTGAAAGCGAAGAAGACACTCTGTACGCCAACAAACTCTGATATTTAACTCTCCTACAATGCTCACATCCTACTTTGCCACCCTACTGGAAAGTCTGAGAGAGACAGAAGACCAAGGTTTAACCGGTCTCTGTGCAAACCAGCAGGGGGTGCTCGACTCACAGGCCCGTCTGCACAGACTGCCATGAAATCCATCCCAGGATGCACTTTACTGGCCTAGTGAGACGGTCGACTGTTTCACATGTTAATGTATGCAACCTTACAATCCGCTCTCAACCAATATGCTATTTATTTGACCTAAATTATGCTTGTTTATAGTGTGGAAATATTCTGCACAACTCTTACAGTCAGTACATCACTAACTCGGTTGCCCACATGAACAAAAACTCAGCAGGATTACTAAACACAGTGCCTTGTTTGATTAGCCTGAGCCATTGCTGCCTGTTGGCTATCGCTGGGGTGTGAAGATCAGTGTGTGTGTGTAAGTTAAGTTCTCCTCTTGGAAGCACTCAGTTTGCGGGCTGTAATCAGGAGTCTAATTATTACTACTTTATTTAATTCACATTGTCCCACACAGTATGTGACCAAGTATGTACATAAATCATCTTAGAGTAGAAGTGCTGCTTATGATTTCTAATACTGAGATCAGTTATGGGTGAATATGAGCCTCAATCAAAACCCCAGTGCTTTAGAAAAGAAATTCTTTTCTCAGATTCTTCAGAAAGAATGATTTTTGTTTGTCAGTGGCTATACTTTTATAGTGCTTTTCTACTGGACCGTGCAGTTTTCTGTATGATGCTACATTTTGTCATGGTTTTCATTTCAAGGTTAGCTGTACTGTAACTGAATACTTACCCTTCTTTCTAGAGAAGTAGGTGAATCCAGCAGACATGTGGGTGAAGTTTAAAGTCGTCCAGACCAGTGTTTGGTCAAACAAGATTGTCACTCGAGTCAGAAAACCTGCTCAGATTCAGGTGGCAGTAATAGTTTACTGTTGGATTCATTTTATTCATACACCCATGGTAATGATGTCTTGTAGCATGGTATTTAGTGCACTATTTGTAAGGAATAAAAGATGACAGGGCTCACTTCCTGAAATGTTTTATTCCTCTTATACCAGCCACCAGTCTGCCAAAAATTTCTTACTTTATTAATGAATGACATGTTGTGCATTTTAACTGTTTATTGTTCCATTTAATATTGTGGAACATCCACTACACAAGTTGTAAAAAAAAAACAACTTCCTGTTGTCATTTCTTTATCGCAGCTATAAACAGTTGTTCTTTCACCAGCCTCTCTTTTTTTCCTCTCTCTTGAATTTAGGACAAAACAAAACACAACTTGTTGTGTTACAGCAAAACTGGAAAGTGCAAACTTGTTTATCCTGAAGACTTTCCTGTGGTGGAGACTCTTTCCAGAAATGTTAAATCTTTCAGAAAGCTTCACCACACTTTTATTATACATATCATACATATTTTTTTTGAATCAGTGGCTTAATGGTTAGCACATTTGCCTTGGACCTCTGGGGTTGGGGGTTTGAATCTCGCCTCCGTCCCATGTGCGTGGAGTTTGCATTCTCTCCCCGTGCTTTGGGGGTTTCCTCCATGTACCCTGGTTTCCTCCCCCAGTCCAAAGACATGTGTTGTAGGCTGACTGGCATTTCCAAATTGTCTATAGTGTGTGAATGGGTGTGTGTACTTGTGCCCTGTGATGGGTCAGCACCCCGTCCAGGGTGCCATCCACCTTGTGCCCCAAGTCAACTGGGATAGGCTCCAGGTTACCCACAACGCTCTGTAGGATAGGCGGTGCAGAGATGGATGGATTATGTAGATTGTCTGCCATACAAGTCTTTCTGTTTTCACTAAGAGTAACGTATTGTGACAGTTGGCTCCCTTAATTCATGCAGTCTAACAGATTGCTGTTTTGTGCCCAATACGAGCCCAGTGAGGTAACCAAATCCATTTTTTTTCTCTCTACAAAGAAAAACAAAGATTTACAAAGAGAATCAGTGTGTCAATTTTGTGTAGCATTTTGTGTAGTATAGTTGGTCACAGAATGAGTACTTTATAAGTCGACAACTCGTGGCCTTCACTGCACTTTCACACAAAAGTGTTTTTCAAGGATTCTTAGTTACAACTTGAACCTTCTCTGCTTTTGACCTAGAAGAGTGAAACACTCTAAGCCCCATCCCACAACCTCCGGAGAAGTCCTCCTACTTTCCCGTGTGCTGTTATGTGAATTACTAACCACGCTGTCCAGTGGAAAAACACTATTAAATAGCCAAGTTTCCTGAGTCAGTTGTCAGTTTGTTGAACGTAGTTTCATACTGTAGTGTAATATTCAATCACAGTGGTGTGAATATTTGGCTTGCCAAGTAATTTTTTCCCAATGTAGAATGTAGAATGTGTTGGATATGTGTACAAAGATAGACTTATTAATAAATTAAACCTCGTCTGAAAGGTTTATCAAGCCACAGCCAAGTAGTGTGTTGATCACTTTGAAGTTCTCGGATAATCCAGATGTTTTGAGAATAAAGGAGGATATAAACATTTTCACATTTCCAACAGTGACTTAAATAAGCTTGCTCTCAAAAGTTGTTTGTTCTGATTTGTCCTAATTTCAGATAAATCACTTTTTCAGTCTGCTTTTTTTTTTTTTTTTTTTTTACTGGTGCTTGTGTGTAAACTGAATATTTGAAATCACTCAAATTACACATTATTTAAATTTACACCATGACTGAGTAACAATAGTCTTTGGGTTTCATCAAACCAAATGGTCACTTAGAAGTTTTTATCCATTTGACAGTGGCTTTGCTATGTCACTTACTGCCAGTTATCATCCAGTGATTATAAAATGCCATTACAATTTCACATTTCTACTGAGTGCAGAATGAATTTGAATAAATACAAAGCACATGCAAAAGAATGGATATTAGCCATGTATCTCAGTGTTAAAGTGTTTAAGTAATCAGGGTAACCTTCTTCCTTGAACTGCCTCCACTCTTGTAATTTATATGTTATAGTGATTATTAGGAAATATCTAAGGATGAACCTAAGAAGCATGTAGATTGCTTTTAGTTAAAATTGACACTTTTTTTTATTTTGTCATTTGGTGTTTCCACTACTTACGTCAATCTTCTACACTGTTAATGAATTATTGAACTGAATGTGTACTGAACATATCAAACCAGCTGAGCTGACTGTGTGATGATGAATACAGACACATGCTTCTCATTAAACTCGTTTGAGGCTCATTTCCTGTTGCTTTAGCACACTAAACATAAAACTCATCCTGTGTGTCAAAGTTTCATTTACTATTCATTAAAGGTAAAGTCTAATCTGATGGCTTGATTCTGATGCTTGAGTGTAAATGACTTGGTGTATTTGAACAAACATGTATAGCTTTTGGATGTATTGGTCGTGCAGTTGTATATTTTTTTCCCTTTTGATACAAAAGTGATTGTAGATAATTGATGTCACTTGTGTGTAAATGATGTGCAGTTTAAATGAGCAGTGACACATGATGGTGCAGAGTTAAACCTGTCTTTATATCTGGTGTTTGAATGACAGGCAGATTAAATAAAATGGACTAAGCCTGGAATAAATGTGTGGCTGAAAATACAATTTCATACATACATACATACATACATACGTCCATATAGTACTATGGAGGATGGAGATTGACTAATTAAAAATATTTAAATTATTAGTAATTCGAAGTCTTCTTCTTCTTCTTTTTTCGGCTTTTCCCTTCAGGGGTCGCCACAGCGAATCATCGCTCTCCACCTATCCCTATCTTCTGCATCCTC
>CM074958.1:9913368-9937224 GCA_037577455.1 Pangasius macronema
TTGTGCACTGGTTCTGATAAATGCCTCTTTTCAGAGTGGTTTGCTTTTATCCTATAGACAGCTCTCTGGTTTTCATGTTGGTTTATCCTTTTTAACAACAAATGCAGTCTTCAAGGCGAAACCCAGGGCTCAGAACAAGAGCTGTTGATAATAGTGCACACCTGGGCAGTAAGAAATACCTGTCAGTCACATGTTTCAATATTTTTAATCACTTGAACAAATAGGTGGATTCAAACAAAAGGAGCCATGTTCTGAGTTGTTAAACACAAATAGTTAAATAGAAAATGAAAAGTAAACTCTGATCTGTTAACTCATATTCATCTTTTGATCTCAAACAAATGGCTTTAGTGTATAGCAAAAAGAGTGTATAGGGTTGTCATCAGGTATGCTAGATCTAGCTAGTGTAATATTAGCCTGACAAGACAGACAATTGAAAATAATTTTCCTAGGTGCTGTTATTTTGTTATAAAAAATCATTGTGTTTGATAGTTTTGGTAATGTTACAAACAGTGTGCACAATCAGAACATTGCCCTCTTATCTCTCACCTTTATTATCGTTTTTGTAATGTAAATGTGCTACAAAAGGGCAAAGAGTTTTACCAGAAGAGGGGAACTAACCATGCTTGGAGGAGACCATTAATCAACAGAGCAGAAAGAAATGCCTTCCTTCACAGAGTAGGGCATATAATGCTTTTTTGGACCATTATGGGGATTTGGACCTGAGATCTCCTGATGACAGGGTGAAGGATTTTGTTGTGGTGCCACTTGGGAGCCCAGGTTGCAAAACCCTAAGAAATAGGCTGCATCAGCACAACCGCAAGAGGCAATTTATAACAGTTAGTCTAATTGCAAAGCCATGCTTGATATGCTTTTGCCTTTAGGATTAATCATGCCTTATAGGGACTTATGACGACAACCTTTTAACTGATTGACAGACTCGCACTACTCCTTTACTCCCACAAAGTCCTGTGTCATGTTTATGTGAATTTGTGTCCTAACTGTAGCGTTACAGTTGCTGGAATGATTAATGTGGATCATTAACCTGTTAAACCCACTGCAGCCCTTTTCACTGCCAACATTCTGCAGCACCTCTGTACACTGGGAGATATGGAGCAGGGGTAGAATTTGTAATCTTGTTTTAGTGTACATCAGAATTGGAGCTGTCTGGCAAAGCAGAGTCCCAGTTGTCTCCGAAAGGCGGATGATTTTTCTATGCCCTCACTTTTCTTAGCTCTTGCTTTTCCTGCTTATTGTCATTTATAAAAGACATGATTCTGAAGTGTATATGTCAGCTATCAGCACACATTACTTTATTAGGAATGATGTGAATTAACATTTAGTTAATGGTCTAGAAGATAATTTGCATTTTCATTATAAGGAGTCAACACTGAGCCTCAAAAACAGGTCCAAAGATACATTTCTTTATGCTGTGCTGTAACTGTAACCTGACGTTTGGGTGCATTTTTAATAGTCTTTCTACTTATAATTAATAAGTAGTGTTTGTGTATCTGTAATAAGTGTTAGAAGAGTATAAGATATTTTCCTTTCCAAAAGAGGAAGAGCATCTTGTCAATGTCTTTGCACCTCACTGTAAAAGTAGCATTAGACTGATCTCACTCCTCAAAAGGAGACGTTTACCTCTAGTCATTCATTCATCCTGATTTCAAATTAAGCCTCTTACAAATCTTTTTTTTCTCCTTACAGCTCGGATCGACTCATTGAAGACACAATAAGGTAAGCCTGATCCTACAGAAATTGCTCAGTACTTTGCAGACTACTATTGTTACTGTAATAACTGTTTATGCTATACACATCGTAACTCCCTTTAAGTGTGTATGCTTCTTAACTGGAGTGTGACGTGTCTTCTCAAATCTCTAATACTCACATCTCTGCTAAACCAGTAGTGTATTTTGCACCCATTTCCATTAGGAGAGACCTCAATCAATGATAAACATCAAGCCACTAACCCATTACTTGTCCATTCTCTGATACCATTAGATTATTGCTTGAGATTAGGCTGAAAGCAGATCCTGTCTCTTAAGTGAAGCTGTCAGAAAAGCTTTCTTGGCAAACATTTAATGGTTGCTTTGTTTGAAACCGCATATTCCACTTTGTTCAAGCGCACATCCCGTGTCCACGATGGCAGGCACAGCTAATGGATGCAAATCTTAACATATCACAAAGGAACATTGGTGTGTGTGTGTGTGTGTGTGTGTTTTTTCTTTTTTTTTTTTTCTTTTCTCTCAAATGCCTCCTTCTGAGAGTTGAGTCCTGGTTCAGTAAATAACAATTAACACATCTGAATGTGCCACTGAAGCCCTGCGTACAGGTCCTGCCCTTGAACTGAGCTCATACTGACACCTGGTAGGTGATGTGCAGGCTGAGTGAGAGTGGGTCATGTGCTCACCCATGGCGTGACTGGACGCACGTGCGAGCACGTTCTGTTCATCCCAGTCCCAGCGTAGCAGCTAACCTCATCTGGGGGAAGCCCACAGGAGCCATGCGGCCCAGGTGCTTAATTAAGCTGGTTCCTGGTCCATGCAGCTACTCTTCTAATCTCCCTCAGCGTTAGTCATGCAGAAAATTGCTCAATATCTACTGCTTGTGATGGTTACGCTTTCTGCACAGGGCTCACAGCGATACACTAAAATGAGTTCGGGACTCATCATTGCTGTGGTCTCTGGGGTGCGTGGGTGCTTCTGATTTTGTTTTAATGATTCTCAGGAAGCTCTCCTAAACAGGATTCCAGGTCATATAATGTCCCTGGACAACATCTTATAATTAACAACTAACATTATATATAATTAACAGTTAATTGTCCCTACCACTGTAGATTATTTGGAATTGGTGACTCATACTGAACATTTGTCTTTAGTGATTAGTAACAAAATTTTGAGGCCATATTTTGATTTCATTAATGTGAAATTAAATCTATCAATATATGTTCAACTTAGGAACATTAGACAAATATATAGTTAACCAAAAAAATGGAAAAAATATTACCACAAAAAGGTTAAATATGCCGAGAATGAATTTTCAAATCTAACACTTTAGACGTATTTGTTCACTTGATATTTCCAACCCACAAGCCAGCTTTTCACTATCATACAACAGCTACCAACTGTGGTGCTAAGAAGTGATTCCTCAGAAACGTGTAGCCAGCCAACGACAGCTTATCAAACTGCTGCTCATGCATCACAGGGCAGCATAACACTCTTGGACAAAAGCACTATCTGTCCTCTTCCCCATACATGAGCTCACAGGGGATAAAGAGTATGCCATCCATCCCACCCAGAGAGCATGTCATCAGGATTTGGCCTTGCAATCTCCTGACTTTAGCCCAAACACTACACATAATTTTAAATGTAATGGAAATTAGACTCTTATTGACAACTGTTTTCTTTCCTTTACTCTCCTGCATCATTAAGAGCAGATGCACCAATCAGCCATAACATTAAAACCACTGACAGGTGAAGTGAATAACACCAAAAGTGGTCCAAGAAAGGACAACCAGTGAACCAGCGACAGGGTCTTGGGCTCCCAAGGCTCACTGATGCACGTGGGGAGCAAAAGCTAGCTCGTCTGGTCCGATCCCACAGAAGAGCTACTGTAGCACAAATCACTGAAAAAGTTAATGCTGGCTATGATAGAAAGGTATCAGAACACACAGTGCGTCACAGCTTGCTGCGTATGGGGCTGCGTAGCTGCAGACCGGTCAGAGTGCCCATGCTGACCCCTGTCTACTGCTGAAAGCTCCTACAATGGGCCCATTATCATCAGAACTGGACCATGGAGCAATGGAAGAAAGAGGCTGATGAATTACCCAAGCACACCCCTTCATGGCAACAGTATTTCCTAATGGCATTGGCCTCTTTCAGCAGGATAATGCGCCCTGCCACACTGCAAAAACTTTTCAGAAATGGTTTGAGGAACATGACAAAGAGTTCAAGATGTTGACTTGGTCTTCAGATTCCCCAGATCTCAATCCAATCCAGCATCTGTGGAATGTGCCGGACAAATAAGTCAGATCCATGGAGGCAGGACTTAAAGGATGTGCTGCTGTACCAGATACCACAGCACACCTTCAGAGATCTTGTGGAGTCCATGCCTCGATGGGTCAGAGCTGTTTTGGCGGCACAAGGGGAACCTCCACAATATTAGGGAGGTTGTTATAATGTTATGGCTGATCGTTGTGTGTGTGTGTGTATGTGTATATTTGGTAACATTTCACAGTTTCTATGAGGATCATTAGACAAGTAAAAGGACTATATCAAAAAGCGACTGTGTTGTGCTATTACTGTTTACTGCATTTTTACTCCACTGCCCCTTTGGCAGGACGACGCATTTTTTCCTTTTTCCTGTTGGCAGGTCTGCTCATGGTGTTTTAGTCTGTAAAGGCAGTGTGTTCCCTTTTTACACCAGAGCTGTGGAGCTACAGTGTAAATCACATGGCGTAAGAGTGAGATAGTGAGTTTAAGTTTGGGCACAAATATGTGAAATGAAGTACCCCCTGTGTAGTTGCACTCTCCCAGTCCTCGGGTGGGGGTCCGTCAGCAGACCTCTCAGAGGTGACAAATGTCTCTGGAGTCTGGAGAAACTAAACGATATTGAAAAAGAAAGCTCAGGTTGTTTATGACTAAAGGCACCAGGGGAGAGAGCACCAAGAGAGAGTTGTCTTATTTGTTCTACGATTTGTTTATATCTGCTTATATATATATATATATATATATCTGCTTATCTGTTTATATATTTTGCCTCGTTTCACTCCTGTTTGTGATTTAATGCTATGTTCAAATGTACTTTTTAATGATACCGTTAGCTCTAATTCGAGGATGTCAACAGATAAATTACTGGAGGATCATAGCACCTTAGTTTGCATCATTTAACACATCTAATGCATCACATCAATGCAACTCATTCCCAAGACCATCACTGGTGTGTTTGAAGAGGGAAAGTCTCTGTGGGGTTGTGATCCACTAGGACAGGAGTACGACACCCTGTTGTGCACAGGATATTGTAATGTACTTACATGTACATTAATGATGTAGACTTGTACTCTGACACTGTTTATTAGAAGCATGTGAAAGCGAGTCTGCGTGTGTGCTGTTTTAAGCTGTGAACATTATGAATTTTCATTATGCACAACAGTGGAATTAATTCTGAGCCATGGCAGAGTAAAGGTTTTACCCTGTATTTAGTCTGCTTTGTTAATTAGTTTTGTCCATAAAGTGCACTTGGCCTGGGATGACTTTTGTCTAACATCTTTTTGTCCCGCTCCCCCAGTGAATAGCTGAATCCTGCAGCATACGCTTAAGGTGCCAGGCTATCATTTACACCCCGAAAAGCTGCCGAGCCCAATCCTGAGTGAGCTATAGTGTCACACTGCAATTTAATCCTCTCTACCAGTTACAGGAAAGCAAGACTCAGCTGAAGAAGACAAATAAGTGCTGGCTCTGGATTTGCCTGACAGTTTTAGAAAAGTCTAAGCGTGCATAACCGGGTCGTTCATTTAAAGAGCGACAGCAAAGTCATTCAAGTTTTCTGTATTAGAAATTCCATCAGAGTAAATGAAGGCTGCTGTCTGTGTTCTAATGTTTAACTCATATGAAACCATTCTCACTTTCTTTTCCAGTATTGCCATGGCAACCAAGGAAAACATGACCTCCCAGCGAGGCATGTTAAAATCTATACAGAGCAGGGTAAACACTCTGGCCAGTATCCTTTTACTTCTGTGGCAGAGATCGAGTTGAAAGCATCGAGCAATGGATTTTCTTTTTAAGATTGCTTTTTAAGATCTTGTTTAGAGAGTTGTCCTTGAAGCTGTTAGTGCAGAGCACACTGAAATGCAAAAGTAATCATTTCTTTGTATTAATCATTTCTTTGTATTTCATGTATTACAGTTTCTCTGTTCGCTGTAACCAAGTAGACAGTCACTCATGAACATTTAGTAAGGTAGTGTAGGGCACCCAAAGGTCGGCCACTCCTACAGACAACAGGTGATTTGGTCTGTCTTTTAAACAATATGATCGGTATTATTATTTTTTTTGGTACTACATCTGTCTACAGTGATGTACATCATAAGGTAAGCTATTTTTTGCTATTCATACATTTTGCTAGGGTGGTATAGTTTGATGACTAGCATTTTATAGGGTGGCCAACTTTAAGTTATACTACACCAGCTAGTTTCTGAAAATTCAGTAGGTTTTACTGTGGAGGCAGCAACGGTAAGTAATTAATGCTGGGTGCAATAGACACTGAGAGAAAAAGCTGAACCAGTGAAAATAATTTTAAAACAAAACAATTTCTGCTGCAGTTGAGCAAAACAGCACAGGCAGCTTTCTCCCTAAAACGTTCCTTGTAGCAGAACTTGTAGCAGACATCTGAGTCATGATGATGTGGAAAGTTGTGACCACCTAAAGCCTGATTTATGTTTTCTGCATTTCTCAAACTTTGATGCAAAGGGCATGCAGTCTCAAAAAAGTATTACATCATTTTGACTGCACATTAGCTATGGTAGAGTGGATCCTTCAGACATAAACGAGGCTTCATGTTCAGCCACACACAGTAAAGCAGAGTGGCAGTGGATGACTTGATTCCATCCAACAAACGGAAAAGAGACAGAAAGCTAGTTAGAAAGAAACTGCAGAGTCTTCGATTGTAGTTGTTTTAAATCTTCCCAACAAATCACCTTTAAATGGATGTTAGCGATAGCAAGATTATAATGCATTCTGATTAACTACATGCTTCAAAAGTATATTGTGTCCTGTAGGATGAGGCATTTCTTTAAGAGAATTATTTAATTCTAATAATGGTTAGAAATTCTTGGCACTTTCTTTGGGTCCTTAACTTTCCCTGCCAGATCGATTTCCTGCCATCAATAGCCTCATCCAGCGAATCAACCTAAGGAAGAGACGGGACTCGTTAATTCTGGGTGGAGTTATCGGCGTCTGCACCATTCTTCTGTTGCTTTATGCGTTTCACTGATTGACAGAGGATCTGGTGACATTTTGGGCTATTCTGCGAGCAGTAGCAGGGCTTGGAGAAGAAGCTCAGTCAATGGGACCCTGGAGGCTGCTCAGCAGACTCCCACTTGGCCTAATCAAATAACAGGATTGATTGTGGCCAGCATGGACTACCTTACTTGTATCTAGCACTGGGTTGGATGTGGCTCTTACAGCATTTTTGTTTTCTTTAATACAAACATGCTCTTCTGATGGCAATGAAATGGAGACCAAATAATAAATGAGACCAGAACATTTTTGGTTTTAAAGAGCAGCCTGTAATACTAATACTGGCTTAAAAAAAAAAAGTCTCTCTTTGACACAGCATCATGAAATTGTGTTGTCACTGTTGATTACTGGGGTAAAGAGGATTTTAATGTGGTGATCCTTTTAGTGAAGGGGATGTTCATCATGTTATGTACCATGTGATTTAATAAATTATTCATATACATGATATTAAAAAGTGAAACAGTGGGTACTTGTGAAGTTTTTATTTTGCAGACAGTTCCAGTGGTTGCTTGGGCTTATGGCCAGTTTGCTGACAAAGAAAACTGCATCGTAGTGCATAGAGATGTGATTAACATAAACCTCTTCATGTTTTTGCTGCCATGGAGAAATGTTAGGAAGATAAAGAGATGCAGCATCATCTGTTCCACCACGTGAGCCTGCAGTTCATGTAGCTGAACATCGTCTGAGCCAGCAGAAGACTGAGATGCAACTAATCCTGTGTTTGATGTGCTGAAGAGAAAAGCTCCAGAAGAAAGTCTCAGGAACTCAAGAAAGGCTTTAATACTCATAACCAGGATTCCCAGGCAGACAGAGCATTCTTTGGGTAAAACATCTAGCATTAGCTATAATTTGTTTAAGGCCCTTTTCCGCTGCACAATTTACTAAAACTTTTGGCACCAGAAAACCACCTGACTGTTATCAGAGGCTCATGTTTGTTTTTTGTGATTTTGGTTCCATAAAAAAAAAAATCAGCACTAGTAGGATATTTTTTATCAGTTATTTTGCTGAAGCCAATAAAAACCAGTTAACAGCCAATCAGACAAGGGAGCAATGCATTTAACGAGGGTAGAGGCATGCATCGGCACTGTTGCAGGAGCGGGAATTTTTTTATTTTGCTGCAGCCGGGAGTGGCTGCTCAGGTGTGAAGTTTGCGAGATAAAGAAAAGTCACATTTATTAACACGAGAGCATATATGGTGGCATGACATGTTCATTCATTCATCAGTAACTACTTTATCCTAGTCAGGGTCACAGGTTTAAAGGACTAATTTTGTCAGATTTGTCAGAATTCCTTCAGGAATGGGATTTAAAAACTGTCCCATGCACATCTCTAGTTGTTATTTATGACACAGTTGCCTTTAGTGTTGCTACAATCATTTCAGTTTCCAAGTTGGCGTAATGAGAAGTTGTATCGCTTCCTGTCTGGACCGGTTTGTGCAGTGGGAAAATGCCATCAAAGTTCAGTTTTGTACCTCAAATGACTTTTCTGTCATAATTGCTTTTGCCATTTCTCCAAACCCTGTAGGCCTGGAGTTATAGCTTCCCTTTTGGCTTTTTCAGAATTAGCTAAAATTGAAGACTGACCAAGTTTTTATAGACCTATATTCTGTGCTAACTGCTTAAAATGAAAAAAAAAATTGTTTGTTTCTACAGAGAGAAAAATGCTAGGAATGCACATTGTCTGTGATGACCTGGGATGGCTGTATGCATTTCATATCATCTATGAAATAAATGGAATAAATGTAAAAAATGTAAAAAAAAATAAATAATAATAATAATAATAAAAAGCCTTTGTTCCAGACACAATAATTGACTGACAGTGGGGGAAAAACAGAACAACTGAATGTTGCGTATGTGTTTCTGTTAGACCACTGTGGTTCAGAGAGCCAGGGAGTGAATGAATGAATGTGCAGTTTTCTGATGTTCAGCCATTCCTGCAGAAGAGTCTGATACATCATCTACACATCTTTGGTGGGTCACACTGTCTCCTGATGTTGTAATACAGGCATCTTACAGATGTTCTATAATACTAAAGATCAGGAGATTTTGACTGCCCACTTCTTTTGACTCCTCTGAAACCTCACCTCTAGTTGAACACATTAGCAGTGGTTCTCAAAGTGGGGTCCATGAAGAATAGCCAGGTGTTCGGTGATACACCATATGGCCAAAGGTTTGTGGACACCTGACCATCACACCCGTATGTGGTTCTTCTCCAAACCGTTCCCACAAAGTTGAAGCACACAATTTTATCGAATGTCTCTGTATGCTGTATGTGCAATTTCCCTTTACTGGAGCTATGAGACTCAAACCTGTTCCAGCATGACATGCCCCTGGAGTAGCCTGCACAGAGCCATAACCTCACTGAGCACCTGTGTGAACTGGAATGACAGCTGTATCCCTGTATCCCGGGCCTTCTCGCCCGAAATCACTGCCTGACCTCACTATTGCTGTTGAGGCTGAATGGACAGATCCCCACAGCCATGCTCCAACATCTAGGGGAAAGCCTTCTCAGAAGAGTGTGGAGATTATAACAGCAAAGGGAACTAAATCTGGAATGGGATGTTCAAAGAAGCATATATGGGTGTAATGTTGAGGTGTTCACAAACTTTTGACCCTATAGTGTTTTTTTTTTTTGTTCCACTCACAACAACTAGGGGGGCCAGACTATAAAAGGTTTGAGAGCTGTTGGTTTAGCGTGTGCTAGCTCTGGCACGGAGTGTCTGCCTGCTGTGTGACAAATCATCATGTTCCTTGCTTCTAGTGCTTTGCTTGGTATGATGATAAATGATGCTCCTTTTTTGCCTTAACAGTTATTTGTAAAGGTGGCCTGACTAGTGGAAATGAAATCATCTTTCATATACATGTTTCCATATTGACAGCTACTATACAAGGTAGTAGTAGGAATACTCAGGAAATAATTCTTTTTTTCCCATCAGCATGTTTTGATGTCGATCTCCCTGTGCAGGCTGGTTTGTACTGAGTCAGTGCTATGCTCGAAATGTTGTTTTTTTTTTTCTCCCCCACAGTCAGGGTCATCAGTCCTGCAACAATGCTCTTTCCATTTGGGGCTTTATCTAAAGGTCACAGCAGCATCGCACTGTTTCGGTTTTTGCTCGGGACACTTTTCTGAAATAAAAAGATAAATACATACAAACATTTGGTGCCATGCATGTCACTGCAGTAGGGGAGCACTGAAAGGACATCATATTACAGTGATTGGTTTGTTCCCTCATAATTCTCACGTGGAAGAGGAATCATGGGTGTATATATCTCGTCTGCTGGGACATCCTCTTCATTCTTACATTATGATGTATAGTGTAAACACTGCTGGAGTTGTACTTCATGTGTCATGCCTGTCCGGAGCTATCCGGTTTCACAGAGTGAAGAGATGAGTAGATTAGGAGCAGGTGGACTTAACCAGATTATCAATCCTCTTACACACTCTACTGTTCTTAAAGCTTTCTCAGCACTGAGATGCTGCTGGAAGATTCCTCAGTTCAACTTGTAATTGGCATTACATTTATTTCACCAAACGCACTTAATCTTATTTACTTAGAACCTTACAGAGGAGTTTGTAGTTTTAGGTAATAGGTTTAAAGGTGCAGTCAGTGATTTTTAAATCAGAATATGTTTTATAATACTTTGCAGAGCTCTTCACACATGTCTCTGTCTCTGAGGCATCCCAGGCTCTGTAAATGATAGAAACACCAATAGCCACCATGAAACCAATCAGATCAAAGAGGCGTTTCAGATTTCCCATCAATCATGTTGCCTGTCCTCCTCTTGCATGTTTACACATATGAAAGATGACTGCCACATTTATCCTGCAGCCGTTTTGGAGCGTTGCTTGTGCACGTCCTCAGGAATTAATGCTTCCGCATGGTGCAATACCTATGCAAATAGTAGGGGGGGGGGCATAGCATCATGTGACACTGTCTCCACAACCTAATAAACAAACTAATGTTGTGTCTCAAATCACATACTTACACTCACTGTCTACTTTATTAGGAACACCTGTACACCTGCAGTTATCTAATCAGCCAGTCATGTGGCAGCAGTGCGACCTGTGAGCGGCAGGGCTGCAGGCTGAAACAGCTTGTTGATGTGAGGGATCAGAGGAGAATGACCAGGCTGAATGACAGATCTGACCTGACAGAAAGTCTTTACAACCGTGGTGAGCAGTAAACCATTTTAGAATGCATAACAGATCAAACCTTGTCAGCCAAGAACGAGAATCTGTCACGGGCTATCACGGGCACAGACTCACTGAAACTGTCATGCCTCAGGTATAATCCTTATGCTGAGGAGCTGTATTTGATTTCAAGTAACAACTGCTAGCTTTAGCTAACTTTTGCAGAAAAAAAATGGCATTTGTGGGAGGAGTGGACATACTGCAGAGGAGATATTCCTGCAAGTTATTATGTGTTCAGGCTTAAAAATCCCAATCCTCTTCCCTAATCCTAGCAGTGATCTTATATCTACCTGCTTAAAATCCTGTGAACACTACTGAGTTACAACTCATAAATATATCCGAGACATTTGGGTGTTTATTGGAGCGAGAGAATTCTTGTCTCTGTAGTCCTCTTATTGATGTGAGGCTCTGACAGTCTTTTAGTAGCACATTACATTTTAAAGAGGGCTAACTACACAACTGCACAGCACATCTGGACCAAAGAAGTACTAACAAGAACTTGATCATTCTGGTTTAATATTGAACTACAATAAATGTTGTTACTCTGGCAGTATGTGCAGCTGTTTTCATTTTTCACAAAGGGTAAGTCCATCTCAAGTGCTCCAATAATTGTAAAGCTGGTTGCTTGACTTTGTTGAAAATTTCTTTTTTTTTTTCGACTGAATACCTCTATGTATTGGCATTGCAAAACCAGATGTAAGTCCTAATGTAATTCTCAAAATTGCTCACAGTTCCACTGTTAGGATCAGTTTATAATGGGAAGGCTTTGAGTCTCAGTCTTAATGTCTTTTAGGGTGTATCTATGTAAGTATAGTGTATATGCAGAACATTTCAGGTTTGAGACTTCTCTTATTTATTTATGTATTTATTATTGTTTATTCACTTGAATAAGAAGCTATGAACGTTAATCACCTTTGTACCTTTTTATATGAATTGAGTCATGCCAGTTGTTTAGTTTAGTTAAAATAATTTGATTCTGCTTTTAAATGCTTGATTAGATTCATTGTGAATACTTACTGTATATGTTCACTCAAGGAACATTTAAATTTGCGACTTTACCTTTAAGTTAAGATTTGACACAATAACCGTAATTTCACTTAATTATTTTCTGTGTGTTTTCCACCTGCGTGCGTGCTACAGTGAGAGCTGTACAGATCAGCGCCAGGAGCTTGCACCTAAAGTGCAAAATCAGCCTGTAGATGTGCTGTTTTACTGATCCATACATTATTCACTCCCACCAACCGACTGTGAAAAATAGTTGTGCGTGTGTGGTTGTGATGGCGTAAGCCTTTGTCAGAGAAAAGCATAGTAACCTCTGTGTGTACTAGCAGCTTTTTTTCCCTTCTACAGAAGAAGTAAGCGGACACATTGTAGACCATGCATGTTAACATTTATTCCACCCATGCAGATGTACACAATGAACCTACCAAATGAAAATTCATATCCAAAGTGAACCAAGGTACCTTAAACCATTGAAGGAAAAATCACAGTTTTAGACACATAGCAGCACTTGTGCATCTAATCAATATTGGCACTGCACCTTAATGTACAGTAAGTACCTGATGTATCAAACAGATATTTCTATAAGTGAGCTGTGTTTGTCTAAATGTTCCACAGCTTAGAGCGAAGCTTAGCATTTCTACCTCTTACATTCACACACATTCACACACACGGTATGGACAGAAAAGCAGTGGATGAGGTAAAACGGTATACAGAATCCTGTGATTAGTGATTCTGGGTGGTTTGGAGATGGTAACAGTCTCTACCTGTACAAAAAATCAAGGCAATATATCAAAGACAAAAAGACATAAATTTGAAATTTGTCAATCAATGTGAAGATGAAGATGAAGATGAAGATGAATCTGAAGTAAAAATCCTGAAAGGCTCAGGTAATAAAGTGCTTAGAAATCAGTGAATGGGGCAGTAAAATACTTAATTCAGAATAAACAAAATGAGAAAGTCATCATTTATTCCATCTGTGAGGACAAAGGCTAATAACCAAATCTAGGTCTCTTTGTATTTAAGATTTAGATTATAAATTTAGATGATAAATTTCCTTTTGTATGTCACTAGGTTAACGTTGCAGAGATGCAGTAAATACTGTAATTTCTTTCTGTGTCATATCAAAGAAACAACTTAATTTGCAAGATGGCTATTTTTTTGTGTGTGTGTGTGAGAATAGCAAACAGATGTACTGTCTGTCTACAGCATGCCTAAATAGTTTGATAAGTATATGGATATATAGCATACATATACAAGTTAAACAGCTAAACTGGCATTCTGCACTAGTGCTTTCAGTGACTGTGGGTAGAGTACAGCTCTGAGGGCTTTGGCACAGAGCACGGTGAAGTGGTCCTGCCCTCTTCATGCCTCTAGACGTTTGTCCATGCTTCAGCAGGTAGCTCAGATTGGGAAGGGGATTCAACATGCGTTTCAGTGCTCAGTACTCGGACCATTTCCAACAGCAAGGCAAAGAGAATCAGCTCATCTGTGCCAAGACCAGCCCTGGTCATGTAGTGTGTGCAATCCACTTTAAATGACCACGGAAAAAACTACAGTCTTTCTAATGGGAGGTGATGACGTTTGGCTTTTCACATGCATGTGGTCGTCTTCGTAAATCAAAAGCTACAAAATAAATAACGTAAACAAAAGAACTCCTCCCATTCAGAATCGCTTCCATTTTCCTCAAAGTCCATGAAAGTCACGAGTCATCCAGCAAAGCTAAGACTCTCCGCTTTCCCCAAAGTTCATTTCATCTTGTCATACAAATCTTTACATAAAATAAATGTGAAGAGTTATATTGCAAATATATCTGCACATCTGGGAGTAATATTAGGTTATGATGCAGCTTGCAGCTCAAAGTCCCCATCTTGCTGAAGAGTTCCGCTCTCACCCTCGGCATCATCTTCAGTCAGTTCCTCAGAAGAACAGTGTTTCGTGTACACTAAGCGCTCACTCTTCATTTCGAACCTGTAGGTTTTTTCTTTTTTATCAAGCACACATTAACTTAAAGCATGCATGTCATTTCTCTGTAAATAGATCTTATTTTTGCTACACTCCTTTTAATTTCTTTTTATGTTTTGTAGGTAATTTTATAAGAAAGATCTCATTTTTTCTAAGTACACAGTAGAGGTTTTTTGCTGTAGATGGTTACTGGTCGTCAGCCGGGTGTTCCCGTACTTTAGCTCACTGTGGGAGAAAGCAGAGACACTCTGAGTTGTTTATCACTCACGTATCCATTCTAAGGAAATATTCATTGACCTTCCACATTCTATAGTCTCTAAATGCATAGATAATCTATATAATATTATCAAGCAGTGAGTAGTAACAAGCTACATTTCTCAGTTACACGTAAATATAAAAACATGAATGATATTAGATGATACTGTACATTTACTGCAATTTGAGTGTATTTGAAAAGGAAGCAATATTAAGTTATTTGTTACTCACATACTCACGTTTTTTTTTTAAAGTTTAATTTTATATGCTTTTATCATCTGCACCCACAATTGGGTTGTTACATCTACTTCACAACACAGTGCTCCAAGGTATGCTACACTTACGACAGAATAAACACCTGTACCCCTGATTAATGCAGTTATCCAATCACCAAATCATATGTCAGCAGCACAGTGCATAAACCCATGTAGATACAGGTCAAGAGCTGCAGTTATTGTTCACAGCAAACATCAGAATAGGGAAAATATGTGATCTCAGTGACTTTGACTGTCACATGGTTGTTAATGCCAGATGGGCTGGTTTGAGTATTTCAGAAAATCCTGTGGGTGGAAACACTTGATGAGAGGTCAGAGGAAAATGTCCAGAATGGTTCGAGCTGACAGGAAACTCAAAAAAAACACTCTTTACAACCACGGTGAGCAGAAAAGTATCAGTTCATTTCTGCTCACCACGGCTGCAAAGAGTGCTTACCATTTCCATCTGCAGAACTGCCACTCCCTGGATGTTTTTTTGTTTGTTTGTTTGTTTGTTTGTTTTTTGCACCATTCTGTGTAAACTCAGACTGTTGTCTGTGAAAATTCTCAGAGATCAACAGTTTCTGAAATACAGTTTTGGTCTGGCACAAAAAAAAAACATCTCACAGTCAAAATCACTGAGATCATATTTCTTCCCCAGTAAGATGTTTGATGAGAACATTATCTGAAGCTCTTGACCTGTATCTGCATATGCACTGCCCTGCTGCCACATGATTGGCTGTTTGGATAATTGCATGAATGAGTAGGTGTGCAGGTGTTCCCATTAAAGTGGCCAGTGAGTGTAACAGTTATAACTCTGCCTTCAGGTCTGATCTGAGAGGGTCATCATAAAATATCTTTTAACTTTTCTTACTGTGATTTATAGATATTTTTCTCAGAAACTTCTGCACTCAACTATAAACTTTTATGCTTATACACACAGTGAAAGCTTTGTGAGATATGGTATTACACTACTGTTCTCAAACCAATCTTGACCGATTTTTTCAATCTTTTCAGTTTTGTCTGATTTTTTAAGCAGTTTATGTTTCACTATATATTTTCTACTTCAGTTCTTGTTTTCACTTACTGGCTGAAATCAAAAGTATCGAACATTTAAGTCTGGTTTAGACTTCCTACCCCAGATAGCGCCTTCTGACAGACACTTTACTCTCATTGGACCAAAAGCAATGGCAAACTAGCAAGATAAAGTGCATGATTGTGTAGTACCTGACACCACAACGTAGACGATAATGGCGACCAGGCCCAGGACGATAGCCACGATGCTGAGTAGGCGAGCCAGGCGACCCAGACGCTTTGCCCCATCGATATCCCCCTGCTGTAGGCTGTTTCTGGACTGAATGAAAGAGACAGAAAGATGTAGACTGCTGCAAAATCTCCCTGAAAAATCTCAGATCGCACAAAGAGCACAAAGTGCTTCTTACTCAAATATGTATGAGTTGCCATTACAGTAGCAGCCTAAGAAAGAGCAGCACCTGAATACTGTATCACACTGCATAAAGATGGATTAAGTTATTTTGATTAGGACTACCTCCCAGCTGAAAGTATGGAAGCATATTATGTTTAGACACAAGCCAACTTTTTATTCTAGTGAATGAAAACCCACGGTGCTATTGCGAGTCCTGCCACAGCCATCATCAGAGAGACATGCTGAGCTTCCTGATGACTATGTATTCTCGTTAACAGGGACCCTATGCCACCACTTCCTATTAGCGCTTCAGTGCACTCTGGGGAAAGCCCCTCTAGACTGCATTAAAGCAATCGATACAGAGCAGCGTAGCAACAAGAAAAAGCCCCTGACAGAGGCAACTCACCCTACAGCACACTTTCTATACATTAGCCTTATACTTCTGTTTACATGCTGATTGATGTGATATAATCTTAAAAATCTTTCAGCAGATCCAGAAGAGCAGTAACTGGCAAGACCTTGGACTAGCGTTCACATGCCGCTGTCCGTGGTGCTGAACACACTCGCACACTTTGGCAAAGCGACGTGAAATGGATGCCTTTTTACTGCAGTTCGTTGCTGATCTCAGAAGAAAAATAAATCGTTCACCTCTCTATTGCATACATTAGGTGTCATCAATTAGATCTGACATCAGGCCAATTTTTCAAGGAATTTGATATACAGAGTACATGAGGCAGAAAAACAGAACTGAATATAATGTGGTAAATGTAGATCTCTAGTTTAAATATTTAATTGAGTAAGGTTAAAATGTAATCCCCACTGCTACTGCACAAACATCTACAACACAAGAGACTAGGTCCTGCTGGTGGGACAGTATTTATACTTTACCTTTTTATATATTTATTTATTTATTTTACCTTTTTTTCAGATTCTACATCAATGTAATGTAACTGAACAATGTGTTGGAGGATGGGTTGGGGGCAGAGAAAACTTGTCATTTGATGACTCTGCGCATATGTAAACATCTAAAGCAGAAAGCATGATCCTTTTTGTTGTAATGAAATATTGTGTATTTGTTTGATCCATGTGCCAGGCTTTAGATTTAACAATCAGCTAGGTAAGTACTAGACAAGCCTTATAATCTTCTATTTGTACTGGACTGTATGCATGCCTTGGCCATCTATTGTACTCCATCTCAGCATTGCAGGTGTATTTGCTTAAAGCAGGGGTCTCTACAGTAGGGGTTGAATTACTGCTCTGTCAGACTGCTCCTGAGCAGAGTGAGAAACTCCCCCTCACACACAGCCCTTGAGCAATAGGGAAGCTCTGTTTCTGAGAGGAGAGTGTTCCTTTGTGTCCAGAATTGAATTCAAAGCTGAATATGCTTCTGTTTATGCACACACTGCAACCGTGGAACCACAGCAACAGTGCTTGGTCATTGATTATTCTACCTTTATACTATATAGTGTGCATATGGAATGAAGAAATGTGCACCCCCCCCTTCTCCCCTTCACCACATTGAGTTTCAAATGCTGCAGAGTGGCTCTGACATCTTAGCAGAGGTATGTGTGGCTGGAGCAACGAAGCGGTATTGATCCTCTAGTCCTGAGCGAAAAGCCGCCTTGGTGCCTTGAATCAATGGGATTCAAGTTCTTGAAAAACTGTGCATAGTAAAAGGCCATTTACCTCTCAGGTCCTTCATCTCCTCAGGTTTATAATGAGACAGTATCAGGACAGAGGGGATACCTGTAATGTGATGGTGCCAAGCCAAAACTTGTTAATATCTTCTAGGGATGTAGCCGATCACAAATACATTATTCTCATTGAACAGATAATGTGTTCTAAACAGATACAAATACAGATAATAGGAGGTGCACTTTTTTTTTCAGATATGATGTTCGCAGGACAAACAAAGACCTGGTGCTGTATGATGCATTCACTGCATTCTGCCTGGTCAGGGTCATGGTGAATTAAATTAGGTTACTAGTATGTTTGTAATTTGGGAAACAGAATGAACTAAATTCATTAGAAAACAAACAAACAAAAATAATAACTGCACATCTCCAGTTGAGCCCAGTTATGAACTCTAGCTGAGGTTGAGGAAATGTCAGAGCCAAAATTCACAGACCATGCTGGAATTTCTGTTTCTGGAATTTTCTACCATAAACTTCTGGTTTATGCCATGCCCACTTCAGGAATAAATCTAAATACAGATACAGATATGAATATCTGGAGCACCACACAGATACAGATACTGTTAGTGTCATTGTGTTATACCCCGACTATCTACATACTGAGATAAAACGTTAAACCTGACATCTTAAAGGGTTTTTTCAGTTTGTTCCTGTAGAGAGAACGCTTAATGGGTCTATGTAGAACCCTGCAAAAGATTGTGTTCCCATTCACAAAAGGTTCCAAGTAAAGCCTATTTAAAAGCTAGGACTGTTAACCATATATTTTGTTTATAAGAGTGTAATGAACTTCTTTTTAAATTAGACTTTGGATATTACCATGTTTTGCATTAATTGTGTGAGCAGTGAGAAGCTGTGCAGGAAGCTGATGATTTATGTGTTTTCTCTGCAAGGAAGAGGATCAGGATTACCTCCCATAGTGTGATAAATGGATATCTTTATTCGAGCAGTATTTTCCTTGTGGACTTGAAATTCTTTGGCTCCTCTACAGAGCAAGCATTTATGCATGATATTTGATGCACTTGACAACACTGTGAGCCCTTCCCCCTCGATATTGCCCAGTGTAACCTGCTATGGGGAAGGAGTTCTTTCTTACAAGCTTAAGCCATTAATAATGGTAGGAACAGCCCTGTTAGAGGTCAGAAGCAAAAGTGACGACCAAGTCAGCATTGGAAGAGCTACTCGCACTGTTCAATCAACCACTGACTCAGCTCTCTTACTGTATATGAAGCCTCTGTGGTCTGTGTGAGCAGGTGCACTGGAAACATGATCCCACTGACACCGAGCATCTATAAAGTGTTGGTTCACTTAATAGTGTAAGAACTCAGCAAATCCTTTTTCAAAATGTGCAGCTTGGACAAATTGCTTGATAGGCATTATCATTTTCCTTAGCTTTTATTTGATTGCAGCTGCTGAGCTTTGACACAAAGACTCATCCATTGCTGGAAAGGTTCCTGTTCTACTGACCGGGTCATACAAAAAGGAGGAAAAAACAGAAGAGAAAAGTGAACATAAACGAGTGGGCTTTGTTGGAGCTCCGACAGCCATAACTCACCTACAATTCTGCCTAGCATGCAGTCTTGTAGCTCCGGCCTTCCCTTTATGTCAAACCTTGCTCAGTTCAATAAATGGACTTAGTACTGGGATCCTTCCTGCATCCATGAGCTGCAACTTGAAAGTACATCTTACTGATCTCTGTAACCAACTGTATTATCTGCCTTCCAATTCGTCTCAAGAGTCTTTGATAATGCACTAGCCAGAAACACCTTGATAATGCACTGTCTGTTCTCACCCTCTCTTTTTCTGCCACATTGTCAGCTATAGCTAAGAAGATGTGTAAAGGACCTTCGCTAGCATCTAACAGGGTGTGAAAGTTGTTTCTGTGCCTGACCTCTGACTAACAACTGCAATTTCCCTCTCTCTCCTACTATTGAGTTAAACGGCCAGCTCTTGTTTCTTCTGGAACTCACCCCTCTGATGGAGTAGAAATGAAAGCCAAATCCATTTGAATGCGGTCGTCTGGTGAACAGTTTCAGGCTGTTTGGATGAATGTGGTTGGTGGGTAAGGCATGTTTGCAACACAATATCCGCCCTTACAAACAATATAAGTAATGACTGTGCAGCATTCTGTCAGTACACTCTTCAATTTGTCCCTCTAGTGGAGCTCTTCAAGGTCCTGTGTAAAACCCTACAATTTAGTGTTTCTCTTTCAGAAAGTGGTTCCAAGTAGATCCCTATTTGGAAGCTAAAAAATGCCAAAGTCCTTGAAGAACCATTTTTAAGATTATACCATATTTCCCTGTGTGGAAGTGTGGAAAAAATCCTATAAAGCATCGTCCTGTACCCTCATTTTCCCCCAGTGTGTTAGTGAAAAGTGGAGCAGATTCCAACTTTACTAATCTGCAGCAATTGGAGTTACTGCATGCACATGATACTGCTGAAACAGCAGTTCAAAACAATCTGTCTTTGCATTTCTCTAGAGAGACAACTCTCCATTTTCCCTGTAGAGACAGAATGATAGGCACAAGGACAGCACTGACACATTGGCTAAAGTCCCAAAGTGAAGGTTTGGAGTACACAGGGAAAACTAGGAAATCATTCTTTTATACCCCTTCTTCTTCTTCTTCTTCTTCTTCTTCTTCTTCTTCTTCTTCTTTCATCTTCACCAAAACAAAGAATTCCTGAAGGGTTTTTGGATAGTTAAGCGGTTGTATGTGTACGCCGACTCTGCCAATCTGTCACTGTTGTAAGCTTGTCTTATTACTGTCACCATCCCTAGAAAATGGGGACTCGATGTTTCAACACCAAATGGGACATTTATGGCTAGGAGTCCTCAAAACAAGAAAATAAGGAAAAGGATAAAGAACAGAAAGGAGTTTTCCTTTTTCCCTTTTACATATCCAATTTCTGATATTCACGTATCCAATTTCCCTCCTCTCTGAGTCTTTCTTTCAGACTAGCATGAGTCAAATGGGCATCCCCACAAATAACTATTTCTGATACACTAACATCAGGGGAAGACCATTTGGTTCAACATCCCTTATGAGAGAGTGGAGTCATTTCTTTCAACACTGCGCACACACACACACACACACACACACACACACACACCAGTCAGGCCAATGCATGGAGCCGCACCCAGCACTACCATCCTGCCTCTAACACTAAATGAGAGGCTGTTATGAGTTATTATTCCCTGTTGGAGACTGCATGAATAAATGATTACAGTGGGAAAGACATTATCTTGGCACATTTTGGATATTTGATATAAGCAGCCAGGGTTTGCTTGTGGCTAGTGCAGGTTTTTTCTACCTATAAAACTGGCTTATGTTGCTAATTTCTATTTGTGAAATTTCACAGATGATTCAGGCAAGGAACAGTGGAAAATACTAATGCTGGGTTTCAGACTACACAATGCTGGACTTTAGGATTATGAAAGTATTCCTGGTAAGGACCTTAGTAAGAGATCAAATCTAACAAAAGTGTCTAAATCCTAAAATACATGAGATTATTGTGATAGTCTGTCTGGTTTAGGTTTGGGCCATGAATGCGAGAAACAGTTTTCTCTCAGTGCCAAGCCTTAGCTCAGTGTGTGTCATGGATATAAATCACTGTTGGATTTTTGTGCTTGTGGCTGTGCAGATGCTCTGGGCACATCAATATGAACTGAACTGGAATGAGGAGTCACAGATGAGACACATACAGCATTTCAGTGCTGGATTAATATCTGCTGTGGGTCTTTGCAGTGTAAGAGTAAATTCAACACAGCATATCTTATTTTAACATTATACTCTCAGAGAAAAGGTACAAAACTGTGCTATTGCTTTTCTCTGAAGTGGGACCATCAAAGGTACACTTTTTGTACCTTTGCACCTAGAAAGATGATGTAGTATACCTTTAAAACTTTATTCTAAAAGGTTATCATGGCCATATATTTACCTTATTAAATAAAGATATACTATATCCAAGTTTTCAGGTGAAAAAAGTAAGGTACACAAGATAAGAGTAGAATCCCACTGACAAGAAAAGGTACTTTTTTTTGTCACTGTGAGAATTTGATAAGAGGTTGATGTACACCTGCTTCTAGCTATTATCTAAATTCGCACCCCTTAAAATATTAAATATGAAATGCTACTGGGAAAGTTGCGCAAATGTGAAAAATGCAACTTTGACATTATTTCCTTACCATGACGGAATACACGAGCGCTACGATGCTGACGGGCCACACGGGACAGAAGCAGGACAGGATGACCAGCAGCAGGTAGTCTTTGGGCTTGGGCTGCTCCTGCACCGCGTTGCCGGTGGATGAGGTGCGGCTCAGGCTTGGTCTGGAGGAGGAGAGGGGTGCTGAGGCGAGCTGCACCACCGAGCTGGATCTCTGTGGTCCTCCGTGGCCGTTCTGCTCGCCCTCGGCTCCTTTCTCTACGTCCACAGTGAGAGTGCCGGAGGTGGACATGCTGAGCCCGTTTCCTGCTCCGCCGTCATTCAGCAGCTTCTCCGTTTCCTGCTGCGCCCTGCCGCTTTCAGCCAGACCCGACTTCTCAAACGCACTGTCAGTGTTAATGGCCATGCTTCACCTCCCAAAGTCAGTATACACTGAGGAAAAAAACTTCCGTTTTGTAGAAACCCTGGTGCAGAAATAAGAAGTGATGCGGCAGCACTAAACTTCCATCATTTGCAGTTCAGTTACGCATTGGTCTAGTTCCCAAATGAACGCGTTAAACAGATCCTGCTAATAAATATCACTTCCACTAGACGCTCGTGGAATCAGTCACATCCGGAGAACTGGAGGCTGTCAGTGCGCTCCCGTTCACATCTGCTCATTTCCTCTTCCCAGGACACCTCAGATCAGCTCTTCCATTCAATCCGCCCTTTTCACAAAAGCAATCAGACCAAAGCGATGGAGGACAAAAAAAAAAACCGGAGAGGAATAGAAGGAATAGAAGAGGTCACTCACCAAAGCGCACCATCATCACTTTTCTTCTTTGCGCAAGATTTGAAGTCACTTTTCTACGCGCACAAACGCACAGAGAGAGAGAGAGAGAGAGAGAGAGAGAGNAGCTGTGTGTCGCACCGCGGGCTTTTGGCTTTGCTGTGTTTAAAGCTGCTGTTGCGTTAAAGCTGCTGATGAGGACTGCTCGAGCTTTACTTCACCTCACTGCACACTACTCACTCCAGGAGTGTGCACTGTTCCTCCCATCAGCCCCCGCGCTGCTGCGCCCGGACTCTCCCCATGGACAGAGGTGCAGAGAGGCACTCCCTATCGCTCACACCATTCTCTACGTTTCAGTCCAACGGAAACAGGTATTGGACAGTCGCAAATCATTTCTGTACATAGAAGCATCAGATTCTGAGATCAATAACAAGCAGCTTTTGCCAACAAATCAATGTCGTGATAAGAAATCAGCAGTAGTCTACAAATCCAGCATGATTACAAAAATGCCCATAGTATTTGTAGGAGTAAAAGAATTAATGATTTGTTCCTGCTGTTTAATTATACATACAGTGCTTTTTCTGTAAATGCTGTCCAATGCATTTATACAAATCTTCCTTTTTTTGTAGAGCCTATCTTAGTGTTTAGGCATCCAAATGTGTCTAAAGTTAAATGCAATAGAGAACAAAAATCATGTTAATCACATCATTAATGTTTCTGATGTTTGGTTGCACTGGAGAGAGGAGTGAAAAAAGCTTTTCATTATTCTGTAAGATATAATGACAATAAAGTAAATGAATTGAATTAATACAGTTAAAGCCCATGTCACTGTGATTATTTTAAATGAAAAGATCTTTAACAAAAGATGGAACTTTATCCATTAACCAAGGGAAGATTAAAGGGGAGAAAATCCACACAGACACGGGGAGAACGTGTGAAACGTGTGAACGCAGACAGTAACCCGAGCTTAGGATCGATCCCTGGATCCGGGAGAGATGAGGTATATACACTCACCATCCACTTTTTAGGAACATCTATACACCTGCTCATTCTTGCAGTTATCTGATCAGCCAATCGTGTGGCAGCAGCGCAATGCAAAAAGTCATACAGATACAGGACAAAAGCTTCATGT
>CM074958.1:9937324-9950609 GCA_037577455.1 Pangasius macronema
TCTTGGCTGACAGGAGTGGAACCTGATGTGGTCTTCTGCTGTTGTAGCCCATCCACCTCAAGGTTTGATGTTTTGTGTTTACTGAGATGCTTTTCTGTTCACCACAGTATTAAAGAGTGATTATTTGAGTTACTATATCCTTACTGGCAGCTCAACCCAATCTGGCCATTTTCCTCTGACCTCTCTTATCAACAAGGTATTTCCACCCAAGGTACTGTCATTCACTCAGTGTTTTTGTTTTTCATACCATTCTGCATAAACTCTAGAGACTGTTGTGTGTGAAATTCCCCGGAGATCAGCAGTTTGTGAAGCACTCAAACCAGCCCTCCTGGTACATGATTCATGGTGCATGAATGTGCAGGTGTTCCTGCATGAGTGTGCTGTGGATGGTGAGTGTATGTACTGTATGTAACTTGTTCAGAACTGTGTGGGTGTGCCAGCTGTGGCAGTGGTGTCTCACAACATAAACAACCCAATAACAATGATGCAAAAGTAGATAGGAATGTCAAAAATAATAATAATAAATACTGAATGGTTTTGCAAATATGAAATGGCATGTATGTATGTATGTATGTATGTATGTATGTATGTATGTTCTTGTGTTTAACTGCCCACTATTACCATGATGGCACCATGGCAGGTACCAGCTAGTTAACCAGAGGTCTGCCTACACCACAAAGCGTAGACATCTTGGATGGCTGGTGAAGGTCTTATAGTCTATGGACTAGCTGTTTTTGTAGCTTAAACAACATGTTTATTTTGTGCATATAATATTAATCTACCTCGAACAAAGCTCACCCGTCTTAAACCAGCCAGAAGAAAACAACAGGAAAAGGTTATCTGAAAAGACCAATGTAGTTTTTTTTCTTTTGAATCCAGACAGGTGCTATTAATGGGGCTAATGTTTAACGTCACAGTGCGGCATGAAAAACTCAGAGTTAAGTGTCTGATTCCAGTCATATGAACAGCATCCACTTTGATGAAGATCTAAATATTGTCTTAGGGGAATTTCCTGAACTGAACTGACAGTGAACAGTCTAATGATTCTTAATCTGTTTTTAACACACTTAAGACAGAAAACACAGGCTTCTGCTGATGACTTACTTGTTATATCAGGCATTTCACTGTATACTACAGATTCATTTATATGCACAGACACTTTAACACTTTACACTGTACACATTGTCTGCACTTCTGACAATGTAAAAGTCACTAAGGACTATTGCCACGTATTACTGCACAGTGTAATAATACATGTACAATGTTAATTTATGCACTGTCCAGACTATACTATTGCCTGCTAATGTTTCTTGTTAAATGTAGCACAGTGTCCTGGAGAAATTATATTCCGTCCCTCACCGAACATGTCTCTGATGAGAAAGAATGACAATAAAGTTGATTGATCTTGAAATCTCCTGGCTGAGTGTGAGTGTGTGTGTGTGTGTGTGTGTGTGTGTGTGTGTGAGAGAGAGAGAGAGAGAGAGAGAGAGAGAGAGAGAGNGTGTGTGTGTGTGTGTGTGTGTGTGTGTGTGTGTGTGTGAGAGAGAGAGAGAGAGAGAGAGAGAGAGAGAGAGAGTTATACTGACAATAGGGTTTAAAAAATAAACAAATAAGTAAAAGCCAGGTATTCAGCACCATTAAAAAGCAACTGAAACATCATGATAGGGAATGACCACTCTTTCAAGGCAATGAGAGTTCTAAATGTGTTTTATTGCACCATGCTGCTAGAAATGCATGTAAAAAGCACAGATCTACAGGCATGGTATGGTTGATGGTTTACCCAAAATTTCACTGATGAAAAATCATTAATCTAAATATTAGGCCATAGTATTTTATGAAATATCAGATACCATTTTAATCACCCCTGAAAGTTAAACAATATGTTAATTTCATACCCTAATACATAAATTCCAATAATGGGGATCAAATGGAGCAGACTGTCAGACTGTCAAATGATCAGATCAGATCAGACTGTTTCATTTCATTAAACATCACTGACAGGAGTCATTCTGTGTGGTGTTCTGGTGTCGGTTTTTCAGCAAGTGTTTGTGCAACAGTTGCGTTAACTGTGATGTATTTTCTTGTCCTTAAGTTCCTTTTCAGGAGTAACTTGCTCTTCCTGCTCTGAAGTTTCATTCTCTAGAGCTTCCTGCTCTGAAGTTTCATTCTCTAGAGCTTCCTGCTCTGAAGTTTCATTTTCTAGAGCTTCCTGCTCTGAAGTTTCATTCTCTAGAGTTTCCTGCTCTGAAGTTTCATTCTCTAGAGCTTCCTGCTCTGAAGTTTCATTCTCTAGAGTTTTCCGCTCTGGAGTTTCCTGCTCTGGTGTTTCATTCTCTACAAACTTCTGTTCTGGAGTTTCATTCTCTAGAGTTTCCTGCTCTGGAGTTGCTAACACTGGAGTTTTGTTCTCTTCAATTTCTTGCTCTAGAGTTTTTTGCTCTAGTGTTTTCTTCTCTGAAGTTTCTTGCTCTGTTGCTTTCCCATCTGGATGGTTTGCCTCTGGAGTTTCCTGCTCTAGAGTTTCTTGCTCTGGATTGTCTTTATCTATAGTTTCCTTCAATGATGTTTCTTGTTGTTTAGGTGCTTGCTCTAGAGCCAGTTGATTGGAAGGTTCTTGGTCAGTAGATTGTTCTGGTGTTTCTTGGTCTGTATTCCCCTGTTCCTGTGTTTGTCCTGGACCTGTTTGCCCTGTTCCTGTGCTTGTGAACATGCCCTTGTATTTTTGTCTGTCCTCCTCTCTCTTCTCCTCCATACGCATGTTGAGAACGGCTAGCTCTTTCCTCACTGACTTCTTCATACTTGGGTCTAGATCCAGCACCCTGTTAAAGTCAGCCTTGGCCTCAGCCTCGTTCCACACCTCTATGTGTGCTTTTCCCCGCAGGTAGAAAGCTTTCATCACCCCTACGCAACACAAACCAGTGTATAATAGTGCTTCATATACAATTCTCAAAACTGACTTGCTTTGGTGTATCACTGTTATTCTACATGATTACACAGTACCTCCATTGTTTACACCTACTTGGAATAAGTTCAACTCAAAGTTATGAAATCTATATTCTACACTCACCAGGATGCTGGTTGATGATGTCACTAGTGTGCTCAATGACCTCGTAATACTCCTGCATGCGCAGCAGACACTGGCAGTAGTTGAGTGTGAGAGTATTGGCCATCTTCTCAAGCTTTAGCCAGGGGGCCTCCCAGGCCTTCTCCTAAAAGAACACACACACACACATACACAATGCTGTAATCCTGACATAATGCCTGGGACAAATTCCACCAGTTGGCCCTCAATGGTGGTGTGGCTGCGGACGAGAAAATTTACACGGAAGTGTAACTTACGTCTAATGATTACATTTTGTTGTATCAGTGTGTGTCCGACTTTAACAACATTACTTTACATGGCTTTGGCCAAAAATTAACTGGGATTATTAGGTATATATCAGACATTCATATATCAACTTCACTTTTATCCAAAATCTAATCATCAACCATCAATTTACAGGTCTTAGCTCTCTCACCTTTGACTGAACATTCTTGATGCAAAGGATTGCCTCCTTGTACTTGTTTGTGGCCTCCTCAAAGCGACCCTGTTTGTACAGTTTGTTCCCTTGGCCATGGAGCACAGGAACAGCCTTTAGTCTCTCCTCATCACTCATTGCCCATGACTCCCTGTGATACTCACTTGGCTGCTGAACCTGAATAACACAATCCACAAAAACATATTAAATAATTAATATAGCGTAGTAGTGATGTAGTGTCTATAGTTTTATAGTGAAATCTATAAAAAATGTACAGTATTGCCCTTAACCTTAAACTGAAAATAAATCCAGAGCTCAACCTAGTGGCCATTCTTGAGAAGTATTTTTGTGCATGTGCACCACTCAAGTTCCCCTTGCATTTCTCAGATTTGTAATAAATTACAAAACAGAAATCTGTTACACAACCAATTTACAAAATACGCTGACTAAAACAATATGGGCTTGCTTAATATTTAGTATCTCTTTGTACATGAAAGTATTTCTTTACAGATGTGCCTGAGTACAAGTAAGTAAGAGAGACGCGAATGACCTTTAGCAGTTCTAGCACAAAGATGAGAGGCTGTGGTTCTTTCTGGAGCTCATCCAGGTCATCGTAACCCAGCGTGTGAAACGCAAACATGTTAGCCATGCCACAGGTGTGGATGTGCCAGTCCACTGGATCTTTTCCATCTGCAATGCGCCGAAGACTTTTTGCCACCATGGGGTACAGGCCAGTGTGCTGTCCAGTAACACACAAACCAGATGACATTAAATAAATACACAAAGATGGCTCCTGTCTTTTAACAAGCAGACTGAGATATATGTATACTGCCTATTGCTAGGATTTTCTAAAACTGAAAGCACACCTTTCCCTTAAAGCTCACTGTTGTGAGAAGAGGTAATGTGTGTCAGGTTGTAGGGCTCGGCTTTGACAGCAGTGCATAATAACTACATCGGGTAGGTATGTTCAGCTTAAGCCTCCTTTAGGCACTTGAGCTGTAGACACTAGGCTTCTGTCTCTCTTACACAGCTAATGAACAGAGCTTATGGGGGCTCTTTGGGCCTGCATCCCACCATAATGTTTACTGACCAAAATATCAGCTGCACGCTATAGCTCTCACAGGACCAGTACTAACTGTACTAACCGCCGAACAGTGTTTGTATTTAGCCTTAATTGAATTGAATTTAATATACAGAGCTCAGCACCATGATAACAGTCAAATGCTGAGTTTGTACACAAACAGCATGACAACGTCGCTTTTGCTGGCAATGAGCATGACATTAAATCATATAGCTTCAATGGCTATTAAACATTCTGTCAGCTGTTGTTTTGTTGAGTTCCCAGAGTCATTTTTAATTAACTTTTTACAAAGCTCACTTTGTGCTTTCACTTTCACTATGGTTGGCATTTTGCATGGTGATATTTACATAGTGAATATTGCCACACTTGCTGACATCAGTCAGGTTTTTTGAGTACATTTGAGTTGTTTGAGTTATTTGAGAGAACTGAACGATGGTACTCACAATTATGTCACACCAGAACTCTGCAACTTCTCCTATGCGCATGGACTTGAGCAGAGCCTCCCATACGTCCAGCTTGAACATGTTCCCGAACACCACTTCCATAGGCACCCCGACCTTCTTACTGTCGTCCAGCACCGTGCGATCGTCATTGCACAGCATGGTTCGGAAATGGAAAGTCACCTGCAGGCCACAGGGGATGTAGTTAAGAGGAAACAAATAGCCTTCAAATTCATAAAAGCATTGCCAGTATAAGTCAGATGTCTTATATGTATAAAAGGTCTGGTTGGCATAGTAGTTTGGGAGATGCGAAACTGAGCGCCTACAGGAGGGCTATAGCACTTAAGAGGTTAGTTTTTACCCAGCTGTAGTGTACATAATCAAAGCCTCAAAGGTCTTGATTATTAGCTGGTGAGTTGAATCAGAACTTTTCAATCAGGGAAATTGCCAAACTCTGCAATCACGTGCCCCCTGCAGTCTAGACTGTGTTTTTAATGTTCCACTGCAAAAAAGACATCACTATTAACTGAACTTTTTTACATTCATTTGTTGATCTGGTGGCTTTAACTTTATTCTTATTTAACTTTAAGCTGAAGATCCAGAGTCTCTCCTGGGAACACTGGGCATGAGGTGGAAATACACCCTGTGTGAGACACCAGTTCATTGCAGGGCACCATACACCTAGGAGCAATTTAGCATAGCCAGTCCAACTACTAGCATGTTTCTGGGTGGTGGGAGGAAACCAGAGAACCTGGAGGAAATCCACACAGACAGTAACCTGAGCTAAGGATCAAATTGGAGACCAGTGAGCTGCTTCCCGCTGTGCCACCATCCTGACCACCATTTTACAACTAGTCTTAAAAATGATAGTTTTGCTGAGGACAGTAACATTCCTTTGTTTTAGAAGAAACTATCAAGTTTTTTTTCTTACTTCCTTTCCTCATTTACATTACTTGATAAAGAAGTGATCAGTTGTGTTACAAATAAAGCTATCTGATGCTTAGATTATTATAGTATGCAAACTGCTTCTTGGTTGTTGGTTACCACACAAATAATCCCAGCTGGTAAATATGTGTAACATATCTGAAATGAAAGCAGTAGACTATAGGGTTGGACATGTTTTGTGACAACATCATAAATGTTATTATGGAGCTGCATATATACATACAAGACCTACCTTGGATCCTGTGATGAATCTGGGAATCTCACTGGTTCCTCCATGCAAGATAGTTTTTTTGATTCCCTCCACACCAAGCAGCAGACTGTCCACCATGTTGTATATATATATATGTAGAGGCAATTGTTTCCAGACGTATGTATGTTTGCACTGTACAGGTGAGTATTAAAGTCTGAAGTGTTGCCTGTGGATTAAAGGACAGGGATAACAGGATTAAGCCTGACAGCTCCACCTGCCCATCCACAGAAGGGCTTTTCTCAGCACTTTTCACCTGTGATCATGTCTCACCAGAAATGTCTGGAATATGCTGGGAGACAGACGAGTGTTTGTCCCTCTGTGTCAGCCTCCATGGTGGTCCATGCTAACAGGAGAGAGCAGGGGCCCATGGACTCAGTGCCCCCGGTGTACACATGTGGCTGACAGCTGGAGAGTGTACTCACAGAGCTCCCACTGAGCAGCGGTCCAAACAAGCCATCTACTTTTACAACTTCATAAGATTACAGAGATGGGCTTTACTGATTAGCTCAGCACAGCTAGCTGCATTTTGTGCATGTGTTACATTAGTGAGCAATAACCTCACTTTGAGTTGGACTATTAGGATATTAAGATTTGAACATTAAGCCACAGCTGTATGGGGAGTGTCCTGAGAAAAGGGAACTTCCTTTAAAAGGAAGCAGGCATTGCTTACAAAGACAAAGTGTGCTTACATTCCTCCAATCATGTGGCCATTGCTATTGCACAACAGTTTGAAATGAGAACTCGGACCTAAGCCAGTCAGGACTGGCTTGCAGCATGGTTTATCTGCCCTCTAGTGGCAGCAATGTGAATACTTCCATCTGCACTGTACTCTGCAAATGAGTACTCTTTCATGTGCACTAAACTGTGTGAACATCTGGGATTTTCCGACTATTTGCCGTTGCCCAGTAGAGGTTGAATTTACTTTTGAGTCTGGTTCCTCTCAGGGTTTATTCCTTATGCCATCTCAGGGACTTTTTCCTTGAGTATGTCTGGAGACCGAACGAGAGTTTTTTTACAACTCAGATTTAGATCTGGGTCAAAGACATTTCGACGAAACACTGGTACAAGTTTTTTGCTATAAGCACTATACAAATAAAAAAAAATAATTGAAAATGCACACTTCCATATGCACTGGGACTACATTACTATTTGTAAAAGGTACTGTTAGGTTTGTATTTTTACACTACAAAACAGCATACGTAAAACCTGGACTTTTGATTCAGATACGACTTTTAGTAAAGGTGGAATGAACACTTCCTGATCCTGCATCTTAGTTGACAATTACAAACCAGTTTCTATTTAACAAAAATAGGGACTAGATAAATCCGAACGTCATTATCTGTAGTCTTAAATAAAGAAACAAAAAATTACGACAAAAGGTCTTTCCGTTCCATTTCTTTCCATTCTCTTCCTTTCTTTTCCTTTCCTTTCCTCTCCTTTTCATTGTCTGTGCAAAGGAACAAAATTAAGATCTACTAGAAGATGAATTTCAGCAGTCATACATATAAGATCAAAGTTATGGGTTTCCCTTACTCTCAAAAGACTCTAAGAGGAAATTTTCTTCATCATCTCAGTGTTGCCATGGGTACAGGCTATGGAAAGCCTATGGACAACAGTGTATTTAGTATTTGCTTGACAAAAGGCCAGATATGCCTTATGAATTTCAATCATCTTTAATAACAACTCGAAGACAAATGAATTAGTCTGTTCGTTTGTGAATTGGAGATGTACATATGGTGCCATTTTATTCCTCGGACTAGTATATTAAAGGGCATTTGGTCAGTAGTGCTGCTTAATCTTCAGTTAAGGTATTGCAATGTGAATGTCAAATTCTCAATGCCTAGAGAGATTTAGGTGAGGCTTAAGTGACCTGGAGAAGTGGAGCTGTTTTTTGCAGTATAGCTGCAGCAGAACTGCACACTGTGCTTCAGGGTGGTTTGATTCTCCACCTGTCTCATGCATGTAAGGATGTTACCATTCCTGTATGTCAGCTCTGCTGTCTGAGTGAGTCATTGTGACTGAGTCAGCCCTCCTGCGCACATAGATGCATGTGTATTGGTGCGTGTTCGTATTATTGAGGTGTGTTTTCAAAGAACACAATGTGCATCTTTATAATGACACCATGGAAAGCTGATTAATAATTATGCATCGTGATCTGTTTGCGTAATGTGATATTATATGTTCTCTGCCAGGCTCCAGTACAACAAAGCTTTCTCATTCATAAAGTGATGAGGCTAAATCCCTGGAACAGGTGCTGCAGAGACTTGGTGTGGAAACCGAGCCATGGTTACTGCTTTATCACTAGAGCTAGAGACTGAATTGAGTATGTGAGAGATAGATGAAACTGCGAATGTCCCCTTTTTTCACCATGTAGGGCAGTGGTTCTCAAAGTGGGGACTTCCAAACTGGGATCTGTGTGTATCTTTATTTTGCATTTAAAGGGATTCCTAGCTACACAGTTTTGAGAACCCTGGTGTAAGGGAGATGAGGCTGGTAAAACACTTCTCTTCCTCTGGGAGCTGGCCTTTTCACACTTTCGCCTGTGTGCATTCACACAGCAGGACATCTGTGTGGAGCAGATCAGCTCACTTATTCACTGAAATGTCATCTCTGGAGATTTCAACAAGTCATGACAGAGGCCTGGACCTCTATCTAAATCACAGGCTCCCCAGCCTCGACACCTCTGCCTACAACAGCTCTGCTCTCTCATATCCTACTCACACACATACAGAGTGAGACCGTTACTGTGTGTCCTGACAATCCTCTTATTTCACAGTGGCTCACACACACCACGAAGTTGCTGCCTCTGCAGTTTCAAAATGGCCTCCTGAATGAAAACTGTTCCACTAAGTCCATATAGCATCACCCCTCTGTGGATAGCGCAGATGACACCAACTGACCGGCCAATCAGCAGGGTGCAGATTTGAACCTTTGTCTTTGATTTTATCTTTCAGTATATTTCATTTTCATTTTCATTTTCATACTAGAAAACCATAAACATTAAGTGCTTCCTAACAACTAAAAGTGGCTTAATTTCAAAATAAAAGCAACTGTTATAAAAGCACATAAAATGTTAAGATAAAAGCAGAATTTTAATGGATCAAAGATTTTTTTTTTAAACAGCAAAAAAAATGAAAGAAAAGGTCATTTGAATAAATTGGCTTATATTAGACATTGGTGGATCATCTATACAGTTAGATTCAGTGAAAATATCAAAATACATTTAAAATGGTAACAACAGAAATTCAGCCCATTGAAATGCTATTAAGTAGAGCTTATCCTGGTCAGAGTCATGGTGGATCTGCAGCCTGTCCTGGGAACACTGTATGTTGAGCGGGAATACACCCTGAAGCCAGTCCATCGCAGGGCACCATGCACACACACACATTCACACACCAATTCACAACCAGGGGTAATTTAGCATGGCTAATTCACATACCAGCACTTATTAGGATGTGGGAGAAAACCAGAGAACCCATGCATACACAGGGAGAACATGCACAGAAACCCAACACAGACACTAACCTGAGCTCTGGATCGAACCAGGAAGCCTGAAGCTGAGAGGTAGCAACATTTTTTTTTTAATTATAATGCATTTGAATTATGTGTATCAAATGTTTGTTTTCCCATTGGAAATAAAAGTGTACAAAAGCTCCGTGAGCCATGGAGTCTGAGAGTCTGCGCTCTGAGCTCCAGTTACTGTCTGTATGGAAGCTGATATATTGTGTGTGTCCATATGGGGTGTATTTCAGTATCCACTGTTTCCCTGAACAGGATAAAGCAAGATTGTTTTTTTTTATTATTTATAATTTTTTTTTTAAATTTCTAATTCTTTTTCTATATTTGAATTATATTGTAATAATAAATATTACTGTTAGACTGCATAACAGTTCAAACCCATTTCATCTTTAATATGTTAGAATGTAATAGCTGAAAGCTCCAGTAGGTGGATGGTTGTGAGAGCTGCGTGGAGCAGCAGATGAGTTACACTATAACATGCTTTTGAATTTAAAAAAAAAAGAAAAAAAAGGTAGTCAGCCTGATGATTATATTTACCTGCAGGGTAATTATCATAATCTAGCACTTAAGCATATGCTCTGAGATATATGATGCATGCAGCCACAGAGCTGTCCGGGCCTGTACAGTAGACACACCCCTGCTCCATTCTGCACAAATATTCCCCAGCTACAACTTACTGAAGTAATTCAAGACTCTTTGTCAGATTAACACAGCGTTGCAGTTTGACATGCCCGGGATTAAACTTTAAGCTTCAGGTTTCAGTAGGACTCAGGGCTGCACTTCCAAGGTCTTATGACCGAGTTGCAAGAGCTCTTCCTGAAGGAGCCCCATGTGACTTCATCCATTTAGTCATATTTTAGGTACAGGTTTTTTCAGATTATTTGCTGTTAACAAATGTCTTAAAGTGGATTATTTTGGATTTTTGTGGAACCAAGCGCAACAGCACCACCATTGGTCATAAGAAATGTACACAGGTATATAGAAGCAAGGCTGGGGCTGATTTCTCTCTAGCACTGACTGTAGATTCATGCTGCCTATCAGTGACAGCCATGTCAAGTGATTACACAGAGTGACACGCTGATATTTGGGCTGATTTTTTTTTTTAGCCCATGTCACTGACACATCTGTAACAAACTATCAGCAGTGACTGAGAAGGCACATGTGAAATACATTTGTGGGTATAGTGAACACAAAGGAAGTGGATAATTTGTCATCTTTTTTCCCCAAAAATGCCTTTGGTGGACAAACTAAAAGTAGAGTGTCCAATCAAAGTTTTTAGAAATTAAAAACCACAAATGTAGCTGCCTCTAAGTGTGCATGCAGTAGTTTGCCCACATTGTTTTATTATACCATAGGTGAGACCTCATGATATAATGCATCGCTCAACCCTGATGGTTCATAAGATGAGCTATTGCTAGATGTTAAATTTTAAAACTCCCATCTAATATCATAACCAGTCATTACTGAAGTGTATATGTGTGTGGGTGTACAAGAAGAAGTGTGACGATGAAGTATGTCAACATAACCGGACCGTTAAGATATTCCTTCATTACTGAGAGAGATATTCTGGGATGACTGTGGGATTAGACACTGCTTAACCTCTCTGAACTTTCACAGCCTTGAAGAATTTAACATTGAAAATGTCTGGCAAAAAAGCCTGCCATTACCTGGTACAACATCTTAGCCTTCTCTATACTGATACAACGGCAAGTGATTGATGCACATATGGTCCATTTCATACACTGAGACCTCAACACTTAGACAAAATTTGATTCACCTATCCCATAATTCTAATCTGGCCAGTATTGCTATTCTCCAGAAACACCAAATATAACAAGAAAGAAATGTGTGTCAGTCTAGAATACAAGTAAATAAATTACTCAAAACAGAAAACTGTATTTTAAATGTGAAGTCAAAATAGTGTGTAAAGTCAGAGCCTATTTACAAGCCCGAGTATTTCTGTTAACCTGAACATAATCACCTCTTTCCAGCACACAGCCAATGCTACAGTGCACTTGTTTTAGGGACAGGCCATGCATTTTAGTTCTACACTATCAGTGTGGTATAAGGCAGTAAATTCAGAACTGGCATTAAATAATGAATGGCCAGTTAATAATGAACACTAACCATTCAGATATTGCAGTCAGGTGGTGGATCAAGAACATACAGATAAGTCTGGTGGCTGATTCAGATTCATATAGCAGAGCTTTTACCTTACTTTTTATTTATGGCTTTGTAATTCTTATATCTGTTTGCTGCAAAATTTCAGAAAATTATATCTAGCACAAATAATAACTCAAGTAAATTTAACCAGTAAATTTGAAGTATTCAAGATGACGGTATTGCTGTCAAGCCCAGCTCAGTGCAGCATCTACACTTCTTTCCATCTAAGGCATCTGCTAATAAGGCATCTACTGTTTCTGCATCTATAATTCAAATCAACTAATAAAAGATTCCCTCATATTCTGAAGGCTCTGAGACACAGAGCATAGATTCACTGTTTGTTGAAACAAAAATCTTACTGGCTAAAAGGTCCTCGCCATCATCCTTTTCTTTCACTTACAAGCTTTGCATACCTTTAGGACTGTTTTGTCAGCTAAGCCCAGGCTCCAGCAGTATACACATTGACACATCCTGAGCCCTGGAGGTCTAAAACAAACCCTCCCTCAATCCCATTACACCAAACCTCATTCCTAAACTCATAAACCAACCGCACAACTCCAAACCCCTTTTCCAAACTCATAAACCACATCACCAGCTCAAACCTCCTGGTCACTTCAACAGAACCTGTGTGTTGGCAGCACGAGAGGAATTCTCAGGGCGAGTGTGCTGTATGCAATGTGTGACTCAAATTTCTCAGAGCCAGACACATGCAGGAAATTCATTTTTGCTGCCTGCAACCAAGCCTTCATCCCTGCAGAGACAGAGCAAAACGTTCTAAACAGACCTTTGCAGGGATTTGGGCAGATGTGGGGGGAAAAAACACATTTTCTGTTGTTGATTGTCAAAAATCTTAAATATGACAACTGTATTGTCCAAATGTTTTACTATACCCAAAAAATGTAACAGTGTCAAACTGCTATTAATATCCTTATTACACAGCTGTCTCAAGGATATTATAAATGTAGCATTCCCCTGAGAATGACCTGAAAATCCATCTTGAGCAAGTTCTGGATTACCAGGTCATTTTAAGAATTACAGAGCACTTGCTTAGAAGAACAGCACGGTCCTGTACTTCTGCTTCCTCTGTAGTAACTCTTTTATAGAGAACTTATGTAAAGATTTTTCATTTTCTACTTTTATATGTTCGATTTAAAAACATATTGTTTACAAGCATATTGGCCCCAATCATGCACCTAAATATTGAGGTAGTCGAGACCGGACTTAAGACCACAAATCGATGGTCTTGGTCTTGTGACAAACTCGGGTGAAATTTTACTTGGACTTTTCTCAGCCTACAATGACTCAAAATTTTTTCTACACCACCGAGACCATAACATCATTTCCATGAACAAATACTTTGTAATGTTCC
>CM074958.1:9950639-9990363 GCA_037577455.1 Pangasius macronema
CTGCTTCCTGTCGCATTTCTTTGAAAAAATGAATCTTTTGTATAACAAGCAAACTCTGTCATTTCGTTTACCTCATGCGTGCTCCCTGACCACCCCCACCCCATGTGAGCTTTATGTAGAAATTATATAAAATATACACTACAGCACTTGCTAGAAGAATGTCCCATATATGTCCTGTGTACTTATTCATACAAAATTATAATACCAAAGCCGATGGGTTATTTTAGTTAATTCAACAGATACTGTATTTCATGTCAGGTTAGGAAGATATTACGACCAGCAAATTAACACATCTGGGCATCTGGTCTGGATCATGACTTGGAATCGGCCATGTGTGGTGTTGGCCTCGTCCTGGTGTCACCCCTCTCTCATACTTGGTCTTAACTTGGACTCCATTGGCTATGGTTCTGGCCTTGACTCGGTCTCACCTTATGTAGTCTTGAACCCAACATTATAAATAGTGTTGGTCAGATGGTGGATCAAGAACATATAGATAAGTGTGGTGGCTGAGTCAGATTCATATAGAGCTTTTACCATACTTTATATTCATGGCTTTGTGATTCTTACATCTGTTTGGTATGGTAGAGGTTTCAATTACTTCACCACTTTGGAGCTCATGCATTTTGTTGTATTATTACCAAAACAGCAGTGATGACAAAAGCGTTAATAACTGTTTCAGGGCTGGTGATATAGAAACCACCCAGGCAAATTGAGCAATAGGACAAAAATCGCTGTCAGGAGATTCCAGGTTTCATTGAAGGACACTGCGTAAAGTAACATGTATTTACATTTATCAGGTCAAATTTTAACAAGTACCTGCTATATCCTCCAAAATATAAGTAAAAGTAAAAAAAAATAAATAAATAAATAAATAAATAAATAAGAATATGGTTCACGTTGTATGTTACCATTATCCCAGTTGGTAGAAAGTACAAAACATAACAAATAAGACAAAACCTAAAAACTCTAAAAATGACTTTTCTGTCATAGAAGTTTGGTGTGACCTGGATAGCATTAGCACATTAGCACATCACTAGAGGATAAAAGACACAGAACATGCCAGCAGAGGGCTCGACTTAATCACCAAGTTTGAAATTCTCCATCAGTCCTGAATCCTTTTTCCTTTTATAGTATAATATCTCTAACTCTAGCACTCTCACTCCTGCTTGTTAACACTCTCACACTCTCTCTGTCCTGATTGGCTGAGGTTCCTGCATGTGGCTCCTGTAGTCTGCCTTCTTTTGTGCTTATAGTTGAGGCGTGATAATGTTTTACATATCTGAGCTGGCATATGATGTAGGAGCACATCAGAGTTCGGATTATCAGGGTTATTCATAGCAGCTCAGGAACATCAAATTATAGAGCATTGTTTCTCCTTTGACTCGATTATCTTTTTTTTTTTTAAACAAAAAAAATCCTACGTACTATAGCTTTGTATCAGGTAATGATAAAATACATTATTTAAAAAAGTGTAGATACACATAACTAGCCATATTTTTTTTTAGTTAGAATTAGGGACTATAAACCCCGTAAGTTTTATATAAACAAGTCATATCTTTTGTAACTGATATAATTTCTCTACGAGTTCATTATTGACTGTTTATTCAAGGGAATGTTTAATCAGTTCCAGCAAGCATTTATAAAGTTTAATGTTTTGAACATTTTTAAATGTTCTTAGAATTTTATAAAAAGCACAGATTTCGGGAAATGACACATCTATGCATGAATGAATAAGACTATGCCTTAAAGCATGCTTAGCACGGCTTCGCTAGCCCAAAGCAATGATCAATGAGGGCTTTTGCCAGTATTTAATAGAGCAGAGCACTCTCAAATGCACTCAGTGACCCTCCTGAGTCATGCTGCTTGTCCTCATACATTAAAATGGGTCAATTATAAAGAATGGGGGGATGGGGAGGGATTGGGGGGGGATCAGTGACAGTGAAAAAAAAAAAAAAACTCTGGCTCTCTCTGACTCCCAGAGCTGCTTCATGCCCAGAGAGAACCTGACCTCCGCCACGATTGACAATTTCCTCAAGTATGTAATCATGCAGCTCACGGAGCTCATAGCCCAGATGAGCACTGCAGCCTGAAGCTAAGCTAAATGAAAGTCAGACTTAGCTCACATGGACTTGCATGTGGTATGCACAGCAAAGGGGACATTTCAGCGCAGCTCTTCAGAGAATAGCAAACACTCAAGTGCCTTGCGCTGCTTCAGCACGTTAGGGTTTACTGTAGGACAGCAGTGAAGGGAACCAGGACCATGTCAAGAGACAAAGAATCAGTGTTAAAGGCTGCTGAGATGCTGCTGTTCCTGTTTCATTATACAATAGTTCTCACTAATGTGCTGCTCAACTGCCATGTGACCTGTTCACATAGACACAGTACTCTTCTCCCAAAGGACCAGTAGCAGCACAAGCTAATGTAAAGAGGTACAGAGAAGTTGTTTGTATGATTGTACGTGCATGGCCACGTGTTACACATTTGTAGGGATTTGTGAATTGTCTTTAAGATTGGTTACAATTGGTTACAAGCAGGTAACTGACACCAGTGTTAGAATGGCATCTGCATTGAAAAGTGGATTAAAGTTGACAGGTTACTAGGGTCATTCAACTACATAAGCAGTCAAGTCCTCTAGTGCACTAGCTTAATTTTATCTCTGTTGAGTAAGCTCTGCTTTACACTTTTGCTCCAGCAAGTGGCACGTCTTGGCAGAAACCATCACCTGACTGGGAAGGGGCTAAATATGGATACACTAACACCAATGCAGCAGATCAGGCTTCTCAGGCTTTCTGCAGCCAGTGTGCCCTTTCAGTGTAAATATTTCATGGATCCATTGACGTTATTATTTTATAAACAGAAATAAAATAGGAGGCACATTTAACAAATATGTATGCTGTCATACTCATTTACTGGAGCTATTAATTTTATTCCTAATCAGAAAGCATTCTGATTAGAATTTAGTTTTAGGACATGATGAACCATTAACTATGCCACAAACCCTTGGAGAAACGTTTTTCTAAGAGTATATCGTATTAACTTAAAGATTAAAATAATGTAAACTTTGACTGATAAATCCAAACAACTCAAACAAGTAAGTAGGAATCGTTGACGGACCTCAGGATTGCGGTGTTTTAATTTGGGCTACTGATTTGTTTATATTTTGGGAAACAGAACTAACTGAAAATGTTGTGGGCAGGTACAAACCAAAATAATAACAACTGATTGAGAAGAATTTAAAAAAAAAAAAAAGTCCCACACACATCTCTATTAAAAAAACAAACAAACAAAAAAATCAGTTTAGGCCACACCCACATCGGGTTTAACTGGTCTATGTCTATCACCGCTACACAATGCGGGGATATGACTCGGAATCTAATCTTTTAATCATTGAAGGAGTTCCTTATGCATTTATGTGACTGGCATAATTATAAACCCAGTAACTAGTAAATATCAGTAAACAGCAACCGATACTGATGACATAACGTCGTTAAAATAATTAAAAAATCGCAGACCCCACTTTGATGATTATGGCATTAGATAATGAGCACAGCCCTTTTGAAATATTCAAAGCAAATGTTTTGCGCTGTAGGCTGCAGCATCTGTGATTTTTATGAGCATGGAGGAATCGAGACACTTCAGATTTGCTGAAAACAAGCAGACAAAAAGGAAGATATTTGGTGACGTGCTATGCTCCTTTAAAGAGACTGTCTGGATCATGCATTTCCCCTGTCAGATGTTTCATGGAATTACATAATCATTAAGGGGGAAGAGAATCAAGTACCTGACTGGTCTCGTCCTGACAGCACCAGCAGGATTAACTGCAGAGGTAGACAGCAGATTAAAGACCCACAATGAATCCTATTCACCCACTGTTGTGCCCTTAAAGGCACTCACTCTCACATTTTTCCCCTCTCATCCCACCTCGTGGCAACGAGGCCACATTAAACGTGACACATTGCCGGTGGCCTCGCTTTGCCGTGTGCGTCACAGAGCTTGTTCAAGGCTCCAGTGGAACAGGAGGCTAGTTAGTCACTCAGACATGGTGGTGGCGGTGGGTGCGCATATGCTCTGAGTCATCAGGATGCATTCAGACATCCGCTCATGGTATTTTCCAGCAGTAGTTAATGAGCTGGCCAGACTGAGGCTACCGTTTATTATAGGCCTGGAGATGATGGACTCATCCATTTGTCTTGGGATCACAGGTCTTAAACAGTATCCTGGGCTTGAGGAATGATTTACAACACTGCATCACATTTGCACTTGCTTTTATAATGGCATATGATTCTATTCTACAGTAGGCTAATGAACATATTATAGAAGAACACATTTGTTTTCAACTGTGGATAACTGCTTTGATTTAAAACGCACCGTCTATGCTGTTCGATAGATAGATAGCTGTGGTTTTGGGCCATCAAGACTGATATGAATCATGAGACAGTAGAAAACAGATCCAGAAAGATGGTGTGCTCTACTCTACACACTGTAAGTGTCTGGCTTGTCTACATGCAGAGTGAGAATGCTCATTGTCATGAGTCACGCTTTATGTCTGTGTACTGCCTCCTCTTAGGCTTCGCACACAAAATGGCCTCTGCTGTGCAAACTGATGATGAGTCATCTTAAAGCGCTGAGATTTTTGCAAGAATGGGTCACTTTTTAAGTACTTGGATAAAAACAACTCACTCTGTTAATACACAAAAGGCCACTGAGTACCTCATTACCTATATCCACTTGGGTGAAAGTGAGTCTCACAGCACAGCAGCTAACTTGTGTTCAACTGACCTGCTGAACAGAGTGGCAGTGGCAGCACTCTGCCTCAGTCGCAGGGCCAAAGATCAAGCAGGCTTGCAAGAGGTCTGGCACAGTGTCGCAACATGAATGTTTCATCAGGTGCAGTCATCTCCTGTCTGCCTGGAACTCAAGGTAATCTGGGTAAGCAGCTTTAACCTGGCGCTGAGTATTTTGCCCTAGAACCCTATTTCCCCTCTTCAGGTGGCATAAGACCAGACATTAAACCTGACAAGGGAAAAAAAACAACGACGACAACGCCACAGGAACATGAACATTATTTGAGTAATTTGGGAGAATGTCAACATTTCTGTCTACAGTTCATATGAAGGAAATCATGACAACAATTACTGACAGAGGAATTACAGCATTAGGGCCTTGGGCTTCATACAACCCCTTCCAGTTTAAATATTACCTAATGTGTTGAAAGCAAGTGCTTTGAAATCCCACTGCTGACTGATCGATATCACACTTCACTGGGTGATCAAGGAGCATCTGACCCTTGCCATTAGCAATTCTATTGCTCTTCCTGTGACAACATAGAGCTTTTAACCAAATGTGTTTCGACATGTTACGGTCAGAGGAAGATGCGTTGACTAAAGTGTTAACTAAAATTGAAGAGAAAAAAAAAGACAAGTTCAATCATTAAAAAAAAAAAAAAAACACATGCCGTTTCAGCAGATTTTCTCAGTCATTTCTCAATGACTGACAGAAGACGGTCAATGGAACAGTCAGGCTAAAAGTTAATTAAAGCAAATCTTTAGATTATTAGCCACATGCTTTACTGAATTGTTTCCCCTGCACTGTGAATGTGCAGTATGTTTTTGGGCACCTTCACTGCTACTAAAGAAGAAATGTATGACTTCCATGTTATAAAAATTTATACACAAATTAATTCACAGTTTCCACAGTTTAATGTTTAGGATTCAAGATTATATTTTTAGTTGACTAAGACTATAGAAAACACATTTACTAAACCATTTGGCAAAACAACCTTTGTTGTTTAAACTGTGCCTTTAATGAAAAAATATAAATTCATCAAAATGAAACTGATATTAGGCCTACATGTAATTAGTTCAACAGACACACTCTAGTCAAGGTTTGTGACTGAATATCAAAGATCTAGCAAATAGTGCATTAAACAGGTCCTAAAACACCACTGTGTTACGCCCTATGGAGCAAGCACATATAGCAAATAAAGAGTAATTTAAAAAACAATGCCAGTGGGAAGATGAGATGAAAATGACAGGTTTGTATTTTATTAGTAACAGAACCATCAATGTTGACTTTTAAAACAGTAAAGTGTCTGATCAAATTATGATATTTATTTAAGAAAGAAACAATTTTTCACATCATACAAAGAGAATGTAGTGCTACTGCTCAGCAATTAAAAAAAACAAGATTATTAATAATCAGATGTATGTAAACACTATGTTTAATTAACTAACTAGGTAAGAAAGGTAAACGACATCTACAACTGTCAGATATTGATCGTGCATGAGCCTCAGAGATGAAGGAGAGCACAAAGCGTGGGCTTCACTTTTCAGGCCGTGGGCATCTGGTTCTGCTGAGTGGCGAGAACATTTTCTGTCTTGCTTTTCATCTGGCTGAGCGGCTTAAGACACATTTTCATATCCTGTTTTCAGCACTGCTGTTGCCCTTGAAGTGAGGCTTATTGCTTGCTGAGGGTCAGGCGCTGTGTGTGTGTGTGTGNGTGTGTGTGCACGTGCGCATTCATGTGTGTATCCCAGAGTGTCGGCGGTTGTACTCATGCACAGTATGCATAAGCCGAACAAATAAACCCAAAATCACATACCACAGCAGGGCCCGGGGGAAAAATGAGGGGAAGTTACAGATGCAAGTCCAGTGAGTGTGTTTTTCGTTCATACTCTGGAAGAACCCGGTGACTTATTCATAAACAGAAACACATGTAAAGGCCTGGGCTTTGATCCAGAGAACACAGTGACATCCATAAGAGCATTGCAGTTGTTCTTTCAACCCCACAATACATTTTGATCAATAGCATAGAGGTTAAAGGGTGTTCCCTGCATGTTCCACGCCCAAATAAGGGCAGGAGCATCTCATCCGTTCAGGAATGTTGCTGACTCAACATGGGCCTTGCCAGTAGGTTTAGTTTATGCTTGCAGAGAATGCAGAGCCAGGCCCAGACAGCTCACGTGACACCTTCCAAATGGGGCAAGGTCGGAAATTGGGATGTGGTGGATAAACGAATTAAGATAAAAATCAGGACCTGTCTGACTTCAGATTGATTTTGACTTCGCTACCATCTGGCTCGTGTCAGATTCCTCCAACTCTTGACCTGTGATAGTCGCATTCTAAGCTGGGGTGCCAGGAAAGAGCCAACCACAACAGTTCTTCAGCTGGCAGCTTTAGCTGATACACAAGGACATAAAGCTTGCCAGTGAAGAACTGCTGCGGGTCAGCCAGTGGGCATCCGGACATGCGCTGGACGTTCCAAGAGATGGAGAGGATCAACCTGTAGAAAGATAAACAGAGAGAAACAGAGGTGTACATAAGACTTAGCTTGAAATTATGCAAGAGATCTAGTAAGGGAAGATCCCTAATTTCTCACACACGTACAGTTTCTCAAACCAGCCAATGCCAGAGGAAGCATGGTAAAAGGAGACATATAAAGGCTGATAATGAAGCTATGTGGATGGGGTTTCAGCTGCGCCTCCCCTCGCTGCCACAGCTATGCAGGCTAGAACAAGCAGTGGAGTCATGTGCTCTCTGCCCCAGGGGTTTTTTAGTCCAAGCCAGCCTTGCTACTGCTCCCCCATTTACTGCGTTTAGCTCAGCTCTACTCAATCCTGCTGCTGCCAGCTCAGAACAGCACCAGAACTTTAGGTCCAACCAGAACCATTTCTGCACCAGTTCTTCAAGAAACTGTAGTGGTCACATCACAGCAATGCAGAGCCCAATTCCTCTCCAGATTTTAGGTAGCTTTTTCAACAGTCCAATTGTTGCAAACTGATCCAAGTTCACAAGTATGAGACAGTTTATTACATTAGAAATAAAATACTCACCAAAAATGCTTCTAATGACAAAAAAAAGGCAAGTGAGGGCATGACAGTGTTACGCAAAACATATTTCATAATATAGAAGCACTCCTCATGTCAGAAACCTCAACGAGTCAGAGAGTCTGGAGGCCTCCTTCTCAGCGTGCAGTTAAAGGTGGCTTTGTAGCGCTGCATTTTTTTCAGCAGTTCAAGGACGAGAGCAGGGCGAGCACAGCCTCAGTAGCGCAGTGAACCCGGCGACCCTGCAGCACCATGGAAAGAGCCAATCCACACAGCTCCGGCCAAGGACAGGACACCCACAAACTAACACGCTCTCACAGGCAAACTCACTAACTCCTACAAACCCGCTCCCACACACTCACCACACTGCACAAATACACCCCTACAAACAGTCACCCACATAAAAACACACTCTTGCCAAACAGCAGAGTCTTTTAAATCCAGCCACGCTCATTTAACCAGGTAGCTGAGGGGATCGAGCCAGCAGCGTGTTGGAGGCGCATCCAACCGTGCATCCGTTCTGTTTACAGTGATTGAAATTACTTTCAGTAGCAGCTTCCACTGTGTCTAAAACAGGTTATCAGACACCCAGGCAACTGAATCACCCTTTGTCTGAGGTGGAGATAAAGTCCTCTCTGTGGCCAGGATACTGATGGCGGAGAGAGCCGTGGGCTACGGTTACACAGAGAGCAAGATTCTCTGTATTTCTCTCACACGTGACCTGAGCTGCACTACATCGTAAAACTTCACCCCTTACACCTTGTGCACGCACTAGAAGAGCTGGCATCTCTAGAGACCTGATGATTCAATTCACTTTTGATTCAGGTGCCAGAATGTCATTATAAAGCAATTCTTCATGCATTCTGATGCAGCTCAGTTTTTGATTTTTATTTCCTGTATTATGATTTTTTTTTCCATCTGACTATTTGCTTTTAAAATGCTTTTTAAATCCTCACCTGAAACCAGGCTTAATTGTATTTCCATTAGGGATTTCAGTATTAATTTCAATTTGAATAGGATACTATACAGATTTTCAGAATATTTACCAAAAAAAAAAAAAAAAAAAAAAAAAAAAAAAAAAATTCGACATTTGGATGTTTCTATTTTTAGTTGCTAAATGATTAAATGAAACAGGAAATGGGCTCTGGGACATTTTTTTGCTTGAATCTTTTTCTTCATCTTCTCATGAAGACGAGTAGATTTTTATATGAATATTCTTTGTATGTTTCTGATCAATTTAATGACATTAACCTTCTAAATTCTGCAATGCATTTGAATACTAAAACTTACAGGTGATTAAAGTTTATATGTAATATCTGAATTGATAGTTCTCATGGTTTATTTTTTCATTAGAAATGTTTGGTAATACTGTATTTATGCATAAACCTACATAAAAGTCTGATCACAACCATGCACTGATAAAGAATCTTTTAAGAGAGATTCACAAAGCATTATAGGATCAATTATTTTTCACTTCCCATCACACTAGACAACAAAACCATTTACTGTTCAAGCAAGAACCATAGAGTCTCTCCTGATAGGCTGTGTTTCCATGAAGCACTTCAAACTGAATTCTCACTGTTCCAGGGTACATGCAGGTTTCCTTCCTACATCGGGATGCACTGCCACAAAGCCACGCTCTGCTCTCTGAGCTAAAAGCTTCATTCATAAGCAGTCTGCTTTGCACACAATGAAGCATATTTAACCATAGCCCACTCTTCCTGTCTCTCACACACCGTGACTCATTCACATACGCATACTCGCAGCGGCTCAGAAATCTCGATGCAGAACACCGTGTTCTCAAAGGGTCAGTAATCCTATGGATGTAGACGTTTCCTGGGAAAATTACACTCCAACAGCTCTGCTCTCTGAGAGAGACTTTGCATAGACACGCTTCTCTCTATCTGTGCTCCTGAACCAACAGAAAAGAAGCCAAATCAATAGCCAGGCTATGTGTAAGGAGAAAAAAACTTTCAAAAACTCACTTTATCCTTTATAGATGTGCTGCCGTTCCTTCTGAGATCAAGAACTTGAGCACTGAATAGCATGTGGGGTGTTACTGACCAGTCAACTCTTTACAATCATCAGCTATACACCAGATTACAGCAGTGAAATAAAGTCTAATTGGCTTTAGAGATGAATCTCTTGAATCTCAACTTTAACCACCTTCACAAACTATGTGAGCATAGAGTTATTCTTTAATTAGACCCCATACCTGGGCATGCCTTACAGTCATTTAAAAAACAGAGAGGTCAGGGCTGAGGTCACGTGACAATGATTAAAATCAGCCATGGTGGAAACTCTGAGTTCCCAGGACGAGAAGGTACATTCCAGCCATGCTTGCCCTGTCGAGAATGAGGGAAGGGGGGTTGGAGAGAGAAATAGGGTAGCAGAAGAGAGAGAAAAGGAGAGACAAACCCAGTGATTAAGAAGCTTGAAAAACTAGTCTTTCGGTGCTCTGAAAAAGTTGAGGTTTGCGTCCTTAAACTGGCAGCGAAAACCACTATAGCGCTGGTGGAAAAGTACCTTAATTTAGCTCTGAAATACCACAAGACCTGCAGTACAGAAATGATCAGAAGAATTAAGTCAGAGTTACTGTACATCACTTTCACCCAAATTGGGCAGAGTCTTTGCTTGATTTGTGGGTCAGTCAGAGTTGACAGTTGGTTTAGAAAATTAAGTAGTATGCTAAGGACATAGTCTCTAATTTCATGCTTTTGCTAGTTTTAGCCAATTTGGCCAGAGTATCAAACGTGGAACACGGCTCAAATTTCTCTCAATAACCAATGAATATTGAGAGTGCAAAAAAGTTAAGTCCAGTAAGTAAAAATAGCAGCCAGTCATTTGTGGCTGCAGTAGAGAATTCAGTAGAGGAAAAACAAATTGAGAGTAGCACAAGTTCCTATACAAAGTAAATTCAAAACCGCATGGACAAGAAAAAAAGGATCGGTTGCAACTGATAAACCTTTGAACCAGTCACATGAGACAGCCATGTTTGTTTTTCCAATGCTATCTCCTGATTTCTTTTTTTGAATAAGTCATCAGAAATGTACACTTCTTAAAACCAGCCATTGTGACTGATCAGTGGAAATTTTAGAAAAAATACATTACAATACAAAATATACATTCATGGAGCTTGTGCTTGAAATAAGTGACAGATGATGCCCTATTGGCGCTAAATGTCCAGCACCATTCCGGGAGCTGTGCTCTCTCCATCTGCACTGTTCACACAGCACTATACTGTAAATGCATTATTCATGGTGAACACTTGTGCAGGAAGAAGCTTGCTCACTTGACATCTCTTTAATCAAACAGCTTGCATCAGGCTTTTCCAGAACTAAGGCAATCAAGCCAGTTCACCAGGTTAAATCCAATGGCAGTGTGACCTCATTCAGCCATCTATGACTCATAGCTCAAGCAGCGAATGAGATACGAGTGCAAAACTAAGATATTCAGATGTAAATTGAAAGGGCACAATGGGAAACAAAAACTACAGGATGAGAGGAAGGGGATTATTATACAAAAAAAAATGCAAACCATTATAGGGCAAGCTGCACCTGTGGTTCAATAATAGCATTTTTTGTGAAGGAGGATGTTTACAACGTGTATGGGAAGGTAAACAGGAAGCTCAATAAGGACTTATAGCCTGCCACTCCTGCCTGTCTGAATGAAGCTGTAGACTCCTGGGCTCAGCACTGATGCTCATCCTGCAAGATATACTATGAGCTACTCGTCATCCTGTGACATGACCACAGCCTGTATATCCTCTTGGGGCAATCTATACAGCCCCTTTAAAGCTATCTCAGCATCCAGTGCAGCTGCTATGCGTTCTAGGTCTGGTGTATTTTCCCTGTGGAATTTAGTGGATGAACCTGATTGGTTACAGATGCCATGATCATAGGAAAAGAGGGGGATAAAAATAGAAAAACCACCAGCCCAAACCTCCTTGCATTCCCACATTCTAGCTTTGGGTACAATTTGATTTGGCATACACATCACAACTTTAAAGCAAGTGACTGGGATCCTACGTACATTTGGTCATTTCATGCATCTTGAGCATCAGGTTTACATCTGCAAGGAGATTAAGCACATAAAAATGGGGAAAAACAAAAAAACAAAAAACAAAGCAAAAAACCACAAGACGCATTTGCAGCAGATTTAAATCTGATTGCTCTATTTCAGGAGGTGCATTTTACCCATGTTGCAGAAGTATAAATGTATCTGTCTCTCCAAACCACATCTGACAAACAAAACCCCACCCAACTGGTGACGCACAGGCCCCTTGAGAGAGATTTAAAAGAGCTCAAAAAATCATGATTTTTGATGCTTTAAAACATCCTAATTATGAAAGTAACTAACTAAACTTACGAAAAATGAAGAAGAACGAATTACTACAAAGCTGGTGTTTGAATGGAATAAGCTGATTTGCATATTATTGTGCATTAGAGCTCTCAAATTTCAGTCTGGCCACCCAGAGATGCTACACGTGTAAAGGCATGTGGTTAAATCCAGATACAAGACACATGACGCCAGGTGTGAATGGGATCGGTAAGAAAGAGGACAGCCACGTGAGAACTTAATTGAAGAAGTGAAGCAAGAGGAGAAAATGATGAGACACACTAAAGTAAATAACTGGCACTCTCCTGTATCCAGCCATGACTTCCCCAAACTGCTGTGTGTGAGAATAAAGACTTACTTTGTGCTTGGTTCTGCGAGCTGCAGGCTCTGGTTTGACTTGCCAGCGCCTCACACTCATCTCTCTGTAGCCTACTCTTTCACAGTGAACTTTGCCCCCAATGCTAAACACATTCCTTTAGCTGCTTGCTAAACAGACATGCAAATAAACAAAATAGTTTGATGTAAAAAAGGAAATTCCATCAGGCTCATACAATGGAAATGACTGTGAGGCAATTCGGAAGTAGCAAAGCCATTTCAGGAATTCATCTAATCTCTCGCTAATATTGGAGCTAAAAGAGTGGAGTCCGTCTATAAATCACCCACAGAGCTGCACAGACCCAAATAGTCAATTTGTTGTGACACTGAATCGGTGTAACGGAATCCGTGCACATTACACTACGTATCAATTAAATAAAATCTCTTCCAAATCTTAATCTTTTTGTTCTCCAAGCCATCCACTCTTACCATTTTTCCCCAAGTTATTAGTTGTCCTTATGTGAATTAAATTATTCATTTCTCTATATTATACAGATGAACAAAAGGTTTCATTAGTTTTAGCATTGTCAGGAGAGCTGCTACACACATCCCTTGAAACAAAGTGACGTTCTCATTGTAAAGTGGTCATATTGCACTTTAACCTCATTAAAATCACGTGGAAAGAATGAGTACAGATTCACAATAATAGAATCTATTTGCTGTTCAACTTGACCACAGAGATACACTACTAAGGCCTTGTCACCACCAACAAGGGAAAATATGAAAACATATTTTTTCTTATTGGTTTTGCCTTTCCATCCACACTAACGCTGCATTTTTAACCACTGAAAATGCATCTTTTCGGAACCCCTTTCCGACGTAGTTTGGGTAGTGGAAAAAGTAGCTTTTTGCTGCTTTCTGTGTTCGGTATTTCATGGCTAACTGCTTTGAATGTTCAATGCCGGTGTGTGCAAGAAAGCGTATTTTATGTTCATGTTGTCAAAACAAACATGGCAGAAATTACACGGATTATAAGGTTCTGCATCAGACATCCAATGCTGTTTTCTGTCATTTTCCTGTTTCATGGAAGACCGGAAACTTTCAGAAAACGCACTGAAAATACTAGTGTTTTCAAAATAACCTCTCTTAGTGTGGAATAGGCCTAATATGAGCAAGTAACACCGATATCTAATAACAACCATTTAGCATCATTGCATCTGTTTTATGTTTTAACAAGTGACTGAACAAGCCTGTTAAGAAGAGTAGCTGTTTTAATAAGTGAATATTGTTATTTTTAAATAAATATTGTTCTTTTTAAATAAATATAGCCCAAACTTCCTTTTATCCATCAATATTTCCTTTGTTCTCTTCTGCTTGTGACTCAGATCACAGAGTTCAGTGGGAGACTGTTAGTTAAGTATGGCTACCAATAGTACAATGAAAGCAAAATATTTTCTGACTTCATTATGCTTTGAACACTGATACAGTAAGTCGCCTTTAACATTATATCTTATGTTAAAGATATAATCAGAAATTTTAGCAAAGTTTGCTGCTTCTAGCTGAAACTAAAATCTAAACAAATACAGCTCCTCCTCTCAGTGTTCCTTCATTTCAGTGTTCACACCCCTAAAAAACACATGCAGATGTTCTGCCTAGGCTCAAATACCTGAAAGGTAGAGCTTTCTGAACTGTGAGCTAACAAGTAGAATCGCTGGCTGGATTTTTCTGGTCAGTATATTTTTTTTTTTTGCCTCCATTTACAGAGCCCAGTGAGCACCACATAGACCAGGGTTTAACCTCTGGGCAGATATTTTGTTAAAACTGCTGTAAAACTTTATGGAAACATCAGCTTTAACATGCATGTGCACACGTCTACACCATGACGGCCTGGGTCTATGGTTAATAATAATACTAATGACGCATCATATTATTAAATAAAAATGCTATTCTTTTAAAATGCACAGCTCCTTACCACCACTTACCCTTATGGCTAAATAGGTCATTGGAAACCAGTCACAGAATTATACACCACAGGTCTGTTCCTGCAGCTTTCCCTCCTCTCCCACCACCCATCCTTCTCTCTCTCCTTTCCATTCCTCTTTCTGTAGTTCTTTCCATTGGTCAGGTTCCTGTGCCACACATTCCAAGGATGCCTGGTACATATGGTATAAATTCCATTCAGTCTGGTGAGGCCCTCTATGCTGTCTGAACTGCTCTGTGCTGGACGGACTCCACCCTGCCTCAGAGCCAGGCCGGCATACACTCCCTCCCTCGTTCTCAGCGAAAGAGCCTTAAGGAGTCAACAAGCTTTTTCAATAGGGAATGGACAAGATTGGACTAAGTGGAAAAGCTCCCTGTAAAGGCTGTTTATATGTCGCTCATGTCAGTGGCTGATATACATTGTCGAAAAAATTTTAAACTGGGTTACACCAAGCCCACAGGCCATTTAATCAACAAGCCCCTTAACATTGGCAAATTAATTTCAAAATGTCTGTAAGTCCATGACACCAGCAATCAATTTCAAATAATTACACAGAAGCTGACAACTGGACTACTTCCTGTTTGACTGTTCCATATGTTGCAAATGTGTCAAAGCGTTGCTACATAAGAATGCAGCCTGGGACACGGCTCTGCTCTGGAACAAAGCCATTAAGAAGGAAATGTTTGCAGGCCCAGTTCCATCACTGGCTTGTCTGAATGTCCAGCATTCGGTCCCAAAGGACCACGCGGCTGCACAGACAGGAAGCTCCACCATCTCAGAGACAGCAGAGCACACTCAAACCAAACGCCTGCCTTCCCACATGGACAAGGCAGAGACAGCTAACTGCCAAGTGAAGAAAATCACTATCGCAGAGAGCCTCACACACCCCCACAAAGCCCACTCAAAATCTGTTGCACCAACCACACAGTACAAACCAACGAGCGAAGGCAAGACTGTGCACAGAAATCCCACAAGAGCTCCTCAACCCACTCACAGGATAGAGTGCAACAACTTTAGCACAGATAGCAGAACTGTGATATAACTCTCAGGGTGTGGCCCTAACTAGCATTTTTCTCCTCGGGCCAATGAACACTAGCCACTGGTCAATATTCATTTCCAGCGTTCATTCCAAAAGCCACAGTCACATCCTTGAAAAAAGGTTTCACAAAATCCACCGAGCTGTTCCTGCGAGCATGTATTTCGAGTTACAGACGAATCAATAGTACAGAGCAGAAAACAAATTCCAGTCTCCAGAATGCTCTCTCGCAGATTCTTCTCACAGACGTTCTACAGAGATATCTCACAGACATTCTTCACACAAACGAATACATTTTGGCTATAGCTGGAAAACAGACAGCGAGAGAGCAGTGAACAAGTGCGGACCTTGAATAACAATCAAGTCTCATTTCTGATTTCTCCATCTGAAGTCTGGCCGTCTGGAGACCAGCCTGAAGAAGCATTGAGACAACCATTTGTGGACATTTGTAGTCATTTTTCCAGCCAGACTGGGAGGGCAACTAGTAAATGTAACTGAAAGACCATACAATGCAATCACCAAGCAAACATTTACTGAGAGGTTTTATGAGAGAGGGGGGAAAAAAACAAAAAACAGAACAATCCCAGCACCTCTGGGCAGTAATTTCTGAAGCAGGTAATACATAAAGGAATTCATCTCACATTTGTTTCAGTACATAGAAAACAACATCAGTCTTCAATAAAGATTTGAAAAATAGATATAGTACAGATAGTACAGATCTCAGATGATCAACCAGTCTGTTGCTGCTTTCTCCAGGTCTCTAGTTAGCAGTTACTCCTTTTTAATTTTCCCAAAACCTCCTTTGCACTGGTTCATCCACATAAAAGGCTTTTATCATTTCAAGCCCAATGGATGCATTTCTTATTTATTTCATCAAAAAATAAACATCAATCTGATAACCAGAATTGATATTTGACCTAAACCAGCTAATCAGCTATTGGAGGAAGAAAGAACAATCCGGTAACAAAAAACTGGAATTGGAAAAGTTATTTTGGAACTGGAAAAGTTTACATATTAAAGAGACATAATTGTAGGACTTTATATCTAATATAACATACATATTTGCCATAAGTGTGATTTTTGTGTGAAAGAGTTTAACTGAAAATAAATAAATAAATAAATCTGAAGTTTTGTGTAAGTCATGTTTTTAGTTGTTTTTTTTCCTTCATTTTTTTACGTGAAGTACTTCAGTTAAAAAAAATATATATATAATTTTTTTTTAATCTTAGTAGTTTATGGCTATTAATGCCATATATTGGATGGCTATAAATATTGGCTGATGCTTATATTATATTAGTATTTTTTACAGACCACATGATACTGCTTTTCCCTTCTGTGGCCGGGAGGAAAAGTGGTATCATGCGGTCTCTAAAAAATACTGATATAATGAAGCTTGTCTGATATTTCTATCAATACCAACCTGCTTTAAAAAAAATAAATAAATAAAAAATCCAACAAGGCCATTATCTGTTTGATGGTGTAGTAAAAGGAAAGGGTTAATCAGGCCTGAATAATCTGAATATATATTCAGAAGGTCTGTATTAATTGTAAATATGTGGCTGACAGGTGGCTGGACAGGATAAGCATCACATTCTGTTCTGCCAAGCTAAAGGCTTTTTTATTCACTGGATTAGTGTTGCAAAACCGACAGGAAATATGGGTGCCACATCTGAGATCCAGCTGCCATGTTGGAAGCAACACGTAACCAGGTGACAAGGTTTATATATATATATATATATATAAAATAAAAATAATAAGAATAAAATAAAATTTAAAAAAACTATAAATGTATTAGTAAGCTGTTGGGCCATGGCAAGCCTCCAGAATTGCTTTTATGATCTTGGTATAGATTATCCAAGTCTCTGGAAATGTACAGGAGCCGTGAAACGCTATTCTTCCAACAACAACAACAACAAAAAAAATCCCCTCGGGCGTTGTTGGACAGTACTGTATAACACTTCCAAAATCTCCCATAGGTGATACCTGGGTTGAGATGTGGTGACTACGAAGGCCACAGCATATGGGTCACATCATTTACACACACATCAAGTTCACTGATGTCTCGAGCCCTGTAGATGTGGACGTTCTCATCCTGGAAGAGGCCACTCCCTTCACGATAGAAATGTTTCATCATAGGACAAAGGTGATCAGTCAGTATGACTTTGTATGAATGCAGTGAAGCTTCCCTCGAAGGGGACAAACCCAAACCATGCCAGATATACCCTGTAAATCATAACAGCACCAACAGTCTTTCATTTCATTTCTAACCTGTGTGTATATTAAGTCCTAATCCTGTGATAATACGGTAGACTGTAGGTGGCGTACTATTTTCATATACTCTTTAGTAGCACAGCAGGCTTGTGTGGACAGCCTTTGGGAGTTTTTTTTTTTTTGCTGTTGCATAAGCAACCTTGTAAACATTTTATTACTTAGCTTGTGTGTAGTCCTGAAAAAGGACTGAGGTTCAGACAACTGAATGATGTTCTGTCAGTACTGTGTCTGTAACTTACATTAGGCTGCAGTGCGGATTAACAAATCTTCCCAGAACTAATTACCATAATCTATATTAATTGTATTACAGCATACTGAAGGTATTTGACAAGGCTTAGATTAATTGATACAGTATAAATGTGCACTTTTGAACACTTCATACCTTCATACCAGCAGGAAGTCAGTCAGACAAGCAGACATCCATTAGGCCTCGTAGCACTGACAAGCACAGACGAACATTGCTACTGCTTACACACAATGTATGGAGGAAAAAGAAAAAGCAGTCTTGCTGACGTGAAAGCAGGAAAAACAAACGAAACAAGAAACTTTATATGGGGAAAAACTTGCTCATCCATAACGCAGTGTACAGGGTGGGGCCGTGCTCATTCCTGACAGGAATCAATGTCCATGCATACATAGCAGACTGGTTAGCTTAGAAGCTAGAGCTTTTACTTACTCACAGTGCGTTTTATCAAGCAATTATTAGCCTACATGGGAATATTTCACAATAAAATGTGGTGGAGAAACGCCAAGATAAACGCCCTATGACCTTGTACACAACCATTTAACTTTTTTCAGATGATAGAGTATAATAATTCGTTAAAAAAAAGTAGGAGAGAAACCGTTACAGTACATTTTAAAGCCAATGTTCATTCCTATGTCGTTTTCGAAAGTGTATTTTAACCCCTGGTGGTGGATATTACGCCATAATGACTCATTAATTGCTAAGCTAAGTGTTTAATAAGCGCTCGAGCTCGTCGTTCAGAATGAACCCAGAACATTCGAGCACCACTTCTGAGGCAAACTTCCCTCAAACAGCACTGACTCGCATATCCAGCCTACTTACTTTCACAAGCAGAATTTCTCAATGTTTCTTCAGCACCGCTTCTCCTTTCCAAAGCAGTGCAGGTCCAACTTCAAAAGTTCACCTCAGCACAGACTTACTTAGTGGTTTTGTTGTTTAATGGAGGACCTCACCCCGACATGACTGAGCTCTTCTCACTGACTCCACACTCACGCCCTGTTCAGCTCCCAATTCATCCTCTGTCTCCTAACAAGTCGCCTTTCTGAATCAGGACGACATTTTTTTCTGTCTCTGTTACACTCTAATGTTGTTTCCTGTTAGGCTACTTTCGAGAAACGGTGCTAGAAAATGTTACAGTTTACAGTTACAGCAACATTTGCACATATTAGTTTACATTGTAGCCTAAACGACTGCTTCCTTCCTAAAAAATCTCACCAGGTTATAGTCATACCAAAAAGTGCCATGTTGTCAATAAACAAACTGAGCCCTTGATCCATCTGAAATCCGACTTGTTCGACTATAGCTCGGGAAAATCGCATTTCGCATTAAGCCACACCTTAACCCTAAATCAATGCTGACACTTCACACCACTGCTGGATAACTGAACGGTGTTTCTAAGCGAATGCGTGTAAAATGCAGCCACAGTAACTCCTAATACTACCTTGTGATTAACAGGATTAAATAAGATTGCTCCATTAGTCTGTCTCTCCCTCAGTGTGTCCGTCTTCTCAGCGTTCACATCTCCTCCCGAAGTCTGTCCGCTTCTACTCCTCTCATACCGGCTTCTCCTCCGATCAGCTGGCAGCGCCGTGACGTCAAACCCACCAGCTGACCAATCAACTCTAACGTCAAAACCTCGTTATGACGCCTACGTTGGAAAGCTGTCGTGATTGACGGGTGTGCTCACCAATAAGACGCTTCTACTCGGGCGGATATAAAACGTGTTGACCAATAAGAGCTCTCTCCGAGCGACGTGCCGTATAAAGCAGTTCAAAGAGCGTGGTTGCCAAGTCCGCAGTTTACGCACGTGTTTTGGCTAGCCTACTTTTGAACAGCTGCGGTGGGTTAGTCGTTTACATCACAATCCAGGATCAAACATTTAGTGAGGTGCACAGTGAAGAAATGTGACCCACTTCATATTTAATAGACCACAATGTCATGTACTAGGCTAGGCTACACGAATTGCTAATTAATATAAACTTATGAACAATCTTGAGCTGTTAAATTTTGATTTACAGGTGTCTCTTTCTCTGTTCTCCTTTTCACTCTTGCTTCTCTTTACTGATTACTCAAAAATATAAATTAAAAATGCCATGTACACAGCTAACGCAGGGTACATCAGCTAAAGTTACTCGGGATGAGTTAATGTTAATAGCAAATATTTGAGAAGTTTGCATTTCACAAGCTGCCAAATGCCCTCATAAACACTTGCATTTATATCATATGTTCTCGCATATGATCGCTATGAAACTATGGCTTCATAGCTATGTCAGTGTTAACCTATAATATGTACAATAGATATCTCAAAAAAGAAGTTAAAGTCGGATAGCTTAGCATTTCCTGAGCGCTAAATGTAATGGGCCATTAAGTCTATGGGCAAAACTGAAGTGTCATTCTCAGCTGCTCTGAGGTTAATTCAGAACCAGACATCAGGTCTTTCCACACAGTAGACTATATTCTTCCACTACATTATCAGGATGTTGCTGTTTCCATATGGAATTTCCATTCATTGGACAACTGGAGATGCAGCTGGAGATACTAGATCTGGAGATTCAGCTAGACATGCTACATCTGGAGACGCAAATGGAGATGCTACTGAACCCTTCTGAAACTACTGAGGTCCAGACTTCTGTGTTCTAATAGCCAGTTATGGTCATGATTTCAATATATTTCCCATAGTTGCCACAGGAGTCAGTGGCTCATCTCATACACACTCCTTTTGATCCCATTCACAACATTATCTCTGTACATTAGGTCTATTTTATGAATGCAGTATATATCATGTGTCAGTGAATTAACCTTCTCATTCTTATAGCTATACTTTAATTGTGACAGTATATGTAATGATATTGGACTATTTTAGGACCATGGTGAAAAATCTGTTTAAGGAAACTGTATGTAATACTTCTCCATTTAAATTGTATATGACTTTAAATAATTACATACATTTTACAATGATAGTCAGGATATTGTGCTTTAAAATTGGTGTACAGGTTTGGGATGGACATTTTGAATTTTGTTGCTGGGCTGTTGTTGAACTGGCATTTATGTGATTTTGTCAAGCAAGCCTGGCAACCCTGCTCAAGACCTTTGTTACCTAACTGACTCTTCCTGCATTAGTCTTAGCTAATTCAGATAAAATATCTGATGTGTGTTTTTTTTATTTAATTATTAAACATACATAGTCTATGCCTCACACATGAACATACTACAGTTATCTTGTGAAAGTAAAACAATTACGAATGAATATGACTAAATTGCTTAGTAAGGTACTTGTCTCCTGTAAAAATGATTCCTGAGGTTTTTGGTGAAATATTATTTTAACTAATAGCCAATTTGAAGACAGAAACCTTAATTGGTTGTATAAGAAAAATACAGGGATATTTCCTTTAAAGGATAGGAGATATTTGGAAACTCTAGGCTTTTATTATTTTATGGTTACACACAGATATTTCAATGTCAGTTACTGTAGCCACAGGTTCTGAAACTGTCCAGAAAAGAAAGCAGAAAGCTCTTAGACGTTAGAAGTATAGCGTACCAGTGGTCCGGTGTCTAACACAGGAATGTGCAGCATACTGACAAACCACTCTACCATTAGCAATTCAAACAGCAACCCAAAAAGTGGCCACACAGAGCAGCAGAAAATATATCAGCCAACCCTCTTATTATTTGTAACATAGTGCAGTTTCATGCCAAAGAAATGCTATGGAGTTTAAGCAATAAATCTCACCACTAGCTGTGGAATGGCAATAACGGCAGACTATGGAGAAAGTGTGTGTTCAGTCTCATGCATGGCTCATGGAAGATCCATATATATATCTTCTGGTTAGTTCCTGCTGGTAGGTATTTCACAATCCTGCATCTAGATGCACAGTGACGCAGACTGCAGTATAGTGGTATCTTGTGTGTTAACCAAGCCACATCCAAACCACCTCTTACTCAGAATTGGATGAAATGAAACACACTTATTTGGTTCGAGTTAAGTAACGTTGCTGCTGCCATTACTTCAGGAATGCTAAATATTTGCTGCTGCGAAGGCTCTTAATTGAACACAGGAGGCTATAATTCTGGAGGCTCAGTGGAGGCCTTGGACAGACCAAAAAGGACACAGGAAGGATCCCGACTTTAGTTTATGCATGAAATCTGAATGGGAAAACCATAGTTAGGGCTGGTGACAACACCTCCATTTCATGCATTTTGTTGTCTCTACTAAGCATGGGTGGTATCAACACTTAGTGGGTGTGAAGTTCAGTCATCACATTTTTAAACTCATTTAAGGTCCAAAATACCCTTGTCTGCCAAGAATTCCATTTAGGAAATAGTTTAAAATAGTATTCACTTATCCTAGTTCACCCAGCCATTCAAGAAAACAGCCAAAGTCATACTGTTCTAATTATAAAGATATTTTGAGAAGAAACAGTACTATCTTCAGACAGTTTTTAGGACGTGATTCAACACCCTCCACTCTCGTTCAGAAAGGCACTGTCTCTGACAAAGCCTCATTATGTCAGATGCACTAATGCCACACAGTCAGACTAAGGCTCTGACTTGACTTCAGGGCAGTTCTGATTGCAGATATACTGTAGATATGTGTCAGTTTGTGTTTTGCAGCCTTAACACGCCTTGCACACTGGGCTGAGGATACCTTAACCCAGCTCCTAAATGCGTTCCAGGAATCTATCACTCCTCTCCAGGCAAGTGCCATCCTGTAGCAAAGCAATGGGTGAACAATTTTGATAAAATATTTTGAAGAGGAAAATTGCCTCTATTTCTAATTCTCTATTTTCCCCCTTTTTTTGCTAGGTATGTTAATGACATTTTCTGACAAGTAACTTTATGTGATATCAGCTGGAGAAGCTGGGTTTATGGTTAATTATGGCAATTCTTTTATATTACAATAGTTAATTGTTGTTAGGTAATAAATCACTAACTTAAAATTCACCTCGTACACAACTGTTTTTNCTCACCCATTACCAAAAGCTTTGCCATATTGATTAACCATTTTTCTTTTATTAAATAGATAAATAGATAAACAAACAAACAAACAAACAAATAAACCTTATATGCCTTAGCTCTGCAAGTAAAAAAGTTCCTGTGAATGAGATGTTACTATAAAAATGTTAATGTAATGGTGTTAATGATTTGAATTACAGCTGGCATTCTTGTCAGAGTTGGTGTTACAGAAGATTAATCAACACCTTCTGATAAATCACATTCGAGAATTCAACAGCAGTGTGGATTTTCTCAGCAGCAGGTCTTGGTGTTTAGACATGAGGTGGTTTGAGCACACTGAGGGGTGGCACCACCTAATCATGTATTGCATTTGCAGAATATCTGGTTTTGTTCTCTGGCACAAAATAAATCCCCATATAATGACATTACTGTATTGTGTTTTAAGGCCAGAGCTGGTGTGGAAAGGTTTGTTTCAAGGGTGGAAGCTGTCATGCAGTGCTTCCCAAGTGGACACACCCTTGGATAAAGGTATCTGATTCAATTCAATAATTAATTATGAGGTTTAGTGGGTTGTTAAAGCAGGAAATTGCACACTGTGGTTTACATTATCAACACTGTTGGTTGAGACAGTAAAAGTATATATAGAGAGTAAACAATGCATATAACCTTGGCTGTATTTGTGCAAAGGTATCTTTATTTCATGCCTTTTTTTTCTTTTTTTTTTTTCATTTTTAATGCATTCCAGCAGCCCAACTTCATTCGCTCTTACCCCACCCTGTTTGCTCTATCGGCTGTCAAAACCGGGAGCTGTCACTTTAAGAACTGCTTTTTTTTTTTTTCCCCCCCACAAGACAACGGATTCTAGGTCCTGCTAACCAATCACAGCATGCTTCGTGAAAGCTCCGACCAATGAAAAGTGACGGTAGGCGTGGTTTAAGGATACCAACCCGAACCCAGTGACTCAGCACTGGCGAGCGCGTGCGAGATGATGCCTGATGTTGATTTAAAGAGACAGGGCTTAGCATTGGAAAGGTATGTGCTCCCTCACTCCCACCCCCACCCTCACCTCCACCCTCACCCCCACCTTGGAAAATAGTTGCACAATGTGAGACCTAGGAGCCTCAACTACAGGGAAAATTTGGACTTGTGGCATCAATATTTAGAGAGAGCCACACCTTTGCAGTCACAAACCCAGCATGACTCAGCTTTGCCCTTTCTGACCCGGACCCGCATGACTGAAAGCCACATAGAGCAGCAGTTTGGGTGTCTCTGATTTCATAATGTTTCAATGACATATTAACAGATACCAAGCAGCCAGGTTCTGACTGTAACACTAACTTAACTTTGAACACAAGATCAAAGTCCTAGACAACTGAAATTTCTAGGTCATGTATCATCATGCAGCACATGTCAGCAAAGCAACACCTCAACGAACACGTTCCTGTACTGGGTACATCGTGTGCTGAAAAGCACATAGTATAACCTAAGAATTGCGAGGGTTTAAGAAACGCCTCTTTGTTCAACAGGAACCTTGATCGGCGTGTTCCTACTCCAGCAGCCAGCAGTGCGGGATGTGAGTCACATGTTGCTATAGCAGTTCCTCTCAATGTGTAAAAGCAGATTACTGTGGTGAAGTGTCACACTGTTATACCGATGGTGTGTGTTATTTTAAACACTGGCCTAAGTAAACTTGGAGTTACTATTCAGTTACTAAAAATAATTTTTTCACACGTTGATAGCAGAAACATTTATTATACTCAAGTCCACAATGAGAAAACTCCACAATGCCACCTGATGATGTTTTTACACTTTATGTACTTACATGTGCAAATTAGACAATTCCTGTATTTAGACATTTGCAGCCAAATCACAATAGAGCCACTGCACAAAAACAGTATGTGCATGTGCGTGTACGTGTGCCTGTGGTGGACTGGGGTGGATTGTTAGGATTAAAGCAGTTACTGAAGATGGACGGATGAATGAGCAGTTGTGGGACAGAAATGCTGTTCAGAGTACATGAACATGTCGTACACTTTTAATCTTATTGTAAAAAACATCGTACATCATGTTACACTAAATTGAACTGAACTGGCACTCACTGGATATCCTTTGACCTCTAATAAACGTAGCAGTGTCTGGTGCATTATCTATGGTAATACTTGTAATGTACTAGTGCCAAGCAAAGTACAAAAGAATAGTAGTACAGTAGGCAATCTTGCCATGCTGTTTATAAGCCATTACATTTTAATAGAAGCAAATACTAATTATTAAAAGATAAAGCATATATATTTGAGAAAAAAAATTCTTATAGCTGACATTTTAACATTTGTGAAAGTAACAATGTGCTTTCATATTCATTAGGGGAAAAAAAAAACGTGAAATAGCACTACCATTAAACTACTTGCTGTTTAGACTCTGTTATTTCATATTGCCTTCATGTGGTGCCTGGCTGGTGGACTCTTGCCCTCTGCGTGTGAACATATCTGCCCTGGAGGCAGAACAAATGAAACTTTTGAGAAGCATTTATCTGTCTTTCAGTGTGCAAGGCCAAGGCCTGCTTACAGATAGGAGCTAGCCTTGCTCATAGAATGGAATGAGCTTAAGCGTGCTTGAGAAAACTGGAAGAGTTTAAAAACATCCAAACAGCATTGCATGCACTCCCAACAGTGCATAGTCTAAATCTTCCCTTCCTTAATTCTTTATCAGACTGTCAGCTTGATGATAGCTGCTGCAGACAACTGGAGTGAAAGTGTACCTGGTGCAAGCCATGACAGCACAGAGGTGTGTAATCATACAGTACATTACAGACTGGGTAGTGCAGCATTTCTGTAGACATGATCAGTCCTCAGAGGATATTTCCAGTCTGTTGGTGATATAGCAATGCAGCAAATCTTCACTTCCAACCAGTTCCCAACGATATGTTATTGATTTAGCCAGTATGAGTGATTTCAGTCTCTGCATGAATGTGTGGCTGCTGCAGGGATAAGGGGGTGTGTTAGTCAGACTAAAGTTTAGAAAACATGTTTAAATGATTAAATCTTTTCTAGGGAATTAATATGAATGTGCAGACTGGTAAATATGTGAAAATGTTACTGCAGTGGTTCTGCAGGGGAGAACAGAGTTAGCATACATGGCAGGCAACAAAGACTGAAGACTCATCTCTTCACTAAGCACTTAAGCAAGCACTACAGAAATCACAGGGGGAAAAAAACTGTACTAGCATTCATACTAACTCTAATAGGGTTTTAGCTTAATGTTATTCCTATACCATGGGCTATTTGTGTTAGTGTGAGGATATATTTTTGATAGAGACCAAAAAGCACATTTGTAAGTCACTCTGGATAAGGGCATCTGCTAAATGCTGTAAATGTGAACAGTGTCCCAGTATGCAAATACATTTTGCTAATACAGTGCATTCCCGTCAGAAATATGGTAATTATGAAATGACAGCTCTGATACTCTCCTTGGACTCAAAAGTTGTTTCTATGGAAATGTTTGTAGATGGAAAGCTGAGCTACAGTTCTACTATGTATTACAGTCAATAGTGGAAGATTAAAGCGAATGTTTAATAGACACAAATTAAATACTGACATTTCAGTTCAAACTAGCTTTCATTATAGAAGACTCTGCCTTTCTTTCAGTTGTGTTTGTTTATAATATGACATCTCATACTGCCAAGTGTTTACTGTCATGTTTTCCCAACTCGTAATTACAAATTTGACAAAGTCGACCTGAATGCATTTTTGTAAGATAACATGAATGCAGTGTGTATAGGTTTGGTTTCTATTTTCACGATGAGGGTAAAAGTGTGGGCACTTCTTTGGGCTTCCACTGTCTTATGATATTGTCTATGTCTACCCCATATATTAAAAGCTTAAAAGTTTTGGGTGTTTAAGCATATACTAGATAACCCTGGAATTTCCTAGCTACTGAGGCCACCCTTTAACAGGTGTAACTTTGTATCTGTAAATGGTTATGGTACTTTGCTGTGACTAGGTGAAACAGCACTTTGCCTTCTGCCTGCGTGGAGAAATCAATTATAGCTTACATAATGGTGCTGGTGGCTGGAGGTGTGATAGGATTTGGCAGGGCATATCACAATGCATGACTGGGTCAGAGTACCCTGTTCTGTGAGCCTATTCTTATATCTCTCTTCCTAAAACTCTCTCAGCTTCTCAACCTTTTGTTTAAAAAAAATGAATTGTTCCTTTTCTACATTGTCTTCATGTGTTCCTTGTGATCATATGAACGCTCTGAGGAAGTGTCACAACCCACAACACTGCCTTGCTCTTGTCTGTGGTGCGATGAGGTCAGGCCGTGACGGAGGTCTCTGTGGAGGAGGAAGCAAGTCACTCTGTTATTCCCTATTCACACCTGTTTGAAAATCGAACCACCTCCGTGCATACACAGCTGACAGTCTTACAGTCTGACACAGATCCAGCAAAACGGCCAGCTGATTTTCCACAAATAGAGCCCAGTGCTCCAACTATAGCACAGCGCTCCACTCAACACTACACATTTATATAACCTGGCATACAGGCAAGCATGGAGGAAGCAGTGTGTTGCTTAGCTGTGTCACTGCACCACCCCCACCAGCTGTAGCCTTGACACTCCTCCTGTCCACTTCCAGCAGAGTGCTGAAGCTGTGTGTGTGTGCGTGTGTGTGTGTGTGTGTGTGTGTGTGAGAGAGATAGACTGTATAGAAAGCATATACACAGATCTATCACAACCACATCTATCCCTTTTACTTGGAATCCTCTTTGTTGGCTCACCATTTCTGAAGTTTACACATGATGGTTGAATCATGTTAGGCCTAAAATTAGGACTGCGGTTTTCATGAGTTAGTCTGAGTGTTCTAGAAATCCAATCTAGTCTAGTGATGACCCTTTGACTCATACTGTAATCAAATACACTGACCATATTAGTCTTTCCCTTCCTGTACCATTCACATGACTGAGACTGGAATGTGATCTGTTCCCTCAGTGCTCTTTCTGATGGTATATGTAGCGGGATGTGAATGTCCTTTCTCGCCCAGGTGAAACTCAATCCATGAAGAATGTGAGCAATTCCTCATAGAGATGCAGCCTAGGTGGTTCGGACTGCACAGAGAACACAGAGGTGACTGGGTTTCCACTTTTGGGGAAAAAAGAATATGAATCATTAACATAACTGCTGATTCATGTTATGTAAGGAGCAGCAAACCTTATGCATTTGTTTTGCATGACAATGGTGAAGAAGTAAAGGTCAAGACCAACTGTACGTTCATACCTTACCAAAACAAGTTTCATTACAATGGCTGGGCATGAGTTAGTCCTGTCAAATTTCAAAACTGCTATAATCAAAGTGTTCAACATGTAAATGTATGTTTATGTTAGTGAACATAACCAGAACCAGACAGAAAGCAAATACAAAAACAGTAACATTAATTATATTTATACTTTATACTTAACATTGACGTAGCTTTATAGTTGTATTATTTTCAAGATAATGTCAAAAATACATTTAACAAGCTATTACTATGAGCGCTTTCCATTCTCCACACACATGACACAGCCATGGGACTTTATTTTGAGAAGAGCAGACACACCAGTCACTATAACAGTCTATACCTACTTGTGCAACAGGCAGAAGATGACACTGTAAGAATTATACACCACCAAAAATATTAGATATTTCTGTCATATTGTTATTTTCTTATTCATATCTTTGGGCCAATTCCCATCAAATATAAATAAGCATTGGGAATTATATCTTAATAATATATGTCTGCTTTTACTTGGGATGAAAACCACTGTGGTTTGCACTCCAAAGTTTATAATGATAAAGGCCTAAATATAGATTAGACCAGAATGCTGTTGAATTGTCAAATCAGATTGGTCAGAAGGTATTGATTAAATTTCTATAACACCACAGGTAGGTATTGGTGAAGGTAGTGCTGGATGTAATGCAAATGATAGGTTGATATTAATATACCTAATATACCTAATACACTATCATTTCTATAGTAAGTAACAGCTCATTCACAGGGACTTTTGGTGGACGCTCCACATAAGTGGATTAAAAACGTGTAATCATTGACCTGGTGAAGCTTTCTGTGAGGAGATGTTTATTTAGCATTTTGAACGGAGTCTCCATTGTCTACACTTTGTAACAGTCAGAGGTAAAGCTGTTCCTTTAAGTCTTCTGACACAGACGAGTCTTTAGGACAGATGACTTTGCAGGTTCTTGGCAAGCTGCATTTTTTTTTTTGTCTTACTAATGTTAACAGAGAAAAAGAAACTGGTGCTACTGCATATAATGCAAGTGATAACAGGAACTACCTTGTTTCACTGGCATTACACAATATCAAACATAATTACACAATATCAAACATAATTATAAATGGATAAAAGTATGACATGTCATTTGACCATGCTGTTAGAAGAATAGATCAGCTTTCTCACTCCTGCCATGTATTATTCCTTACATAATACATACATTAGGACGGCTGTTGTAAGAGATACAGTGAGGAGCTGTGCATTTAACCCTCACTGATATGCACTGAGCTGATAAGAATCAAAATAATGAAATCTATTTGAACTGAACTTTAGAAGCAGGCTGCTGTGTCCCACAAACTAATGTCACACCGTACGACGTCTAAATTTGAGACGAGTCCCGTTTAAGGACAGGGTGAATTTGTGTGACAAGGCAAAGTAGTGTGAAAACCCTGATCTAAAAAACATCTAATGAATGTTAAAAGCTATATGACAATGTCCTCTGTGTGTGTGTGTGTGTGTGTGTGTGTGTGTGTGTGTGTGTGTGTGTGTGTGTATGTGTGCGCACATATTTTGAATAATATTTTGAATTTCGCAGTAATTATTTCACTGTTTACAACCCTGTAAGACAATCAGTAACATGTTAGTAAATTACATCAATGTGTTCAGAATTAAGCTCTACTTACTAAGTACTTCTCTATTTGTATGTATCAGAGTGTCTTCCATTTGAAAACATAACTTCTTTTTAAAATAAAATGTAGCCATTTTGAGATCTCTGTGGTATATGCATTTCTATATGCATTTAGTCTTACTCGAAAAGGTACGTTTCCGATTAGTGTACGTTGTCTGTTTCATCATTACCATAACTCGTTCCCTTATACGGACTCGGGCCGTCTGCGTGTTAGTGTGTGAGAGCTAGGTTTGTTTTGGGAGTGGTGAAAAATGGAGTACGGAGTAGTACTCTGAGGCCGTCTCATGTGAACATAATAAGACATAACATTTCGGAGGAAGGAGATATGTGCTGTACTTTTACAGCATGCAAGTGGGTGATAGCTTTATTGTTAGGAGTGCAGAGTCACAGGCCTATGTACTCTAGACTGCAGGTGCATGTCTGAGGTCAAGGTGGCCAAGATGCCCGTCTCACACTCTGTGGTTCCTTCTAATGATTGGGTTCTCAAGGACAGAATTGAGAGGATGTACATGCTTCTGCATCGAGTTTCCAGTAACTCAGAAAAACTTAATCAGTTATGGGATGAGCAAGTGTTTCAGGTTCTATATCTAAATCTACATGTCTATATGAAAAGATCCTACAAAGACCAGGCATTTATGCATTGTGTTGCTGCCACATGATCGGCTCATTGGATAATTGCATGAGTGTGTATGTTTCAAGGCATCAGGCTTATCATTAAGTCCTTCATGGCATGTATCATGCATGTTAAGCAGAGAAAATACTAAAACCTACAGAGCACAGGGACCGACACTGGGAACCATTGCTTGCTGCTTGGTAACAGCCCTATGAATCTAAAGGCCCTGTTTAGTCTTTTGCCTTGTTCAAAGCTCATCTGCTGTCAGTCACTAGTCATGCTATGCAGGCACAAATCTGCATAATGGAAAAAAGATCTGACGCAAGTCTCCACGAGGGAGTGCAATTTCTCTACACTAGCACCGGGAAGTGCAAGACGGCTTGTTTAAGCATCACCAGTTCCTTTTTCTTCTCTCTCAATCAGCTGTAAAATGTGATTCATCTGCAGTCAAAGGAGGAAGAATGTAAGATCCTGGCCCCAATTTCTCTGTTGATCTGGTCTCCTCCTACCCAGCCAGACAACATGTCACATTACATTACATCTCCTACTAACTGTGAGAGTCCTGCCCAGGGGAAAGGAGTTAACTGGCTCTTCTAAATTCTCTCTCTCTCTCTCTCTCTTTTTTTTAAGGTGACCCCACCTAGTGTGCCTGCGTCATGTTCATGTTGGGAATTTGCCGAACTTGCCGAAGGCCATAGCAAATATTTGCCGCTTGAGTTGGAAAGAGTCACACCTGGGTAGTGGAAACAAGGAACAGCCTTCGCTACAGGTCAAATAGTATAGGCGTTATCAATGGTGTGAAGTGTGAAGTAAAGAACAATCCCGAAGGAACTGGAAATAAATCCAAATAGAGCCAAGACCATTTACTGCTCTGCTTTGTAATTTTGAACCTAACTAGATCACTAAATTAAATCTAAGACCCTGTAAGTGAAAAGACAGACATTCCCTCTGGACAGGTAAACTTTCCCACAGGATCTATATAGTATGCAGCAGCAGACACATCATTATAGTCACTGATTGTCAGATCATGTTTTTATTGAACAGGTGATGACTGAACTCATGGCAGTTGAGTCATGAAGGCATGTGCACGGTTTTACGAAAAACTGGAAACTCCTCAGCTGTTTGAAATTCTAAACTTTCAGGCATACTGTCATGCGGTGTATGTGTTTAAAATGTGGGCTGATTTTTGATTCACACAGTGTTTCCACTAAAAACAAGTACTAAATATAATTTTAGTTTCCAAGCCAAACATGGAAGGACTGTTTCTGACTTGAGAGTGTCATGTCCTGCTTGGTTTTCATCAGTTACGCAGTACTGTACTGCTATTTACTGTCTGTGATAGCTGCTGACATGGTAATGTAGTATCAATAACCATATACGTATAAATATAAAACCAAATATAAAAAGAGTTTCAGTTACCCCAAAATTCACGGGAAACCCGTAAAAAAGTTGTTTTACTTCATGTGAATTCATTTACAGCCATTGTATCAGGTTAAATAGCACAGGATCTTTGTCTGTGTGGAGTACACAAAACTGACAAAACGGGAAATAACTCCAAACTCATTTACTGCTCAGCTTTGTGACCAGTCAATCACTGGTGATATCAAGCTATGGAGAAGAAAACCCCACAAGCCTCAGTTCTTTAGGTTTGTAGCTTACTATATTGTAGCACTAAAACCACAATAAACACAGTACATTACTTACACTTTAAGTCATTAGAGTATAGGCTCATCACAAATGTCGCCTTTAAAGAATAAAAACAGCATGTCAAGCCACTACTGCTTTTCAAATGAAAATAAACTTCTTTTGGTTCTTGGCAAGTGGAAAATGATGGTGCTGCATGTGTAGCATGTGTAAGATAAGAATAAAAGACTAACAATTCGTGCTATACTAACACAATCTTCTACTCTTTCTTCTTGTCTTCTCTTTTCCTATGCCAGAATAAACCATTGTAGAAAGCTGACTATTGGCTGTTGGAAAAATGCTGGGCAAAACCTAACGAGTTCTCAGAAAGTTTAATAGTACTGGACAGTCCACCCCTTTGCTCTGCTCCATTTGTTTATCTTGAATCAGTTTGATTTTCCACTAGATGGCACTGTAAGCATATTACAAATTCCAATGAAGTCATTAGTAATGCCAGTTCTTGGTCTGTAATGCATTTTCTGTCACAAGCCATTACATCTTAGTTAAATAAAATATCCAGCCCATGTTTGTCCACTTGCAGCCTGGAAGGAGTTTGGGATTTGCAAAGCCATGGCAAGGCCGATTCCCATTCTCAGTTATTTTAAAATGAGATCTCCACTGAACAGGCAATGGGATATTCGAGTAAAATATCACATCATCAAATCAGTTTTACCTCAAGAGAACTGAGACTTAACAATTATTGTCATGCTAGCTTCTCTTTAAAGGGCAGGTTGATTAAACCAATCAAAAATTGGATAATTTAGAAAATCCGGTAAACTTCCAAAATTTGTGGATGTATGTAATATTTGTCGTATATTATAGATGTAAACAGATTGACTTCACAGCTCTGGTGTTGTTCCGATTTAAAAAAAAAAAACTTTTTTTTTTTGTCCATTAAATTACGTTAAAACTGTCCATTAAATTTACGTAGATTTTCTCCTTGACGACCCAAGTCGGGTCACTGAAATTTACCAGAGACGGAGTGAGAGCAGTAGACAGTAGACATCCAGTCAAGCTCACAAACATTTACTCTGCTCCGACTGCAGTCTAGATCTATATTGGGGAATGTCTGATTTAAACAAAGTCATCATTGAAATGAATTGTGGCTAGAAAATAAATCACCTGATGCGCTGAATTTTTTAATAGTTTAAATCTATACAAACCTTCACTTACAATACCGTTTTAATTAAATTAAGGAAATGTGAATCTCAGGTATATGATTTCAGAATTCTTTTAATTAACCTCTTTCAACAAGCATGTAGATAATTTAACAAGTAAACACAGATTTGACAGTAACACCATGTTACAAATTGTGAAGATTAAAAAAAGGTTGGCACACCAGTGTTTTCAGTGGAAAAACCACAATCTAGTTTGACCCATCGCAAGAAGACCTCTACAACCTTGCCACCTTAGTGTGGTCAACAAAACCCCAGTAGTTCCAACAACTACTTACACACAACATAACACACACAACAAGGCAATTATAAATATCCCAGCAGTCTCACAGAATTATAGCACGAATGTAATGGCCTCGTGATAACATTACAGCTCATTACTCCACCTTCCAGAAGCTGCACATACTGAGAGCATTACCTCATGGAAAATTCTGCATATCATTTTACATGCAGGATGTTGTAACGGCAGTGAGATCAGCAACAGACAGCCGCCGTCCAGATGAACGTAAGGAATAGATGAGGGAATGAGATAGAGGAAGCACCATGTAAATCATGGAACATAGAGCCCTGTTACATGACTCCTTCTTTATCTTACAGTAAAGTGCTCGACTCATTCATGTATACAGTATTACGTATACAGATATCTGCAAATCTCCGATCCACATCCACAAACCAAAATTCTGACATATGCCTGGTACATATTCTGATATGTTTATTTCTTTAAAAAAAAAAAAAAAAAAAAAAAAAAAAAAAACTCCTCCAAGCTGTATGTCAGTAATCATCATCTGGTATAAGACCTCTGCCAGTTGTAGATGGTGTGGATGTTGTGTGAGCAGACCGGTAACTTTTTGTAGGTGCTCACGCTGCGATGGCGGAAACCCTTGGCACCCATGTTCAAACCACGACGCCTGGCGGTCAGCTTGGCCCGCTCTTCAGCAGCAAAGAAGTCGCTGGTAGCCCTGAAGAACTCAAGAAGGGCTTGGTGGCTCCAGAGCACAGGGCCTTCATTGGCAGTGGAGAAGCCACAGTGGCCTCCGCTTTCCGTCATCAGCAGAAAGAAGTGAGGGTTGCTCTCAAACAACTCTAGGGGTAACGTGGCCCGAGTTTCACCACGGATCGGATCGTCACGGCTGCACACGCACAGCACAGGGATTGCCACCTCATCCACATCCCTCAGTGCATCATTGCGTTCCCAGTACGCCTCCCAGGCTCCTTCAGTTGGCACTTCCTTCAGACCAGACTGGCAGAACAGTGCCTCTTCCATGGCCCTGAGTGAGCGGCTGGAGAACAGGCTGTCGATATGGACCAGCTCCCCCAGCACTGTTCTGTACCTGCAGGAATATTCCAACCCAATCAGTAAAGATTTTGTTCAGATGAAAAAGCAGGCTTCCATGTTTAAAATTGTTTACTATGCTATTGAGCAGACCAGAGGCATATGTCTTTAGTTATCGTGACCAAGTTGTAACAGTCAATCGTGTCGTACATATGTCAATGGCTGACATCGACACATACCTCTGATACACAATTTGTCAACTCCCGTCCACCACATAGTCCCACCTCAGACCATCTCACACTCATAGTAAAAAATTTAGTCTTAACTGCTTAAAAAAAAAAAAAAGTACTAGAAATCAGTGAATTTACTTGTATACTTTGGCCTAGGAATAAGATCAAAACTTCTCATTTAAAAGCTGGGAGTAATTATAAATATTTTACACCACAGTGCTGTTGAATTCTCAAATTTAATTGGTCAGAAATTGTTGATTACTTTTCCTTAACAGCAGTTTTGACAGCAGTGCTGGCTGTATGTCAAATTACAGGTTTATATTAAATGTGCCCTCTCTAATACTGTGTGCATGGTTTATATAAGAGCTTTCCAATAACGTGACAAACTGTGTTTTGATAACAGGAACTAACATGTCTCCATAAATGGTTACAAAGCATGACATTCATTAATAAATAAAAAACTGTAACCATTGGCAAATTGCTGTGGCATAAGAGGAATTAAACATTTTAGGATGTGCTGTTATTGGAAAATAATCAACTTTGGGGTGGTAACAGTAACTGGTTTGCTTTGGGCTGCATCACAGCACCCCATCGTTGATTATTTTCATAAAACAGCATGCTAGGTCGTGTTTTATTCCTTCTTTATTCTTTGGTTTCCTCCCACCTTTCAAATGCATGCCACTAGGTGGCTACACTAAATTACCCCTAAATTGGCTCTGGATCCACTGTGACCTTGACCAAGATAAAGCGAACACTGAAGAAGAATGAATGCATGAATGAATGTTTTTGATTTTTAGCCTATTTTAGAGATAATTGATATAAAGTGAGTTAACTGTTCTCTATTCAAATAAAAGCTGGTGGGAAAAACACATAGGGTAGACTTGGGTTCAACCTAACTAGTTAGGATAAAAAAAAAAGTTTGCCGTAAGATGGCAGGGGCAATTAATGATTCATATCTAGCTGTATTACACACTGCAGAAGAGTACAATGAAAGATGGAATGCACTATAAAAATTCTGGATGTAAATAATATTTTTAAAAAACAAGAAGCCACAAACCAATGAAATAGTCCATTATTTCTTCTTATGACAACTGACAGTATTAAAAAACATGCATAAAATTCATACCAATATTGATTTTGATACATTGGATTTGCACTTGTTGGATGAAATTGATCTTTTTGTGACTGGTCACTCCAGCAGAGCCATGGCAGGTTTAGCGATGGCTCAGCTGCCAACAACTGAAGCCAATGATATTGTAGTTGAGCAGCCAGATATGATGTACAAGAAATGGTTGTGTCTCAATCAGCTGGAGTTGCATTGTATTTGACTGCTAATTAAAACTGTGCATAAAAAAGATAATGTTAACATTGATGATTAACATCCATTAACATTGATGGATGAGGTAGAGGGGAGGACCGTTTAACGTGTATCGTTGTCTACCCGATGTCAGTTTATTAAATGTATATGTATATGTATTGACATATGGATGTCAGTGCATCTATACACCTATGGTAGCTGTACCTAATAAAGTTGCCATTGTGTGTGTGTGTGTGTGTGTTATAAAGGACTTAGGGAAACCTAGCTCTTCAAAGTGTGGAGCTGGTTGGATACAACTCCTGGACTTTTATATCTACAGTCAGGTCCGGAAGTATTTGGACAATGACTGAGTTTTTGTGATTTTGCCTTTATACACCACCAGAATGGATTTGAAAGAAAACAATCAAGATGTGATCGAAGTGTAGACTTTCAGCTTTATTTTAAGAGGTTCCACAAAAANAGCAAAGTACCTCCATTTTCAGGGGCTCAAAGGTATTTGGACAATTGACTGACAAGAAGTTAATTGACCAAGTGCGGTCCATTTCCATTCTGCTTCAAGACAAATGAAGCAGATAAAAGGTCTGGAGTTGGCATCTGGTGAGCTCAACAACATCGAACGGCCTGGAAGACCACGGAAGACAACTAAAGTGGATTATCGCAGAATCCTTTCCTTGGTGAAGAAAAATCCCTTCACAACAGAAGTCAAGAATACTCTGGAGAAGGTAGGCGTACCATTGTCCAAATCTACAATCAAGAGACGCCTTCATGAATGTAAATACACAGGGTTTACAACAAGGTGCAAACAAGTGGTAACGTTCAAGAACAGGAAAGCCAGATTAGACTTGGCCAGAAAACATCTAAAAAAAAAAACTCCCATAATTAACTTGTATCAGAATGATGGGAAGAGAAAAGAACGGGGTCACTGGTGTTTACTGATTATGTGACTGCTGACAGAAGTCGCAAGATGAATTCTGAGGTGTACAGAATGTGATAGGACACCGCTTCACAGTGCAGGTGGACAATGACTATAAACATACTGCGAAAGCAACTCAAGACTTTTTGAAGGCAAAGAAATGGAATATTCTTCAATGACCAAGTCAGTCACCTGATCTCAACCCAATACAGCATGCTTTTCACTTACTGAAGACAAGATTGAAGGCAGAAAGACCCACAAACAAGCAGCAACTGAAGGTGGCTGCAATGAGGCCTGGCAAAGCATCTCCAGGGAGGAAACTCAGAATTTGAGTTTTGTGAACATGGGCTCCAGACTTCAGGCAGTCNTGGAACCTCTTAAAATAAAGCTGAAAGTCTACACTTTGATCACATCTTGATTGTTTTAATTCAAATCCATTGTGGTGGTGTGTAAAGGCAAAAATAACAAAATCTCTGTCATTGTCCAAATACTTCCAGACCTGACTGTATTTCCTACCACAGCAGCACCTCTCCTAGTACCTTTTGTACAACTTTGAGGTGTATTAAGTGTTCTTCAAAGCCACAGTTACTCAGAAATTATTTTTTTTAAAGTGTCCCCAAAACTATACAAATCTTAGTATACACGGCCCAACCACGGAGGTGCCTCGTTGATGAAAGAGGTCAGGGTAGAATGGGCGGTCCTGCACACCTGAAGAATGGAAAAAGACCAAGCAACATTTTTCAAATCTTGAACTGTCTAGTTTCAGTGAACATGTGCCCACTGTAGGCTCAGATTCCTGTTCTTGGCTGACAGGAGTGGAACCCCATGTGGTCTACTGCTGTTGTAGCCCATCTGCTTCAAGGTTTAACTTCTTATGCCTTCTGAGATGCTTTTCTGCTCACCACAGTTGTAAATATTGGTTATTTTTGTTACCTTAGCTTTTCTCAGCTCGAAGCAGTATGGCCATGCTCCTCTGATCTCTATCATCAAAAAGGCACTTCCACCCACAGAACTGCCCCTCACTGGATGTAAACTATATGACCAAAATGTGGACAGCTGACCATCATACCCATATATGGGTCTTTCCCAAACTGTTGTCAGAAAATTACAAAGCACATGACTGTATAAGATGTCATTGTATGCTGTGTGCATGTGGTACAATTTCCCTTCAATGGAACTAAGGGTTCAAAAATATTACAGTATGGCAGTTCCCCTGTGCACATAGTGAGGGTTTGCCAAGGAGGTAGTGGAAGAACAAGAGTGGCCTACACAGAGCCCTGACCTCAACCCCACTGAACACCTTTGAGATGAATTGGAACGATGTGTCCCAGGCCTCTTTAACCCATATCAGTGCCTGACCTGAGTAATGCTCTTGTAGCTGAATGGGCACAAATCCCCACAGCCATGCTCCAAAATCTAGAGGAAAGCCTTCCCAGAAAAGTGGAGGCACTGTATAGGTATGATGGTCAGATGTCCACATATTTTGGTCAGGTGTCCACCATATAGCGTATTTTGATTTTCTTGCCACTCTGTTGTGCATGAAAATGAGTTTATAATACAATGAAATAGTGTGTTGGATGTGTTTCATTTTACTATACCTGCTAAGGCAGACCTTCTGATAGAGCAAGAGTACCCAGTGGAAGGGCCAGCCAGGACCACTCTCAAACCAGCTCTGACAGCGGAAGATAGGTGACAAGCAGGCAGCAGCAGTCATATAGCTGGAGGAGCCGCACTCTCCCAGGTAGGACAGGAGTAGGCCTGAGCCAGTGCTCTCACTCACCGCATAGAGCCGGCCCGCAGGCTGACGGTAGCGGATATAGCGTACTGCCTCGCGCAGATCGGCTGGGTCACCAAACTCTTGTAGTTTGATGGTGCTGAGTGGAGTACCATTCTGACTGCGCCGGTTAAACACCACGGGGAGGTAGCCATGACTCAGAGCTGCCTCACAGAGCTATGGAGAAAAAGCGCACACACCGTTATGAGCCATTCGCAGTGGGAGAGTAGTCTTAGAGGCACAAGGATGACATAAATAAAGATGAGTCTCTTCCACATATAAAAGTTTTATGACCATGAGAAATATTCCACTACATAAGTGTGTGTGTGTGTGTGTGTGTGTGTGTGTGTGTGTGTGTGTGTTCAAAAACGTTCTTTTTATCCCGATGCATGTTACTGACCCAGATTTATTTGAAACAAACAAACCGGTCAACCATGTAATTGCAGTCAATGCCACTCAGTACTTTTCCTGTGTAAATCAGGCACATGGGGAATTCTGTCAAGGGGGCTCAAGACACAGAAAAGCAGCACTACATTCCTCACATGTTCAACGAGCCAGAGAAGCCATCAAAATCAAGCATTCATTCAAAGAGCCAGAATAAGAACAATACTAGACTTTTATTTCACCTGCTCACCTCATTACAGGACAAGGCACAGCTCTATTTTACAGGTTATCTTTTTGGCTGTGGTATTTATGATGATAGTTCACACTATAAGTGTTGCTGTCTGTGATGCTGTTCTGACCATCATCATATTAACATCATAAGCACCATCTGAAACACAGCAGCAATATTTTCATACATGCAAAATGACACCTTGTGCTATGGGCAAAGGTTA
>CM074958.1:10009648-10033015 GCA_037577455.1 Pangasius macronema
CTGGCAAAGCATCTCCAGGGAGGAAACTCAGTGGAAACTTGGTGATGTCCATGGGCTCCAGACTTCAGGCAGTCATTTACTGCAAAGGATTTCCATCCAAGTATTAAAATTGTGGTTAAATTTACAATTATGCCACTTTGTCCAAATACCTTTGAGCCCCTGAAAATGGAAGTTCTTTGCTTAAAATGGCTGTAATTCCTAAATGGTAAATGCCATATTTTTGTGGACCCTCTTAAAATAAAGCAGAAAGTCTACACTTTGATCAGATCTTGATTGTTTTATTTAAAATCCAATGTGGTGGTATATAAAGGCAAAATCACAAAAAAAAAACTCCAATAAAAAAAATAAAAAAAACTCCATCATTGTCCAAATACTTCCGGACCTAACTGTATATATACATACATATATATGTATGCATCATTCCATATGGAATATGGCATGATTGATAGTTACGCATGTGTTTTGAACACTCTATGAAGGTCCCGCCCCCCTTCTCCCATCTCATATGTGTAATGTTTCAGCAAGTGCTCTTGTCTTGAATCAATTTCCCCACTTGATGAGCTGATTCAGCGCTCTGGCTTTCCGTCAAGGTAAATTTGGAATGTTTTGAGTTCATGTGTTTCACTGTGATCTATCATTACATTAAGTATATATTTAACATCACTTAACCTGGGGGAAAAATTTTAATAATTTGAATAATAACAAAATCTGCTGTAAGGGTCCAGGTGGATCAGAATCATGCCAGTAGATTTATTCTGAGAGTCAATTCTTTTGTTTTTTCTATACACTGAAGACATTTGTGTTTGAGATCAAAAGATTAATATTATATGATGGATCAGAATTTCATTGTGAGGGCTGTAAAGAAAAACCCAAAATCAACAGTCAGTGACATCACCAACAACCTCCACAGGGCAGGGGTGAAGGTATCACAAGCCACCATTTGAAGAAGACTTCAAGAGCAGAAATATAGCCATACCACAAGATGCAAACCACCCATCAGCAGTAAAAATGAGAAGGTCTGATATGAATTCACAAAAAAATACAGAGATGATCCAGAAAAGTTCTGGAACCAAGAATAATCTCTACCAAATGAAAGAAAGGCCAAATTTGTGTGTTGAAAGAAATGATCTGCTCATGATCAAAAACATACAAGCTCATTGGTCAAGCACACTGGAGGTGGTGTCATGGCTTGGGCTTGCATGCCTGCTTCTGGTACGGGCTCAGTAATCTTTATTGATGATGTAACTTATGATGGTAGCAGCAGAATGAGTTTAGAAGTGTGCAGAAACATTCTGCCTACCAATTTATATCTATGTGATTTCTATTTACAGAGAAATGTATCTAAATGTATCCAATCCAATTGGGAGGAGCTTCATCATGCAATAAGACAATAACCCAAAACACAACAAAAGACTTCATCATTGGAAAAATTGGAACATTTAAGACTGGCCAGGTCAATCACCAGACCTTAACCTGGTTGAGCATGCATTTCACCTCATGAAGAGGAGACTGAAGGGAGAAACCCCAAAATTACCAACAACTGAAAGAAGCTGCAGTACAAGAAGACTGCAAAAGTTTGGTGATGTCAGTGGGCTGCTAGCTTGATGCAGTCACTGCAAGCAAGGGATATGCAACCAAATATAAGTGTTATTTATTTTAAGACTATCTATTCCAATACTTTTTTCTGGCACAAAAGGTGCCATGTTCTAAGTTGTTTAACACATCTAGATATACATATCAAGAAATGAAAGATGAATTTCTGATCTATCATCTTATATTCATCATTTGATATCAATTTGAAGCCCAAAATATCTTCAGTGTATAGAAAAAAAAAAAAAAGAATTGGCCTTGCGGTTCCAATACTTTTGGAGGTCACTGTATTTACACATGGTGAGAAAACATAGATTCAATGCTTGTGAATGTAAATTAAATACTCTATTTGGCCAAAAGCTTCTGGGCTCTTGACCATCACACCCATATGTAGTCTTTACACAAACTGTTGCCACAAAGTTGGAAGCACACAATTGTATTGGATGTCTTTGTATGTTTAACATTAAAATTTCCCTTCATGCAACTAAGGGGCCCAAACATTTTCCAGCATGACAGTGCCCCATGCACAAAGCAAGATCCATGAAGACATGGCTTGCCATGGTTGGTGTGGAAGAATTCAAGTGTCCTGCAAAGAGCCCTGACCTCAACCCCACTGAACACCTTTGGGATGAAATGGAACTCTGACTGCGCCCCAGGCCTCCTCGCCCAACATCAGCATCTGACCTCTATTGGAAAGCTTTCTCAGAACAGTGGAGGTTATTATAACAGCAAAGGGGAATTAAATGTGGAATGGGATCCAAAATCACATATGGGTATAATGTATGGGTGTAATGATCAGGTCTCCACATACCTTTGGCCATATAGTGTAAATGTTGCAAAACGATTCAGGCTTCTGGTGTAAAATGGGTTTAGTGGCATGGAAGAAAAAAAGTCCTTTGGCTTTTTTCTGAGTTTAGAAGGATTTGATGATTCCCACTTATATTGTTAGTAAATTAACTGTAAAGTACAAGTTTGTCTTTTTTTAATGCTAGTTAGCTGCATAACATTAGCTAGCATTCTAATATGTTTGCCAAGACTTTACTATTAAGTGAAACTTTGTCAGCAAGAATAATGTGACATTTCATTGACAATACACTGATGTTAACCATGTTTGTATAAATATGGCTAAGGTAAATTCACTTTTTAATGCGTGTAATTGGAATTCTGCCCACAAATTATCCCTATGCTTTTGTTAAACAAGAGCAATTTACATCTGTCCTAGCAGAGACTATTACCAGCCAAGAAGAATCTGTGGTTCTGCAGCTAGATACTATTACATAACATGACAGATACATAACAACACAGATCCCATATTAAACACTAGCTGTATTTGAAAAGCTCCTTTAACTGAGAAACATTCAGGACAGATTAAGAGAAGCATCATTCTGTCTCTCTCAGTCTCTCTGAAAGCATATATCATCACTATCATGAGAAAACCTTGCATATCTGTGACAGTGACCTTTCAAAAAAAACATTTATATTTTAGATTTACAGTTATATCCACACACCTGAAAGATGTTTAGACATCTGTACACTCTCATGAGACATTCAAAGCTTGGTGTCATTTTTTTTAATTAATTTAAAAAAAATAATAAAGCAATATATCAGTAATGTATGAACTACTCGGTTTAAATTTAATTTAATTTATGTCTTCATCTCTCTGCACTTAATTATTTTCACTTGTCTTGAAAAAAATTCTGAAGGATTTGTAGGATTTCTGAATGTCTCATTTGTATAAGACATTACTACAAACATGCGTCAGTGGACTTTCCCCTGTAACTGAGATGTATTCCAGCTGACCCAGTCTCTTCTGAGATGCTGGCTGCTGGCCATAAGCAACATGGCTCTGTGTTCCCCTTCGTCCCCTCTGAAAACTCACACTCTTCCGTTTATGCCAAAAACAACTGTGCTAGCAGAACATCATGCAAATGAGAGAAATCAATTTCAGTGCACACACTGACCATAAGCTGACCCTTACTTCACCACAGCCCACTGTTATAGAGTTGACTGTGTACCAGAAACATCACAGGTCATCTGATTTATATGCCCTGATTTTGGAAAAATACACTTTGGCGTGCTTGGGTCCATTCAGAATTCAGAATCTGCTGAACCAGCATTATTATAGTAAACTAAATCTAGACCCAAACTATTTTATTTTTGGACTAAAGTCAACTTTTAACATTTGTGTAGTTTTGTATACCATACACAACTAATAATACATTTCATATTACCATTTCCTTTGATTCACCTTAGAATTCTCAGGCTGCCTAGACACATGCAAATGACCCCTCTTCTGATTGGCAGACTACTTCACATTTCAAAAACTAGTCCCACCAATCTCCTGCCATGTATGTGCTAAATGTTATGCTAAAAAACAGGTTTATTCTAGGGCTGTAATGATATGCTCTATCATATTGTATTGGATCGTTCAATATATCTGTGTATCGAACAATAATAACATTAATTAGACTGCAAAATAAAGTAGGCTATTCATCATAAACACTGCTTATATAATGCAAGCTGTAATAAACATTTAAACTTAAGCCTGCACCCTCTTCTGAAAAAGACTTTAAGCTAATAATATGCTAGTCTGCTAGCATATTACAATATTAGCTCAAGAAAAACAGCAATGGTTTTTGTCAGCAGCAAGCATAGACTGAAAGGCCCCATAAACCCCAAATCTTTAAGGTCTGGTATATGGGAGCACTTTGGCTTCCCATAAGTTATGACACTGACAGCCAGTGAGTGGTGGACCAAAACAATACACTGTATACTCAATCCTCCCAAAATGTGTACAATACACAGGCACGAATCCACTGATACGTCCACACGTTTGTGCCAGCATCAGCCTTTAATGCCGATAAGTAGAACTTGACAAAATACAATGCAACACACATGCAGAAGTTTTTCTGCTGCTTTCAGGCTGCATTACATTGCTGATTCAATGTGGCCCAAAGAAATCAGCATGGCTATTGAGAAGTTCATAGCTGCAGATATGAGGTTCTATGCTGTAGTGGAGAACACAGGATTCAAAAACACATCCAGGGCCACAGAGAGCTGCGTGACTTAGATAACACAGCTAGCTAACAGCAGAATGGAAATTAAAAAAAATAAAAAAGCCCTGTGCTCCAGACACACCCCCTTAAGCGTCACACCAGTGAAAGCTTGACCAGAACGCTAGTGTTTAGTTGTTGTTTTTTGATTCTACTGCATAGCTTTTGTTTCCTTATATGCTGCTAACAGTCTGAAAGTACTTTTATAATGTTTTAATCAACTAAAAATGGAAACCTAATATACAGTATATTCAGGCAATGCTTATTTTTGTTGTATCAGACATGTATTTTATCAATACACTACTATATTGTATCATATCAAATTTAAATTTTGTGTATCATCACACCCCTAGCATGTCTAGCATTTTTAGCTAGTTCAAAGGTGTTAGGATGTAAATATAACTAGTCAGTCCTTAAAACTAACCTGACGACTATGGAATTAGAAAATACATTAACAAAGCTATATCTCTAGCTATATAACACATTACCATTCAGATAAAGCTGTCTTTAGTCAGTATTTATACTGGTAGGCAGAATAATCATTTCAGATAAACTAGTAGAAGAAAAAAAAAACTACTTGCACATTGCATGCGTTGTCTGTGCAGATTGCACATTGCATGTATTGTCTGTGCTGCATTACAGTAACAGTCCAGAATGAAATTTGCCAGGCAAAAGTAGGAAAAAAAAACAGAAGAGCAAACACAGTGATTCAAGGCTTGGTAGAGTTCAGATGGGGACAGAAACTGAGCGATTACTTCACGGTGATAGTGTGAGTAAAAGTCCAATATATAGCGCTGGTAATGATCAGTAACAAGTGTGCATGGTTTAGAAGTCAGGTGACTGTGAGCGTGCTAAGGTGCATGTGTCTCTGGATAGTGTGTAGTGGCCATGTTTGTAGGCTGCGGTGTGTTCTGGGAAACTGACTTTGCTGACTGTGATGTCCTGACACAGTCAATAAACAGTTATGGAAAACTAATTTCTGTTGAAAGCGTTCATGAACTCTTTAATCAAGAGTATTATTTAATTAAGAGCTATAACTCAAATAATTCGTTCTTTCAAAGATGAGGGTTTTTTTAGGGTGAAGAATTATTAGTTATGGAATATCAATACAGAAATGAGAGTTAAATAAACACAATAGCGTCTCACATTTGGCCCGATCGCACATGGATACCACAAACTCTTGCTTATAGGCAAAATTTAAGTAATCAGAATTACTTTTTACTGTATTGTTCCAATGACAGAAAGTTGAGTACTACATAATGTAAGCTTTCTTTAATGCTTGTCCCATCCTGTGAGTGTAACAGTAGCTCTATAGTTGAACAGTTTAAACAGGTACATTTTGTTACAGATTTCAACAACTCCTTTTAATCTTCATTATTCCTTAAGTGAGGTAATATCAAAATAATTGAAATGTGACACAGAAGCAGTGAATAGAGATTAGGTTGAAAGAAAATGCTTTAGTATTCATTTGTACTGTTTTTATCCGGTACCACTGGCTACTGTACTGAAAACTGAAGTTAAAATGTATAGAAAATAAAATGTTTAACAAAGCTAATTAACAAATACTGACACTGAAATTCACAAGGGAACAGAACGCAATTTAAAAAGCTAATTAAGAGCACAGCACTATTATAACTTTGTGCTGAACTTGAGCTAAAGGGCATGCTGTTTCCATCTGGATATCCATCTCTCTGGCCTTTCTGTAGAGCCTCAGACTGACGTCATAGCTGAGATGCACTCCCTTCTCCAGTCTAACAGTGACGAGGGCATCTATAAATACCATTCCTGATGGAGCCCTGTAGCTTTTTGCCACCTTGCTTCACTGCTTGTGTACAACAAAGCTGCTTGCTGAGGTGATCTGCACTTTACCTCTAGTATAGTATAAACGTGAAGTGCGCTCTCAGACCTTTCACACTGCAGACACACACTCTCACAGTTTCTTCAGAGCCAAGAATCGTGGTTAACCTCCACAGAGCTTAGACAAGTGAGCAACAACCCTGCCTCTGGGGCTTTATCTTTGCACAGTTAATTTCTAAACCATATCTAACACATCTAAAACAAATGAACAGGGGCTTCTGAACAGATTAGTTGGATCAGATGTGGTAGGTTCGGGTTTGAACTAAACTCTCAACAAAGGTTGACATTGTGTGAGATCATGTACCGTTTCAGTATTTATGGCATTTATGTACCTTTTGATTCAACACTTTCTTCTTGCTAATAGTGTGTTAGAAAAGTGCCATAGAAATGGAATCTATTATTACTTATTTACCACAGCGCTGGTGAATTCTTGATTCTGACTGATTAGAAGGTGTTGATTAATTTTCTATAACAGCACAGTTTTGATAGTCATGTCATCTGCAACCCAAATTACAGGCTTTATTAATGCACTTGTTCCAACACGTTATCATTTCTATAGTAACAACTTACACAGGGACTTGTATGATGGATTCTTCATATAAATGGATTAAAAAACAAGTGTAATTGTTGATATGGTGAGGTTTTCTGTAAGGAGATGCTCATTTTTAGAAGGAATCAGAGGTAAGCATGTTTCTTTAAGTTCTCTGACATGAGCAAGTCTTCAGGACAGAGAGCTTTGGTAAAATGATAAGCGACATTTTTTTGTTGAAACAGAGGACAAAGAGAGCACAACTGTATCTGCAGAATTTTCACAACATTAAATGTAACTATAAACAGATAAAAGTATAATGTGTCATTCTTTAGAAAACAAAATCGTTACAATTGTTAGTGTTGGCAAATTGTTGAGGAATGAACATGTCAGTACATGTGATAGGAAAATAACTAACTTGATTTGTAAGAGTAACTCTGCTTTTATTAAATTAATTATTATTAAAGTGTATTAACAATGATATTTGTACTCCTTGTTTACTGAACCTGGTAGAACGTTTGCATTGTTATACATTTGAATTGTATTTACTGCACACCATCAATATTACATTTTTTAATCTTTTAAGCTAAACACCATTAGCATACCACACACAGCAGGTGGAAAACAGATTCTGCACATGGCTTTTGTAAAAGGCTTAACAAGGATTAACGCAGGAGCTAATGGGCGTCATTGTTTTAGACACCAGGTAACTTTGTTTTTTTGTAGAAAGCCCTTATGCATGTTAAGTGAACCATTGTGCCTTAGGCCACTAATCTTCCTCCACATACGCAGACGGTACATGAGCACGCTATGTATGCTCCACCACACACGTTCACAACTTCCTGTTTTTGACTATAAATGTCAACCTGTCATCTCCACCTGCAGCCCCCACACTGCAAGAGAGCATCTCATAAAGGCCACATCACCATCAATACACCAGAGACACACCATGTGCATACAACAGCTTGAGGAACATCATCATATAAACAGCACAAAGTGGAAGAAAAACCTGTGCCTTTGTGTTAGGATCTTTATTACAAAAGAAAAGAACATTGAGTTTTTTCAACCACACAAGGCCTTTCCAGTAATTCCAGCTGGGTGATGACGCTTCTCCTGGCTTGTTTTGTTCCTTTCACAGGTACTATCTGACTGAAGGAAAGCACATACAATCATGATTGTAATTGTTCGAGAGCTGTCACGTATGCATGCTGTCATTAAAGGAAATAGCTCTTAAGTACTGTCGGCTAAGCTTGCTTCAGCTCTGTAGGAGTCCTTCATAGCAAATGACCTCTGTTCTACGAAGAGACACATATGTTTATATGACCCGGGAAATTCAGGGACATGGACGTGAGTACTATTATAAATAATAAATGACTATACAGACACCCTAGCTGATATGTTTTGCTTAAAACAGACATTTTGATTATTAAACAGTACAGAGATTAATTCCTATTCAAACATATTGTAAGCCACCCACATGTTGTCTTCTTGGATCATGAGCTTGAGAAAACGTTTCACATTGTAGTTCTGCCAATACATTATTGACATTGCTGCTCAGAAAGGAAGGTGCTTTTCAGCAGGGAAGAATCAGAGCAAGCAATGACACCTTAATACTCTTAATAATTCTGTTCTTGCTGTTTTTATTCATTCAGAAATTACATTTCCTTGGTGCATTTCCTTAATGGCCAGGTGCACTCTGCCTTTCACAAAGAGAGCAGACTTACATTATGCTAAAAATAGCTAATGAATCCCTATCTCTCCAGGAAGAAATGCTCTTAGTAATTGTGTGTGTGTGTGTGTGTGTGTGTGTGTGTGTGTGTGTGTGTGTGTGTGTGTGTGAAAGATAGAGAACGTGGTAGGAGACACAGAAGGATCTTGCCCCCCTTTCTATGTTGTCAGACAATAATACACAGAGTAGAAATGGAAATGTAGCTGTTGCTTAGTGTATCATGAGCAGTAGGATCCTCTGCTGCATAATTTCCCCTTTTGTACTTTGTACTGCTTTTGCTTTCACTAATTGGCAATAAGACTGATGATTTATCACAGAAACTTCATTCTCTCCCTCATATTAGAAACATAGTTCTCTGCTTTCCAAGACAAAAAAAAATGCCCTTATTTCCACACAGCATGTAACACAAAGCCCCTGGGAACCTCTAACAAACATCTCAGAAAGCCTGGTATAACATCCTAATAGTAGCTATTTTCTTTACCTGATCCAAGCACATAGTTTTCTTGTTTTCTGTGAGTTTTTCTGTTTAGGTTGAGGTATTTTAGCCATTTATGATGTGTCTATGATACATAGATACACATACTTTATGTATATTTGTATACTCTACAGCCTGATCTCTGATCTTAAAATCAGCCGTTGTATTCTCCAGCCACTGACATATCCAAATTTACATAGCCAAATGCATGCACGTCTATGAATCCAGTCTGTCACCTGAGAGATATGATAAGAACTGTAACCAAATTTTGTGGTCACATATTTTCATGTACATGGTAAAATCTACTTCCTTTAGTTATATATGGCCTAAGCTTAAACCGTCTGTGGCTTGCATAAGTATTCCCACCTTTGAACTTTCCATATTTTGTAGTGTTACAACCTGGAACCAAACCTGACTTAATTGGAATTATGGTTGTTTCTTGGTTATTTAATCCCTACTTTTTCTGGTTTTCATGATGTTCTTTCCATGCTTTAATAATGGATTTAATGGTGTTCCATGGGATGTTCAATCTTTGGAATATTGTTTATAAAACCCTGATGGATATTTTTCCAGAATGATACTTTGTCCCTATGTGAATAGCTTCTTGGTCTTTAGTACTCATTAAATCACAAATTTTAATTTTTAATTTGTAAATAATTTTGCATATTATATTGACTCAAACACTCTCCTCACACACACACACACATGCTATGAATATATCTTGGTGATAAATTGCAATATGGTGGTCCTCAATATGGTTGGGTGTGATTCAGCATGCACTCAGCTTTTCACTTCCAACTGTTACTGAACACAATACTAGTAAAATCGATGAAAATATTCAGATCTAGACTATTTAAATGAAAAACAGGAACAATAAAACGTTTTATGTATTAATAAAAGTTATTGGAAGTCTCTAGTGTATATTTGCACACGTTTTTATCCATTGTATGCTCAGTGAAATAATGACTAACATCATCTTCTTCAGTTTAACATGGAGTTTGAGGCATTTTGAAATGTTAAATGCATGTACAATTTACAAAGTTTGGTTTATGTACTTAATGTGTTGGTGGTGATGCATTAGGCCTTGAAGGGTTACAGATGACAATGTGCTCAATGTTTTTTGGCATATTGGAACATATCTAATTACCAGACATGAGTGTCTTGGATTTCCACCACCAGACTGATGTTGATGCTGAAATCATGTTGAGGCTGTGGTTCCCTGGCAGACCCCCAGTCAGGGCATTTTTCCAGTTTAGGCTTGATAGCTTGTGGGTCTCAGTTTCTCCATGTCTGGATAGTGTAGAGGTCTCCAAACACACCAGGGTGGAGGTCTAGCATTACCTTATTCATAATCAATGTCAACCTAATACAGTCAACTCCACAATCAGCTTACCAGCTCAGTGATATATCAGGGTTGTTTTTTAATTTCCTGTTACAGGGACTTAGGTCATTTTACCTTGATATTTATTCCCTTGTGTTTCCTTGTGTTCATTACATTTTGCCAAATGACTTAAGAAAATATTTCTGTTGTAAACCAAATGAATGATTCACCCACTGGGATTAATATAACAAATAATAGCCTAAAACTACGTCATCCAAATTCAACAAATCTCCCATGAGGATAGCAATAGTTCCAATTTCCTGATTTTATATAGTTCATTTATAGTGACATTAAGTATTGTTCATGCTGTTCCCTTAGCTCATGTTTTTACTTTTGCCATACATTCCTTTTCCCTGTAGATAAATATGAGGAGGACACATTTCCTTCTCTCAGCAGCTTTATAGGCAGTAAGTGAGCATAATGGCCTCAGCGAGGAGGACATTGTGTGACTCAGTGGAGGCCATTACAGATGGCCAGTTCCTCCATGTGCCAGGTGAGCAAGTGTTTGTGGAGTGTTTAGTATTGAGCAGGAGAGCTTTTATGGAGCCTGGATGAACGGCTCATTAGCGTCTGAGTGACTTCGTTAGTGAGCCTGAATTGCATGGCCCTCTGTTTGCACAGGCATTTTCTTTAACTTTAAGGAAGGTACAAACAGTGCAGTGATTGCTCTTAACTTATCAAGCAGCAGATTACAGCCTAACAGCAGTGATGTCCTTCATCCTCTGGAGGGAGAAGGGACACAAAGAGGGACAGAGTCCAGTAGTAGGAGCAAGGGTCAGAAGGATCTAGCTGTTACTTTTATAGACTGATTAAAAAAGAAACTTGCACTGTATGTTTTTTTTTTAATTATTAATGTGAGTCTTCACAGGTCCAGGCTGAATTAAATTGCACTTACATCTCATGGCCATTGTGTACCATAAAACATGAAACCTTACTACAGACTGTTAAAGTGTTTTATTATATGTTTCTACAGATCTTTTCTACTGAAATCCTGTTACATGACCTAAATATTACAACAGTTGAGTCTAAACCTGCAGTTATCTTTATTAGCAAGCCCAGTCAGCAGCCACGTTGACATTCTATGGTTAATCTGATTGTGAGTCATAAAGGTCTAATGACGTAAAATAGTTAACACATGTTTACTTTCTTCTTCTATACTGTAAACCAGGAAGGTTTAATTAAACTCACAAGCAGTTTGCTGTAAGTAGTCAAGTTAAGAGTCGATGGGATCTGAAAACAGCTTTCACAAGGCCTAAATACTGGAAAATACTGACCCTTAATCCATCTGCAGAAAGGTATAAAAAGTGTTCAGAGATACCATTACTAACAGTAAAAAACACCATTCAAACACAAATACGAAAATGACCTAAGATTATACCTAACAATACCCATCAAACATAACTGGGAAAAAAGTCCAGAGAAAGTCATTAGAGATGAATGCAATACTAGTACACATTTATTATACTATGCACATCTGCATTTTCTTCTTGGGTTTATCATTTCAAAGTAACGGTTATTCAAACATTGCATGTAATTGTACACCCTAGAAGTAATAATATTTATGCAGCATAGTTTTTCAGTAATAACTAATGTTTTTAGATTGTGGCCCTGACTGATTGGGCTAAGGGTCAGGAGAGATGAGAGAAGAATCTTTCCATCATATGACAGAGTCTCTGAGGCTCTTAAAACAACAAACACAGCACCTGGCTACTATCACTAAAGAACACACACACACACACACACACACACACACACACACACACACACACACACACACACACCATGATTTATGTTCAGCTTTTTCTGCTGTCATCTGCTTGTCATCCAAAGAGTTCCACTACACACACTATGCACACACACACACACACACACACACACACACACACACACACACACACACACACACACACACACACACGTGTGTGTGTGAGATAAGTGCCCTACAGGGAGGCAGGCTATCAGGCCTACTGCCAGGTTTTGTGATGTCTTCAGCTCCTCTGTGTCCTGTTAATAATTAGAACGAGGCCTGCAATATGACACAGCACTACCCTGACTGCAGATTCAGTTACAAGTGTGAATAAACACACAGCTTTTTTTCTGCCCACATCAACAATCAGTGTCAGAGATGAATTCACTGTCAGCAGTAAATGTCACACACGATTTAAGAACAAGCTCTTCAAGAAGCACAGACAGAATTATATGTCCTTATTTGGTCATTATACAATGCAGGAATGAGCTTTGTCATATCACAGTATCCTATTTGTGCTTTCTTTGTCTAGTTTATATTTAAAAATAAAAATAAAAAAAGACCAATACCCCCACCTAATGGATGACATTGTCTCAAAATGTGCACATTATATGGAAACTGATTTATTTTAAAATTATTTCAGTAATTAGAAAAGATAATAGCAACTTTAGGAAATTGTGTAAAATTTTACAATAGTGCAAAATATCAGAATTTCTGCATGAATGACATACCTCTGCAAAGTCTTGTAAGAGGCACAGCAGCATTTCTTTGTCTCATATTAAGGAGCTTTTATATATGTTATATACACTGACTACTTTATTAGGAACACCTCCATACCTGCTCTTTCATACAATTATCTAATTAACCAATCATGTGGCAGAAGCACAGTGCATAAAATCATACAGATACAGGTCAAGTACTTAATGCTAATGTTCACATCAAACATCAGAATGAGGAAAAAGTTTCTTTAACTGTGGCATAGTTCTTGGTGCCAGACAGGCTGGTTTAGGTATTACAGAATGGTGTGAAAAACAAAAAACATCCAGTGACACTGGATGACTGTGGACCGTAACACTTTGTTGATGGGAATGATTAGAGGAGAATGCTTGTAGCTGACAGGAAGTCTACAATAACACATGGTGAGCAGAAAAGCATCTCAGAATACATAACACATTGAGGTGGATGAGCTAAAACAGCAGAAGACCATAATGTTCCACTCCTGTCAGTCAAGAACAGGAATCTGAGACTACTGTGGGCATAGGCTCACTGAAACTGGAAAGTTGAAGACACAAGAAGGAGTTATTTTAAGCCACTGCACTATACAAAGCTGTTTTAGTACATGTACTGTATAGTCTTGAATGGACTGCTTCAGATTTTGCCAGTGTTTCAGTGGGATTGTGGTCCGCACTCTGCCTTAGCCATTCTCATGTTGCTGGTTTATTATATTTCAGTTTTACCTCATAGACAGATGGCTTAAACTTCATTGGGTTCATTGGTCACAGGTCCCCAACTTTAAAGTAGTAAAGCAGGCACAGTGTTGCAGTGTTTTCATTTCTCCAAATGTCACCGTAGGTGTATTTCCCAAAAAAATCTCAATTTTGTGTCTCATCTGTCAACAAACTTTACATAAGAATATAACTGAATACAACTACATTTGGAATGAACATATAATCTGTTCTAAACAGATGCAAACACAGCTACGAATTTATTTTTGAAGAAAGCTTGCCACAATATTGTTCACAGGGCATCTGGTGAAGACTAAAGATATTAATTTGGACTGGGATCCCATGTGACATAACAAGTGGAAGGTTTTTACTTACAGTTTGCAGGACAAACAAAGTTACCATGAACATGCTGCACTGTTCAACGCAATTACAAGTTTCATTCATTCATTCTTAGAAGCTGCCTGGTCCGGGCCGCAGTGGTTTAAATTAGACTACTAGTTTGTTTGAATTTTGTGAAATAGAACAACTAAATTCATAAAATATCAAGGGAAGATCCGTGTACATGTCTAGTTCAGACCATTTATAAACTCAAGCTGAGGTTGAGGAAGTGTCAGAGGCAGTCACAGACCATGGTAAGAATGCTGCCATTTTTACATCTGTTTATTTCCAGTGTTTTCACTGGGCATACTGGTAGAGTTCATATTTAATTAAAAAACAGTAACAACAACAAAAAAACCTTCCCCTTTAGACCACACCCACTTTGAGATTAAATCCAAATACAGATAAATATATGTATATTCAGAGCAGTAAACACATACAGATATAGATAGTGGCATTGAGGTACACAGTTAATCAGTATTGCTGTGGAGCTGCAAGGAATGTAGCAATGTGAAATCGACAGTTGTGTGCTTTTTTAATGTGGGGTGCTTTCTTCTATAGTAAAGTCCCTGCCTAACATGTTCCAAGCAGATTGATGAACACAGTTAGAGATACCTGTAGATCTTTTTGCTAGGGTTCTGTCAATTGCTTGAGGATTATATGTATCTTGGCTCTGATCTTTGTTGGATGTACACTCCAAGTGGGAGTAGTGCACAGTGGTGCTCAGTTTCTTCCGTTTGTAAACTATCCTCCTGCCTGTGGAATGAAGAAGTCCCAAGTCTTCAGAAAACATTTTGCAACCCCTTCCAGCTTCAACAACTTTGCTTCTGAGGCCCTCTGAAATCTTTTAATGGTTCAAACATGTAATATTGATATCAGTGCTAATATTTAAATAATTCATTTAAAGCTACAGCGCTGTGTGAAAACCATGATTGAGTTGGGGAGAAAAATACTTAAAATAATACGATGTTCATGATCTGCTCTGAGTTAAAATATTAGTTAAGGGGTGTATATACTGATGCAGGTTATTGTTAGTTTTTTAAGAATTATATTCGCTTTTATTATTTTTCTATTATATTATTTTAGTATTTTCGCTGAAATGTTTCTATTTGGTTTTCCCTTAATTTTTTTTGGATGCTATATCACATAAAAGATGGAAAATGATCTGACATGATCTTTCTTGGTTTCATTTTTCACATCACAAAAACCTGCAGTTTTAACAGGGGTGTGTAGACATTTTATATCCAATGTACTTAGACACACTGTACACACTGGGATTCTCTGAATGTGCATTGGCTTGGCATTGGCAGGTGTGTTGGTCCATGAAAGAATACCAGGTAATAAAAAGTAATGTACAGAGTGTTTGTTGTAAGACTGCTTTATTTGTCATGATTACTCAGATCAAGGTTAGATCATGCCATACATAAATTAAAATAATGAATATTTTAGTTTAACAGACTCTCTCATTAATCTTTTAAATAATCTTAGTAAAAAAAATTCACTACATTATATTTTTCATTAAAATTGTAATAAAAAAAATTCAATATTTGGGATTAACAGATTATACTTACTAAAAATACACACACACACACACACACACACATTATATATATATATATAGATAGATAGATAGATAGATAGACAATAAAAATATAAAAAATATATAAAAGAGGTAGTTAGAATAATTAGTCATGGACATGGATAATGCCATTAGCATAGCTGCCTGAAACAAATAACTGCATGTCAGTTCATGTTGACTCTCTTCCTGGTGTGAAGACTCTCAAGAACCTGAGATCTGTTTTTCCTCCAGTCACAGATCTCCTCATAGGGACACGATGTGCATTTCCAGGCCTCCTCTATATCCACCCCCTTGGGTTCTCTCAGTCCTCTCCAGTATTCCAGGAATCCCTGAAGCTCTGCCCTCAGCTGGAACTCATCAAACTGCACCAACACAGTGCCAATGAAGCTGCTAGAGCCCTGGTGACAGTACTCCAGCTGGAGCACGTCGACACATGGCAGATCAGAACAGGACAAAGTGAGGAGGAAAGCATCCAGGAGTTCACCAAAGGTAACGACATTTATCCCGACGTTTGCAGCATGAGTTATGACCTCAGTTCCAAGAGCCAGGGAGGCTCTGAGTTTGAGGTGCTCCAGAATGTGCTCTTTCTTCACTTCCCCCCTGACCATTGCATCAAAGAGAAGCTTATACAAGCCCACCTAACACACATACACAGAAAAGATGGTCAACAGAGCAAACATAGGCAATGTGAGAAATGCAACAGGATAGCAGTCTCTGTCTGTGAAGGTTTTCAGTAATCCAGCTAATTCTGAATATTAATTATTTGAACGTCAATTATTGGTGGCTTCTCTAGACACAATAAAAATACTGTGCCTAACTTGTAAATGTATCTTGGACTATCCTCCATATTTTATATTCTTGTGCATGTGGACTTCCCTCTTCAGATCAGACTACAGGATTTCAAAACAGTTCAAATCTCCACAATGGAATGATCATTGAGAAACGCTGGCTTTGCGTCCTTTTGTTTACTGATTTGGAAATGTGTTTTTGTCATTATATTGCTGAAAGATCCATCTAAAGCCAAGTCTAAACCTCCTGCCAGAGACAATAAACAGGGTCACTGGCTAAAATGTCCTAGTACATAGAGGAATTCATGATGCCATCAATTCTTCACAACAACCCCTGAACCACCAACCAAAAAACAGCCCCAAAGCATCAAAGATCCACCATCAGATTTTATATTTTTACTGGTGCTTTCCCTTGTGCATAGTTCTCTACAAGCTGATGGTGGGCTTGGCCAAGTTCAGTTTTGGTCTCATTTGTCCACAACAAACAATTCCAGTCATAGTAAAGCAGGCTGCTCTTAGGAATGGCATCTTTCATGCAACCCTTCCAGACAGCATGTTGTTAGGGAGGTAGAGTCTAAAAGCTGGTTTTGAAACCGAGGAATCAACTAAACTGTGCAATTCAGAAACGGTAATCTTTGGATTCTTCTTTATCTCCCTCACTTTTCTTCTCACTGTGTACTGAAGCAGTATGCTCATGCATCCTCTACCTGGCAACTGTGCCAGGCTATTGAAACTTTTTTATGGATTTCATTATGTTTCATTTTATTTAACTGCTTTTCATTTATATTCATATCAATTATCTTTCTCTTTAGTGTTAAAAGTCAGATTTTGACAGATGACAAATGGATTTTACATGTGTGCAACCTCACAGTTAGAGATTCTGGAGACTAAAAGCATTGAATTTTCATCAAAGATTTAAATATTCTTTTTACCGGTGTCAATTTTGACACATACAGCATGTTTTGAATAAAAATTTTATTATTTAAAATAGAGGAATGCTAAGTAGTTACACAAAATTGTCGATTGGAAAATTTGAATCATCCTGTGTAATGTTTATACCGAATTTATACAATCACTTTGCTAATTTTCTTGAAGGGTGACTATAATTCTGTTGGAGTTGATGGTATTTACAGTATGGCAGGTCAATTTAAGAAGAAAGAAAGGCTGTGGGAGAGAAAATATTTCACACACCTGAAAGCGATGGCCGAGAGCCTGGGCAGCACCAGGCAGAGAGTTGTGCTTGCGAGTCTTCAGCTCCTTCAACACCAGCTCCCCCTTCTGGTTATAACTCAGCTCATCAACGACACCCTTAAGATACACACCTTCTACTATACCGAGCACTGGAAACTCACACACACGCTGCCCTGAAGCCCCATAAAAACATACACAAAAACAGATATTTGGACATACAAGATAGCAATCTAACCTGAGTAATCTAAAATGATATTCCACGTTTAACAGCAATTACGCCTTCTTACTTTCGACCTACCTGACTCTAAACTCGGAATCATGTGTAACATGTTGATCAGACTAATGGCCACAGCATCCTCACGGGTTTGAATATTAATTGGCATGACATCATGGACCTCCAACTCTGTGTGAATACAGATATTCGGTATGGATCACATACTACTAGGCTAAGACAACACATTACAGAAATATAAATTATCCACAGAAAAAAGAGATATGCTAAACGCTGTCATTTTTCACCTCTTGCCAGATGAATGCTAGATCCGGTTTGCAACTCAGTTTGCTGTTTTTCTTTTCTCCTGATTTGGGGTTTCAGGAAGCCATACTCAACTTGCTTCTCACACCAGGTCTGTTCAGACAGCAGGCTGACGCTCAGGTGAAGCTTCCTGAAACGCAGAGGAGGGATATGGCCGTCCTCAGCATCTCTCTTCCTCTTCGCACCCATCTCCTCATTTCTTTTAACAGGACTCTTCTTTAACTTCTCCACAGTGCTGCAAGTCAGGATAGAGACACATACAATATTTATCAAGCACTGTACAGAAGGGTACTGCAGAGCCATTCCTCAGTTAGCATCTCACATCAGCAACCAGCTGTAAAACTGCAGTAAATTAAGAAAGATTGTGTTAGCTATTGAGGATACACCGCACTGCAGATTACAATTATCTTTTCTCTCAACACATTAGGGCGGTTAATTAGCTCATCGTCAGGATCAGATCTGTTAAAGGTGCAGTACTGTTTCCAAATGTTTTACACCTACACTCAGAGAGCACTTTATTAGGAACACAACACTAATACTGGGTAGGCTCTCAAAACAGCCTCAATTACTAATTGGTATGGATACCACAAGATGTTGAAAACATTCCTACTGGTCCATGTCAAATGCACTTTCATTTCTGCGGATCTCCTGTTCTGCCACATCCCAAAGGTTTGATCTATTTGATTCAGATCCGGTGGCTAGGAAGGCCACTGAAGAACATTGAACTTCATTATGCTTGAGTCAACTTTTGCTTTGTGACATGGTGCATTATCATGCTGGGGGTAGCCATTAGAGTATGGGTAAATTGTGGCCATGAAGGGACACGGTCTGCAACAATACACAAATAGGCTGTGGCATTCAAGTGATGGTTGATTGGTATTAATGGGCCCAAAGTTTGCCAAGAAAACATTCCCCACACCATTACACCACCTCCACCAGCCTGGACTGTTGACACAAGGCAGGTTGGGTCCATAGATTCATGCTGTTGGTGCCAAATTTTGACCCCACCATCTGTGTGCCTCAGTACAAATCGAGATTCATCAGACCAGGCCATTGGTTGAAGACTTTTTTAGTCTTCAACCGTCAAGTTTTGGTGAGCCTGTGCCCACTGCAGCCTCAGTTTCCTGTTCTTGGCTGGCAGAAGTGAAACCTGATGTGGTCTTCTCCTGTTGTAGCCCATCTACCTCAATGTTCAACGTGTTTTGCATTCTGAGATGCTTTTCAGCTCACCACAATTGTACAGAGTTGCTATCTGGGTTAGTATACTTTCTGTGAGATCAGACCAGTCTGACCATTATCCTCTGATTTCTCTCACCAAAAAGGCGTTTCCATCAGTAGAACTGTTCTTTCTTTGTTGCACCAGTTGTGAGTAAACTCTAACACTGTTGTGCGTGAAAATCCCAGGAGATCGGCAGTTATAGAAATACTCAAACCAGCCTGCCCGGCACCAAGATTCATGCCATGCTCAAAATCACAGAGACCACATTTTTTCCCCATTCTGATGCTTGATGTAAACATTACCTGAAGCTGATGGCTCATATCTGCATGAATTTATGCACTGCACTGCTGCCACACGATTGGCTAATGAGATAGTTGCATGAATGAGTAGGTGTACAGGTGTTCCTAATAAAGTGCTCAGTGAGTGTATAGTTATCATGTAATTTGAAATGTACCTTGGAAATTTGCCATACAACAGATCTCGGTCTAAATTTTTCTAGCCATGCAAATTAGCTCTGCCCCTAGGTCCACTCTGCCATGCAAAGTATTAAAAGGCAACTCAAGGAATAAGTAGTTTCTTCAAAAGAGGTGGGGGCAGATATGTGGAAAGGGAAGGCTGATCAGTACAACTGCAATTTTGTTGCATTGCAATTCATCTTACAGGCAACAGGGGGCTCTAAAAATTACACTGCTCCTTTTACAGTAAGGATAGCCTGGAACTGTACAAGACTCAGGAGAGGATTTGAAAACCCTAGTGTGCCAAACAATTTTTCCATTTGTAGTGTACAGATAACAACATTTCTGCATTTCACTTGTATTTACATATTTTAATTTACATTTGCAAAGAAAGGTGGAGTACAACCAAAAGAAACCAGTGTCTGGCTCACATGAAAATGGTGGTGTATGTTAAAGGATCTTTTTAAATTGAAGTTAGTGCATGTGTGAATACAATCCGCTCCCACAAGTCAAATAATACATTTTTCACATTAATTTCAGTTTTAAGTTTTACAATGGTGGGAAAAGCTATTGTTGTTGTCTGTAGATAATAATAATAATAATAATAATAATAATAATAATAAGAAGAAGAAGAAGAAGAAGAAGAAGAATACACAGAAAAGAAAGAAAGGCTATTTAAATAAATAAACATATTCAGTAATGCTTGATCCTGGTCATGGTCAGTGTGGATCTGGCCTATCCCCTTTCTACTCCCTGGATGGGACGCCGGTCTATCACAGGGCACCATGCACAAACATTCACACCCAGGTTATTTAGCATAGCCAATTCACCTACTGAAATGTTTTAGGGAGGTGGAAGGAAACCAGAGAACCTGGAGGAAACACACAGACACAGGGTGAACATTCAAATCTCCACACAGAAAGTAACACAAGCTCAGGATCAATCTGGAAACCTGTGAGGTGGCAATGCTGCCTGCTGCACCACCATGCCACCCTAAATAAATGATATATCATTTAAATAACATCAGTGTAAACAGTAAACGGGTGTAACAACTAGCAACCATTTTACACAAATGAAGTGACATACATATTTGAACTATCTGCATTTGGGAAGAAATTGGCCCATGTGAGAACAAATCGTGCTAATACTCTCCATTAAATGAGAAGCAATCCTTGGTACGGACTTGAGTCTGGCTCTAAACATTGCTGTCTATAATTTTCTAAGAGCAAATGTCATGTAAGATGTATCATACAGTTTATATATATATTTACACACACACATATAGGGTGTCCCAAAAGTCTGCATACATCTCCATATACAGGGGAAAATTAACACTTTTTAACAAAATGTCTTAATACAGACAGATAGATACCCTCCACTATATATATATAAAGATATGCAGACTAGTTACTTACGTGTGCAGTGATTCTGTGAAAGTGATGGGACTGTTACTCTGGGTGTCTCCGCTTGTGGCACTAGAGCTGTGTGGCTGAGAGGATTCTTCTGAAATTTTACAAACAAAACCATAAGGCAAGAACTGAAGCAGGTGTATTGTAGTGATAAGATCAATGTACTAATTAAGCTTTGTATTTAATACATTTTAAAACACTGGAAAACAGCACAAGCTTTTGGAGGTGTGTATTGGATCTCATGGGAGGATCTGGGCAATACTGACATCCCTACAATAATTATAATAGATTCAAATTTTTTTTTTTAAGATTTCACAACAGCGATCATGTGATCATTCCTACAAAAACAGTACAGCGGCACCATCTTGCGTTTAGACAGCTTTATTAACAGTTACTCGTGGCGCAGCACAATATCCTCAGGAACACTGCATGGCTTGTTTACTTGCTGCGAATAACAACTAGATAAATAACAACAGCAAATTGGCAGATGTGTACATTAATAAGAATCAGCACCAGTAGGCACGTAGACTAAGGCTTTTTAACGGGCTGTGGAAAGTGTGATTCTCTGCACTTGCACAGAGCCAGTTGTTCTTTACCGATGCAGAAATGCTCGGACTGGATCTCCAGCAGCTCAGCGTCGCTGATGCCGTCCCAGTCTCCTTCCTGCTCCATGACCACGTTCACGTGACACAATAACGCACGCGCTTGAAAATAAGCGATGCACCGGACACCTGGAGAAATACTCCAAAATGAGATATTAATCCACCATTACGGTGATGTTTGAAAAGTCTTATGGGACATCTCTCCCTCCTCGTATTTCAGTGCTTTTACTCAGCTATTTGCGCGTGTCTTGTCCGGACTTATCCCCGTTTAAGACACGCCCATATACAATAGGACACGCCCATATACAATAGGACACGCCCACGTGGTTTACAGCATGTTTACAGGCTGTGGGTCTGAATGAGTCTGTTATTGTTCTTGTTTTATTTTATAGCAATTTAATTGTGCTAATTATAAATTGATGTAACATCTGTTGTAACGCATTAAATTTATTAGTTGTTGAATTTTTGATTGCCTTTTAATTGTTATATTGTTAAAGTTTGATTTAAGAAAAAAGCTAATGTTTTAAGTGATTTATTTATTTATTGAATGTGTAAACAAAATGTTCACCGCTGTTGAGAAACACAAGGTTATGAAACCATTGTGGGGATATTTCAGATATTTCAGATATTTCCTACACTGGCCATGCTCCTTATTACCAGCAGTCCTGTTTTATTTACATTTACATTTACATTTATGGCATTTGGCAGACGCCCTTATCCAGAGCAACGTACAAAAGTGCTTTGTAGTAAATACATCCTGATATTGGCTTGCTAGTTCACAAACTAAGAATACCATCAGTCCAAAAACTCTGTTGGGGAGGTAATATACTAACAAGCACTCGGACAATACAAATGTTTTTGGTTTTTTTTTGTTTGTTTTTTTAATAAGTGCTAATTTAAGTACTTCAGGAAGAGCTAGAGCTCACATGGCTTTTACTAACCTAAAACTAAGCGAAAAGCCTTATATCTGCTGATCTTTAAGTTGTAAAACCCTGAGTAATATAATATAAGACTGAACACGATAGCCTATTACATTTTATCTTTAAAAAGGATTGATTTTTATTTAGGCTAATGTGAGCCAATTATGCGTCATTTTATTAATAAGCTTCCATATTCGTGTCTCTTGGATATTTGGATAGTAGCCTATTTAATGTCAGTTTAATTAAACAGAGAGAGGCTTCGGGTTAATAAACTATTATTACTGCTGCCTTGCACAAGTCTCTGCTCAGCTGAAACCACGTGACTGGATTTAAATGCCGCTCGCCCAGAGCATGTAAACAAAGGCGGAAGGACTGGTCAAATTACAGCTGATAGCAACTTCCGGTCGCCTGAAGATGTTGAGGTTCTCTTTGGGAGTGACGAGGTTGGACAGGATTAGGAACGAGTACATCAGAGGGACAGCTCA
>CM074958.1:10043314-10059713 GCA_037577455.1 Pangasius macronema
GGTCTTAAGATTTTGTTCAGGAGTGTATAACTTAAAATTAAACAGTGATTAGCCCATTTGCGAACTTTGAAAAAAGCCCTCATCAAGCTGTCTGAGAAGATGCCTAGAGTGTGCAAAGCTTCAACAGGAATACTGTTAAGAATTTAAAAAGTAATTATTTCGATTTGTTTTCCTGATTACTACATAATTCCATGCATGTTCATCGACAGTGTTATTGTTCTCAGTATTGTTATAGAATAAAAGAAAATGAAGAAAACTTGTTAGTGTATGTCTGGATGAATTGAGGCGATTACCTTTAGAATCATCTCTGCACGAGTCATCCCTTTGACCACTATTTTAGTGTAACTCGCTGGAGCTTTGCGAAGGACTTGAGAGCCAATGGATGGGAGGTCTAACAAAACCGTCTTCAGAGAGTGCGTGTCCAATAGAAGCTACACACAAAAATGATTATTTTTTGGTAATTTGACAAAGTAAAAAAATAAGTCTGAACAAAAACAGGAAGACATTATGTACTGTATCACCTTTAGTGGACACAACTTAGTTAATCAGCAACCACTCTTGCTTAATCAGCAACCATATGAATAGAATGGAGTCAACAGTTTTAAGTAACAAAGCTGATCACTGTGGCTTTTTGTTTACCTGCTCAGCTCCAACCATGCTGATGGGTTTACACCGGAACAAGTGGTTGATGAACTTTGGGATAAAGGAGCTGAAAAAGACGCGTGTTATGTATATAAAGAACTAAATAAAGAACTTTAAAAAACAAAATTATCTGACAGGGTTCAGATACTGACTTGATGAACTTGATGCAGAACTGGGTGAAGTATTTGCGGGTGGCAGCCAGGTTGTCTCTGATGATTGGTACATTCTGTTTGATATGCATGATGACAGACGTGACGTAGGGGCTTTGGTCACCAACATGCTCCACACTCTGCCATGGCATCTGCGCACACACACGCACACACACACTCTCAGTGGTGCACTACAAGAATTTGACAAATATCAAACTGACAAAAATCAGCCATTACTGTGGGATTAATAACCAGAAAAAGAACAATAATTTCTTTATAATAGCATCTCCGTACAGAAATTGGGTGGAACGAGTACCGACACTCCCGACCCAGTGTACGTCGTAGGTCTAGGACTTGGTTTAGCTGAATGCTGTTGGAGATCACACTGCCAAACAAATAGAAGCAGTTATAGAACTTGATTCTCTACAGAGCCACTGACAGATACTGACGAGCAGCTAATTTACTTGAGACTCATATGCTGTATATATTTAGACAGTTACGTGCTAAAGGTGTCCATCTCTCCTGTTAGATTAATCCTCTCCATGAGCGACTTGTCCACTTTCTCCTTTAGCTTCTCCTCCAGCTGTGGACAAAACAGCACACTAAGACCATTTAAACAAATCCAACTATCAGTAACATATTTTGCTATGTTGGAACTTCAGCTGGAGCTGTAAGTGCCAGGCATCCATGACCTCACAATTTTTCTGTCAAGTGATTTTATTTTGTCATTTTATCTGACACAACTCACTTATTACATACTTGTCAAGGACTTATAATTCCTGAATATTCCATGCTGTTCCACTGCTTGGTGGAACAATCTGTTTCAGTGGAATCCAGCAGTGCATTTTCAAATGTCATAATGTCGATACATACACATAATTCAAACTGATTTTGGTTTCCCGTTGCCAATGATATGCACAGAGTGCTCACAAACTCGGCAACTTCGTCAATGCCTAAAACATACCTGTCCAAGTCCAAGTCTTCTATACCACTGAAATGGTTATGGATAAATTTGCCAAAGTAGAATATTGGAAAAGGAATATATAGGTTGGATGTAAGAATTTGTTGCCTAAAAGACTTGTTTTTACACGTCAAATGTTTGCTGATGTAAATAAACACCTAAATGAAGGTGGTGCGGTTTCATTTTATTGTTTCATATAAGCTAGGACTATTTAATGGGTAGGCCTATATGATTTTATCCTACATGCTAGACAGGCAAGCTCTTCCTCTGGTGTATTGTGTGTGTGTGTGTGTGTGTGTGTGTGTATAATGACCTGTTGTGTGGTTGCAAGGCAGTATTCAGCTGTGCTGAGGATACTGCAAATAAGACAGAGCTCTTCTGTGGTAAATTTGGCCACCTCTGAACCCTCTTTTTCCTTTAACAGACTGCTGATGGTCAGACCTCCGCTGTTACTGCTTGTTCTGTAACACACACACACACACACACACACACACACACACACACACACACACACAAGCATCTCAGCAGCCCCCATCACTCTCCTTGTCTTTTAAACCCACAAGAGATTTTTCTAAAGCTTATCCCCTTTAGTTTGAGCTCGCAATTATATTGTAGTGAGAGCCACCCATGACGGAGATTGGTACTTATTCTCCTTGGCAGGATAGCACAGAGGGCACTCTTCGAAATGCTTTTGTTCACCTAGCATTAGCGATCACCAGAGCATAAATAGCTCCAGCGACTGCAAGGATCAAAAGCCAGTCATGGCAGAAATAGAAGACAGAAAAGCAAGTCAAAGTTAAACCATATGAAGGGCTGGGTGCACTGCTGTAGGCCGTCGCTTACTTGGGCAGGTTCCCAGACAGGATCTTCCAGGCATACTCGCGCAGGTACTTCTGGAAGATGGTAGTGAGGGCAATCATGGGCTCTCCTGTGCTCAGCTGAGAGCACTGCACCATGCACTTTTTATAGTATACAAAGAGATCTGCGCAGCTGGGCAACACAGCTCCCCCTTCTTCTGTGCCTGACTTAGGGGGACCCTGCGCTCGGAAATCAGCCACAAAGCGGTCAATCAGCTCCCCGAGGTTCCTGTTACAATGACAAACAATAGAGAGCTGAAAAACCACCAGTAATGTGATTTACAATGTGCTGAGGTGTAAGAACTATGTGGAATAAGGAACACATTGTGTGTGCCATCACCGTGGGTCATCCCCTTCAGCACTCAGTAACCAGATAGCAAATGCCCAAGTAAAGAATGTGGGCATTTTTCATGCCAAACAGGTCAGCCTGCACTGGAATAAAGGACGCCATTGTCGGGAAAAGGTCAGTCTACTTTAGCCAATGTACCATTACAAGAATAGACAAATCCCTCTTTAGAGCTCCAGCTTTGGAAGTTCTGGTGAGTAAGAAAGAGCGCAATAGAGAGAAGATGGTGGAGAAGGAAAAATAGAAGGAAAATGCAAACAGAGATACAGAGATCTCCTGTTATTACACTTTTCAGTGGCTGTGGTTAACATGGGAAACATTTCTGCTTGGATGGAAAGATGAAAACGGAGCAATAGAAACACAGATGAGGGCATGACTGATGAGGGATTACTGAAGGGGACGCCCATAATGCATGCAACATGGTGACACAGGATTACATATAAATATACAGCACACACACACACACACACACACACACACACGGAACATGAAAGCAAACTGCTTACACCAGTTTGGAAGTAAATAAAAGTCCAATTTACACTGTGATACAAAAGCCCCTTGTAGTGAGTGTTTGGGTCACTTTGTCCTCGTGTAATGGCTTACACATTGCACTCACTTGTCCTGTGATTCAATGTAGACATAGAGATGAGGCTCGAAACATTTGGAAACGATGCCATGGAACGGGTTCTCTGGGGTCTTAGGCTTTTTCGGCTGAAAGCAGGAAAGCATTTAGTCAACCACGAGTTTCTTAAGAAGCAGCTTGACAGAATATCTGATAAGATAGAGAACGTGGAAGGAAATTGCACTGTTTGCTTGTTTTGCAAGATTTAGAAATGCCAAAAACATGACATGTCAAATCTTTAAACGACAAATAATGCTAAAATTGCACATTATCTTAATTCCCATAAAATTACATGACACACATAGATGAATTGCTTACCATTTCACCACTGAGTTGTGAAATCAACTTTATGAAGAAGTTGATTGCATAACAGAATGGTAATGAAAACAGTATCATGCTCTATCAGGCTTTTGGTGGGGTAAAACTGAACACCACATGGGGTTTGTTGATTCTGGAAGTGTTTTTTCTATACATTCCTCAGCACTAGCTGACCTTCTTTGTTCAACGATTGGAAAATCCTTAAAATCTTAATTCAAGCTTAGACAAAGACAAACTGTATTGCTGAATATAATCAGTAAGGACAGGATGAGTGATGATGATTATGATGATGATGATGATGAATAGTCTCACCCTGACCAGATCTTCATCCTTCTCAGAAACATTGTCCTCTCCTGACTCATCCTCCAGAAAAGGGTTAGTGGGCTCCAAGGGCGTCTCAGGTCTCTTCTGCAAACAAAGGAACATTAAACTTACAAGTGAGAACCTCCTTGCCTCATTCGCTCTGGTTTCACGCTCCAGAAATCCACCATGACTCGGATAGCAGAGCCAGGAACATCCTGTTGGCCTTACCCCTGGGCCGTTGCTCAAGGTGCTGCCTGAGAAGCGCTTAGCCAGCAGCCCCTCGAAATTGGTGGTCCTCTGAATAGCAAAGAGCAAGAGCTTGACCTCAATCTCCCTGGCACGAGCACGCATCAGCTTGGCCAGCTCAGTCCTGGCACACAAAACACACACTGCGATCAGCAAGACCTCACATGTGGAGTGGAGCTTCAGGTCAGGCAGTTTATAGGATAAAACATCCACATGGTTAAACTGACCGTTGCAACCACGGCTGCATTTTAAGGTGAAAAATCTCTCAGGCCAAAAATGCGCTCCTTCTGCTCTAGGTTTTATAAACGAAGCCTGGCTGAATAGAAAATGAATGAAGCTCATGCCGAGGGGAGCAATGGCTTTTGTGAAAATTACAGAGGGAAAAAAAAAAATCAAACATTCTTTCCACTGAATCTCTGGTCAAACTTTGCCTGAGAGTAAAAGACAAAACTAAAAAAATAGTTTCGCTTTGGCTGTTCAGTTATTTACCTAATCATTTCCTTTTACAAAATTTGTCGGGCATCTCAATTATTCCTTCTAAAAAATCTCAATTTCAGTACTTTTTTAATTTAAATACATGACAGGTTGAAGAACTGGAAAGACTTCCTTTTAAAAACTGGTGTACACGTACCTGGTGATATGGCAGAACTCCACAGCGATACGCTCGGTCATGCACCACTCTTCAGGAAACATGCGGCCGTACTTCTCCTCATAGTCCACCAGCTGACGCTTTATCCACGCATAGCGCCGGTCAATCTTATCCAACCATGCCACCTGAATTTAAGATACAACTGTCAGAATCCAGAGCCATACATTTTCACTGGGAGTCTGATTGTGAGAACATACTATAAACCACACTCACATCCTGGTTCTCTTGAAAGAGCACAAGGTACTCAGAGAGATGCTGCCTAATAAACTTCTTGATTATTTCCTGCTTAATGCGAGGATCCAGGACGTTGGCCACCAAACAGGCATCTCTGAGCACAATGCTGGGGCCTCCAGGCCTCTATTACACACACACACACACACACACACATACATACACAGTTATTATAGAGAGCACATAAGTAAATAATTAATTAACAGCACCAACAGTAAGATAAAATATATGGAATAGTAAAATATTCTTAATTGATTTGAGTTTTTAACTTTTATACATGCAACCAAACATTTCCAAAACTCAATATATTATATATAAATGTTATATATGCTGCATTACAGTTGTTGTTTTTTTGTTTTGTTTTTGTATTTTTTGTTATTGCTGTTACAGTGCAGTACCTTTGAGCCCTGTGCAGGAAAAGCCTCATCAAAGTCAGCTAGGATCTGTGTGCCTAGTTCACTTTGTGCTGCTTTCACTCTACAGAGGAAGAAAGACAGACACACGAGTTTCAAAAGAAAAACCCCCACAGGCACAGATTGGAAATCTCTTGTGCAGGATCAGCTTTTAGAGGAGGTAGAAGGATTTTCCTTATCACGTGACCCCGTAATGGAAAGGCCACTCTCTATCAGATCCTACTCTCAAACCTCTGAATTAGTGATCAGCACGAGCTACCATAGGAATGAAACAGAATATGTACATATACTGTATTATCATAGTACTACGCAAAAAATACTTTAGCACTGTAGGTTTTTAAAGGTACATAATAGTCAGTGCCCCTTACAAGAACAGTGACCTCCTGCTTAATAAGAGCAGCTTTAACAAATGCACCTGACTCATGTATTTATTGATCAGCTATGGAGGAATTCATTGCACAAATTTTGAGCAGGACCTGCTTATGTCTGCACCGGCAGACTGCTTTCATGAACATTTGAGATGTGGCATTTATGCTGGTCAGCAGGACACTAACCTTTACTAAGGCTTTTAGTTTCATTCATCACACATGATCAGATCTTTCTAGCTGAGGTACGATGGCCAATAGATTATGTCAATCGATTTGGACTCTGGATCTGATATCGATCTAGCTCTTCCAGTGCTGATTCGACACCGATGCTCAATATCTGCTTGGGGAATCCACACTTGACATGAGCCACGCAATGAATAATAACGATAACTGCTCCATAAATTATCCAGTCCTACTATTGTATGTTTATTAACTTAGAACACAAGGAACAAAGCTAAATTAGGTTTCGTTCCTTCAGCTTTTCTCTGCTTACCATTGAACACCTGAAAAACAGAACAATCAGGAACAACGTGGAAAAAAACCCCAAAGAGAATCGGATGGGGGCAAAAACCTTTTCACGTTACTGTTTACATATCTGTGTGTAAGCCTGGATGGTGTTCGTCAGGTTACAGTGGTCTCAGCAGTGGGCAGGTTCATGGCAAGTTAAAATGACATTAAAGAGGTTTGGAAGTATCACAGCATTGTGGATATGGGATTCCAATTTCATTTCAAAATTGACTGTTGGTGCTGGATGTAGCCAGATCCCATCACTGGAACAACAAGCGCCTTCCAGAATAAACAAGAACAGAGAAGGAGAGGAGCCCACATTCTCTTGCCAGACACCGTCTGAACTCCAGTTGGGCATATGTCTGCTAATCTGAGACTTTCTCAAACACTCTCAAGACCCAGCAGTGTCTGAAGTGCGGTGGTACTCACAGCTGCTGTCCCTGATCAAACGTCTTTACCACGCATTCACCCATTTCTATTTAGGGTGTTGCGACGGCACAGAATGAAAGCATTTCATTTCTCCCATTTCTGGACTGGAATAAATAATCCTGCATTGTAGTAGGAAAAAGCAGACGCAAAACATCATCAACGGCTTCTATGCATTGCTCTTTCACCACAGTTCATGATCAGCATTCGAAATATGGAAAACCTTATTATGCTCAAAAAAAAAAGAAGAAAAAAAAAAAGGCACCACCCAAGCACCAAAGGGGGCTAATATGTTTACATTGTAAATCCCGAAGTTACAACAACACCTCCACCCACTGCAGTTTTTCCACCCCCCAAGAAATAAAATCAGAACAAAGCCAGACAGACCAGCTTGTTTAATACGCTTGAATGGTTTATTATAAATACAGCAGAACTCATCATTTCAAAAATAATATTTTCAGCTTCTAGTCTGCTTGTGAAAAGAAGCCTGCACTTCTACTTATCTGAAGCAACTGCTGGGGTGGGGAAGGATAACTATAGGAGCAGGGAAGGGCAAGCAAAGCTACAAGCTTTTCCAGATAAACATAAAGGCACTGGAACATTCTGTGGAATAGCTTTCCACATGAAAACACCCTTCCTTGCCCCTTACTTATGAAACAACAGCCTTATCAGTCTACCCAGCATATATATATATAAGCAGTGGGAAGTACTAAGTATTAGTGACACATTGAATGAGACTGAACTAGTCTCACAGTCTTCACTAAGAGCCTAGTCTCTAAGTCTGCAGGGACAGAGACTACACCACACAGACAGAGACAAGGCTCCACTGTTAGAAGAATAAACCTGAAAAAAAAGCACTGGGATAATAAAGAGCAAGTGGAACAGATTTCCTTCCTGTGTTGCATCTGTGGAAAACATAAACAGGAACCTCATACCCTCAACATCATTCAATTTAGCGAAAATTAGTCGTATAAACACTGCCTGCCCTTTAGCTCATTCAGATAACATGCCGCTGTCTGAGTATACAGTTAGGCCACGGCTCACGTCGCATGCCAAAATGTAATGAACGGTTTAGACGTTTTTTGATTCAGGTCAGATTGTAACATGCTTGCAACATTAGGTCTGTCTTCAACAGGGGTTAAAAAGGGTTGAGAAGGACTGGAGAACATATTGTGAGGGCATGCTCACCTTTCAGACAGTTGGCGGATCTGAGGGATGCCCATATACTTCTGGAAGTGCTCCAGCACGTTAACCACTCCCTGGAGCAAGTTGGCCACCTCTCCATACTGCCTCTTGCGTGTCATGGCCCTGAAGGATAGCTTGATCAATTAAGCAATTAAAAAATCATTTTCAACCTTTATATATATATGGTTCAGTGCCTCTATCTCTGATCTGTTGATAGCAAACAGTGAGGCCACTTACTCCAGAGAGTCCACACCTCCTGCTAGCATGTGCAGGTGATTAAGGGTAGTAATGGACGTGGTTAGGTTACGCTTTGCATGGTCCAGCTGCTTGATGTCCCGGGTGATCTCTTTTACCTGGGCAAGGGAACAAACATCTCAGAGCTGATGGCTCCTAGGTGGCCCCATTGTTCTCCTGTACCACTATTCCAGATAGCCATACCCTGCCCTTCCTCTGACCCGTTCAGCACTGCTAACATGCAGATGGCTAGTGCATAACTCAAAGATTAAAAAAGGCTGCAACATAAGAAAGCCGCAGGATGTTACAATTTCCTGCCTAGTTAGCCAGCAGCAGAGAATGTGTTGGGAGACATAATATATATTTTGACCAGACCAGACTCCTGTCTGTGAGGCTTATTTTTACTCACCATTTGTTCCGATTTCTCCGCTTTGTCCTTGATGTCTTTGATTTTGCCAAACAGTTGCTGGATAGCCATCTGAGCCTCCTCCAGAGCCTGGAATAGAGGCAGAAGTTCAGTGACACGGCATCTGTGATCACTCTTGGACGTGCCATAATGGTTCCACTGCTGTCAATGGTATTTGCTGCATCATAACAATAGCTGTGAAGGTGTAAAGGGTAGAAGCTATTGCACATTAAATCCTTTATTTAAGATAGCATTTCCGTTGGTAATTTAACATTTCACATGATAGACAGCAAACTCAATCTTTAAACCACATCAAAGCAATTTACTGTTTCACCAGTAGCAATCCCTAGTGAACATGATTTCAGAGTCTTCTGAGAGAGATGATAAGGATGATGATTATGTTGTTGTTTTCCTCTGTTTTCCTCCTTCCCCCCTCCACATTGTTTTTAGTGAGTGTCTTTCACTCATTCAAGCAGAGAAATGAGAACCAAATGGGAAGACTTGAAAAATCCTCACCCACAGTTTTTCCTCAAATTCCAACAGGGTAAGTGTACAGCAGCTGCATTGAGGCCTGCCACATATTCGCCCACCTAACCCGCTGGCATCGACCAGGCACCCATCCTAGCCCTGAAGTGGGCTGACCTCCACACCAACAGTTCTAAAGCGTGCCAAACCTCACAATACTATGCGAGGTCCTGCAACATAGCCCTGTTGGATTTTAATAATGGTAGTGACTGCTAGCATATTTTGCCAGGCCCAGGGCTAAGCTGACCAGGAGTAGCATGACTGGCTCTCACTGAGTCTCTCACAGGCAGAAGGAATGCTAACAGCCGGCACCAGCTGCCCTGTGGAATTTACCACTTTTAAAATCCTCCTCAAACATACACACGGACACAGCCTCACTCTGTCGCACATGCAGTTGACAGAACTTTCTCAAATGAGCAACATAGCTCAAAACAACCTGAAGGTCTTCTGGATACATCCCAGTGAAAAATTCAGGCTCTCTCTCTCTATGCCTCGGTTATCATGCCTGATAAAGTCTACATAGGAGAGTTGCTGAAAAACCATTTTCCAACCTCAGTGGAGTTGAGCAGTGCAGATATGCAGATAGAGAGATGAGGAGGGGTCAGCCATTTCAAACGATTTATTTCCAGAGTAAGAATCTGAATGCTGGGAGTGTACCTTCCTTCCTTATCCATGACCAATATGCTGTTGGCTGATAAAATCGGGTGATAACAGGGTTCAACGGACTTATCAGTGTTGTTGAAATGCTTCAGCTCCAATAACCTCTTTAAATGTTCTACAGGGGAAAAAAAATTGCATTCAGAACCTTCAGAATATGTCGTCATCTTTATATACGAACGAAATGTTAGCAGTTCCTGAAACTGTGGTTTCTACAGAGCACATTGTCTTTAGTTCCACATTGAGCTTAACATGGACTACAGGAAAAGCATTTCTGACACATCCGTGTGATTTTCTAACAAGATGTTGGCAGTGAATATTGAGAATGCAACCATATGCTATTAGTTGTTCAATTAATTTGCTGATTCAAGCTGTCATAAACAAATCAATAGTGATGGAAATATATTATTTCAGTCATTGATTAATGGCTTCAACTGTTTGTGTGTCAACATTTTCAGCCAACGTGAAGTGCTGGGAAACTTGTAGCCATTAGTCCACAGCCCTTCCTGTCAGTTTCATAACACAGAAATCATACATGAAACACATAATAAAAAATCAAGAGTTTCTACTGTTTGGGTTTTTAATAATCAACAAGCAACAAGATTCGGTTTTATTTGACTATATGAAATTATATCATCTGATATTATTTGTCATTGGAATTTGTTCCATAAACATTTCCATGAAATCAGTAAAAAATAATAATTTGATGTCGGTCTGGACTTAATTCTCAGAGAAAAGCACATATCCTAACCTACATCTAAAAGACTTAGACAACTAAAAAGAGAAAGACAGGGCTGGGTGGTCAAAAAAACCACAGACACTGTATACTTTCTGCATTTATGCATTTATATTTTTTTATGGTAGCTCTTCTGCATTCCTAATAAGCAGCTCCACATGCCAGAAACTAGATGAGACATCCTGATCCCAACTCGCTCTGTGACAGCCATAAAATCCTCATATGAAGCCCCTACCCCCAGCCCCATCTGGGAACACAATAAGGCAAGCTTTTTATATGGAATTTCAAACTGCATCAAAGAAAATAATATACATCACAGTTCTGCCTGGGCTAGACAACAGAGAAACAATGGGAGTGACCAGTGACAGTGATAACTGGCACCAAACGCTTTGGTATTTTGGTGATTTTTGTGCTCTATTCAATGTTGTCATGTAAATTTCACCATACTGTAAAACCGTTTTCAATTTTGGAAAATATTGAACTTGAATATCACAAGCTAATGATGCTTATCATATGAGCTGGACCAAATTTGCAAAGGTGCTGACCAAACAGTGTCAAAAATGTGTGAGCACAAAGAATCCGATTATTACTCGGGAAAAGAGGGGCATGTAGCCTATCACAGAAACGAATCCAGGGTAACTAAGGTATTTCTTCCAAACAAGGCATTTAGTGAATCAGCTTTCTCCTGGGGTGCACAGCTGCCCATAACTTCCAAAGAGTGAACCCTCTCAGCAAGCAGACAATACCATTTCTTTTTTTCTCCTTCCAAGATGTCCGCAAGGCATTTAAACAGAGAGAACATCTGTGAGGTGACTGTGGTACGACCCTGGAGACACTGCTTATCTGGCCATGACCTCCAACTCAACATGAACACTCAGTGACTCACTCGTCAAAATCGGAGAATCTCCGAACACTTTAAAGACACATGTTTTCCCACCACCTCCACGCAGCTAGAATTATCATCACGAAGGCCCCAGAGACTGCGATTCAGAAGCACATGTCTCCACCCTAATGATAAATACTACTCAGACTAAACAAAGAACAAGCTGGTGTGTTTTCCATCTCTCTTCCATCAGCCCCCGGCCTCTACATCTGTAATCCAGCATTTCCATCTGCAGAAGGGATTTTCCTTTTGCTCGGTGGAAACATCTCAGAGGGATACTGGCCCTGAGACTCCAAACCTTGACTTTCCACATCTCAGAGTAAGCTGGTTATGGGACGACCACCAGACCCCTCTCAGTCTTCGCTTGTACCGGCTCATACCTCACAATTAGGTGTCACATTTCACCTCTGCCTGCTGCTCTGATTGAGCATGGATCTGTGTTGAATCAGGGTTTTCCACCAGCTCCAAGAAGCAGCAGGACACCAAACCACAATGTGGAATGCCAGCATAGCCGAAAAACAGGGGAATCTGACAGAAATGTGCTTTCTCTTCCAGAGTGAGTGCATGAGTGAGAGAGAGAGAGAGAGAGAGAGAGAGAGAGAGAGAGAGAGAGAGAGAAAGAGCACGCTGAGGCTGGGAATGTGACAGCTCTGACTAATCCTCGTTTAGATGAACACAGGCAACAGAAGTAATTATTAAATGTCACTGGAAAAGAACTGACTGTGATATGGAATACCTAATATCTGGTTAAAAAAAATAAATAAATAAATCAAACATAGGCTATGAGACATTTGTGTGTGAGCAGACGGAAGACTCCGGACAGGATTTGGTTTCACATCCAACACCACAGACTAAAGCAGTTTTCTGTATTCATGCTGTAGCCCTTGAGCAACTTCACGAAAAGTTCTCTGCTACTCCAATTCATCTTACTTCTCTCCCAACAATAATCCATCATCTCACACAAGCACGCTCTGTCAAGGCGCCCTTCCATAAACTCTCTCATATGAGAGAGCTGAAAGTACACATCAACAAGACCATCATTTATTTTTCACAGCGCAGGAATTATGTGCAAATCGTTCTCACAGGAGACTGAGCCGTGGGCTGATGTTGTGCAGACATGACACACCCACCTGCCTGCCATCCTGTCCCACGTTAGTTTGTCCCCTCACCACCGTCCTGATGTTGTCATCCAGCCGTCTGGCGAAAGAAAAAGCACAAAACAATGAAGACACCAGTGGGTGAATCACTAGGGTAATACGCTAGTTTAGTATCACGCACTGTAATCACTTTACATGGCAAATGAAAAGCTCACCTGATTTTCAGGCGAATCTTGTTCACCACTTCATCTATATTTGCCAGTGACTGTTAAAAGCGAGATAAAATTTAGAACATAACTCACTAAAATAACAATAACGCAATTATCATTAACCTTCTCCTGCAGCCTCATTAAGCACTGTCCTTGCAAAAAGGCCACAGGGTGATAGCACAACCTAGTGGTCAAATGAAAGGGGAGGGGGAAAAAACGATGGCATAACTAGCGGTGTAATTCTCAGATACAAATCAGTGAGCCAAAATTTAAACAACATGTATCGCACAAAAGCTGGTAGACCATTACGACTAAATCAATACATGTGTTTATGTATCAGTAAGTCCAATAGAACACGTGCAAGCCGTTTTTTTTTTAAATCGCTATTATACTCTTATTTAGGAATGTTAATCATTTCCTTTTGCAGTGAGCATTTCTCTTTTGTGCTATTATTCTGTGCTTGTCAGTTCCAATACAGGAAGCATGACTTCCTAAAACTAACTCCCATGTTGGTAAATTTGAACGACTCAGACTATGAAATTAGTCTGAGTGGTCAAATATCAAGGAGAATTTTTTTTTGCTAGAAAACGTCCATTACAACACACGATACCCTACATTGTGCATTATCATATTCAACAAAATGTAGAGGGTAATATAGTCTAATACAGTGTGTATGTACTATCTCTTTCTCACTCTCGAACAAGTGTGTTGTGTTGATTTATGTGTAGAAGCTTTTTTTTGCAACCAGTGACAAAACAAACAGCAGAATTAACAGCCAAAAGCTTGTATAATATTGACTCACACTGCATTGTATTACACTGAAACGGCACTAAATAGCTGGCTGCTTTATTAGAATTTTTCATATATTGAATAATGATCTTGTATGAAGATGCACATCGTGAGGTGTTGGAAGGACATATACTGTGTCATTTTCATTTAATCACTTGGCAGATGCTCTTATCCAAAGCAGCTTAAAAATTTACTGGAGACAATATGGACCTGGAAAAAATGCTGACTGTGATCACTCCAATTAGACTAAAATATGTTGTGTCTTAGAATTTCCTTATAATTAACACCAACAATATCTCTGACCCTTTCATCTACATTATATGGCCAAAGGTTTGTAGACACCTGACCATCACACCCATATGTGCTTGTTGAACATCCCATTCCAGATTTAGTCCCCCTTTGCTGTTATAATAAGCTCCACTCTTCTGGGAAGGCTTTCCACTAGATTTTGGAGAGTGGCTGTGGGGATTTGTGCTCATTCAACCACAAGAACATTAGTGAGGTCGGGAGATGGAGGTCTGGGGAGCAGTCAGCGTTTCAGTTCATCCCAAAGGTGTTCAGTGGGGTTGAGGTCAGGGCTCTGTGCAGGTCACTCGAGTTCTTCCACACCAACCTCAGCAAACCATGTCTTCATGGAGCTTGCTTTGTGCACAGGCGCATTGTTATGCTGGATCAGGTTTGGGCCGCTTAGCTCCAGAGAAGAGAAATTGTAATGTTACAGCACACAAAGACATTCTATACAATTGTGTGCTTCCAAATTTGAGGCAACAGTTTGGGGAAGAACCACATATGGGTGTGATGGTCAGGTGTCCACATACGTTTGGTTGTATAGTATCATTTAACTGCCTATATTTTAGTCTGATTATGATCTGAGGGATAACCGACCTCATTTACTCCTTAGATTAGATTACATTGCTAGCTCTTATTTTACATTTGGGTCTTTGGTGGATCACTTGTTTAACATATTTCCATATTTAATTGTCATTCTGTTTCTGATTAATCTTTAATAAAACATAAGAAACTACAGGTGTCCAAAAACTTTTGCCTGGCAACGTAAGTAAAGAATATATCACCGCCAGTGTCGAGTAATTCAGCTTTATTTCAGTTCTTATGAACAGTTTTACATTTTAAAAGCTTGACATAATTCATTACCCCAAAATATCTATTTACGGAATCTATTTTAACTTGGTCATCCTTCCTATTCTTCCTAAAGTATGCCTATGTCCTTTTTGGTTTTGGAAAAGTGCAACACACAGCAGCAAAGTCATGTTTATTTACTTTTGTGTACAAGCTGTCAGACCTAGCCCATTCAGATGGAGACTATCACGTGACCCACCTGCTCAGTTGGAAACAAAGTGTTGATGTATTCAACTGCATTGAAATCAGCTCGATCGAGTGGATCCTGACTGGGAAACACCTTAAATAAAGAGATGAGGAGAAAAAAAAAAAAAAAATTATTCAAGGTGTATGAGCACCAGACTACTGTGTGGGTTGTCCTGCTGATAAATCCAGCTTGTAGCATTGAGCATAGTTGGGTCTAGAAAAGCATACTTCTATTGTCTTTTATTTTTTTAAATTATTATTTTTGAAGCAGTCTTTATACAGCCCTGTGTGTTTTATAGATGCAAAAGCGAATGCCAATGTTTTCTGTCTAAATTTAGATAGATATTATACATATAGTAACATAATACCAAATTAGCTATCAAGTCTTACAGCTGAGCTAGCTAAATAACTGGCAATAATAAACGACTACAGTTAGGACACTTACCCAACTAACGTATTTATACTTATTTATTTATATTTATTAGTTTATTTCCTCGACACTTTGGTCAGTATTACTGCTCACTATAATGAATGAAATGACAGTGATATACAAGCTGACTAGCTAGCTAGTGTGTAAACATTTTCCAACCAGTGGAGTAACAGCTAGCTTAGCTTAGCTTAGCCAGGGAGAATGTAGTAACTGTCGCACATACAGAACCACCGTGCAACATGACTCAGTACCTGCTCGATGGCCAGCTGCACTTCCGGGGTAAGGTGTAAGATTGCGTCCAAATCCTCCACAAATTCTAATTCTTCATCTTCCATCATTGTATCGAAACAGCCGGTGACAGTTAGCTGTATGTCTGTGATGATGCTGGAGACCTGCTCCTGCTCCCTCCTGCAGCTCAGGACTCATTACTGCCACCCACAGGAGCGGAGTCACTAGACTGCCTTTCACCTTGCGATTGTGACCTGCAGAACATGTTACTCACTGAAAACCAAAACCACCATTTAAACACGTTGCATTGCATTTAATCAGTGTGTTGCAGTCGTGCCATACTGAAATGCAATCACTGTCCAAGCACAGTCCTTCACCGTACTGAGGAGCATGGTTGTTATCGTGCACAGTAGAAGGGCCTGAACGTGCCATTTTCCATAAAGGAACTGCATTTACAGTTTCTTATTGGCTCATTGTTTCTTCATTCCTACTGCACTGATTTATGAAACCCTTAATCATCAAGGTTTTCAAAATGACTACTAAAACATGATAAAAGTGTTAATATGACTAAATCGGGCAGTCGTGGCCTAATGGTCTGAGAGTTGGACTTGTAACCCGAAGGTGAACCTGAAGGTCGTGGGTTTGAGTCTCGGGTCCGG
>CM074958.1:10067180-10078040 GCA_037577455.1 Pangasius macronema
TGAAGTCTACGCCTCAAAGAATTCAGGCTGTCATAAAAGCCAGAGGAGGAGCAACAAAGTACTAATTGTGTTTTTTTTGTTGAAGATTCCATAATTTTTTCCTTAACATTGAGTGATTCCATACTTTTTCCTCTACTTGATTTGGAAAATGACATGCCATTAATAAACAAAATGTCACTGGATTATTTTGATGTATGTTTCACAAAGCCAGAATGTTAAGCTATTGAACAAAACCTTTTTTGTGTCATAACTGTGATTCGTGTTTTTTGCTTTAAAGTTAAAAAGCTGGATGAACATCCTCTAAGTGTGGTGATTCCATAATTTTTGCCAGAGGTTGTACAAGCTCCAAGTTTTTGTTACATGATTCACCTATGTATGTAAAAGTATCCGCATAGAGAACAAATATGTCCAATGTTAGATGCTGTGATACATATATGATCCTATCCATGACTGCAAGCACATTTAATTTAAAGCACATATACTACTACTACTACTACTACTACTACTACTACTACTACTACTAATAATAATAATAATAATAATAATAATCTAATACTATAAAAAAAAAATCAGAAAGTCAAATAAAAACTAATGCTGTGGATAATACGTCCACATCTATTTATTAATTATCAGAAGTAATGTATTTTTCTTTGGTAAAAATGTATGTACTATTTCTTCTGATTTAAATCCACAGAAAGATTAACCAAAGTAGCGAGTGATGAAACAAGGACTTGGGTATGAAAGACAATATTATTCAGCACACTTCTTTTAAAGATTCTCTATTGTCTATTATACTGTATTTCTTGGTAATGTAATGTGTACAATTAAACTGGACCTTAAGCCATTTTATTACAGCTATAAAGTATTAAGGTGTCTTAAAAATAACCACTGAAGAACTGGCTCAATTGTGTTATAACTGAATTGTTTTTGGTCCAAAGACCCAGTGCTCACACTGTAAGTTTAAAGAGCGCTATAGTTGCTATGTCTATGGCTGCCCAGGTCCTGAGGTGCTAAAAAAATGTTCATCAAGACAGTGTTTGGAGTGTAGGATCTCTCATCAGCTTCACACAGAGAATCCAAAACTACTTTCAGTTATTAGTTACTATAAGCATCACTATATGCCACTTTGACTGTGGCATGGTTGTTGGTGCCAGTCTGGTCATTCTCCTCTGACCGCTCTCATCAACAAGCTGTTTCCACCCACAGAACTTCTGCTCACTGGGTGTTGTTTTTCATACCATTCTTTATACTCTAAAGACTGTTGCCTGTGAAAGTCTCAGGAGATCTGCAGTTTCTGAAATACTCCAACCAGCCCTTCTGGTACCAACAACCATGCCACTGTCAAACTCACTCACAGATCAAATTTTTTCCTCATTCGAATGCTTGATGTGAACATTAACTGAAGCTCTGGATCTGCAGCTGCAGGATTTTTTGCATTGCATTGCTGACACATGATTGGCTAATTGAATAACTGCAATGTCTAAAATGTCCAGAGAGAAAATTGTCGAATAGCACTGCATCTGAACTTTCTGAACTGAGCTCAACTGTTACAGGTCTGTGCCATGAATATATTCAGGGTTCAAGATCTGAAGACATTCAATGGTTAACCATAGTGACTGAACCTATACACTATAACTTTGCAAAAAAAAATAGATTGAGAACATTGAGAAATACTGTTAGGGAATATTTTAACCAGCAGGTAGTCTTGCAGTCTGGTGCTCCTCCCACAGAGTTACACAGGTCATGTTTATATAGTAGGCTACACTACATGGACAAAGCCAGGAACTTTCCCTCATACACAAATCCTCTGTAGAATCCCATAACAGTGTTTCCCTGTGAGAAAGGGTTCCAGGTAGAGCCCTTTATGGAAGCCAAGAACCCCTAAGTATCCAAAGAACTCTTGAAAAAACCTTGAAGGGTTTTTCTAAGACTGTATGGAAAAATCTCTAGCTCCTAAATCAGGTAATAAAAAAACTGGTCTGTAGTTGGTCATTTTGCGTGTTAGTTAATAGTCTCTCTGTCAAAACTGTGTTGAATGACGTAAATGAAAACGAAATGTACCAGACGCTTGAGCGATATCCAGAGGTCTAACTCACACTAACCAGCTGGCAGTGATCAAATTTTCACCTGAACGAATCTGTTTGCTAAGTATTAGCATTTAGTGAAATATTTGATGTCTGATCGTAACTTTGAATGTGGAATTGAAAATGTGCTGTGGTTTATCCTCAGTGATATACTAGATTTATGAAAGAAAAAAAAAATCTAAACTTAGACATTTTACCAACTTGTTTCTTTCTCTGACTCATTTCTCAGAGCTGGATTATCTGTTGTTAACAAATTTCGTTTGAGTAGGCGATGCACATCCAGGATGCTGCCAAAATACCAAGTTCCTTGAACTTGCTCTGTGGAAAAAACTAAACAATCACTGCATAAACGACATTATATTAACTCTTCAGAAGGTACAGAGCATTGTGTTCTGGTTTTCATTGAAATCACATGCCATTCTCAAAGAGGACCATTGTTTCAGTTTCATTGTGATTCAAAATGAGAACAAACTGAATAATACACCAGAATTAATATAATGTAATATAAGGACAGAGGAAGCATACTGGCACAGACAGCGTCCCAGGGTTCCCGGTTCAATCCTGTGCTTGGATTACTGTGTTGAGTTTCTGAGCATGTTCTCCTCACCTTCCAAAAATGTGACAGTATTTTTAGTGGATTGGTTAATCTAAACTGCGTCTAGGTGTGAATGTGTGTACATGGTGCCCTGCTATGAACTGGCATCCCATTCAGGATGTTTTCCCACCTCTCGCCCAGTGTTCCCGGGATAGGCTCTGGATCCACCAAAACCCTGACCACGATAAATCGGTTACTGCAGAACAAATATGACTTGGCTAATGCACATTAAAGCAATGACAAAATGACTCAAAGAACACAGTGCAAATGTAACAAGATTTTATTTATTCAACATTTGTTCTAGTTATGCTCTTCCTCTTCATTTAGAACTTGAACATGATGGACAGTAAGATCTGTGCAGCCCCAAATGTACAGGCTATATACACAACATAAACTTTCTCCATAGGGAAAAACACACTTTTTGTATATATAATATTTAATGTGGACAGAGGTCAGAAAGGTTGCCCCATAGTATACAGTACTGTATATGGTCCCCTAAAACAGTTTTCCCCAACAAGTCATTCATGTACATGCCAAATCAAACATGCTGAACCAGAAGAGGTGTTGTAACTGGTGAACATGTGCATCCTAGTGTGTGTAAACCTCAAACTTCAACCAGATTTCAGTAAAGATGAAGTTAAAAACCCTCATTCATGAAGCATAGAAATGAATGAAGGGACTCTGCTAGGTTACATGAGTGCCTTGTAATATCGATATTGTAAACTTGGGCTGTTCTTTTGTGGGTCATATGAGAAATATCACAGTGTTAGAGGTGTGTGAGTCAAATCTCAGAGGACACTCATTGGACTTGTAGGTCTGTGGAGTGTTCAGTGTGGTTCAGTAAAGACACAGGTGCCTGTGAAGTATTATAAATATCCACCACCTCTGAGTTGTTCAGCGACAGGCTTATACACACCTGTCTTTCTGAATATACACTCCTACAGCATCACATTCTTGTTGCAGCCTGATATTTTCACAGAAGCTTTGGATGATGTACTGTACATCTTTTTGCATTTCCACCATGTACTATTACTCACAAACACACTATCAAACACATACAGTCAAATTAATCAGCATTAATCAGATGGAAGTTGACAAAGTAGAATATGCCATACACACTTATCACAAGCACACACACACACACACACACCCTCCCTAGTTACAATGACTACACACTCCTGCCAAGCATAAAGCTCACATTTATCAGCTACAACATGATGAAGGCATTGAATGTGTTCCATTTGAACACAGAAAAAGTACATTCACGATAAAGTTCAGAATCTCATATTTAATTCTTTTACTATATTGTAACCCCTCCATGGCACAGTGATGGCTATAGAACTGTGACCTCGTGTTTTTGCTGGCTAGACTGAGCACTCGAGCAGAATCGAAGTTCTGCAGCTAATGGCTGGTGTGTTAGCCGAGAGCGCAGTTACACAGAGAGGACACCAGAGGACGTCTGTGCAGCACTGAAGAGAACCGCAGTGCCACAGAGGCACGGTTAAAGGCACAGGAGAAGATTTCACTCGTGTCCCTCTGTCCAAAACGCACGACACACAATCAAAAAGCAACAGTGCAACACCCTGAATGCTAGTTAGGAAAGATTCAAGAAAACATTCAAGAAAATTGCATGCTGAACTCCTGCAAAGATACTTTTTGATAAGGGTGGACTTAAAAACTAAAAATGCCATATAAAAGGGCAGTTACAAAGTTGATACATACATTTTCAAACCATGGTTTATTAGAAATGTGTTCTATCAGCTGATGAGAGTGAGGTACACTAAGGTTCTGCGCTAAACCACAAAACACTACATTTGCGCAATCTATACCATGAGACTCATGACACAGGAGCCTGTCGAAATCGTCATGATTACGACACGACTCCGAATTTATGCTCCAGGGGCTGGGTGATATAACAATACTTCTTATATGACAAGATTGACACTGGTCAATCTTATTGTTACTCCCCTTAACATATAACTGATCGTAAGTTAAACTATATATTTGTACTAAATGGTTAATCGCCTTTTGTTCTGTGGTAATTTACTTTTGGATCCAAATATAGAGTTTGTACAGTTTTTTTTTTAACTGTAGCACTGATCATTTCCTGGCACTTTGTATATATGATGATAAAAATGATGTATTGTGAAAATGTCTTGAGTTATTGTGATATACTCTTGCCCTGTCATCCACCTTTCTGTTCACCATCTCTCTCTCACACATACACACACACACACACACACACACACACACACACACGCATACACACATAGCAGCATGAAAGAGGACATCACAATCTAATTTTATCCACACAAAAGGATACAAAAACTTTTTTTTTTCTTTTGCCATACAACATAACATAGCTATATATAAATTTTGATAGATTTGTCTTAGACTCTTCATAGATTTGTTTTTATTTGGAATGTACTGCTTTTGTCTGCTGTAATGCTAGATGTGACTAGCAAGGGCTTGTGCCAGTAAATACAGAGCCCACGTCAGCCTGTTCTCTCATGCCAGCTTCAGTGTGCTGACAGGGAAGGAGGGCATGGTCACCATGGTAACTGGGTTGAGGACAGTCTGGCCCACCAGCTGTGGGTGATGTGCGAGCACCTGATGCCCAACAGGTGTCTGTTTGGCCAATGCTGGGGCGCCATTGGCCTGGCCATGTGAGAGGGTGTGTGAGATGGTGACTGGTTGTGGGTATAGTGTAGGAAGGTGCGTCACCGGGTGCACCGTGATGTGCCCGATGGTCTGAGGTCCAGGTGCCAGCTGTATGGCGCTGGTGGAAGAGGACGGGGAAGAAGTGGAAGAGGGGGCGATGTGGGCTATGTGCTTGGTGCCCGTCTGGGTGACGTGATTGACAGCCTGGATGACAGAGGCGTGTGAAGAAGCATGTGTGATTACTGTTGGCTGGATGCTGGGAGCAGCGACAATATGCCCATATGCCAGGCTCTGAGGAGCCACCATGGCCTGGGGTTGATGGGTCACTGCTGCCTGTGCCGGGGGCAAGGAGAGGGAGGGCGAGGAAGGCTGGACAGAGGCAAAGACCGAGGTGGAGGATACAGTAGAAGTTGGTAGAGGTTGGGAGGGTTTGGATGGGACAGAAAGAGTTTGGGGCAGAGATGGAGATGGCTTCCTGAGCTCTGGCTGAGGCACTCTGGGTAAGGAGCGAGGCGAGGTCAGCGCACCCTCTTCGTCAATGTCCTCGTCCATGTTATCTTCACCTTCTGCAAGAAGCAAAAGAAAAACAAAGACAAGGACGCATTGCTGAATTGCTCTGAAGTGTTGTTACAGTTGATTTGCTGATTCAATTAAATTTTCAAAGTTTTTTTTTTAATCATATGCACAGGTGAGATGGCTAACCTGAAGCTGTGGAGGTGGATGCTTGATCGTCTTCGGGCTGGACAGTCTGCCGCAGCAGCCGCTCAACCTCCATCATGTCCATCCACTGGCTGAGCTCGTTCTTCAGCTCAGCCAGCCTCTGCTGGGTGGAGATCTTCTCACGGGCCAGGCGCTCCATCTCATGCTCATACTCCTTCTCTTTCCTCTTCAGAGTCTGTAGACAGAACAGAAGGGGTGAATACTTTCTCGCACACACAATTGTACAACAGTGATGTGCATGCAGGAATGGGTAACTACAGTACAAACTTTTTTAATGTTTACATTCTTTTATTGAAAAGCTGGTGCGTCCCAAACAAAGCCCTCTGTTGCTACGTGATTTGCACCGTGCACATGGACCAGACTTTGAAGCTTTGACTCTATCAGCCTTTAGCAACTGGCCGCAAATGTGAAACTAAAAATAAGTGAAACTAAAAAAAAAATTTTTAATCTCAGGCATGGAACTATTGACTAAAATGGTGATTCAAATAAAGCGAGGCAAAGGAAACAGCAGTTCTGTGGTTAATAAACCTGCATCACTTGGACAAAAAGAACACATTTTAAAGCTATACCTAGGAATATATTAAAACAAACCAGCAAAACCATGATGTCATGCCATGGTTTATCACAACACCCACAGAAAAAGTATCTGGAAACTCTGAGAGCTCAGAATGCTCAGAGAACATAGTTAGAGAGCTCATTTGGCTAAGGCAGGTATTAAATCGCCAACACTGCCGTAAGAATTAACAAATATTTTGCCCAGCCTTGGGTATAAAACAGTATAAAGTACAGCAAGCCAAGCTGAAGAATCCCGAGATTCTAGATATACAAAGGAAATGGTACATTCTTTCCTTAACGTGCCATAAAAATGTCTACAAATAGTTTTCATTTTCTGCACACACACACACACACACAGACACACACACACACACACACACTGCCTTGTCCTACGCTAAAATGGAGAATCCCCACCATCAGAGTAATTTACTTCTGTACTAGATTTAATCCAGAATCAGACACACAACCTTTCAGCTCTATTTAATAGTGTATTAAAAGTGTATTCCAGGATCTACATGTCACAAGCCTCTTAATGCTCTATTAAAGTGAAGGTAAAGCAAAGTGCTGATGTCATGGCTGGTGGAAGGAAAGATCTCCCTGTTCTACAGCAGCAAACAGGTCACTGGGGTCCAAGGTCAGTGCTCAGCGTGTGAGCTTCTCCTGACCGCAATTCCTTTCACCACCGTCTCAGAGACACATCTGCATTAGGGCCGGCTGAGTACAACCAGTTCTTCTCTAATCAGCAACACTATTTGGCTGCTTCTGTTACCTTCTTGGAATTGCAAAGGCTGCTGGAATCACGACAAGAACAAGAGCAAGCCTGTGTATGAGTAATCAAGTCATGCTTCCTCATAAAGGCCACTGTTTATGCTTTCTCACAAAGCCCTCCCGTTCCTGGTTCCCAGTCCATACTCGTGCAGCGCTGTAAGGCCCTGCCCACTTCTGGGAAGTGGGTAGTTACACCAGCTCTACACGAGTAAACAGGCTCAGTCAGTGCGGCAGTGTGGTGGGTGGGGCTTGTGGGACGTGAGCTCAACCAATCGGAGGTGGACATCTGGGCAGAGAGCACTGAGTCAAAGGCCCCACGCATACTAGCACAGACGGAAGATCACAGCTCCACCCCCCGATCAACACACGCTAGAATACATCATTCCTGTTTCATCCACAATAGTAGCAGTCACAGAGAGAGGGCTGGGGGGTGGGGTGTATGTTAAACACTAGGCTGTGCCTTAGTGACCCAGTTTCCAGGCTCAGTCAGCTGATGCAGGATCCCCGTGCTGGCAATAAGCGCACACGACTAAGTTGTTTTAAAGAGCTTTGAACAGGATGGATAAAGATTAAAATGTCTGTACAAACAAAATATCCTGCTTCCTAAATAACTGTGATTTCATTATTGATCACAACTGTTAAGACAATTTAGGAATAAAATAACAGCATCGCTTTTGTTTAACATTGTGTAGGCCTACATCCATTCACATATAAACCTGTAATTAAAATGTGTCACACTGAGCAAATCTGGTAAATATAAACACAGTTAGATACAACAAATGAATAAATAAATTAATAAATAAATATGCCACATCAGTATGCACCCAATTATGAGGGGAATTATAATGCACCAAGGTTCATAAAAACTCACTACGCTACCCTGAGCTACCCGAGCTCAGCAATATCAGCTCATGTTTAATTACTATTAGAATACAATTATCGTGTAGCGTGATTTATAAGCATGTAGTGATAACGAAATGAATTTTAACCTTTCAGCTGTAAGCGGTCTCTGTGGTGTAATGAGGCTCTCGTCTGCAGGGCTAAACAGGGCTCGGTCCCATAAGCTCCATCTCAGGCTGCACCTGTCTGAAGCTTTTATCCTGGATTAGAAACCCAGCCTGTGAGCTTTAACGTCCATATATAACACATTAAAAACAGAGATGGACTCACTCTCAGAGCCACTAGCTACCCATAGTAGGGTTTACTCCACACAGCTAAGGGAATAAGCTTAACAGATAGGTCTAAGTTGTGTATCAGCTGAAGGAACTGAATTTTTGATGAAGACAGAATATGCATAATTTGTCTGTCTGAGCAACTAAAGTGCGTAAATGCACGACTTGACTCGCACTCATCTAGGAAGGAGAACAGTATTCGAAAAATGAGCATCAAATGAGCCTAAATATTATTAGTGCATTAAGGTATTGTCTCCTCATGTATGCCAATTTTTCAGTATCAGTTGTGCCAAAAATGGTTGGGGCATTAACCATGACAACGCATGCTTACCTGGTATATTTCTTTATACTCATAAAGCAGTTAATTATTCTTTAACAAAGGGGGAGATTTTTTAGGAACTTTTAGAACCATGCACTGTTGGCTGTAGACAGTAAACAAAGAACAGTGCGCTAATGATTTGCATCTCTGATAAACAAGACACCTTCCTGTAAACAAATCTGAGCTGTACGAGGAGACTGGACATGACCATTTATTGCCAGATGCATGGTTTTCACTTAATGTTAATATGACTCAGTGCTTTCCCAAAAGCGTTTGGGAGAAATATCAGAACTGCCACTCAAACAGCTTATATAAAATAAAACTTGTGTTAAATAATAGCAATATCTATACAGTGGGAACTAGGCTATCAGTTTTCACTGGACAGTGACGAGATACTATTTCAAAGAGATGAACTTCCACCAATTATACTATATTCATATTCATCTAAAATCAGTTTCAGGTTCAGGTGAATATGACCTCCATACAATTGGCTTCTGCATAGTGCAAATGGTTATTAGAGGCTGGGACATACCGCACATCACACTCGAGCTGACTACAACACTCATCCTCTCTCTCTCCACGTGCGCCAGGAGAGCACGATCACAGCGCAACACCACAACAGTCAGGATTTTCACTTGACAGGCATCAAAGCTGTTAAAGGACATTTAAAAAATAAAAAATAAAAAATGGACAGACAGGACTATTCACCAGTCAACATACAGCGTTTACCCCCAAGGGGTCCTCCCCATTCTGCTTCAACCAATAAGATGCTGGGATTCCCTGCTGTTGTCAAGACAACAGTTTAAAAAAAAAAAAAAACGCACATGTACACCTTCTCCTTGGTAACCGGATCCCTGGTCACAAAGTGAGGTTGAGAGCAGAGTTCAGACGCAGAGTGAAGACCTGTCTCGCTGTACTGATCACAGGTTTTTCCACACACAGTGAAGCGCATACATACAGCACTAACCACAAATTACTGAACTCTTTAAGCACTCCACATTTTACTCAGCAGCTGTGGTCTGAGCTGTAAACAACAGTTCCCATTTTCACATGCTCATAAATGCTTGTAAAGCAGCAATAATAGCAGTGTGGTCCTCAAAATGCCACTGAACTCGGTTAAAAAAAAAAAAAAAAGGAAAAATAGGGAACTTCTTGTTACATTTTCTATTAGGTGCGAAAATAAAGTGGGTCATTTCATAAGAACTGTAGAATGAACAGAGAGTGTCTTTCAAGCTCAGGGGAATAAATGAATACCGCTAATGGCACAGCTTTTTTGAGATGTGAAAACAAGGCTCCTGTGTTTTTCTGAACAGCTTTCATAACCCAGTAAACCTGACTGTGCTAACTAAACCACTAAACCATTAGCCTCGCTCAGAAATTGTGCAGGGCTTAAAATCTTAACACTGACCAAATGTAACACTGATATTTAGCAAAAGAAATGTGCATTATTTACATTTGAGAAAGCGTTCCCTGACAGAAACCTATTAGTTAGGTCCTTTATTTTGCTAGTTTCTAAGCTAATTTTCAAGTTAACTCATAGATCATGTGTAAGCTGTTGCTGTTAGCTGTGTTAATATCAACACTAAAAAGAAAAAAATCCGTGATAAATAAACCAATAGCACATTTTGTGTCCTTCAGTCATAACAGCTGACAGTCGAGTCAAAAATATCAGTTTATTTAAATTAGATGTGTATTTCAGTTTACTATGTTTACATATGCTATGCTATGCTATTTTATAGCAGTGTGCTTGTGACTGCTTAGCAAACAGACACTAAAGACCCAGGCAGCATCCGAATATCCCTACTACCCTACTACAACCCCTGGCAAAAATTATGGAATCACCACACTTAGAGGAAGTTCATCCAGCCTTTTTACTTTATAGCAAACTAACAAATCACCGATATGACACAAAAAAGGTTTTGTTCAATAGTTTAACATTCTGGCTTTGTGAAACATACAGCAAAAAAATTCAGTGACATTTTTTTT
>CM074958.1:10078140-10102885 GCA_037577455.1 Pangasius macronema
CCTTCCCATTAAGTTTATATTTGCCCCAAATTTTAGACAGAGCTGACTGGGAGCAACCAACTTCTTTGGCCACACTCTATGTTGAAATTCCATGTTGAAGGAGTTTTATAATCCTTTCCTGTTTCAATTGACATCTCTCTCATTGGAGCCATGTTTCCTTTTCCATTAGTCCAAGTCCAACAGCTCGTTAAGGTGTATAAGCACTCCCTTTTAACTGCTGACTAATTAGCATGTTTAGACGTGTCCCGGTATTTGGTTTAGAAATGGAAATTAAAAGATGATTCCATACTTTTTTCCTCAACATTGCGTGATTCCATAATTATTTCCTCTACTTGATTTGGAAAATGACATGCCATTAATAAAAACTGAGAATGTTAAGCTATTGAACAAAACCTTTTTTGTATCATATCTGTGATTTGTTTGTTCGCTATAAAGTAAAAAAGCTGGGTGAACTTCCTCTAAGTGTGGTGATTCCATAATTTTTGCCAGGGGTTGCACACAGTAGGTGAAAAGAAGTACACCAAAGGAGTAGTATGTCCAAATTCTCAGTATTCATAAAACAGTAGGTGAGAAATATCCGGATGACCTACTGCTTCCACCAAGATTCTGCAGCATGGATATTGGACACTGCGCTATCCCATAAGGCAACGGGACTGATGCAGCAGAGCTGGCCCAATCAAAAATGGCAGAAGGCAGCACGTCGACTCTTTTTAAGTGTAAGTGCTATAGGTATTAAATGTTGTTACTTGTTGTTAAGCCGTACTTGTTTAACAACACCTGAGTAAACCGTTAACTTTTTGAAGATTTAGAAAAAACAGTTGCTCTAATCGGGTGGGGTTTTTTTTAAACTATGACAGCGTAGGTCACATGACAATGCCTACGTGGCAGATGTAGTATGTTCACTAACATAAGTATTATGTGTGTAGTTGCCGACTCGTCATCCATGACTTAGCTTACGTCATCCATGACAGTGATGGTGAGTATATATATATATATATATATATTTCTTTATTGTGCAACTGTAACTGAACTGTCAGTTAGAAAGCATCGAAAGTGAGGTGGCAACTAATATGAAGTGAGTTTTACCATATTAATTGCAAATACATTGTCGGATTAAAGCTGACAACTGCTTTTGAAGAAATAGCTTTCTTATTATAGTTTAAGGCAGAAGAGGGAGAGAGAAGCACAAACTCCCCCCTCCTCTCTCCCTTTCCCCCGTCTAGACTCAAACCCTCCAGCCGCACCTGTGTGCATGTAAGTGGAGCAGGTCATGCTGTATGGAGAAGGTCGACATGTCTTGGGCATAGTCACATGCAATGCGAGTGAGAAGCACATGGCCAGAGCCAAGAGGAGGGACGGCCTCGACTGACTCGACTCTGTGGGGTGCTTACTGACTCATTTCTGCAGCACGGAGAATGCAAAAAGAGGAAAGGGAGAGCAAAAGAAATGGGTCGAGAGCAGCAAGAAACAATGGCTGCACACAGAGCCACGTTGCAGACATGCTGCATAAACAATCGTTCAGAGAGGACTGGCTTGTGACTCTTATTACCTGCAGCTGGGGGAAAAAGAAGAAGAAGAAGAAGAAGAAGAAGAAGAAGAAGAAGAAAAACAAACAAACAAAAAATACCACCCTCACCTGCTACTACAAGAAGAAAAAGTCTATCAATGTAGGGGGAGTAAAATATGTCTGCTAACATGTCAAGAGCAGTACTAGTTATCAGCCTGTGGAGAAAACGGCATCGTCTAGCATCACTTTGTACATTATTTTTTTTTATAGGTCAGTCAGCCAAAAAGCTCACAGACTGTCATTATGCCAAGTAAGAACGTAAGCTGGAGCAGCAATTACTGTCTGGAATGAGGTGAAAATGACAGTCCAGGCAGCTGAAAGAGTCTACCTGGTTTTTTTCACCCTCAGTAAGTCCTTTGAGAGCACACGGCTGAGACACGATTGAGCCGGAGGGCCTTTGTTGCGGATGCAGACCCCCTGTGATGCATATTGACAGGACAAAACAGCCAAAGTACCAGGACACACTGATTTATACAGCCATTTTGACTTCTAATCTCTATGACAGCCGAGGACAAGCCCCCAAGGGACAGTCTAGATAAAACTTCCTCTTTAGAGAAGTGTGACTCAGTGTTCTTGAGACAACGGTCGGCTTTATTCACTACTATGTATTCCTAGATGATTTAATTGCATTGGCACTTTGAATATGGTTGTGATTACACAACAATATGACAAAACCTAACTAGTGAGAGACCACATGGGGTATTTAAAAAAAAAAAGAAAAGAAAAAAAAAGCAGCTGTACAGTTAGGACTGGAAAACGACAATGTTTGGCAGTCTGCAGGAATGTAAGCTGTGAATGCTGACAGAACGCTTAGCATCTGATTGGCTACCACCCACGACTGGTCAGCACAAAACTGAAGCTTGCTTACTGACTTAGTATTAATAAAACTACAGCATACAAGGCTTTAAAGATCAGTAGCAACTTTCAAAGCAAGCAGTCTCTGAGCCTCAGAGCAAAAACCATGCACGAAGGAACTCAGCTTCTGTGAAGCCCATTGTATTTTGCAAGGTGTAAATCATAAGGCACAAGGAACACATCATTCTTGAGGCAAGATGTAAAAACCCAGAAGGGTTTCTGTGAGTTTTATACGGTTGTAAAATGGTCAGAGGCTTTGCAGAGGCTGCCAGCTCTAAGCTGTAGCTCATGCACTAGCTGCATCTGGAGCTGCGTGGCTGAGCGTCGGATCACAGGGGTGGGGGTGGAGGAGGGCTGACGTCACACGTCTCAGGCTAGCCATGTGCTCAGCGCTCATGTGGCTGGGACTAGAATGAGGCAGAAGCAGGATGAGCAAGACAAAGTGAGAAAAAAGGGAGGGGGGGAGGAGGGGCTAGAGCGCTTGACAGGAAGTCATAAGGTTTCACGGCAACACTTAGGAATGCCACGACATACGTGTTTATAAATGCAGAAAAAAGATCACCTGCAGAATAAATCTATGGGTGAAGGACAGTAAAGATCTGTATAGGATGATTTAAAAAAATAAGAATCAGTAATTATAACGAATGAGCGAAAATCTACAAAGTGTTTAGTTGCCTTCTTCTGACATGTTCACAAAGAAGTGAAACAAGGAAGTGTCACCTTCGCTTAAGCTTGTGCCAAGAATGCTGAATGCTGCTGAGTGCAGACAGAAGGCCAGACCATGGAAAGACAAAAGATGAAACAAAACGAAAAGTAATCCAAAGACACTAATCCTTAATAACAGATTCAATCCTCTGAAGGGAGTGTGCAGAGGCCTCGACGCCTGAACCGCCTTGCCTCAGTCACACAGAGCACATGCTCTCGTGCTGCTACAACAACGCAACACAAACCACCAACACTACCACACACACATCCGTGTACAGGGCAGTACCTATTAACAGCACTCCCTCGTGACACACATGCATGCACTAATCTGCTCGGACAGACCGAGCGAGAGAGTCATCCTGTACTCTGTACAACAAGAAAACGGCTCAAATGTCGGTTTATCGCGCTAACCATCTGTTTTACCTCTAAAGAGGAGTAAACACTATGGCAGGTGCAGTCTACCAAAGAAGTACAGACAGGGGATACACTAAGCAGCCAGGAAAACACCAAGTGAAGAACATACTGACATTGCAACAGGAACAGGCTGTCATGTTAATAATTTCATATCTGCAATAAACCCCATGGATGAGAGACGGACGCTGATATTTATATAAAAAAATCTAATGGGAAAATACAATGATTTTAACTAGAGAAAAAACAACAACAACAACAACAACAACAAAAACCCTAACTTCAGGACTCACTGGCCTGGAGCCAAGTGCTGGACTTCATGATGATGATGATGATTATTGATGATAATGATGAATGCTCTGATTATTATTTGTGATGTAGGGATTACAAACCTATAAGACAATGAGAAAACACCATAACGGCAAAGTCACTCCTTTCAACGAGACGTTACTCCATGAAACTGAGCTGTTAGTAAACTTTCTAAACTTTCTAAAATGTTTAATGAGGTAATTTGTGAGACTTAGAATAACACTTAGGTGGAAATATATCGTACACTGGTAGTGTAATGTGACAGCAAAAACCGCTTTCTAAAAAACCATTGTTTTTACCACCACATATAGACACCATCAGTGCTCTCAGAAAAGGTACTGATACTGGAAGCTTAGCAGTCTGCAGTGGACACATGTGAGGGACACATGTTTCTGACAGCCTGGATGCTTCAAATACAGTCTCATGCACGAGTGAGAGAGAGAGAGAGAGAGAGAGAGAGAGAGAGAGAGAGAGAGAGAGAAAGAGAAAATAACCCTCTGTTCACACCACCCTACTTTAACTTTCTATTCCATGGCTTACACACATTTTTTCCTCTCCCCCTATGTGTCCAGTGACTGATGATGACTCAAAGCTCATTAGATTTCCATGACAAGCACTGAGACACTGCAGGGGGGGGCATGTTCTGCACATTTTACTTCTGAACTGTTCATATGTTTCTTTTTTTGGCTCTGCTACAGGCAGCTCAGTGCATCAAAGCAGATCAGAAGGTTTCATTTGTCTGTATGTTGTCTCAGCTCATCATCTAATCTCTATGATCAGGAACCATGCAGGCTGAAGAAGCACGCATGACGCTGTCCTATCATCCCCCGTTCCAGCCGCTTGTTACCCACTGCCATCATCTCCAACACATTATTAAGATCAGTTCTCACATTCACAGATCACCATATGATCACATCACACCTTAATCTAAACCTAAAACTATACAAATATTAGGAACATTACGCTTCATGTATTTATTGAAGCCGTAAAAGCTGTTTATTCCATAACTTCCTGCCCACAGAAGCCAAACCAGTTGCACTATGCTAAAATATTCGAAGCATTTTGTTTTATTCAAATTGAATCTCGTCGCGAATTGACAGTATGCATACTTGCTTTTGGACTCAGATTCAGAAACAAACTTCGTGATGCAGAATTTGAAATTACAATTACAATTCAATTAGGCTTAATTGTAATAACTAAGTAATTACTATAACAATAGCATTTGATTGTAATCCAGACTACCATCAGGCCATTAATATATATATATGTATATAAAATCTAATCATCATAAGGGTTCCCAGGACTCGTCTCTGAGAAACGTGGATTTAGACTCATATAAGTGGTAAGCCACCACAACACCTATATTCCATGACCTACCAAAGACCCGCAGACATGAGAAGCAGAAGCCAGTTCTACCTGAATGTATCTTAGCGCACTTCTCAGCACACTCAGATTGGAGGTTTTCTTTTCATCAACATTAGGGATGTTCTTCTTGAGGGTTTCGAAGCATTCCTTTAAGTGTGCACGTCTGTTTAAAAAAAAAAACACCACCACCACAATTCAGTTCAAACTGGCATTAAAGTGTCGAACATTTTCTCACAGTATGCATTTGAGCTTAACATAGTAAAAAGTGAAGGCAGGCTGGTGTGTAATGTCGGTGTCCTCCGGGGAAAGGATTAAGCAACAAATCTCTAGAATGTTATGCAAACAGAACCCAAACCCCACATTAACGCACCTGTTTTTTTCAAGCTTGTTATGTACTTCCCTTGTTCCTGCCCTGAAAACACAGAGACCACACACAAATGTTAAGAGAGAAAAAAATACAGCACTTTTGAAACGTTTTATAACACTCTCATGCAACTAAAGGCTTCTTTAATACAACGGCAATCATACACAAATTTGCACGTGTTCACATTATCACTGAAAGGTCAGTTGAATCCGTGACTCACCCTCCAGGTCTTTTCTTGCCATCCAGGCCGCGGTGATCATCAGGAGGGCTGGTTTTGGCCAGGAGGCTCGGCTGTGCTGGTGTATTTGCTGGCTGGGGGAGCAGAGCATGCTGGGAAGCTCTAACGATGGACCCAGGGTAGGGCTGCAGTGGCTGGGCCAGTTTTGGGCCATTAGTCTGAGGGGGTAGGACTGCACGTTGGGGCAGTACATGCTGAGATGGGGGTGAGTGGGTGTCTTTTTGGGGCACACTGAGGTGAGGAGATGAAGGTGATGGGGTTGGGTTGGACGACACCACAGGAATGGGAATAACTGTGATGGGAATGGAGGGAGTAGGAAGGGGAGGAGGAGAGGACAGGGCTGATGGAGGGGCGTGGTTACGCTCTGGACTCGACTCCTCCCTTGATGTCAGGTGATTATCATGTGCGTCTTGAATGCAGGAGGGTGCTTCCACTCTTTGCTTCCCTGCTTCCTGTTCGAGGCGGAGTCTCTCCCGGAGCTCGTTTTCTTCTACAGGAAAGAGTAAAAGAGGTTAATTTTATCAATATCACATATCAGAGGATTTGAATCTGATCTGCCTACTACAACTGCAGATGGTCTTTGAAAGTGGAGTGAATTTTGACCTTAATGATACTTTATCATTTCTAAAGACAGGACACCTAAAGGCAGGACACCGAAATTAATCACGACTGGTGTATTTTCGAAAAAGATATTGTGTGTGCACTTAAATTTACTGCCACGAATAAACAGAAGGACAAAAATAATCATGGCCCAGAGTGCACTTAGCTTTAGGACTTAATGTTCAGGCTGTAAGGTAAAGTTACTCCTCCTGCCTCTGAAGGACTACTCCAACTTCACCTTACTCCACACACACAAGCCTAGCTGCTGGACCTTTACCAAACCTTAATGTGTCGTTCCACACGATGAGAGACCAGTTAGAAAAATTGGCTGCTTTAGGGAGGTGCTCCATATATGCGCTCCTAAAGCGTGATTACCAAACACAGCTTTCACTCTAAAACAGAGAGGGCAAGGAAACAGATCCTTTTAAAAGCCGCTCAAGTAAAGAAAGGAATGCTTACTTTTCCTTATCTAAAAATACTTCCCTTAGGTTTGGCAGAAATATAAAACAGATTGCTGGTTATTATATAGTCTAAGAAGAGAACCAGCTAGAGGTGTGCATTGTGCTTGAGATCCAGAAAGACCCAATAAAAAAGCTGGAACAGTTTTTACTCTCAGGCGGGCAGTCAGATATGAAGACTGAGATAAAGAGAGTGCATTTATAATAAAGTTCAGCAAAACAGCTTTAAAAGTCATTTAAATGAACAAAATGCTTAGTTTGTATTGCTTTGGTAGGCATCTGAAAAAGCCCATCATGACTGTGTTTTTATGACGGCTTTTCCTTGCGAGGGAAACGCCACTGCGGTAAAATAAGACACTGAGACACTGAGACCTGTTCAGCTGGTGAAGATTCAGAGGACCAGATGCTGTAACAAGTGTGGCAAAGTTTTAATCTACAAATCAGGTAACTTGTGTTTGTGGATTATTCACTGATTAATTCACAGACTAGAACAGCGTGCCAGGCCATATCACATCCTAATGTGTTTGATGAAGTCACAGCCTGTTCTAAACTCAAGTGCTTTCAAGTATTAGCACACAGTTACAGGTGTGGAATGGAAAATTTCTGCTCCTGAAAATCTGGGCTCTTCCTTGTTACGTGTGGTACTGAAATTTCACTGGTAAGCCTCATACTTTAGCACACAGACAAACAAGTTCTACAGGGGAGTATAGCTAAAAGTGTGTGCAGCTACAGCAGTGTTATCAGTATCATTTTCAATGACTGATTGCAAAAAGAAAACAAGTTAATAAGAGAAGAGATCGAGGAGATCATTCATCTTCACAAAGAGCAACAGAACAGACCAGTCATATTCTGTGCAAGACTGCGCGTGCGTGGTGACGCAATCTGAGAATCAAAGCACTACAGACTATAACCATCCATCCTACCAGTGCAATAATGAGGCGGCTCTGTAAAGCATTATGTGATCTGATGCTGCTGCTTCAGTCTGAGTCAAATCAGGATCATCTCCCCTGTCAGGAATGTTCAATGCTCGTCATTTTCAAATTCGCCAGTAGGAAAGTGGCTACTGAGCCCTACAAGACACTTGTGATGCTACACCAGCGGCCTACAAGTCACAGCAGCTGACCATGAGCCATCCACCCCCCGCCAGGCAGCGTGATGCTCTTCTAACAAGCAGGCATATATCGAGTGCGTGGGGGAAGGCTGTCCAGTTACCATAGCAACACACTTATAAGCAACACAGGACAGAAATAAGAAATTTTCTGCATCAATGCAGGCAGAAACATGACCATCCTGTCCGTCTTCGCCTTGTTCCTGCACAGCTCAACTAGGCCAGACCCTCAGCCCACATGACAGTCTACAAAAAATAATAATAACAAAGGCAATAATGTTCATGACAAAATCTATTGAAGGTGCACCTACAACCAAAATCCAAATTCCTAGTAACAGACATTGTCACATATTTAATGGCTCCACTGGTGTTTTTATTTTATTTATTTATTTTACACTATTTCAGCTATCTTTAGCTATGAGAGGGTGAAAAATATTATATGAGCACTCACTTTGCCCAAGGTATATATATATAGTTTGCTTTAGTTTTTAAACATTTGCAGCACTGCATGGCCTACTTTCCCCAGTCTGTACAGAGAGCGCCTTGCCTGGCGCGCACATGGCTGCGGGGGCGGAGTTTGTCCACGCGGATTCTACTACGGGGGCGTGGCCACGGCGCACACGTCAGCAGCAAGACCGCGCAGTTCCGCGCCAGACCGAGCCACACAAACAACAGGAGTGTACGCCTCAGCCCGAGTTTAACGCGCTGACTAATGTCACAATGCACCCGAGTGCGCTCCGAGGTACAGAAATACGTCTGTACGTCCGTTCTGACCAAAAGCAGGAGCAGGTTTAAGACGTGTAACACGACACCGCGATCATGTTAAGAGTCCTTACGTAAAACTGGCTCTCTCACACGGAGCTCCGCCACCGCCCTGGCGAGCAATGCAGCTGTGTTTCAACTGAAACCATGTGATCAAACATCTGAAAACAAATGAGTTCTACTACATTCACTGTCACATGTATAGGACAAGCTTGCAACAAGCGCAAAACACTGCGCACATTAGGAGCGAAGAGTTAGCCTGCTCCTACACGCTTTAAATCCACGGTGTGTTTCAGGTACTAGTTTAGTCCTTGTCTCGTGATTTGCACTTTTTTCTTTCACAATATCTTTATAAATGTAAAAGGTCCATTCTGCTCAATCAGTGCTGCCATTTGTAATTTTGACAATGGTTAAAATCCTAACAGAAGCCATCAGTAAGCAAAGTGAGAGGTTCAAGCTGCAGCAGTACGTGCACTCAGCTTCCCTTTGCACGCGCGCGCGCGCACACACACACACACACACACACACACACACACTCGCACACACACGCGCGAGCACGCACAGTCCCATAACTGCACTCTTTCTTACCACGTGTTTTCTGTTGTTGCTGGGCTTGCAGTTCTAAAAACTTGGCTGCCTCCAAGAGCGTCTCGATACTCATTTCTGTTGTATTATTTTAGTTCCACAAAATAAAAACAGCTGAGCAGTTCCTGCTTTGGAGCAATTAAAAACAATCTTTCGTTCGGCTCTCTGGTTCTCCACTTAAAAGGAAGGGGGGAAAAGAGAAGCTGTAACTTGATCCCCCGCCTCTTGTAGGAACTCTTCCACACACGTAGTAGAGCCGCAACAAGATGGCGGGCTGTGAGAGCCTGATCAGTGACCACACCGGCCCACGGCGCAGCCCCGCTGCGAGCTAAACCCCGCCCCGGGCCCCGCCCACAACCGCTGTAACCCCGCCCACAACGGATACATGCAAAACCCGGAGCTTAAGCCAAACGGATCCTACGAGCTACATCCAAAACTGAATACTCATATACTCCACTTAAAGATACAGTTACACACCGAGACCATTGACACTTTAATTAACTATAACTGCTGCTATAGTCCCTAAAACCCTCATACACTAACTTAAATAACGCTGCAATGCCACCTGCTATTTATACAACTCCATTTGAATGATCTCCGGGTTTTACCCAAAATAGTTGCGCAGTCGCGCGTGTCCGTAATAAATAAAACACCAGGATCGAGCAGCCAATAGGAGGCGAGAACAGGGCGGCATGGTAACGGCTCACGTGGGCGACATTCGGCAGGGTGACGTCAACAGGCTGAAAGGCTCCCCACTAAAACCTATCAGAAGTGAGCAGCTATCGTTTTGACGCGTTTGTTTGTTGTAGTCATGAAACGTCACTCATAGACTAAAGCAGGTTTTGTGGAAATATGAGAAATTAAAACTAACCCTAATCAGGTATATGAGCACCAGAAGAGATTCTGTTCTTTTAGAAATGAAGTCATGGTCATTCTGTGCCATTTGAACACTTGACAGAACAGCACATAACATCCATATGATGAAAGTTGTGTCACTGAACACTGCACATTAATAAATACATTAATAAACAAAAAAAGTTATAAAATATATATTTTATACATCATTGATAAATAAGATATAGTCAAAAGTAACCCCAAATTAAAGCTACAGTGTGTAGGGTGCGTTGTTTACAATGAAAGAAAAAACATTATTGAGTCAGGGGAGGAAAACTATGACAACTTTTCCCCGCTCTGACATGTCAATCATCATCACATGTCACACCAGCTGAAAGAAGTCCTTCTACATTGTGACTGGCAGGAGCCACAGCGAATCAGGAGAGGGAGAAAGAAAGAAAATAAATACCAGATCAGATAACGAAATACATGAAGACACAGATCAGATCATCGAGTAAACCACTGGTTCACTATACTATATTTTAGGGAGCTAGTTAGAGTTAGCCAGCTAGCTGTGTCTAACAACCCGAGAGATGTGCAGAGCCTCAGAAAAAGGCCCTGCATGCAGCCTGTGGTCTGGTGCACACAGCGTGAGATTAATGCATGCAGTGAAGAACCGTGCAGTACAACCCACATTACCAAATGGTTCTTTGCAAGTAGCTTTAAAAGCATATTTCTACCAAAAAGGACAAAATTCCAAAATATATATATATCATACATTCTGCAGCTTTACGTTTCAATTTCACTTTATGAGCTGTTTCATCAATTAATGCATTTGAATTTTTTTTTTTAAATCTTTAAGATAATAATGGTAGAAGGAAAAACTACAGTAGGGGTAAAAACCTAAGGGCTGTATTTTAATGGAGGCACAACTAGACTGTGAGAAGTCTGATCACATAAATAAGAAAAAAAAAGATTTGTACACGCCACCTCAAGCTCTAACAGACACGTGTAAAGTATAAGTAAGCACATGCTGTTCTCAAAATGTCACATGATTCCCACAAGTTTTGCAAATGGGGAGCAAAGTTCCTGCTTTGCCGAGAAGAAGCGTAAGCTAGAATAAGCACAGTTGATGATTTATCTCTAGGATCAGAAAACTTCACATGACCCACCACTCTGGAAAACACCACTGCTTCTAACGGGTTACTTCCTTGACTGCTGCTGCCTTCCTGTTATCCGCGCCGGCCCCACTCCGGACTTCTGTCTACAGACCCTGGTTTCCTGAAAGGAAACCTCAGCGGTATTCTAAGCACAGGAAATGCCACTCTGCACAAAAATATTCACAAAAATCTGTAAATCAAAAATCAAATGAGTAAACCACAATCGGATACTAGGAACTCCTCAATTCTTATGAAGTGGGTTAACGTTCACACTTACCAGTGATGACTGAGGAAGCTGGAACCACAGAGAAAAATCTGTCCATGAGAGGACCAAGATATCAGTGTCAACATAAAAATCAATTACATTCTAGCTGTCCTTTCATTTTTCAATAATTTACATAAGCAAAACATGTGAACAGAATAACTGAAAGGAACCAGTTAGTCCAAAAGACAGGCATGGAGAACTCAATGGAATATGAATGAACAAATCCGAGGTTTTAAATCAAAGAAAGATTCTGAACCACCAACAGTTAAAAAGTTTATTACAAATGTAATAAATCTAAACAAACATTCAATAAAACAAATGTCACCACTCTCTCTGCAGCAGTATTGTACTGGCAGACTTACAGGAAGTCAGAACATTAGTATGGCTCATACCTCAGATGATAATGATTGATAATGAAATCAGACGTTGAAAAGAAAACGCAGACAAGGTGTTAAAACTGGGGCTAAATGGCTACTCTGCGAAAGAGCGAGTTCTTAATGCATGTGCATAGCTGGTTCATCAGGTCTTTATTCTGACCCTCTACCCAGTGCATCTCAACCAACACATCACTGTCCTCCACCTTCACATTCATCAGGCACTTCAACAGGAAGTTGTGGACTGAGCTGGAGCTTGGGGAAATAGCAGAGACACTGGACCCCTGTGTGCTGGAGGTCTTACAAGGGACATCTGTATCCTTTTCAGAGTCCTGTTTTGCCTTGGTTTCTTCTCTATTACTGGGAGGATCTGTAAGGTCCTGTGCTGGTGTCGGGTCCACACTGTCAGCAGTGGGAATATCAGGCTCTGGGGCTCCGGGCAGCTCTCGAAGCTGTCGGCTCTGTTCACGGCGTTTCTGCCGAGCATGGACCCAGGTGTTCTCCATAGCAGTCAGGAAGAGGCTGAGTTCAGAGTCGCAAGAAGGCACACGGTTGTGCAACACCTGAGGACACAGCGCAACACTGTCATACCATGCCTGCTCTCCTCTTAACAGTCTTTCAAAAGATATCATCGTTCCCCTATATCAGCGGTTCTCAAAGTGGGGTCCATAAAGCATAACCAAGGTGTTAGTGATTTTCTTTTATTTAGTTACAGTCGTGAAAAATCACAACCCACCATTATCAAAGTTATTATACTTATTACTAAGTTAAACTCAAAAAAGGTCTCAAGTATGCCTATGAATAATAAAGACCTGGACCTAATGCGTTCTGTTGGACTGAAGGTTTGGTAGTAGAAAGCTCTATGGTGCTAATAATTAAAATAATACTGTAATCATTTAAATAATGTGAAGTACTGAGCCAAAAAACCCAGGTGTGTGCATGTACCTTCAGGTCTGTGAGAATGCTCTCCAACCAGTAGGTGATGCTCTCCACATGGCTCGTGTGTGTTTGGCCGATGCTGAGGGCCTGAGAGTGCAGTTCTGCTGCAGTGGCTTCTACCACGGTGAAGGTCAGCGGCTTACGTGCCTTCTCCATCTTACGCTTCTTGTTTGGCGGAGACTGGAAAATACACAGAAAATAAATGTCAGGAGACCAAAGCAAAATCATTTTATTTATAATTTATTAAAAAATCTATAATCCTAAGTAGTTCCTACAAATGATTGGACCTTGCCTTAACACAGACCTGTCAGAGTTAGTCTACTACAGGCTGATGGAACAAACTTTCATGTTAGTTACATTCTCAAAGAGGAAAAAAAGCATGGTCACATAGTTGCCTTTTGTCTCCTAAGATAAATCTACACAAATGTCCTTCCTTATTTTTTTTTTGGCCAAATGACCCTCATTGCTTGATGCAGGAAAATGGCTGTAAATAAGTCCAACAGATACTTACTGGACACTTTTACTCTGACATGTGAGATTAAGCATAACTCTAATAAAGAAGACAGATTCTTTCATGAATGAAAATAAGTGAAATACAATAGATACGGGGAAGAAATGTAAAATTTTAAATACTGCTGACAAGAAAACTGTAGTTAAATACCTAAAACTGTACTGTACTATGAGTTTTGTTTGTTTAAAAAAGCGACAACTTTCACTATGTGTTTTATATGATACAAATATGGATTGCAGCAGTTATGCTAATGTTTGCTCTGTGCCAGTATAAAATGCATTTGAATACTGAAAACATTACTGAACATCTGAATGCACTGACATCACTATGATCGACTGAGAGTGAGAGGACACCAGCAGAGGGCAGCAATGCACAGTTAAGGATTTAAAGGTGTGGCTGATCCTCCTGTCCCTGACCTTGGCTTACAGTGGAGTAAATATACCATCACTGTCTGAGATGTGTGTGCGCCATATGTCGAGGGTCTGACACACGGGGACGTGAAGAGCGACGTCTGGGCGAGACATTCGATCAGAGGTCCAAGTTAAAATTCCATCCCATGTCATAACGCCTCACAGTTATGACAATGAAACTATTACAGTTGAGCCTTAGAGCACAAGGGTCTGAAGATGTGGGTCAAACTATTATACAACTCTCTCTCTCTCTCTCTCTCTCTCTTTCTGTGTGTGTGTGTGTGTGTGTGTGTGTGTGTGTGTGTGTGTGTGTGTATGAGAGAGAGAGAGAGAGAGAGAGAGAGAGAGAGAAAGAGAGAGAGAGGCAGTTGTATTCAAGCTTTCCAATTGTTCTAAATCAGGTATCCCAGCAGCTGGGCTCGTCTCTTACAAACAGCAAGCTTGGGAAACAGTTAATGATAGCCAGACATTTTCCAGAAATCCAAAAAACACAAAACCTTTGCTTGTCCTTTTGTGCAGTTTGAACCGATTGGACAATGTGTGCATGCTCGTTTTAATTCTCGTTTTACCTCCCAAGGCATATTGAAAAATGACTGAGCAACATGTTTAGTACCCGCCATTGTATTTCTCTCTCTCTCTCTCTCTCTCACACACACACACACACACACACACACACACACACACACACACACACCAATGGTAATGATGTGTCAGGAATGTTTCAGCAAATTAGGCTAAAAATTTCACCCCAAATGGAGAGAAATTGGAGGGGGGCATTTCACTACTGCCAGTGATAGGCTGCATGTATCTATAGTCTAGGATAGAAAGAAATCAGCTCCAGCTGAACTACTGAATATGATTCAGTGTATTTTTATGTGAAGAAAGATAAAGGCAAATGTATATAGTGAAAGTAAATGCATTCTCCATTCCCCCACACTTACACAGTTTTTTCCATCACTATCATAAAGATCTGTTAGTGTTAATACAAAACAATAATATTTACATTTACGGCAGACGCCCTTATCCAGAGCGACTTTACATTTATCCCATTTATACAACTGAGCACTTGAGGGTTAAGGGCCTTGCTCAAGGGCCCAGCAGTGGCAGCCTGGCGGTGCTGGGATCTGAACTCATTACCTTCCGATCAGTAGCCCAACATCTTAACCACTGAGCTATTTATGCATCGCTGAATAATGAGGTCAGGACACAAGCAGCAATGTGACCCTCACTAAGCCTTGAGCCTAAGCTCATGTTTCTACAAAGCAGATAATGCTTTCATACACATACACAAACACATGCACATACCCATAGCAAGCATTCCACACAGATCAGGGACAAACTTGCTCACTCCCCACTGAAATACCAGCAAATCAAAGAGAACACTTGCTTAAGAACGCCATCAACACAACGTGAAATTTACATCTAAATATGCTAAAAGAACAAAGCGAGATTCTTGTCTCAGACCTTCCTACCAGTCACATTAGCAGACTGTAAGCACAGAAGAGCAGAAGAGGTGAGAGACATTTGGGGAGAGAGAAAAACAGAGTGAGTCAGGGGAACTCAGCTTGAGAGTTCATGGGCATTAGTCTTCACTCGAAGAGTGAATTATTTCTTTCTTTCACAAGGTCCCTCCACTGTGTCATATGATCAGCAGCTTAATCTGTCTGACTCCAGAAAAATCTGCACCAAAGTCATGCTTGTATACTCAGCAAAACGTTACTGAATTTAAAGCGGTGGTATGTAATATTTAAAAGTGTTTCTAGACCTGTAAACATAGAATTTCAACAAGCAAAACTGTGACTCTCAATATTGCCATACATTAGATCTGGTTAATTTCTTCATTTCAAGCTTCAGTTTATCTTTCATTCAAAGTCAACCCAGGAGGCAAATGAACTTTCAAGAGAGAAGATGAGGTCGGTTGGAGGAAATGGAATGGGTGATCGGAGTTTTCACTGCAATTCACCCCACAAGCAGCAGAGGGTGTGAAAAATTACAAACTGCTCCTTTAAAGTGGATAGAGCTCCAGTTGTCTTTCTGTGAGCAGTCCATCTACAATTAATTTTGCTCACTGAACAATTACAAGTACCGAAGTAGACAAAGGATTTCAAGCTTTTTGTTGTTTTGGCATACCATACGTAATCCACTATTCGTTTTCCAGACATGAAGCAAAAACTGTCTCAGGACATCTCTATTATATTTATAGTGATTACTCTGTGCAGGAAAGAATGCATCAAACTGCACTTCAGGCTACAATTTACAATTCCACATTCAATGCTTTTCAGCTACACTGTTAACAACAAAAGTAAATAAACCAGTAAATATATATGCGAGGAATATTCTGAAACTGAGAGCGCACAGCATGGTGCAGAATCTCCTTACAGCTTAATAATGGATGGAGGGCGTGAAGGTTTTTCCACCATGGTCAACTCTGGCATTAGCAGCATCCGAAAACAAGCCTGGATTCGTCTCTTTGAGTCGGCATGCGCTGCTGATCTGACTCTAATCTGACTGAATGGGATTGGATAACGAGGTGACTACAGAATTGGCTTCATCTAGACAGAAATATTTTCAGACTAATAAAGTACACTTTGCCTGCTTCCTTTACCATCTGCCTCATTTTTTTCCACAGACAGACTAGTCCACGTCCCCACAGCAGCCAGTAGGGAATGTAGAAGTTGACAAGTCTATGTAACCCCTGGTATGTGATCTAAAAATACACACAAGTATAGTGCACCAGGGGGAGCCATTCTATGCCTATTGGTCACATGCTACAAAGACATTAGTGTTACTTGCGGGTATGAATTGGTCCATCTATCTAATGATATTGCACTAATGCTCTGTATTTATCAGAAATTACTCTGTAAGTTACATGTAAACTGTCCGGCATTAATTCAGTCGGTCGGCAGGCTCGTGTTAAACCACTGGAACTGTGTTCAATAACAATTAATGGCTTGTATACAACACAATGCACGATATTCTATTGATTGAATTGTACAGTAGGCAGGTTCAGTGCAGCTCATCCTGTTGTGTCTTCAGGTTTCTAGGACATATTTAAAAAAAAAAACTCACTGCTCAAAACAACAGGCATTGGAATCAATAAAATTGATCAAGTCAGTCTGTGTAGTGCACATGGGTATGGGCAGCTAATGAGACTACACACACAGACAAACACTCCATTTTCTGCTGGGTAATACTTCCCCCGTTTCATTCTTTACTCATTTTTAAAAAAAAAAAATCTTTTATCCACTTTCTCTGTATGAACTGTCCGTTATATAGACACATGTCCACCACTGTGCTCTGAACATGATGGAAGAACAGGAGAGCCTAAATATGGCTGCTACTCTGGTCCACTTGAAAAAAATCAGCTATAGCAGCACCTCCACAGACAAAAAGGTTAAACGTATTAATTATTGAACATACACAGATGCGGCTGAGCGACAGCGTGATCAGAGGTTAAACTCAGAGCCTGAAAGCAGGACTGATTTTGACACACACTTCTCCATTCTGTGATTGCTCTCAACTTCCCGGAACACTGCTTCCTCTAATGCCTCACAATCCTGACCTCTGACCGGCCTCTGCTGTAAATCTACTGTTCCAACAGCTCACGTGTTGGATGAGAAAACAGAAAAGCACATCTTCCCTCCCCATAACCCTCCCTCCCTCTTTCTGTCTTTCTTTCTCTCTTTCTCTGTGTGTGTGTGTGTGTGTGTGTGTGTGTGTGTGTGTGTGTGTGTGTGTGTGTGAGACAGTCTCTTGCCTTCATCTCTGTGACAGGAGGATCATATTCCATATCCGTGATCCTACCACACTTTTCATGATTTCACAACTGGATTAAACACTAAACTGTCAATCAGATTGATCTGGTTCTATAATGGGACTCAGCTGGGCTCAGAGAAAAAGGATTAACATAGAAGTACAAATGTGTGTGTGTGTGTGTGTGTGTGTGTGTTCGGGTGGAAAGGTAGTACTTTGCCATCTGGGCTAAAATTGATTAGTTTAAATAAAATAAACAAACACACACATAGACCCTTTAATATACATTTTCATTGAAAGATTACAAACATGTCTAAATAAAAAGCTGTGTACAATGATCACTGGTGTGTACGTGTAGTAACTCACGGTGTGATAAGGAGAGGAGTGGAATGCAGACAGAAATGTAGGCCAATCTTTCTGCTCAAGTGCCCTCCACAAAGGCATGTAGGGAAGTTGTGAAAAACTGGAAGCACTCCACCTCCCACCCCTTTCACTGTGCCTTACACTCCTCTCTCACTCGCTCTCCCTATCGCTCCTTCTCACTGTAAGAGCTTGGCTTTACAGCACAGCCCTGCTGCCCTGGAGACCGTTGCCAGGCTACAGCGACTGGGGAAGAGAGCTGGGCTGCAGGGAGCAGTCAGAGTGTGTCTAATGGAATGGACCGTCTTTGCATTATTAACACGGGCACCGATCTGGAGCTCCATGAATATTCTGCCAGAGTGGCTTTCCCTCAACTGAACCTGGACGCACACACGAAACTCCCAAGTAGCTTAGTAGGTCACAGCAGGACCTTTTCCACAAAGTCACAGAAGGTAGAGTGCAGAACTGAAACTTACTGGCATGGTGACATCTTCATAGAAGCTCCAGGCCAGAGCCCAGCGCATGGTGCGCCCCTGACAGAACTCAGTGTGCGTTACTTTGGGGACCTGTTCAAACAAAAGAGGAAGAACAAGTGCTTTTATTGCCCAAGAAACAACCAAAATTGCCTAGAAACATATATTTAGCCTCATAAAAATGCCAGGAACTTGAATATGTATATTAAACATGCCCCATGTCCTCCTGCCAACTCAAATAGCTAGTCAATTAGCTAACTGCTAGCAACCTAACCTGCATTTAACAGACACAAACAATTTCAGTATCTGAGTCTTTATCATCCTTTCAGCAAATTATACGAATAATAGCTAAACCTGTCAAAATACACCATCATAATCATGATCCCAATCATCAACAACCGCTAGCTTAGTACACAGATTTTGTAGCTAAGGAAATGTTCAAACCTTGTATTAACATCTGCCTCGGGTGAAAATTCCCAGATGGACCGCACTAAGTACAAGTGTAAACGAAATCTAATGCATCTGGAGAAACACTGTGATCTGCTCATCAAACCATTTTCTGAAAGTGTGTAGTGTAAACACTAATGCATCCTTGACAACACGGAAGCATTTAACTACAACATGAGACTAGTCATTAAATATGTTTACTATGATCACAAAGTGGTCATTAGGTTTGCATTCAAGACATGAAACTGTAAACAGCTCTCTTACTCATCTGTGTCTCACTTTAGATGGGAGCAGCTAAAGCCATATTTGGACGGGATTAGTTTTGCGTAGGGAGGTGGGGTCTTGGGCACATGCAAAGAAATGCTGTAGAGCAAAGATGCCTTCAAAAATAATGAAATTAAATGTTTCTACATTTAAAAAATACTATAAAGAGCAGTAAACAGTAATAAATGAAACAAAGTAACATTTAATTTTGTGCTGAAAAACTAATGTTTGGAAATCTAAAAGGTTTTTGTACTGATATGTCCAATTTGCATATTGGACGTTATTTGCAAAATGGTGTGGAACGGATTATGCATTTCAGTTTCAGCTGTACTGAAAAGTTACTGTTAAGTGGTGTTTTACACTTAAACCCCGACACAGTTGTGTAGAGGTTAGCTATAGTAGTCTTAGTCGGTGGGTTCTCCTCGAAACAGAACTATATTAAAACCTGTTTGGAATTCAAATTACTTTACATCTATGGAAAGGGAAATTCCTGTCAACCAGTAATTCAAACCACACAAACCGTATGCTAATCTCTCATATCCATTCACAAGAGACCTAAAATCAGCCTGCCATTTTCTGACTGGCTGCAGACGGCACGAGAGAACTGAAAGTAGCAGATGCGTGCTGCATTTAGGGGGCCTGTAGGTCATCAGTCAAATCCTTTCCACCTGAGGAGAGTCTGTGGCCGGGTGTGAAATGATGCACTTCTACACGGATATTGTGGATCATGGCTGTGTGTACAGAACTGGACAGGGACAGCCTTTGCTATAATCCCACACTCTTTTCTAATTTCACACTGTCTTCACACCACTACATAAAGCAGATTACGAAAACAGGACATTAGTTAGACTGCTAAGTGACCTCTAAATGCGATGGCCATTTAAATTAAAGATAAAAGCAAAAAGGAGAAGAACAGGAAATGAGCAAGTGAAAGAGAGCAAGTCTCATTAGCATATTAATTAGAGCCCCATTAGTTGGCTACGGGGCAGATTGGAGAGAACAGCCTTGAGTGCTGGAACACAGCCAAGTGCACCATCGCTCTGATGAGAGGTGACAGCACTCTGACACCTCCAGATGAAGAGAGGAGAGAAGACTGATACCAGCCTAATAACCTGTAAACGTGGAGAACAGCTTGCAGTCACAGCTATTAGAGTCCTGCTCACACAAAGCCAAGCCTGGGGCTTATTTGTTCGTGGAGGAGGGGACGGCAGCTAATGACTGCTAATGAACTAATGAAATCCAGCCCATCATAGCTCTGTTTCACGGGGCACTTTCGGGGCCACTTGAGGAAAACTGATTTAGATCAATTAACCTGCAGGTTCTTCCAGCATTGCACATTTACTCATTCAATCTGGAGAGGATTAATAAAAAATGCTGCACACATTCGTATACATGTGGACACACGCGGCACCACTCACCCCTTGTTTTCTCAGCTCCTCCTTCAAGGGTGCCAGACTACACTTTTTCCCCAGCATGCAGCTGTACCATCTGCAAAAGACAAAGACGGCAGCTGTGTTTACATGCGCAGATATCTGTTAATCCAAATCAAAAGGTCAACATCAAAGGCTTACTGGACAAATGTACATGGGTTTTGAGTTGTGTGACGATTTTTAGTTAATGATTCGGATGTAACATAATTACATAAAAGTTATGTATAAGCTTCCCCTTCTATGGATGGTGTGAATGGAAAGTGAAGATGCACTCTTTACTATAATCTGATAAAAATGTGAATCATAGCATGGTACAATGGCGATAATGATAAGGATGAAGTAATAAAGCTTCACACTGGTTTATAGAGAAATATTTCAACTAAATGTATTCCTTTAGTCAAAGCATTTGGTAACTATTGTACTGTTAGGGCAAAATGTGCTTGATACATTATGCATCTGAAGATATTTTCATTTTAATGATGATTTTGAGCGGGTCATGTTGCCGTCTTACAATCCCAGGCTCCCCAGGTTTGATCCTGAGCTCAGGTTATTGTCTGTGCAGAGGTGTGAATGAGTATGAACGTGTGTGTGCATGGTGCCATATAATGGAATGGTGTCTCATCCAGGGTGTGTTAACTGCTCGTGCACAGTGTTCCTGGGATAGGCTCCGTATCTACCATGACCCTGACCAGGATAAAGCAGTTACTGAAGATGAATAAATGATTATTTTAATGGCAAAAGGGACAAATAAGGAATTCCTCAAATTTACAGACGCATAAAAACCTGGTTTTATTATTGATTCGATCAAATGTTTGTGGACACCTGACCATCACACCCATATGTAGGTTTTCCCCCAAACTGTTGCTCCAATTTTGGAAGTTGGAATTGTGCAGAATGTCTTTGTGTGCTGTAGTATTACAGTTTCTTTTCACTGGAACTAAGGGGCTCAAACCTGTTGCAGCATGACAATGCCCCTGTGCCCTGACCCCAACCCCACTGAACACCTTGAACTGAACATGGGAACTCTGACTGCACCCCAGGCCTCCATCTCCTGAGATCAGTGCCTGACTTCACTAATGCTCTTGTGGCTGAATGGACAAATCCCCACAACCACGCTCCAATATCTAGTGGAAAGCCTTCCCAGAAGAATGGAGGCTTTTATAGCAGCAAAGAGCGACAAAATCTGGAATGAGATGTTCACCAAGCACATATAGGTGTGATGGTCAGGTGGCCACAAACCTCTGGCCATATAATGATATTAGTATTAATAACTACTAAATAATAAACTGAACAATGATGTCCCGTTTTTTTTTTTTTGGAAGACATTAAATGTTCAATGCCCATCTCGTCCACACCCAGTCTCCTTAACCTGCAACAAACTTTCTTTCTTCAAAGGACCTGGTTTTTGCTGTGCGTCTGTATATGACTCAGTTGGGTGTTGTGTTTGATCCCAACCCAAACTTTAGAGCTGGGCAAGAACTGGAGAAAACAGCTTGTATCACACCCAACCAGGCCCAGGACTTTGAAGTCACACAGCAGAGGAAGAAAAATCAATGCTCATCCTCCACAGTAAAATATGAGCCTTCATCAGCCATCACTGGACTCAAAAACACAGTAGAAGGAAAATCTATGTGTATCTGACTGGTACATGCAGCGCTTAACAACTGAAGCCCTTAAGGATCAAATAATCCATAAGAATAATTGTCATCAAAGAGAGCATCCATCAATTTAAGAGGAGAGTAGCAGTGTGAAACGAGGCTGGCACGGAGTCTAGCCGAATTCCTACTGAGGACCAACCCCCAACTCCTCAGGGGATACCCAAGTCAGGGAAGCCTCAGGCCTACAGAATCCATTTCATTTTATCTATATAAAATATTAAAGAATCTTAATATCCACAGATGTTCTTCATGCTGTTGAGAACCTACCAGCACTTAACAGGCTAAACTGATTGTAGATTACCATGAAACTGAACAGGCGAAACTAACATTTAATACACACTGGTCCTTTAACTCATCCTAAGGAGGAAGCAATTAAAATGTCAATAATAAGAAGCTCTTGGCAATTTGTGAAATTAGATCTGTATTTAGTGTGTGTGTGTGTGTGTGTGTGTGTGTGTGGTGTGTGTGTGTGTGTGTGGGGGGGGGGGGGGGGGTGGGGGGGGGGGGGGGGGGGGGGGGGGGGGGGGGGGGGGGGGNGGGGGGGGCGGGCGGGCGCCCCCCCCCCCCGCTCCGTGAGCGAGGGAGGGAGAGAGAGAGAGAGAGAGAGAGAGAGAGACAGAGAATACTGGGTCTAATTGCAAATCTATGGATTTCGAAAGGAAGAGCAATCTGTCTACAGGACACCTGCCAGACAAAAAAACAAAAAAAAAAAACATGCATATATATGTGCACACGCACAGACTCTTTACACTGACAGCCTTTTGGCCCTGAAGAGATGCACTCAGAACACAAACATCACGTTTCCACCAACAGTGTGCTGGTTCTGATGTCTAATCTGGAACTGTTCCACCTGTTTCCACTGTAAAAAGAGATGGTTCTCTTCTCTTGGTGCAGCAAAATACTGCTGGTCTGAAACCAAGAACCTAAGTGCTTGGAGTCTCCATCATTATGTCAACAACTCAAGTTATTCACAGGATTGTTATTAAAATAAGAAAATAAGAACACTTTTTTAGATCATTGTCGAAAAATGAGCAAAATTCAGTATATTCTGTATTCTGAGTTGGAAACAATCACCTTTCTGGCAACTGTAATGAATTAATTTCATTGCTCATGCGAAGATTAATACCATGCATTCTTTAAGCAGCTACATTCCCAGGTATAATCATGTAAAAGCAGCAAAATATGTAAGCATCTTCTCAAAGCCAGAGGTAAAAATATCCATGTTATTATTTTTAGGGCATGCATTATGCGCATCTCATGAATGTTAAAGAAAATGTCAAAATGTCAAAATCTAACTTTCAAAAAAAAAAATGCACAAAATAAAAAAAAAAAAAACATCTGTCATTTTGTGTGTAATCATTGTCTATAGTCAGCAGATGTGCTGTGCATAGATGCTTAAGGGGTAACTGAAAGAGCCTTCTCGCTCTCTCTCGCTCTCTCACACACACACACACACACACACACACACACGAGCGTGCACATGCAGCCACTCCCCTGGGGCTTCCAGGTGTGGCTTTGTTAATCAGGTCTAATGTGCACTGCCATGCACACACATCTGCTCCCATCGGACAAGCCGGATGCTGCATGGGTAATCGTTTGCTTTTTCTGCCAATTAATTAAACAAACTCTGGATGACAGTTCTATCTCTGCCTCCATCTGCTGTGCCCCTTCATCAGGACAGCTTCTTCCCCTCTGCACCTCCACAGGAGCTGGAAATAATCCTCCATAATATACACTGCGTAGGGGAAAAAGACTAAGAGAAGGCTAAATGCAAGCTTTTGTTTTTCTAAATATAAGACAGTTATTTCTATTGTTGCACCCTGCCTTCCTCCGGTGCATGTGAAGCCTAACACGTTTTTTTTTTTTGTATTGCCATCCACTGAGCATTGTTGAGCAGCTCAACACGTTTAGACATGTATACTAATTACTTGACTCTGGCAAGTACATCGCAATCAAAACATGGCCAGATTCACTCCCTCAGACCTCATGCTGAAGTGGCACGGGGATTTGAATATGGGTCTAATGCCACGTTTTAGACACGTAACACATTCCACCCAAAACCTACCCACGTACCCGTTTAGTTACCCATCTTGCCTAGAATGGTACATAAGACTCGGTCCTATATGTTCACCTCGATTTTTATCACGTCCGTTAAATGACCAAGAGTTTAGTGAAAAAGAGTAGCATAAAGCCAGCGTTTCTTTCTCATTTCAACTGCCCTTGTTCTGGGCGCTGTGGAGCAATATCACAATTTTATCACATAATCTAATAATGTTTTTATTTATTTATTTCCAGCAAGTGTTCTTGTCACTGATATTTAGCTCATTTTTTACATTTCTTACCCATGGTCCATGTAACATCTGCTATCCTCAAACTCCACATGGCATTCTAATCACTGTCTACACTAACTACACGGGGTATAACATCATATAACATTTCTGCATTCTGAATATATATATATACACACTATATTACCAAAAGTATTCGCTCACCCATCCAAATAATCAGAATCAGGTGTCCTAATCACTTGGCCTGGCCAC
>CM074958.1:10104164-10114514 GCA_037577455.1 Pangasius macronema
TCTTTTGACATTTTGAAGCAGTTCTTACAACCTGGTTATGATCCACCAGCACGAAATGCAAATACTTGGAATGTTTTCCCTGGTCTTAAGATTTTGTTTATGAGTGTGTGTATATATGTATGTATGTATGTGTGTGTAATATATATATATATATATGTTTGTGTGTGCATGTGTATATGTGTATCAAACCTGAGCCTCCTCTTAAGCTGCACACTGTCATGGATAATCCTCTTCACAAACTCCAGCTCACCCCCCTCAGCCATGATTTCGGTCACTCCTCCCGTGTTGATGGAGCTGGGCGGGGGTCTGTGCGAGTTCCTTGAGTTGACTCCCTGATGGAGTAAATCACACACAAGCCAGACAACAATAGAGCAGCCATTATTAGCGAGAATTATATGGATGCTTGTATTAGATTGATAGATTAATTGGTAGATTCATATTTATTCAAAATACAAAGCTTATACATTAAAAGAAGATGGCCCAATGTTCACATCTGAGATGGAGAAAACCTTTTACCTTAGCCTCTAACTGGTTAGCGAAGAAAGGAGGATTGCACATGCAGAAATCATACACTATTGACTCCTGCTTTAGTGCATCCATTAGCAAGGTCTTTTGGGGCACCTTCACCACTGCAACACACACACACACACACACACACACACACACACACACACACACACACACACAAATCCCATTTCTCAAATCCCACTCAAATCCCACACAGACTCGGATCAAAGTCAGCATGAAACCCTCATCAGTGAATGAACACACTCGTACCTTTTATCAGGTCTGCCATATTGTTTTGTTCAACATTTCTCTTGGCATAATTATAGCAGATGTCATCCACCTCTGTTGCAAGAAAGTACCAGCCATTCATCGAGGCTCCCAACAGGGGGTAGATACAGGAGGCGCCCGTACCTGCACGCACACACACACGCGTGCACACACACACACACACACACACACACACAGAGAGAGAGAGAGAGAAGACAAAGAGCTTACACGTTGCTCCACCCCAAGTCTTTCATTACACACACGATTGCAGTTGAAGAACACAATGTACTGGAACCCCATTATTGATGAATTAGCCAGCAGCTCAGTTTCATTGACACACACTGTTTTCAGTATAGTCTTGCATTTTAGTAAACATGAGAAAAGAAAAATGGTTATTATGGATTATGAATGAAACCAACTGCAACAGAAAAGTATATCAAATGACATTGTTTAAAAATGAAATTTTGCAGCTTTCATATTGAAACGTTAGGTCTAGAAGGAGTTACAATACGTGAATATGTGAGAAGACGTGCACGTCAGTTAGCACAAGGAAGTCTGTTAACACGATGACCTGAACTGACAGACGCCCCACCAAAATGACAGATCAGGTCTCTAATGCAATAACGTGCAGCAGGCCACCTCTACTCATCCATTATTTAGCCACCCACGTCTGCTAGTCTCAGGATGCCTAACAGACAAAAAGGATTCTGAAGCCAGAGTTACAGAGTTATACCGGGCCAATTCATCATGTGTGTGACAGGAAAAGCACACAAAGAAGCGAATAACTCAATAACATCACCTCAATTTAATAACAGACTCACTGAGAAACTGGGATAGGAAAAATAAACAGATGGACAGCTGTGTAAGGATTTCTTCTGCTCCCCTCAGAAACAAACACCACACAAAAGCAGAGCAGTGACAGGGACATCCTAGTGGCCGAAGATCCACCGAGCGAGGGAGGGGAAGATTTGGAGGAGCTTTATCTTGTCTAGAATGCACCACCAGACATTTGCCTATTAGCAAACGTACTGGCACCGCTGCCACAGTCTGAGAACCAGGGCTTTTCACACAGCATGTGACAAATCGCTCACTGTTCTGACTCTCTCCATCTGTTTCCTGTATGAAAAGTCACAATTCGACTGCTTACATTAGCTCTCGCAGGGCGGGTGAAACAATGCTTATTTAGCTTGCATGCTAATCAATTTCAATTCCATTCGATTTTTATTTGTATAGCACTTTTAACAATGGATATTGTCAGAAACAAGTTTTACAGAAATACGCAAATTCATGCCTAGTAAGAGCTTTTCCAATGCTCAGGTATTTTAGGGCAGAGGGTATGTTCACAATGGCCACTGATCTGCAAACATTAGCGCTAACACATGCTAGCAAAATTGACTACTGGCTTACATGATATAATAGCTTAATGCTAGCTAGCTTGCTAGAGAAATTACATTACATAATGCTAGCTAGCTTTCTTACGATCTTGGATACTAGTTCATGCAATATAATAGTTAATATTAGCTAACCTAATATTAGCTAGCTTTACAGCAACCTTGGCTTACACAATATATGCCTAATAGCTTTCCTAATGCTGCTAGCACATCTATTTAATAGTTATCCTAGTGTTAGCTAGCTTGCTAACAACTGCAGCTACTGCTTTATACCTTATACTAGTTTGCCTAATGGTAGCCAGATTTCTAGCAATCTTAGCTGCTTGCTCTTACTCTTGCTCTTACCTCGCTCTTACTGCTTGAAACATTGCAACAATTAGTTTAAAGTTATCTAGCTTTCCAGAGACGTTGACTAAACATGTTCATAATTAGCCTAATGTTAGCCAGTTTGCTAGCCTCCTTGGCTAGTCCTTCATACAATAGAATGGTTAACCTAAATTTTAAGCAAACCTAGTTAATAGTTAGTTTAATGTTTAATAGTTTTCTAGTGACTGTAGCTACTAGTTTAAACGTTAGAATAATTAGCCTAACGTTTACTAGCCTGCTAACTTCCTTGGTTACTGGTTCAAACAATACATCAGTTATCCTAATGCTGCTAGCAAACCTAGTTAATAGGCTAATGTTAGCAATCTTCCTAGACAGCTAGTGGTTTATACAGAATAATAGTTAGATTAAAGATAGATTCATTTTTTCAGGGGTTTAGTGGCTTTTAAGTGTGAAAAATGCTGGACTGTGTAGCCAATGCTATTTTCAACCATGTGCAAATAAACACTCCCTTATTGTAAACACATTAGCTACATATTAAAAATAGAAATAAAGAAATATATTAGAATGCACACTAAATTCAGTATTATTTAAAAGCAATGTTGATGTTTACTGGCAGCAATAAGCAGACTTGTTTTTATCATGGATAACATGTATCTGTTCTGCTCATCTACCAAGTTATTTAACTTACACGACAAAAAGTCGATGATGTGTGTACAGCGTACAGCTTGTGATAATTCGCTACTACCAGATTCAGCTGCAAAACTACAATTTCACTGTTCAGTTTTTCGTGAGAATGTGCCTTCAGTGTCACCTCGCCCGCATGATGAATAGAGAATGGGCGACTGAAGCCTCCTGGGTTTAAAGCCTTGTGTGCTGCAGGGAGCAGAGAAGCGGGGATGTGGTACTGCATTAAAGAACTGTGTACCGATATCGATGCCCCTGCGTGGATTGCCCTGTCCGTCAGTCAGATCCTCCACCCAGTGGATGTAGTTGAGGCGCAGTGGGACAGTGGGGATGAGCCGCTCCAAAGGAATCTCAATACTCAGGCCAAAGTCTTCCTTCAGCAGTGTGCATGTGAGAGCACGCACCGCCTCAGGGTCCTTAAAATTCAGCCTGCAGGACAGAGAAGAGTGTGTGAAGAAAGTGGAGAGAGAGAGAGAGAGAGAGACACAGAGAGAGAGAGAGCACGAGAGAGAGAGAGAGAGCACGAGAGAGAGAGAGAGAGAGAGAGAGAGAGAGAGAGAAGGTGGCAGAGAGACAGACCGAGAGATACAGAGAGGAAGAGAGAAAAAAAAGCCGTAAGTCGTTTTGCATTATGTGGATTACGAGTGGGAATCTCTAGGGATTCTAGACAAAGGTGCCACAATACACATCATGATACAGCTCAATTTCTGATTTATTTATTCATTCATTTATTTATTTATTTTTAATTACAGTGTGACTAATTGCTGCTTTTATAAATCATTTTTTTATCCATCATGAAAAACACTAGGTACTTCCATTAGGGCTTCCAGAATGAATTTCACTATTGAAATTTTCCTAATATTATAAATAAATAAATAAATAAATAAATAAATAAATAATCCAGGCAAATGTTTAAGATCTTTTATTTGGTTATAGTCTGTTGAAACATTTATTTATTTGTTCATTTATTTTTGGCTTAAAGACCCTCGAGTCACTTGGCATACAAAAAGGCTCTGAATAAATACATATAATTTACAGACATACTGTACAACTATGAATTTTATTATATAATATGTTTCAAAGATGTGTAAGAGGTGTCAAAAATCTCAAGTATGTATCAATTTCTTCACCAACAGGCCCCTATTGAGTTCATTCTTTCTCTGGCTAGCTCACATAATGTTATCCTGGGCACCCTAAAGACAGCCTAAAAAGCCCTTGTGTCATACTCTATGTAGTTATAGTGAACAGGACTCGTGAACGTTTGGGATTTGACTCATCTGTGTGAACTAAAATTAAACTTTAAAGTCTCGGATTTAGGATGATATAATAGCATGGCACTGCTAATGTTACTTCTGTCTGTCACAAAGCAATATTGTATAACATTTTAACATTTAATATTCATGCAGAAGACTATTTAATAGTCTTTGATATTTTGAGGTTTGATGCACAATCTTGCAGGAGAGATTAGTGAAGCCTCTAGGAATCGATTCTTTTCCATCATCCCTAATGTGCATCAGTAAAACACGCAGTAAATCGGCTTTCAGCTCGTAAGTGCTGATCGCTCCGACGTCCACGCTGATGGAGAGACACAACAGAGCCACATCTCTCCATTTGTACCGTTTCCCCTGATGGTGTGTGCATTATCAACACCAGAAACTCCCCAGTCTGCCCGCACCGATCCACCCCTAATGCATTCTGCAGCACAGAAAGCACGTGTGGAACACAAAGAGAAAGATAGGTGTAATTAAGGCGCCTCCATTCACACTTCCCAATATGTAATTAGACGCTTCCTTGTGAGGAGGGGAGTCTGGCACCTCTGGAAAGAAGGGCTTTGCATGTGTGTGTTTTGTGTATGTCTCTGCGTGAGAGCTTAGAATCGAGTCTTGGCATGTAAAACGCTGCTGTGTTGTTGAGTTGTCAGCCTGCAATGCACTCTTTTTTTGTGGACGTCACTCGACGATTGGTGGTGTGAATGAATGAGTCACTTCGATCGCAACTTGTTATACTTGATTTACCTACACTAATATACAGATTTGTAAACCCTCAGCGTGACACAGCATCATATAGTTACTGGGATTCATCAAAACAGCCATACAAACACTAGAAACACATTGAGTGATTTGTTACAAGCCTTTTCACGTAACCATTTTTTGTGTAAAAATTATTTATGAATGATATACTGTGCAGCACTTACTGAAGGTATGGGACAATCTTGGGCTTGTATTCTCTCTAAATACAGAAAAAGGAGTAGAAGTTGGAGGTCCATTTTACAGATGAGAAAACATCCATGGCAACACAAAGAACATAGGACGAACATAGGTACTATTAGTTTGAAGCAATTAAACCCAATTTTCACAAATGCACAGCCATTCTTAATAACTTGTTATCTTGACTGAACATCATGAATACTTGATTTCATTTTATGGCGGCACAGCAGGGAGTGTTGCTGCGTCACAGCTCAATGGTTCCCAGTTTGATCCTGAGCTCAGGTTACAGTTTGTAGTGGGTTCCCTCCGGGTTTCTTTAGTTTCCTCCCACCTCCCAAAAATAAAATGCTGGTAGGTAGATCAATACTAAATTGTCTTTAGATGTGAATGATTGTGCGAATGCTTATGGATAGGCTGGCGTCCTGTCCAGTGTGTATTCCCATATCACACCAAAAGTTCCAATGAGACAAAGACAGAGATAGAGAGACAGAGATAGACAGAGATAGAGAGCGAGAGCGAGAGAGCGAGAGAGAGAGAGTGAAGTGGTTTTCCAAGTGTTCCAGTCAAAGAAATGATTACAATATTTCAAAGCATATACATAGAAAAAACTGAACAGGGACTCAAGTACTATCCAGAAGTGGTGAGTAATGTTGCTGGAGGACATCTGTAGTAATTATGATCAATGTGCACAGGGTAAGCAATGGCTGTATGCATCACAACAGTGATGCGAGTGTCTTGATGACGTACACATGTACTCATTGTAAGGCTTGTGGTCGTGCTTTTCATTTCTACTACATGTGTGTAGGCTTTAGCAGTACTAGAAACTCAATAACTTACCTAAAGCCCCCGGAACCGTCGTTCTCTAACAAGTCCTTTCACACACTGTCTATATTTCATTGTTCCGCATTGTATACTTGGGCAATGTTTGGTTAGTTTGATTTTCGGTGAAAGATGACAGAAAAGAGCGCTTCCTAGAGTGTCTTTATTCTGAAGAGAAAACGCAAAACCTCTTTCCCCTCAGTACATGTATATTCATGTTTAAAAGCACAAAGCTCACAGACATGGACAGACAATATGATAGTGTCTCGGAATAAAAGAATAAAAATGTACACTACTGGCTCCAGATTATAAAAAAACATAGTTATTTATAACAGGAGCTTGGAAAATAAGGGTCGGTGAAATGATAATATCTATATTTCAATAAATAATGCTTACATACACTATTGTGGGAGTTTTGTGGAGATCACTGGTGTTTATCCAAAAAACCTACAAAGCTACAGTGTCCAAGTAGCTGACTGAAGTTACATCTAATTTTGTTCTACCAGTTTTATTTATTTTCTATATTATACTGCTAAATACTATTGATTATTTAATTGGAATTTTAATGTATTTCATACAAAAGTGTACATATAATTGTCAGTTGGACCAGTTAAATATTACAGAAATTATTTCAAGTATTTTATATATATATGATTATATTGAAGTACTACATATAGGATTGTTTATGAAACATAATGTAATTAAGCTAAATATGATGAAGGTAAAGAAAGTCATCAGCCCACAACGCACGTGTTGCACTTTTCAGTGAGGTAATGATCTAATAATTCTGTAATTCTTTAAACAGCAGCTTAATATTTCACTAGCAATAATTTAAAACAGCAGCATTCTCAAAAACCTCAAGCTGCTCTGAGGAGAAACAGTGAAAAGGTAACATCTGCTAAACCTGAATATTGATTTTTTGAGGAGGAAGAGGAGGGAGATTTTCTCAGATATCTGACGAGTGTAGTTACTTTTGTGGTCGATACTTCTCCTTCCACATGTTCGTTTGAGCCCCAGAATTCATTGCGGTCAGTGGGTTGCAGTGTTATAATGCAGTGCGGATAGCAGTCTGACTCTCCACGGACCAAAGCAATGTTAAAAAAATAATAAAAAAAAGCCAATAAACACACAACGTCCCATCCCACCCATAAAAACACACACAGTGTGTGTCATTGTGCACGCGTGACTAAGGACTTCTCTGGCAATACGAGACCGTTTTAAAGCTTTACATTTTAACACATTCTTTAGCTGATTTTAGTGAATAAATAGCAATTCGTTGTAAAATGACAGCCACATTAACTCAAATGAACTCAGCATTTTAACCAGGTCTATTAATCCATTAATGTGACCTTCAGGTTGACAGTTATATTAAATATGAATCTGGTTGTAACAGATGGTTTCTATGGTTACACCTTAATTGGGTCAACTATATTGATGAGAAAATTGGGTGGGGGGGAGAAAGTCAATATAATGAAAAAGTCAAGTGTGGTTCAGACAAAAACTGCTTCAAAAAAAATGAGTGAATGGGAGATTAAAGAAGACAAAGAACTGCCTTCTGAATCAGCTTGGTTTCAACTTATTATGAATCTGTAATGGCTTCCGTTAAAGGAAATTTCGCCACTTCTGAGTGGGACAGAGTATTTGATGCTACTCGCAACGAGTAAAGAAAATACTGATCTAGGCCATTCCCAGGTATTCTCACATGCAGGACGAAAAATTGTCTCCCTTCCCACACCCCACTGCCACCTCTCTTCCTGTTTAAAGTGTCTGCCCACAGGAAGTAGGAAAGGCAGGTGCAATACCCATCATCGATTACTGACTGAACCCTTTCATGCTCTCAATTTGCTAATGTGAGTTCTTGAATTAAAACTCTATCCATGTTTGGTTTGATGTGTGTTCTTCTCCAAAGAAAATGTAAAGAATAATAAACTGCACAAGCACGTTACAGCTAAGTTTAGGTATCTGGAGTTTATTTAATCAAGAAAGCCTGCTTTTAGTTACTATATAACAAATCACAACTTTTCCCAGAGCCAGCCAACAAACCTGTGAGAGTATCACATTTACTTGCCCATAAATACCTCAAAAAAACTCTTAATATACTTCTCAAGAAAAGATGCTGTGAACTAGCTTTCACTAGTTCTTGGCACTAAAAAGCCCCATGAGTCACAGTGTTTGTTTTCCCTCCAGAAACTAGTGTTTGTATGTGTGTACACGCACTGAAGTGCTGAGAGACTATAACATTGCAACCTTAAAGATTCTGAAGCTTGTGGCCAGAAAAGTGTGTAATAACTACATCCAATATGTAGGCCATGAACTATCTGAGGCTGAGACTAAGCCATTAGTCTCTGCTACAGATACGGATTATTGATGAAAGTGTAGCTTCAAGTGCGACTGTGACATTGAGACACGGCTATTTTAAGAGGACTCTATATCCCACATGTTTTGGATGTTTTTTCATATGCATCTATCCATAACAGAGACTGAAGTACATCAGCTTAAATGCAGGTTATCTTATAAGTGTGCATGTTTCTTTAAACAGACCACAAAAATAAACCAATTTCATTAATATGAGAAATTTAAACAGCAAGTTAAGAGTATAAATACAGTCAAGCGCACACAAACATAACAATTTTGTGACCTTGATTTAGTATCTTTTTACCGCATTAAACTGATTCATGCACATTTTCCTACACTGTGTATTTAATACATCTAGTAGCCTGTGCAGGGCTTAATACTGTTCACACTAGCCAACAACTGACTGGCTGATAACGCCTTCAAATCTTAATTTATCTGCTTATTTACTTATTTATAAGTTATCTCAGACTATACTAATCCTCTGACTATGCTAATCTAGTTCCTGTGTGTGGTCACAGTACCAAATTAACCTATTTGGAATTATTACAATTTGTAAATCTGACAGATGTCATCTTTGAGTTATGTTTTTTTTTTTTTTTTTTATAAAAATTATTAATGGCTAAGTTTGTAAAAAAAATAAATAAATAAATAAAAAAAACTGCAGTTGTTTTAATTTAAATGTAAATTTGTTCAGTTTTTCAATAATCATATTTTCATAAAAATGTTTTTCTGCACTCGCTGTGGACAACCAGGACATAATCAATACTCTAACTACAGCTCCTATCTGTTAGCCTGCACTCTATTTTTAGCTGCTAATGAAGGGAGAGGGACAGAAAGCTTCAGGCCTGAGCATCAGCAAGTGAGATGTGTGATGCTGACAGGAGCGGTGATGATGTGTGTGTGTGTGTGTGTGTGTGTGTGTGTGTGTGTGTGCTGCTGACAGTGTATATTGGAGTCCTTGCTGCTGTGAGGCTACACAAGATAGGAAGCTCAATGACGGGAATATTGCCAAATACGCTGATGTAACAGGAGTTTAATGGCTTACACCAATACAGAGCACTATCCTGCAATGCTCAGCTCACTAACACACACAACGAGGCTGTAAGAAAGAAAGCAGAGGGGAAGAGATGATATTTTCACAAAGACATGAGCAGAGAGGTCAGAGAGCAGCGTTATGGGCTCCAGGGCAGAGGATTGAGACACACATCAAGGTGTGTGTGTGTGTGTGTGTGTGTGAGTGTGAGAGAGTGAGAGAGAGAGAGAGAGAGAGAGAGAGAGAGAGATAGAGGTGTGTGTGAGGGGGAGTGAATGAGGAAAAGAGAAACTCACATGCCTATGTACTACATGTGCACCTATACACCCACAAAGCATTAATAGGTATTCCAGTCAGACAAAGGCCTGTGGTGTTGACTGAAAACAGCTCTCCACTTCAGCGTCACCTGGCACAAGGTCACCTTTAGAACCTATTATACACCTTCTCATGAACTGTTCATTAATATTGCAGACCTTTCGTAACTGTCCAAACAAAGCTTGAGTATGCAAAATAAATGCCAGCAGCATTCTCTCTGTTTTACAGGAAACCATTTTCCATGACACATAGAAGGGGCTGTTGGTCAGAAGGTCATTTTTAAAAAACAAGAAAAAAATAACTATGCAAATATTAATAATCCCCTAATGGACTGACTCTCTCTCTTTCACACACTCTCACACACTCTCATGTCCCATGTTTGCTGCTCCCTTGCAAATTCCAAATGGGCAAGTTTGTGGTGTGGGAGGAGACGTGGCTTTCAAAG
>CM074958.1:10132594-10198149 GCA_037577455.1 Pangasius macronema
CATGTTTTTCTGTTTCTTATGTTCTGTAAAGCTGCTTTGAGACAATGTTCATTGTTAAAAGTGCTATACAAATAAAACTGAAATTGAAATTGAAATTAGGCAACCACAGATCTTCCAGTGCTTGCGTAGCTGTTCTCACCTCAGAGCCAGTGGCCTCCAATATAGTGGAACTGGCACTTTCAGGAGCCCATGAGATACACTCCACTACGTGCTCATGTTCCCTCAGTTCGGCCTTGCACTCCTTCGTAGCCACCACCCACACGCGCACCGTTTGGTCATTAGAGCAACTGGCAATCAGGGAGCCGTCCTGGTTGGGCCGTACCATACGCACCCACTCTCTGTGGCCAGTAAACGTCTTCACACAGTACCTATAGGGCAGATGGAAAATTGTCATCCACAGCCATAAGACACTGAGGGGAAAGAAACAGTTTTACAGGTCTAAATTAAAACAGTATCTCAGCTATGCCTTCTGAAGAGAAATATGTGCTCTGATAGCTGCAGAACTCACAGAACACTAAAGAAACAAAAGCATGATTTAGTCATTTTAAACAGCTACAGTTACTAATATTACTTACCCAGTGGCCACTTCCCACATTTTAATGGTTTTATCCCTAGAAGCAGATACTATATGATCTCCATTGGGCATTATAGCTACAGATGAAACATTATGGTCATGTCCTAAAATCAAACAGACAAAAGGGGTTATGAGATGAATTTCTATCATTTATAAATACACAAATCACATCAGACCTCTGTATTAAGCTACTGAATACTGTGTTCTTTGTTCAGTTAAATCTTCAGCTGTAATTCTACCCACATTTTTACCATGCAAATTGGATTGTTCCAGCAGAACTTAATAATGGATTTTTAATTGCCACCATGACAAAATGTTAAAACACATTAGGCAATACCATAAAAGGAAAGCGACAGCCAATTTGCCTTGGGTGGCTTTGTCCTCAAAAAGAATATCAGATGAATGAAAGCTCAATGCACAGAGCATCATTTAAAGCTACTAAACACAAGCTGAAAATAAGTAGCGGAGAAAAAGGTGGTTAAATATGGAGAAAGCCCAACAGAATATTATCTTGTCCTAGGAAGGATAATTAAACTGCCGTGCAAATCTCCTAATCTCCTACCTGGAGGGGGGCTTGGGGTAGAGAGAAAGGGGGGGGAGGAAATGGTGAGAGAGACGGCGAGAGTCACTTTGCACCCAGCCAGGAGAGGGAGAGACAGTTTGAGTGGAGGGGGAAGTGGGCGGGGTTCCTACAATGCTTTCTTCAATCAGCACGGTTTGCTAGTCTGAGGGCAATGTGCCAGTTTAACTGACAGTGTGTAAATTACAAGGCACAAGATTTGAACATGAAAGCTGTTGCACATGTGCTATTTGGATTAGTACCACTGAGGATTTACAAATTTTGACAGGGATTTAAAAAAAAAAAAAAACCCACGCTGGTTTAATTTTCGCTCCATGCTACTCATTTGCTCTTGATCCACCACAAGTGACAAACAAAATTGTGGTGTGATCCAGCATGCAGCTCGATGAAATGAATGCAATTTTCATCCATTTCTGTTGTCTTCACCTGTCTGTGTAGCCCTCGGACTCATATTACCAGATATGAAAAAGCAAGCAAGTGGAATATGAACGAGGGTAGTGTTTAAGGTCTAAGCGAGCAAGGACAGCACACTTCACATTCATGGAGGGAAAAAAAAGGGACTATAATGTTTCAGACTGGGACTGAAGACCTGAAAGGACTGATTTTCAAGCCTGAATTATCTATACTTCAATAAGCAGTAATACCCTGTAGATAAACTGAACTGTAATGTTACAGAAAAAAAAAACAATTCAGTGTAATGTGAGCCACTTCATATTATACAGAATTCTTCACGTACAAACATAAGAACAGATGTTGGTGCTAACGAGAATCACGCAACACCTTCCCCTCGATACCCCCTTCCCCTACGGAACACGACTTTCAGTCCAAGCAGCATGTTCATAACCTACATGTGAAAATGTTCAGATTCAGCTATTCTACACTTTCGCTTAAGAGCACTTTGCTCACCATGCATGGTCCTGATGCACTCAAAGCCTTGGAAGTCCCAGAGTTTAATTGTCATGTCTGCTGAGCAGGAAGCCAGCAGCTTTCCAGTCTGGTCAAAGGAGATGTCCTGCACAGAGTCTGTATGGCCTTTCAGGGTACGTTCAAAGTCTCCGGTCTCATAATCCCATACCTGTGGCAAAAGAATGACATGATTTCAGTTTCGCTGGTGTACTGGTGCTGGGTGGTCAGCTTTGTATAAAAATGACACCTGGTTATCTGCCTCTCTTCCTTTGCATCTACCTAACCTGCACTCACTAGTGAGAGAAAGCAAGCATGCTAACAAAGCCTGCTGTGACCATATCTACAGCAGACAATCTTAAATATTTGGATTAAAAAGAGTGTTTAAATGATGTAGGCAAGGTTATGACAAAGAATGGGTATGTGACTAAAGCTGTGCTGGGGCAGAAGATGAATTAGCTGAAAGGCAAGCACAATCTCTAACAGAGAACAGCGCCAGTAGTTTTTAACTGAATTGTATAATCAGTCATAAAACGGGAGGAAGGGGAGAAATTTTGTCTTTTTATTATTCGCCGATGTCAATACATTGTCACACAAACCTCAGCCACGACCTCTTGTAAGCAGAGCTACAGAGTTCTACTCCTGATGCCAAGCTGGTGGAAGTGGGGCACATGCTTTACCATAGATCTCACCATTGCCAAGGAAACACTGCCAGACTTGTATTTTAGACAGAGAAAACAGGCATTCAAGATCCTTGAGTGTCACAGGAGGAGTCTGAGAACAACATTCTCAATCACAGCTAATACTCTCAGTGATGGCAAGACACTGAGCTGACACCAACGGAGCCTAAATAAGGCCTGCTGTAAATGACCAGCTTGGATGTTGAGAGCAAAACTCTAGATGCGAAATAATTCTCCAAGAACAAACACTGCTTTCTGTGTACTGCAAATTGTATTCATTTTAATTTGCAAGCCTTGTGTCAAAAAGAAATGAGAGAGAACCAAAACTGTGCAGTTATTAAATAGTCAGCAAAGACAACCCACCTTTATTGTAGCGTCCTCTGAGGCAGACACCATGACGCTGAAGACCGGGTGGAAGATGACCTTGGTGACAGGACTCCTGTGGCCACTGAGGGCATATCTCTCAGGAGGGCGGGGGATCCATTCTTTGGGGTCTCGTTTCTGTCCTATAGGTCCTCCTAAGGTGATCTCCTCTTTTGCTTCATTCAACTTTGATTCTAACTCCATCACCTTAAGGAAATCCATATAAGAAATGGAAAATGGAAGGAAATGAGTGATCTTAAGGGTCTTAAAACTATACTTCATGCTTTTGTCCTGAGTGATGGTTGAATATCACCACTTATACTTCTTTGCTTTATACAGGATATGTACAGACCTTCTTCTGTAATCTGATGACTGAAGTCCATTTCTTTTCCAAAAGGCCAGCATACTTCTTATCCAATTCTTCATTCTAATGAGAAGCAAGAAACATGAGACCCAAACAGGGTAATGTATTTTGCAAATCATTACTGCAATCATATGAGAAAAACAGCCTCTGGATACACCCGAATCGTAACTATACACCCATCACCCCCAGGCAACTGTCAATTCCTCTAAATCCCTTCACATGAGTTCATCTCCTATGGACCAACACAGCTCACTGAGATTACAGTTGTAGTGTGTATCATGAAAATGAATTCATGATCCCTGGTATCAAGTCTGACTTGATGATTTCATTAATCTGAGAGAGTAAAAGTATTTTTTAAATGCTTAAACATGAGACATAAGGAGGGGGAATCCCTGTCACCGCCGAACAGCGGTGGATTTAAAAAAAAATAATAATAATTTTACACAAATTGAACTTGTAAAACTAGTTCTAATGGGAAAATGTTTAAATCTTACTCAAGTAAATACGTAAAGACAGATGTCCTTTTACTATTACATTTAGCCAGGTCTTTCTGCAGTTGAATATCAAACGAGATTGAAAATAAAACTTTCAATAACTGCAATAATCACCCACTGAATGTAAAGTTTTAAATACAGTATAAAGTGTGTGTACTGACTTGCAGTATGAAAAGAAACATGATTTATTTATATTCCCTTCAATACATGTGTGTGTGTCCTTGCACATGAATGGCTGTAATCTGAGCTGGTGGCTACAGGGAGGCTCTGTTTGAGAAGAGAAGAGTGCATATTAATCTCGTGCTTTGTGAGGAGTAATGTGTACTATGGTTTGATTCTAGCCACTGACACAGTACAACATTAGCATCTAAGTTTGTCTTTCCATGTGCGAGAACAAGGCTTTCATTTCTGATGAAAAAAAGCAAGCACACATGGCAGAGAAAGATGTGTACAAGAGCGCACAATCAATCAATCAATCAATACACACACGCACACACACACATATATATATAAAATGTAAACTCTTGTACTACTACTAATAATAATAACAACAATAATAAAAAACTAATGTTACTTTGTATCTCATTTTATACTGCAACGAATTTTTCCTCAGTAACATTAATCATGGGGGTTTTTACATTCAATAAATTTTTGTTTTTATTTTCCTGTCTAACCTACACCAACACAGCCAACGGATACAGCCTGATCACGCAGCACAGGACGCCTAAGCATGAATGTGAACAGTCATCTGCTCATATTAACACCAAACGGAAGCATATTTTGCATTTTGGGCTTAACTGCACTCGACTTAAGATATTCAAAGCTTTGTTTGGAACAGAGGATACTGCTCCAAACAAAAGGTTTGGGTATCCTGAATCAAGCGTACTTAAGCCAATATGCTAAATATGCTGCCATTCGCTGCTGACAAAGTCTGAAAACACTGCTAATTTGTTCAACCTTTTAGAAACAAAAAATTCCACCCAGATAAATCTACAGAGCAGGGGAGGACAGATCCCTAGCCCAGGCACCCAGGATGAGCAGATTACATGTCTAGGCTGTTTTTTTTATTGCTGCTATAGCAATGACCAGTGTGGTTTTTAATTATATCGCCCAACAACCTACTGACTTTGCTAAACAAGCTTTCAGCTGGGATGTACGTTTAAATGTAATGCGCTTCACGATAGTGAGCACACTTCTATGCTGTAACTATAACGCGCACTTTTGAACCCCACCGTCTGATGCATTACACATATCGGTAAAACCGTGGTCAGGCTGACAACAGAACGGTTTATAGTAGGGGGATTAATTAGTGTGCATGGATGGCATTAAGTCAGGAACCCTCAGATNGTGCAAAGCTGTCATGTAACTCCTGCTTACCACACGCAATCACCCAGCATTCACACATCATGAGAAATTAGGCACACTCATCAGACTTGCGAGTTCAGGGCCTCACAGCTCTTAACTGACACGTTGGCCAACGACTGGCTGACTTATCACTGGTGCAAACACGAAAATATAATATATAAAAGTGTCCGGATGAGAGTCCATGAGGAAGGGGTGTTCCAGAAAGGTGCTGCATCTAATCAGTCATCTGCCTGGATCTTCTACTACACGGTTTGGCTAAATATGAGCCTCAGCACCTACGCCAGTCTGAAAATGTCTTTTGCTTGGATCTGATTTCCTCCCCGACCCCCCACCTCCCACCCACCCCAGTCGCTTAGGGACCAGTGTGTTTCACTTATTCCAGACTCCAGAAATAGTGCATCTCTGCGTTTGGCACGTTTTCACTCTGAATTAATTAAGCAAGGTTTATGTGAAATTAAGCAACATTGTTTGGTCCTTGGTTGTAAGAAGGAGGAATTGAAAGGGTATTCCCCCACACTCACCATGTCTAATTCCGCCTCCTTCTTGAAAACTGAATATGCCTCTTCATAGCCGTTGGAACGAAGGTAATCAGCTATCGCTCTATTTCTGAAAAGGAAAAAAAACAAAGAGAAGAATAATTAGTTCTTAGTGACTGGCAGGCTGATTGTATTTAAGACTGTCTGGTATTATAAAAAAAAATCCTTAGTAAGGGGTTTTGGTTTTTTACCCCCCACTGACAACAAAGAACAGAGAACAATAATGTCTGAGGGGAATATTCAAAGCTATAATTTATACATTTATATTTCTGTGGTTAAAAAGAGGAAAACTGCATGCCAGCGTCTATTTGACATTTACTACGAGTGAATAACATGATTTGAGGTATGTAATGAAAGAAAAATTTCTGTGGACTGGTAAAAACATCAGGATGAACGACCTAGAGAGAGGAAACTCAAATACGCCAGTGCAGACTGAACATCTGTGTAAAAGGTCTCTGAGAATATCGTAAGGAATCTGACTTTAATTGCAAAAATGCTGCTGATTAAAGGTTATTTGCAACATGATTCCCAACTCAACTGATCAAACCCAAAAATGGAAAAATCGGGTTTAAACTCAAAATTTAACCCCATAGGCTCCAATGGCACACTTTTTTTTTAAATCCAATGCTGAATATCAGTCCTTTTGCAATGTCCATGAAAGCAAATGAGCCTAAGCCTTAAGTTTGAAATGATGTAGAAATCATTCCTGCTTTTGTATGCTGTTTACTTTTTTTCCTGACAACATAACTATTGTAGCTGTTTATACTGTGCTACTTTGCTATGCAAGCAGTTATCTGTATCTTCCTACCGGTCATATTATTACAGCAAGTCATACAGACATGCTTTTGTGTGTGTTAGATCCAAACATGCAAGACTATCATGCTGGATATCAAATTTGCACTTGCGGTTTTATGCATAATAAACCTCACTTTTTATTGGATAATATTAGAAATGTCATATGGTAGGCTGTGAAAGATTTACTTCACAGTGTAATCAAATCAAATCAAATATATGCTTTTTCTTGTACATCATTTCGTCCATACATAACATACATGAATACAACAAAACACCAGTGAAAACACACACAAAAAAAAAACAGAAGGGAGGTTGTCACCCAAATATCCTCTCTAGGCAAGTCTGTGCAATGTAAATGATGAAACTGATCTCAGAGATAGTGAAAACAAAGCAGGCGGAGAAACATATATGCTGTAGGACCCCTTCCTGGTATTGTGTTATCAGATGAGATGCACATAAGAGGAAACACAGAGCCCAGCATAGAACTGCAGCTTCAGCACAACAATCATATCAGTTTTACTGATCTCCATATTTTTTTTTATAACTCCAAATTAGCATTTGGTACTACAATGGTGTCCTAAAAACACACAACCCAATGCAACCTCCACGACTGAAAAGAGGAAAGAAAGAAGAAAGAGAGAAAACAACGGCATCCGTGCAATAGCGACATCTCTAGATAAGCCACCGGGATAAGGTGTCTGAGTTCAGGGCTGTTTGGCATCGCGTATTGATTCCTGGGTAGAGCTGTTCAGTGTGCTTCATTGTAAGCAGCAGCTCACTGCTGCTGCCTCTAACAAGTAAAGTCAAGGTCAACCTGAGGTTATCTCTCATGTGACAGTCTATAGGAATACAACAGATACTGCTGGAGGGCATCAGACATGAATGTTTGTGTTGACTTCATCACAAAGTACACATTTCAGACCATGATGCCATAAATAAATACATAAATAGATGAAACATCTTAAGAAATAAGAATACCACCAACCGTACAGAATTATATTTAGGCCTATTAATACCCCTGGATAAGATTTACCAAACTATAAACATAAACAGAATGACTGTACATATGACTAACAGCATCACTATCCCAGGCTAATACAGGCTGGCCTACTTAAAGAGCACAGAGAGATACCAACAGTGATGGTGAGATACCGAAACAGACCATAACTATCCAAATTACCATCTGCCTTTTAGCAGAGGTGTTACAAGGAGGACTGCAGCTTATTTTTCATTTGGTAGGTTCACGCCTTTCTCTTATTTCACTGGGTGTTTCTGCTGAAATACATTTGTAATACTGCCACTTTTTGCTGCAAATGACTTTACAGTGATAATCAACACTGGCCTTTCTAAAACTGTATCATAACTTCCATATATTTATTAAAAAACAACACCTAATGTCTTGTGAATGAGCTCATCCCCACAACATGTGCTGCCTGCCTCTATCTTGACATAAGGTGATCAGATCTGGGTGACAGTAATTGGACACCTTGGAATTATAATGTCCTTTTCACTATTCTGTGATTTTAAGATATGCCATAAAGTCAAATTTCAAACCAGATTCAATACATCAACTTTCTATTTATTCATTCTTTTTTTTTTTACATACAAAAATAAAAGGTTTATTTTTGCACCAAAAGAGCTAAAGGCAGGTACAAGACAAAGAGAGCTCAAATCCCGATGTGGCTGGGAGTCCAAGAGAACAAAACTAGCCGTGCTCTCTGGATAGGAAGGATGGCATATTCTCTCTCCTATCAGACAAAGCAACACTAGCCAATCATGAGCGTCTGTGAGCTCAAGTATGCAGAAGAGGGCAGTTGGCGTAATGCTGTGCGTAATGCTGGTCTGTGATGCCGCATGAGCAGAAGTTTGAAACAATGCACTGGGTGGCTTCACGTGTCTTAGAGGAAGCGTGTGCTAGCTTTCACCCTCCCCAACAGGGCAGAGCGAGCTAGTGGGTGATAATTTGGGTGACAAATTCTGAGACAATCGTGTAAAAATCCAAAAAAGCGGATACAAAAAGCAAAACATTTCCACAAACAAGTGCAAAATAGAAGCATGATTTTAAAGAAACAGACAATATAATTAAATGGACTATCCAACTAATAGCTTAGTAGAATTGCAAAAAAAAAAAAAGGGTATGAAATGAAATAGAAAAACAGGAAAACAAAAGAAAAACCGAGTGGTGAAAGCACTGGCCCGTGAGCGTGGAAACCACAGAGGAGGAAGAAAGGTTTGGAGAAGATCTGGTGTACCTGAAGGGGAAGAGACACTAGCGATCTAGCAATAATAATCAGAGAACTCAGAACTAAAGTTACCTTTACTTTTTCAAAAGCTTAGACGTGTTTAATAATTTTACATAAAGGCTGAAACAAAGGAGCAATATTTTCACTCAAGACATACAGCATGTGTTTTGCAGGAAAAAGGGTGTGAACAATGCTGAAACATTATCCAGAGAAAACACCTGAAGAGCCTCCAGACTCTGCCACATCCTCATAGCTTGATGGGGAGTGTGGAGCAAGAAAACCTTTGATGAACTATGAGGAACACCTTAGAAGCATTGACTGCTAAAAATCCGCATCAAAGTAGGCGAGAAAAGGCAGAGATGATGAGAAGAACATCCGATTTGCACAGTCAAACCACATGATTCGCGCTACAGCTCGGAAGCTGGACTCAGCGGGTGATAAATTCCAAGCAGGATGACGGCAGCAGCTTGTGAAAGTGCAAGTGCAAAACCAGCATTACCTCATGTCATAGGGTGCGTCTAGCACTCATCGCTTCCTGTCGGCTCTGCATTCACATCAAAGCCAGACAGAAAACACACAGCATCCGTCTATCTTGAGTGATCTGCTCTTTACAGACTGGCTCGTCCTCAGGCTCTGTGGGAATCTCTTTTCGAGACTGCCTCGGGAAAGTGAATACTGCTTTGATATGAGACTGCGGCTGTCACAGACTAGCTTGTGGCATCAGAAGACTGCAGCGTACGTGAACAGGAGGAGAGGTTGTGTTCTTCCCTGCAGCTTTGACCTGAATCAACACTCGTGACACAAAGTGCCTTACGTCACAGCCATCATCCTTCACTGCCTTTATCCAGGACACTCACACGCAAACAAGTGCTCAGAGAAAATGCAGAAGAATCACCTTCTTTAAAAGATCACTGAGATAATTCAGATGCACTGACGCTGTTGCTCCGCTAAGTAAACTGACACAAACTTTGTCCGCTTACTAAGTGAGGGAATTTAATAGTATAGTGTAATAATGCTGTAACAGGGCAGGAATGATATGATGTTATTGGTAAATATTTTTCCCCTGACTGCAAGTGCAAAAAGAAAAAAAGAAAAATCAGATGAGGTTTAGAAGCAGGCAAAACTGACTGTGTTTTGAAACAAAGAGGGGGGAAAAAATTATATATATATATATATAAAAAGGCAGCAGTGGACAAAGCAGGTTTGATGTCTGGGCTAGTAGTTTATCTGTAGTTACCCAGCAGACAGGTAGATTCAACAACAAGAGAACGAAAAAGCTCTAGTCCCTATTAAGTTTTACATTTGGTGTGTACATAATATGCCTCTACTCGTTCCAAATCCCTGCTGCGCTACACACATCGGCCAGGGTGTGACCAGACTGGCAGGAGAATAGTTTTTACAAGTTGGATTAATTAGCGTGCATGGATCAGAAATAGGTAGGTATGTGGGAACACTAATGCAAAATAAAGCACAATGACGTCATATATCTGCTAGTACAACATCATCTGCAGTCACCTCATGGTTAAACCCATAAAGATACAAAGAAGCTACCCAGACTTAAATAATATTCTCACTTTCAACACAGGGAGGAAACACTGCAGCTTACAGCTGAAACGTTCTCCAATGACTTGGTGACTTTTTGCTTAGGGTGCAATCATGATCACATCTTGTGTACATTAAAATCTTAAAAACAATAAGGACTATGGCAGAAAATCACTTCCCCAGGAATTCATATACTTGTTTGTTGCTATTAGTCTGTATGAATGCACTTAACTAGCCAACCAACTCACCATAAGTTATTACACTGCGTAAGCTGATACCTTTTTTTTCTCTAGTTAATGAGGATTACAGACAACCAAACCATAGAAGTGGGCAAGCACACTGTGGGATAGGTAATATAAAGATAACAAAAAAGCAATAATTTTGTCTAATGACATGTATAAATCACATCTAACGCCACAGGGAAATGGGACAGGGACATGATTAATTAAATGTGAATGTCAAATTCTGGTGATGTTGTCAACCAATCAGGTCAACAAAGCAAACAACTGTACATCAACATAACTCCATAAGCAACCAATCAGGCCTATTCACAGGACTGCAGAGCAAAACTATCCCAATTATTATCATGAGTACAAATACCAATATTTTAAGAGAAAATTCCATGCATCCATAAAGCCTGTAACAATGTGAAGTAAGCTGAATCGACCGAGCACTGCGTTCATCTCTAGTACACAGAAGAACAGAAGAAAACGAATAGGAGAGAAGAAACAGCGATACAAGATATAACAAACTCAGATGTGATTTTTCAGTGGCGATCTGAATATAGGTTAACTCCAAATTCTCAATATTGTTTTGTACAGGCAGCAAAGTGCTGCTGGACCTTGACTGAGAACTGATGGAGGGCACTCAAAGCTGGACGTGTGCATGCACAGCATGCGACTGCTTAGCCAGCTGTCAAACACACACACTTGGTAATGAGATTTGTGGAGCTCCGCAGAGGCCACACCTCTTAAGTAGCGCAGTCTAGTGAAGCAGGGACTGAAAGGCTTTGCTTTGTTTACAGTCATTTGAATAAGGATCTGAGCCAGTGGTGGGCACACGCACAAACGCCTTCACACACAACCGGCAGCACATGGCAGCAGATGGGTTTATACCCTCATCTAAAAATGAAGCTTTGGATTACACATTAAAATTCCCTCAGTCAGGTCTAGATGGAGTTACTGTGTACAAGCTTACGTAATTAATTTTTAGGGACTTCCTAATTTACTCGTAAATGTCTGAAGAATGTCAACACGAGTTGTAAGAAATGCTTCTGCTTTTGTTCTGTGTAGGACTGTTGATAAGTTTCAGTAGGAAATGGTATTCCATGGGCTGATGTTTCATGGTGGCTCCACTTACAGTGAGACAGACAGAAAGACAGACAGAGAGACTGAAGGTGCACACTGCTTTCTCATTCCCATTCATAACATGGCTTCCTGCTCTCCCCACACACAGTATCAGGTCAAAGAAAATCAATCAGCAAATTCTCAGTATTATGTTACTAGTCTGTTATAACTGATTGCAATAGAGCATGTTTAAAATACCCCAGGCCTGATTCTGAGCAAACCAGAGGCAATACTGCAGCTCGGATGGTAACAGAAGGGCCTAAAGCTCATTCATCTGACAGTGTGCAGATTAAATCCATACTGATGGTGGGCACCCTGCTGACAGGCTGTCGAGGCTTCATCCACAACCCATCAGGAGCTGGAACCCACGGCCTCTCACAAGCACATGTGCAATGCTGCCAGTCTCTGGAGTCTAGGCAGGCACACACCTGCAACCTTCATCCAACACACAGAAGCCACACACACTGCTGCCAGCTGCTGCATATGAAGCACTGTTGTGATTTACACAAAGAAGAAACCTCCTGCAAAGCAATATAAAAGAGCCTTTTTAAAAAGAATAGTCATATAAGAATAAGAATAAAGTCACTACTGAGTAAAGGCGAAACAGATAAAAATCAAACAGCAAAATAGACAAAAATTAGGCTGTAAATGAGTGCACACACACACACACGCACACACTCAATCACAAATCAATACTCCAAACTCCAGATATAACACACTATCTGGGCTGCATTCACACTAACCATGTGAGGCTCTTTTCAAGAACAGATAAATTACAAATATGTCTGTTATTTAAGAAATTTGTCAAAGTAAAAAAAAAAGCACTGCATGGTGAGAAGGTACTTACATACCTCACAAGTAGCAAATGTAAACCCATCTGCTGCTCGATATGTTATTTTCAAATCGTTCCACATTTCCCTTTCATTTTTAACAAAAACATTCCTTGCAGCCTGTATCCATCAACTACAGACCGCACTCTTGCATGAATGGCATGATTATGACTTAAACTATATTTAACCTTCTAGATGTTAACGCAAGTATTTATGCAACTGTAGTGCATGAGAAACACTTGTGCTTAGGGGAACACTGACAGCTGGAGTCCAGCCATAGGGAAGCCTGAAATCAAAGAAATTTAAAAAGCTGTTTAAAAAAAGGAAAAACTACTTATTTGAAACGTGACGTTTAAAATTCTGAAATTGAAAGTTTTGCACCCCACTTTGGAAATACAGCAATTCAAATAATGACCAAACCATCTACAGCCACACAAGCAGCAGCTACGATACATTTCTTAAGGGTCACAAAGCCTATATAACCTGTAAGGGACAACAAGACTAAGAGAAGAACAGACTACTGAACAAGTCTTTCAGCTAGTCACTGCCTTTTTTTTTTTTAATCCCGCACACTGCTGTAGAAGTAGTGAATCAAGATGTGCCTCCTAGATCTCTCAAGGGCATTCAAAAATCTTTCATGAACAAAAGGAGCTTGATGAGCTTGTTCATTTGAAGTTAACTGTTAAACTCTGACTAGCATTACAGACACACAACACTTGACTGACGTAAGGTTACAATCATGTAATATTACCTCTAAGTGATTAAAATTCCACATTAGGACGTCTACCACACAGTTCGATTTAGATGTTTATGTTCAGCCTGAAACATTTTAATTAGCTTTAGCTCTTTCCATTCAAACCCAGCTTCAGTTACATAGAAACACTGGAAAAAAGTGAACAAATATTAGAGTGAGAGTTGTGTAGCGTCAATCTGTCATATAACTACTAGAAATGTGCCTTCTGTCTAATCTTAATATTCGATTATGATTAAGAGTTGATTAGCAGATATTCTGTTAACCACTAAGAGAGAGGTAACATGAATTTATCATCATAATCAACTATTATTTTCCACTCCAATTAAATCTTCCTTGTCACTGGAGATGCACGCTTTTACATGTTTAACAGTCGTAACGTAGAGAAATACTACAATTACATGCACAGTAAAAACTTTTCTGCATGTAAGCTGTACTGAACATCTAACTCTGCATCACACTGGCATGTTACTTTTCTTTTTCATGTTTTCCTCACTGTACACTCAAAGCACTTTACTAATACTGGGTAAAACCTCCCTTTGCTCTGAAAACAGCCTCAGTTCTTCGTGGCCTGGATTCCACAGGATGTTAGAATTCCTTTGAGATTCTGGTCCATGTTGACATGACTGCATCACGCAATTCCTGCAGGTATTTCAGGTGCACTGGTGTGAATTTCCCATTCTACCACATCCCAACTGGGTTCAGATTGGATTCAGATCTGGTGGCTGGGAAGGCCACTGAAGAACACTGAACTCAATGTCACTTCATGAAAGCAGTTTGAGATGACTTTTGCTTCGTGACTTGGTGCCTTATCATGCTGGAACTAGCCATTAAAAGATGGGTAAATTGCGGCCATGAAGGGATGCACATGATCAGCAACAATCAGCTGTGGAATTCCAAAGTGTGCCAAAAAAACATTCCCACACCACTACACCACCTCCACCAGTTTTTCCAGTCTTCAGCTGCCCAGGTTTGGTTGAGTCTGTGCCATTCTCTGTTGACTTCTCCCTTCAACAAGGCAGTTCCATCTGCAGAACTGCTGCTCACTGGATGTTTTTTGCACCATTCAGAATAAACTCTAGAAACTGCTATGCATGAAAATTCCAGGAAATCAGCAGTTATAGAAATACTCAAACCAGCCCGTCTGGTACCAACAATCATGCCATGGTCAAACTGCTCACTTTCCCTTCATTCTGATGGTTGATGTGAACATTGTATGAAGCTGCTGTCCCGTATCTGCATGATTTTATGCACTGCATTGCTGCCACACAATTGGCTGATAGCAGCTCAGACTAATCTCTTCCCAATCACTACCTCATACTGGTAACCAAGGGTCTGATTAAACGTCTTATCTCTCCAAAGAGGCACACTCTCGTGTTTAATTACATTACACTTGGCTTAACGTGGATGGCAGTCTTGCTACAGTCACTTACTTATTTCTCTTGATCAGACTGACCACAGTAAGTAATGATCTTTTTAACTGTTAGGGTCCCTAATAAATTGTCACAGGATCACGGTGAAATGGTTATTGGAGTGAATAAATAAGAAGAAGACTAGGCAGGCAGGATCTCTAGCAATTATAACGGCGTAATACATTCACACCACTACAATATAATACGATCTGATCCATGCTCTGTGCTGAGTGGACAGTTACAATTGATAAAGACCTTTTCCAAAAAGCCACATTCCTTAGGTTGCACTGTACAAGTGTGAATATGTGCATAAGACGGTAGAGCATGGAGGCTTGTGGACTTACAGTTCATCCCGTTGTCTCTGTGACAGCACCATGTTGGCAGTGGGGAGGGAGGGGGTTCAGGTGAAAGGTGTGCAGCAGCTGCTGTCTCCTTGGCAGGAGATCACCGATCGAACACAGATTCCGGTTCACAGGGATGTACGCTGCTCACACGGTGTTCTTCCCCTGACAGACCGGCTCCAGTGAACACTGCGCAAAGACAGTCTGCGAACATCCACCAGTCAGACTGTCACTGCATCTGCACAAGGAAAGCAACACACAGGGAGGTGAGAAAATGTCAGTCCAAGCCAGAAGCACCTTACAGAAGTCAAGCATGCAATGAAAAAAGAGTGGCCAACCCAAATAGCTAGATATTTCAGTCAGACTGGCTTAGTAGCTTAACAAAAATATGTTATCAAATGTGCCATCTGTTCATCTATTTTGCTATGGAGTCCTGCTGCCCCTGTCTGGTGCTTCAGACACGCGAAAGGGGTCTGATGACCCAGATTCAAGCTTCAACCTACTTCAGCAACCCAACACCCTGTCCTGCTTAACAGCAGCAAACAGGTTTCTTAATTTGACTAGCATACACCACATCTCAATTAATCTTGATGAGAACCTAAAAATACAAACATACAAAAAACAACTCACACAGAAAGCACAGCATGTGTGATAAACTAGGAAGCTTATATGCCCAAAGCAACAATAAAACCGAGTTAGACCACCACCCTGTTCATAAATTCATTAAGCCCTGGGAATACTGTAAGAACTCTATATTTTGATTTAAATGCGGCACACAGCCTACGCAATAAGTACATAAGAGAAAGCAAGAAAAGTCCAGGCTCTGTAAATGATAAGCTAGGTGTTGAAAAAGAGATAACAGGCTATATAATTCTCACTGTTATGTGAGACTGTACTTTCAGTTCAGAACCAGAGAAATTGTGCGCCTTTCTGAGCACTACTTCTCTAAGCGTGACTCTTCTGAAAACAACCTTGCTCAATATCCACCATCCAAAACTGACCAGAAGAGATTTTTGTACACAACAGATTACCCCTAAAAAGCAAACCGAAGCTGCGGATCATTAGAATACCACAAATTTTCCCCTAGAAAAAAATAATACAATGCCTTCCTTAAAAAACAAACACTACAAAGCGAGAGCCAGCGAAACAGTGAGAGCAGGAAGCCATGTTATGAATGTGAATGAGAAAGCAGTGTGCTCCCTCAGTCTCTCTGTCTCGCTCACTGTAAGTGGAGCCACCATGAAACATCAGCCCATGGAATACCATTTCCTACTGAAAATCATCAACAGTCCTACACAGAACAAAAGCAGGAGATAGTAAATTCTAATAAACCCGAGTAAAATTGGATCTCTGTGAATTAAGGGCACCTAGTAGTCAGAGCGTTTTTATTTGTTTGTTATTTGGTTTGGTTTAGTTTCATACTGCACACAATCGAATGAACTGAAACGCAAAAAAATGACTGAGGGACATGTAAGACTTGATCCGTTTGTCAAATGTGGTGACGAAAAAGGTGCACAGAAATCATAAAAATCACCCCAGCAGGGAGAACAAGTAACATTTAAACATTGTGTGTTTTGCATCTACTGGTTATTTTCTTTTTTTTGTGTTGTGGTCCAAATATCCTGAACACATCACATTTCTGTAGCACTACAGCTCTGTTCTTTGGCTCAGTTTAGCAACTAGTATCTACAGACAAATGACATCCGCAACCTATAATACATGGTATGTTTGGCTCACTTTGTGGATAGATTCAGGGTGTAGTCACTTTCTCACTGCAATCAAACCACCCTACAGTTCAATTCAGATGGATTAAAAAAAATGCATATGTAAACGCACCCTTACAGTTTGGGGTTTCAATACATCAGACTCTTTACTATCACTCATCCCAGAGAAGTAATATTAAGCAGATTAAAAAAAATTACAAAATCCATTTTAAATCGTTACAAAAACTAAAATGGTCATGCACATAAAACATTACTGACATTTTTTTTGTGTGTAACATACACTATCCGGCTAAAAGTATGTGGACACCTGACCATCACATCCATATGTGGGTCTTCCCCAAACTTTTGCCAAAAAGTTGGAAGCACATAATTGTATAGTATGCCTCTGTATGCTGTAGCTTTACAGTTTCCCTTCACTGGAACCACGAGGAATAAACCTGTTCCAGCATGACAATGCCCTGTGCACAAAGCGAGGTCCATGAACACGTGGTTTGCAGAGGTTGGAGAGGAAGAACTCGAGTGGCCTGCACAGAGCCCTGACCTCAACCCCACTGAACTCTGGGCCTCCATCTCCTGACCTCCCTGATGCTCTTGTGGCTGAACGGGCAAATCCCCACAGCCACGCTCCAAAGTTTAGTGGAAAGCCTTCCCAGAAGAGTGGAGGTTATTATATCAGCACAGGGGGGAATAAATCTAGAACAGGATGTTCAAAAACATATGCGGGACATATGATGATCAAGTGTCCACAAACTTTTGGCCATACTGCGTATATCGGGTTTTGCAGCATATTTCAAATGCTTCTAACAGAAGTGTAACTTTATCTACACACTGAAGTTACACAGCCTTACTGTCAATCTGCTTTACTTGGCTCATTACATAGTACCTCTTGGAATCCCACTAAAACACAATCTCCCAGTGCCTTGTTTCATGCAGTGCCTTTGCATGGTTTCTTAGCAACTGGCTGTGTGGAGCAGAACCACAGAGCAGTGGTGGAGTCCAGTGGTAATTATCCATTACTACTTTGATCGGCCAGTCTGTCTTGATGGAACTGCCATTACGAAACAGTACACATTTCTGCCAAAAAGGCTGCTGACTAGAAGCTCCTCTGAACGCTGCAGGAGACCATAAATAACGCTATAACGAGTCAGTAAAAGCATTAGAAAGTTATTGCGCTCAAAGCTTTTTTTTTTTTTTTTTTGCAAAGTCAACTAACAAACACATGCAAAACAAACAAGCCAATTCACTTTGAAGTACTTTCTCAGAAGTGTACTTTTCCTCGTCACTATCACGTTGTGGTACCATCACAGGGACATGTTTTGCACCTTCATACCTTTAAAAATAATTTAAGATACATAAGGACCATTGATGTACTTTAAAAACTTGACTCTAAGAAAATGAATTAAAGGTACACCACAGGCACAGGTAAAAGATACATACTAAAGGTACAGAAGACGTACCCTTGATGGTGCCACCCAACATGGATAGTACCTTCATTTGTGAGAGTGTACAGTTACACATCATGTCCCCTTTATAAAATGCTATAAAAGACAGCTAGTTGTTCTTGGTTATTTGTCTGAATGCTGGCTCTGAAGTGTTCGCACTAGGCAGTGTGTTCACTGAAGCTCCACCCAGGCTTGGATGTTTCAGCCATCCATCATGGCCTAATAATGTTCAGCTGATGTACAGTTCAACACACCTGAAATCAGCAGCCACCTGGTGATCTGTTCCCGCGCAGCCAATCTGTCAGCACCTCTGACGGGTAAACAAACCCTCTTGACGTTTTACACAATTAAATGTTTACTTTACCTGCTTTTTAATTCACCGTGTTTCAACATCAGACAGCTCGTTTAAAGCCTTAGGTCAAAACACATCGGTTGACAAGGTCGTATTTGCGGTAGTGTTTGTAATTAAATGAAACACAACACACAAGTCAGTCGGTAGCTGAGCCCACCTAACGAGCAGTGAGCACTTTACTAGTTTGGAATATATTAACATTAACACAAATGTGATGTTAACATTTAACAATAACATTTAACGTTTACCGTTTATGCAAAGAGCAATACGATGTTAATTAGCCACCCAGATGACAACCGTGCAGCTGTGAGCAAAAAAACAGCTAGCTCACCCGCTAACGCTCAACAGTGCTCCTGTAAGACCTCCCAGCAAACCGGCTAAACATTTCACCTACAGTTTTACGGCTATATTACAGGCGCTGTCTCGAATGTGCCGGTTGGCATTATATTCCCAGAGGCCTAACTTGTCTACTCAGCTCAAACATCAACAACATTTCAGCGACGCGTCCTCCATCATTAGCGACGTTAGCCAACTGTTGATAGCCGCCTCGCGCGCTAGAATGCTCGCGCAGCCTGGCGTTGATGAAATGACGTGTTGATTCACCGGCGGCTAACCTGCTAGCTCTCTGACCGAAACAACACGGCCACTAAGCGCACACGGCAAAACTACACGCAGTCCATCAAAGTAAGACCATTTCAAAGTGTCCTCTGATCATCTTAACAGCGCAGTGCAATCCAGCAAGCCAAAAGAAGACTCTGAACTATTTCTCTAACGGCCCGTCCGCCATTTTGAGACACTGCAAAAAGGAGGTGCATTTTTTTCCCTTCCTTCAGTGCAGCCATACACAGAATTACAAGAAAGACACTTACCCTACAGTGTCACCACTGAATTCGTATCCGCGGGAGCCAGGCAAACGGGAAGCAACTAAATGTTAGTAAAGCAGAGGACCTGAAAGATGTAGGTCTTCCTCCGTGCCCCTTCGCTCTCGTTAGCTCCTAGCAGCTACCGTTGTTTTCTCTACGGCATTCGCTCCCGCGGACTGCGCATGCGCATGGGCTGACTTACAGCGACGCGGAGCGCACGCCCTTCACTTTCTCACAGTCTAATTTTAACAATTTAGGTTGCTTTAACTGTAACCAGTAATAATCTCATTACACAGTCGTTGCATCGTTTCACTGTCATGAGTTTTAAATTGGAGTAAAAACTAAACTTATCTGTGGGAATTGTCCATGACCTCAAACTGAGCGCGGTCACTACAGCATCAGTCATCAACAACCTGGCCCCACGAGGCACCTGTTAATGACGTCACCTGGCGGCTTTCCTATTAACGGCAGGCTTAAACGTGAAGTACACAATCAGGGATAGAAATTAGTCTTCCATTGTGGTGGGAAAGCATGAGAAAGTATGCCTTCTGCACAATAGCTGGACTGAATATTATTTACTGAATAGGGGAAGAGGAGTTTGGGCAAATAGGAGGCGGAAAATAAGCCATGCATGCTGTTAATATGGTACTGTTTGTGCATTTTTACATTACCTTAGTTAACATTATTACCTTTTTGTTTACAGTTTAATTTAAAATAAAAACAAAATCAGTAACCAGCTTAATAAGGAATAGTATGTGCTATAGAAGCAAATAAGATTATTTAAAATTTGATGCTCTAAATTAAATACAGACAAACCCTTCGTATTTTGGCTAAAGGTGAGGTTAGTGAGGAACGTGTAATTCCTTACAGATAAAGAAAATTAGAGACTTGTAATTCTTTAGAGTTAAAGAAAATATCTACACACACACACACGCAATAAAGAAAATTATTTTAAAATGGTGGAGTACATATCCAAAAATGTTTGGTGCTTTTGAATAACGGAGAACTTGCCCAGATTGTACAAAGACCATATAAAATATAAAAAGCCTACACTGGTATATGATTAGTAGATTAGTGAACCTTTGCAGTATGCAAGAACTTTAGCAGAGCTGTACATGTTTAGACGCTGATGCGATGTAGACTGTTAAACCTCACTGAAACCACTCCATATTTGCTAGTTCCTTTATTTCTTTTAATACAAAAGCATACTCAGATCAAAAATAATTAGATAATTATTTATGGAGCACAAGAGACAGGTTTCACATCAAAAATAAAAAGAAAGAAAAAGAAAGACAGACACAATGGTCTGGACAGATTTTGCAGGTTTTGGGATCCAAAACAAGAAGAAAGCCGAGAGGTTCAGATACGAGTGTGAGTCAGACAGCAGGCGACGGTGAGGTGAACTTAACACACTGTGTCTTAAAGCAGCACTGGTGGCCTTTTTTGATGACAGCTGATTTTCTAGATTTATAGTTGAGTTTAGAGAGAATATAAGATCATCGATATACAAGCAAATATCTGAAAGCTACATTGTATTATGTTGACGGGTTTGTAGAACCTTCTCAAAACGAGACGTGTGGGGTGCGATTAATGTTCAGCACATTAAAAATCTGCAGATCTTGTTGGGTTTTTTTAAATATTAAATTTCTTTTTTTTATATGTAAATTTTCACACATTCACTTTTGTGAACACAAACCACTCAGAATAGCAAACCTAAAAAGACAAGACAGTTCCAATTTATAACTGTAAGCATCTATGTAAACTGCATTGCATCCTCTTTGTTTAAATAAAAATAAGAATCTATAAGAACTAAATATGTAGACGACAAATTGTTTTCTATTGCACTCAGTCAAATGCAAAAAAAAAAAAAAAAAAAACCAAAACCTGAATTGAACTGATGACACAATAAAAAAAAATTTTTCATACATCCAATGATGCTCAAATACGTTTACAGACGTGTCAGCTGTTATGGAGGGATATACAACAATCGTGTTAAATATTCCAGCCATTTAGAACGATGGGACTCTGATCATTCTGAAATCATCACGCCTAATGAACTTCTACTTGAAAGCAATTGCATTCACAGAGTTTAAATTAGTAATGATGCTTTGTGTTCCATTATAAACTGCATTTATTGTCAATTGCAAGTTGAGCGCAAAGAACCTTTCTTAGATTAGAACACAGCTTAGTGGCTACCGAGTGTACTGCAGAGCGAGACGAGCCCAGCACTCGGCGTGGCTCCCTCGCTGCACTGGTAGGCAAACAAAGGTTAAAGCAACAACACAAAAGGAACACAATGAGCCTAATCAAGATTTTTAACCCTCTGGAAGGCATACAAAGACAGGACACATACCAACCTGGTTCCATTACAAAGCATCAACAGACACAAATCTCACACATTTACAGGGTTATTTGCTCCGTTTTTGTTCGTAAGCAGTAAAACATCCAATTACACCTTCCCTGTTGTTCTTAGAAAAAAGAAACATTTTTTTTTCATAAGGAGAAAACACACACACACACACACAAAAACACACACACACAATCAGTGTAGCAATCTGTCGTCCCTCTAAGTGCAGAGTACAGCAGCACATAGAAGGCCATTTCCAGCATTTCTATTGCTTTAAATTTGTACATTTATCACAGCAACAAGTTTGGCATTTGGAAGGTAGAGCCGCGCAGCATTTATACAGGCAAGCACGGCGTTTGTCCTTTTTTTTTTTTTTTTTTTTGGTACATTTCACAAAAGCAGCCTCTCTCAATCCATTTCTGGTGCTAGTTTTGGAAAAGTGCGCTATATATGGGCGAAGGGAACGGTCTAGTAATGAAAAGTAGATATAGTAGGAAGAAAAGTAATACAGGAAAGGGTCCTGTACTGCTGGAAATGAATGATAAGTGTCACAAAATCTGTTATGCCAGTGTCAAAGAAGTCCAGTCTGTCAGATACACTATATTAATGATGATTTTCGACATGCTAAAGTGCCAAATACTGCATGTTCCTCCATTATTCAAGTTTGCGCTAGTCATCCCAAGATTATAACTATGTAGAAAAATATGATTAGAATGATTTTGTCACAGCAGCAGTGGTAGCTGTAAAGGAATCCTCTCATCATCTCTGCACTAGTATAACAAAACACAGAGACACACACACACAAAACTGAAAAAGATAAAGATTCGGATGATCAAGTTTAAGCTGGAGCTTTTGAACCTGCACTTCAATCAACATAAATCAAGTTTGTCACACCTCACAGACATATACATCTTTTGAATATATCTCTATAAAACAGACAAAGCTTAAATTAAATGGTTTGATGAAGGATATAAAATGGCTTTAATTCCCCCACACACTTACTATTACAAAAAAGAAAAGATCAGCTTTTTACAGAACATCTGTGATCAATCTGAAAAGCTTTAGATGAGAACAAACATCTGTAACGTTACGAAGACACAGCAGCCACCACTTGGTATGTTAATGGTACGGGACATAACAGGACCATTATTTGTAACTGGTCTTTGACAGCTAGACCATAGTGTGTACATTCTGACGCCTCCGTTTCGTTTCTTGTGCATCTCTCTGAATTTTGTTTCTGCTCTCATCTAGGGCAGCGTAGAAAAATCACCTGAGTTTGCAGATAGTGGTGAGTGAAAGTGGTGGCGTTGGGCTTCACTTCACTGAAGCTCACTCTGAGTTTAGGGCCTGGACTCCTAAACTCCTAAAGAGGAGAAGGAGATGAGAGCGTGAGGGCTCAGCACGATAGAAGGATAGTGAGATGTGAAAATGGATGGATGGATGGATAAGGCTCTAGCATACAACATGGTCATTCATGGTCACCAGCTTCAGACAAACCGGCAGGCAAACAGTAACAAGAGAGCTTCAGTCTGGCGCCTCTGCCTGCCCACATTAAAACACTGGTTCCGTGATTTTCATGACCGCTTTTCACTGTACCACTTGCTGTACCTTTCCCTGTCTGTTCCCTCTGCTTTAAGCTCAAATATACTCATTTAAATTACACAGCTTAGTTCTCAGTTCTACAGGTTCAAGCAGATGACTGTTGCATCATGGCCTTCCCTGCTACAGGGTATACGTTTGTGGGATTAATCATCAACGGGAAGTTTGTCGTCCAGTGCCAGCTGACCGTTCTCCTGATGTTCCTCACTCTTCCCGGAGTCCTGTAGTTGCTGCCGGCGCTGGACTTCTGCCTTCAGGGTCTCCAAGTCCTTTTGGCTGCAAGGGTATCAGGTATTTGTTACAGTTACTGCTCAGTTAAAGCCAGAGATATAACCAAGATACAATTACTGCATTTTTACCAAAACCTGTATTCATGCTCCATCACTTCTTGTGGATGATGTGTTTAATTGCAACTGCTTGCAAGTTTTGAACATGAAAAAAAGAACTAACCGTAAATACACCTGACATCATATGCAACAGCGCATGTCATCTTTTTCAAGAACAAATGTACAACAGTGTGAATGAAACATGGCGTAAAGGGGGCAGCTTTAGTCTGGCCAGCTGTAATTATAACATGTTGACAGTGGGAGTGGGAATAAACAGCGCCTGCGTCTTTCTTCTGGTTATCGAGGAGTACCAGTACCATACAAACCCTTCGCTATGCTGCTACAGGCTGCACAATCCTAACATCTTTGCAAAGAGAAGGATATGAATGCCTCGATTGTTTCCACTTATAAGCCTAAGTGAAGCATAAAATCCATAAAGACGGCATGTAAAAGAAGCACAGCATGACACACGAACTCGTGTTTCACGCACATCCAGCAGAATCAGTGTAGACTGAAATGTGTGTGGGTTAAATTGGATGTGTATTTATTGTATGTGACACGTCTTATGTTAACTGCCATACGCTTTTTGAAAGTGTTCACCCTTAAGTTAGTTTAATCTATCCATGTGAACTTACACTGATCTTGCATTTGTTAATATATTGCTAATGCAGGTCAGGTGCAGCAACAGTTCTGTCTTTTGTGGAACACGTTGCGTGCTTGACGCTGTAGTACACGATAGAACCAAGTACCGGATCATGCCTGGTTTAAATACATTTAAAAGATACAGCGAATGACGTGAAAGTGTCTAGTGGTGTCTAACCTACCTGAGAGGAATAAAGATGATGCCATTGATAATATTGAGCTGCTCCAGGACACTGGCCATGCTTGGAGCTGTGAACTGTACAGAAAACAAACAGAATCGAATATCAACTCATAGCCAACTACCAAAAGCTATATAACAAATGTATGAATACTGAGGAAATGATGAGCTTACTTTGAGAGGCATGATGCTGGCATTGGAGCCGTTCTTGTAGATCTCATTCATGGTTCTCTGTAGGGCCACAGCCTGCTGGGTGAGGTACTTCAGGTACTCTGAACTCTCCTTGGTCTTTTCATGAGCTTCACCAACCTGTCAAGAAGATAAATGCTACATTTCTCATTCTAGTTCACCAAAGATCCTACCTAGATTCACCTTTTAGTGCCCTAGTGCACAGTTTGTCATTCTGTGTAATATACGTAGAAACGTATGTAGATATTGTGGGTGAGTGAGTGAGTGAGTGAGTGAGTGCAGGTTCCACTCAAATGTACATCAACACCCCTAACTCTGGCTGTGTGTGCAAGAATGTACCTGGTTCTTGTAAATGGTGTAGCCCTCCTTCTCGTGCTGCAGAGCTGAACGGAATTCAGCCTTGCTCTCGTATACCCGGGCCACAAGATGGTGACTGCACACAAATGCATGCAGAGAGGAGATCAGACAGGACCAAAAAAATCACATTCCAGTTTAGTAGTGTTTAACTCTGAATACTAATACTCCCCATACCTGAGGGCGACTTTAAGGGATCGGGGTCCATGGTATTTGGAGTTGATGGCCAAGGCATTTTCTAGGAAGCGTAGCGAGAGGTCATACTCCATCACTCCATGTAGCACCAGACCGATATTGCTCTGTAAAAGAGAGAGAAAACAAACAGGGGTTTTAGTTTAGCATTATACACCAAACACTGGAAATTTAAAGTCCTATGAGACCAGAAGTAACCCAGAGAACCTGGAAGAAACCCACACAGACACGCAGAGAACATGCAAAACGCTGGACCCTGGAGCTGTGAGGCTGCAACGCTACCCACCCAAAAAAAACACTATTTACACTCACTCACTCTCACACTCACTCACTCTCACACACTCACTCACTCACTCTCACACTCACTCACTCACTCTCTCACACTCACTCACTCACTCTCTCACACTCACTCACTCACTCTCTCACACTCACTCACTCACTCTCTCACACTCACACACACACACTCTCACACACACACACTCTCACACACACACACTCTCACACACATATTAAAAAGGATGTGAAGGTTTGTTGAAAGGTTCAAAACTTTATGGCTTAATGTCTTAAAGAAAAAAATGTCTGTGACATGAACATTCCAAGGTGTCAATTTGTGTCTTAAATTTAGAATAACATGCTGAAACATTTCTAATGACTTGTATAGAAAATAATTATAAATCTGTACTTTTTGTATGTGAAGTGTAAGAATGTAGTACTAATACTAAGCAAACATTTATCACAGTATTATCCACATAATAATAATAATCCCTTATAGCTCACATCTAGCAGAGCCATCTCAGGATGGTCCTCTCCACACGCCAACAGCATGAGATAGCGGGCACGGTACAGCAGCTTCAGTGCAGTGGACAGCTGGCCGTTAGCAAAGCAGTACAGAGCCAAGTGCATCTGTTTTAAAAAAAATGCAAAGGTCCAAGTCACTCAAATCTTCCTGCATCAATAATTCAAGGATGATTACTTTAGAAGTGCGAGTAGTTTTTGTCCAGACACTCACATATTCTTGAATGGTGTTAGGATGCTCAATACCCAGCACTCTCTCACTCATCAGAACAGCTTTCTGCTGGTTACTGAGGGCCTGTAAAGGAAGACATTCAGTGTGAGGAGAAACTCAAAGCAATGTGTGGAACAGAGTGAGAAAAACATGTGTGCATGGACCTCAGGGTGGTCTCCCATGATGTAATTGAGGCGAGCCAGGAGGCGCAGACAGGCACAAATCTCCACATGCATAGCTCCATACACGTTGTTGAAGAGGTTCAAGGCCTCGTTGATCAGCTCACATCCTTCCTTAAGGAAACCTAAAGAAACAGAGGGGGCAACCATGTAAATTAATGACATAATTAATGAATAACACAAAGAATTAAATTTAAGTGTGTAAAGTGAATATGTAGGAATCAGACCCCAGTACCATATTGGGGTCACCTTCAGTCACAAAACCTGTCAGGACTAGTCTAAACCAGTAGAGTCCTTCAGAAGTAAAACTGCAGGACAGTCCAGTCTAATATACTACACTCACTAGATTTTCTTAATCTCCTGCATTTAAAATCAAATTATGGCTTTGTTGTTGTTTTGAAGATCAGTTACATTACCTTGCTGGACTTTGGCTTGCCCGCTCTGGAAGAAATGAAAGGCATCGGAGGCTTTAGGGTTGACGTGCTTTACGACTGGGAAGATGTTCAGGATGTCTTCCTCTGTGAAAGCCGGCTTGTGGCGGCTGTCGAAGTTGTACTCCTTTATCAGGATCTGCAGAGACAGCACAAAGCAATGCCTCATTGCAGACCCGACTGTCCATCTATCAACCATTCACTAGAATGGGCAGCTCGATAAAAGCTTTACCTGGATACCAGTTTTGATGGAGATTTCTCTCAGGAGGGTGATTTTTTGCAGGCCATATTTCTCTACTGCCTGGTCCACACTCTCACTGCCAAAAGAAGCACAGAGCACAAACTTGCACACTTTGTTTTCACCTGCTGATTATGCATTTGATGAAAAATGACCACTACGAAAACACTATTTTTGGTCGCACTAATATATTCTACAGAAATCGATGCACAAGGAATCAGAACCAAATCAAATTCAGCTGTAAGGTACATAAAGATTCTCATTACTACTACAATAATAATAGAAATAGTCACATGTAAAATTTCCTCACCACTGTAGAGCGAAGTGGTAATAAGTGCGAGCCTCGGTGCCGATGTTCTTCCACAGTTCGCTGGGGGTCAGGCTGGCCCAGGCCGTGTTGTCTCCTCCTCCAGGCACTCTGTTCCGTCTCTTCTTGTTTTTCTTGCGTGAGACCAGCTCATCTGCAGGCAGGTGGGCCACAGCGTCTGGGAAAGAGCTCAGGAAGCAGTTCAGGAAGTGGCTCACTGCAGCAGACAGGGCTGAAAGCTCGACACCCTACAATTTGCACGTACACGAATAAGAACATTTGCATAAAACAAAGTGAATAAAAAAAAAGTCATAGTTCATGAAAACGGAGAGCTCACCTGGAGGTAGGTCTTAAAGATATGTTTGGTGCATCTTGTGATCAGCTCAGTGATTCCTATTCTCTGTAATGAGGAAAAAAGGGATCAGGTACAGCACACTGGCATAATGCCAAGAAGCAAAAGAGATGATGAGAATTACAAGCTTTATTACATACATAGAAATGATCAAGCTGTGGTTTTGCAGGCATCTTGTCCACAAACTCCAGCACATTGCCGAGGTAGCGCACGTTGATGCCACGCTGATGGAGGGCCTCGGTCAGCGTGGCTCCATCCATTGGCAGGGCAGTGTGGTCTAAACAGTCTTTTATCTGCACGAGAAGAAACACAGTGGCCACCAATTTGAAAAAACACAAACAATTGCCATTCATTTCGTCCTTTATCACTATAAACCGCAATATCCTGGTCAAAGTCACAGAGGAGACAGAGTACATTCAGGAAACACTGGACATAAGGGGCAGGAGTACTCAAAGCATACCCTGGACACTGGCGCTGTGAGGCTGCAACACCCCCTATTTCACTATAACTCCATGTAAATATCACTCACCAAAGATGGGATCTGACAAGACACCAGGAAGGCTGCTGCATCTTTGAGAAGCTGCTTCTGCTTCTGGATGTCTTCAGAACTCTCTTCTGGGAAACGCACTCCTACAACACAAGAAGAGAGCTCATCACAGTTGCTCATATCAAGCTGGAAAAAAAAAAGAAACTAGGATTCAGAAAATGCTTGTAGTTAAAATGCTTCATACCTGGGGAGAAGATATCTGGGTTGAAGCGAATGTCAAAGGAAGTGTTGCTAATAGAGCCCACCGCTTTGCAAGCGTTGAGGACGACCTCTCGGCTTTTGGGGTCTGTTTCCAGTCCACAGAAAAAAATGCAAAGTTATAAACAATTCAGTATAACTACAACACACTGCAATGCTATATTATATATATTATATTCAAACCCACACCAGTTAGACAACAAAACAGTGCACATAAGTACCAAAAGGATCAAATTATGCATTAAATGGATGATTAGCACACAATAGGGAGTTAATTCTTCAATTTGATTTCATCATTAATTAAACCATGTTACAAATTCAGTGAGTGTGTGATTGGAAATTAACGGAGAATGAGAAAGACAGAGACGTTATTGTGTCAATTCTTGAGATTTTTCCATAAGTGAGCCTTGAACAGGAACAGGAGCACACGCACTAACTGAGAGATTTAACAGACTGCTGATTTAATTGGGGTCAGCCAAGCTCCTAACGCACTAAAACAGGAATAGGAAGTGCGTCTGATAGTGCAAGAACAGACAAAGAAGACAGCTGAAAGCAAGCATACGCAGTACAAGGAAAGATCCATTGCATCTCTGTTAGCTGTGTGCTCCTGTTTCTCACAGCTCATGTTTAGCTGTTCGCATGACGTACCAATCCCAGATCCATCTTCTGCTGCTAAAGATTCAGCCAGCTCTTTAGCCTGAGCTAATCCTGGTATAGTTTCAAGGGCCTCCTTACCCTCCAGAGGACTGTCACAGCCTCCATTGTGGCTCTCAGGACCCGTGGGTTCATCAGCACCCAATGAGACGGTACCATTAGTGGTTACTGCAGAGTTTTCTGTAGCTGTGGTCTGCTGGTTCTCAGCTGCCTCAGGTGTCTGCGTGGATTCGGAGCAAGTGGGCGAGACAGAGGGTGGTGCTGCAGTTTCAGTGGGGTTCTCGGGGCCCTCTGGAGCTGATGCTGGCTTGATCTCAGCTTCGGCTGTTGTGTTCTCAGGTAGGGCTGCAGGCTTGCCGTCTTTATTTGCTTTGTGCTGCATCAGCTGGAGTGCTGCCATCTTCATGAAAAGGAGATACCTTTGGCCCACAGAAAGTTACCACAGTTAAAGATAATGAGTCACAGTACTGTATGCACTTTGTAAAGCAGTAATCTTTACAAAGGACAGAAAGTAATCAGTAATCTTCTCAAAGGCCAGGGACTGGTATAAATGGGCTAGCAAGCTGAAGTCTCCCCTTTCTTTCAAAGATAAAAAGACGTCACTAATGTTTCACTTGTGCACCCATATCAGATGGATGTATGCTGTTAACAAATGTCTTAAGGCAGATTATTTTGCACCTTTGAAAAAAACATACACAGTTGCATGAAGAAGCGAGGAGAGGGCCGATGTCTTTCAGTTAGTTAGAATGTAACTATTTGGTTTGGATTTTTTTGGATTGAACAAAAGAGTAACTTTTCTGTATCCATGTCTGCTAGCAGGAGGAAATAGCACGAACCCAGATGATCATTATATACGTTAAAAAAAAAAAGAAAGAAAAGAAAAGAAATCACAAATGAAGTGTGTGTGTGTGTGTGTGTGTGTGTGTGTGTGTGTGTGTGTGTGTATAAAATGGTTTGCCCCACATCATTCTTAGTAAGCCATCGATGAGACGTGGTGATGTCATATATTACACAACCCTAATAATTTCAAATGTCGAGCTACTGACATATTAGATTTTATCTCTCTGATCTAATGTCACAACTACTGGTCACTGCTCTGGCCCATGAAAAGTTGAAAAAAAGATAAATAAACTGTCAAATTTATAGAAATATTATTCTATAATAAAATATAATTTATAATTCTATATATTATAATAATAAATTATTATTACAGAAATTAGTAAAATTAATATGATTAACTATATCGATTAACACACCTTAATTTGCATAATATTCACTGACCCTAATGTGGCAACTACATTTTTTTTTAATTAGTAATAAACCAAGATAAATTCAGAAAGGTTATAAAATGCTTACACAAAAGAAAAATGTTACACTCAATCCAGTCTGCCTGCTTAATTACTGATCAGCAGCATCAGTACATGCCTGTCCTTCAAAAAGCAGAACTGGTCAGAGCATACCTGTGCTCTACGAAGGCCTCGATGAGTTCCTGGCGCAGACAGGCCAGGCGGTGACGATGCTGTCGAGGGAAGCCCTGCTTCTGGCTCTCGGGGTTTAGCTCCTCCCCTTCCACAGACAGGAAGTTGAGGTCAGGAGGAAAAGTGCGTAGCAGGTCTAGGATATAGTGGCGCCCGTCATTGCCGATGATCCCCTTGCACTCGACAGACGAGCAGAGCTCCACGGCCATGTCCTTCTCATTGAGAACATCATGACGCTGCACCTTCAGAGGCCGGCTCGTCTTCTCAAGCAGCTCCATGTACTTGGGGTGGGACACCACAGTCTTTCCAAAATCAATGGAGCCATAGATGACGCTCTGCTCTTGTTCACGCTCCAGGATGCCGGGGATGATGGACTGGGCGGTGACGCGGTAGCCCCTGCGGTTAAGCAAGCACCGACAGTTAGTAATATACAATATTACGATTGCTTTTCGTAAAATGCTCCCCAGCAAGACAGATAAAAGTAAGCATGTAGTGCCATGATGTCATAAACCATTATAAAGGACGAAGTAATTACCACCAAATATTGGTGCATATCTACCTGTAGTCCACAACCACGGTGCCTAGAGTGTACAGCCCCTCCACATCAACTGCACCATACGCTCTCACGCCATTTAGGTCGTTGGTGGGGGCGGCGTGTGCTGCGGCGTCTCCTCCCAGCTCTTTGTAGTGATCACGGACGTCGAATCCCAAGCTGAAGAAGATGTTGTTCCAGATGAACATCTGCATACGCGTCTCCTCACCAGGATTGATGGCCATCACATTTCCGTCAATTACAGCCATGGCACCCCGCGTAGCTGCTGCAGCGAAGTCACTATGAACCTGAAAGAAGTTTGGGGTTGAGTCCTGAGCTACTCTGGGTTCTACCAGAAAACTAATCTTGTTCTTTGTACGCTTACCTTGAAAATGGCTCTCTCTCTCAGCAAACGTTCTGGCAGGTTCTTCCGTGAGAGCTCTCTTGTTGTCTGCAGTTCTTCATTCCAGTCTCTGGTCTACGGAGAGGCAGAGGAGATTTAATAACAAGACCACTCTCTAAAGGGTGCCGACATCCAATAATAATGCAAATGGACAAAAACATGCATAGCCTACCTGGCCAGGTATGTGTTCTTCATATCCCAGACGGGAGGTGTAGGCATCCTCTGCCCTCACACAGTCCATGGCATGATCAATCTGAGGAGCAGTCCAGTTGTACACCTGGAAAGGTGTGGCTATTCTCTCAAATGGATGTCTTTGGACTCTGCAGGACAATCATTTCAAGATATTTCATTTGTCTACATCAAGAAAGGTGGACACTCATTGAGATGAGGTGAAAAGGGTGTTAAATCAAGAAATACTTTTTCGATCAACAAATTACAAACTATGTAGAATATGTGGTTGGAAACAGATACGTTTCCAGTGAAGGAACATTTTCAAGAACCCTGGGATTTTTCCCAAGATCTTCAGGTGTGTTTCCATTGGATGATACAGAGCCAATTTCAGTGCTTGGGCTTTTTTTGCACTCCAAAGTAGATGCTTCTCTGTGTACCAGGAACTACAGGGTACTGGTCATACCAAACTGTACTAATTAGTCAAAGGCCAAATTTTCTTCACCTAATGACTGACCCCCTCTCATATAAAACTGTATTTAGCCAATAACTTTTTAATTTTATATCACAAGAAGCACAGAAAAGCAGAATGTTTCCACAATGCTTTTATTTTTGCATATATGGTATGTCACACGTCATAGGAGAGTACTGTACATGCTGCTAGTGCCTTGTTGCCAAAAAATAATAATAATATTATGTGAAACTGCTTTCCTGTAGTGCAGTAGAAAACAGGAAAAATGTAGTTTGAGTTCAGAGTATTTTTGGAACTTTTAAATTCCTTCATAATTCTTGAAACTATGTGGAAACATGCTTAATTACATTAAGCCCTCACCTTTTCTTCTGCAGAGCAGTGAAGTTCTTCTTAAAGGCCAGGCTGATCTGACTCAGCAGTTCCACCAGAGAGTGGCTCAGAAAGCTGGGGTTGGCAGGCTTAGGGTTGAAATTGTAGGTGGTGGACCTAAACAAGCAACATTATAATTATACGCCATACCAAACAGCCATAGGTGGTGTAAATATAGAACAAGAGCAGGATAAAACATTATATATACACACAATACAGAAAAAGTAAAAGGACACACAGAGAGAAGGCCAAGGCTAATTACAAAACGGTCTGCTGTACTCACTGGTTGAGGTAGAATCCGCGTGTGGAGGCAGTGATGCTGACATGCCGCTCTTCTACAGTCACAATATACAGGTACATGAGGTCTCCGTGCATCTTCCTGTTGCCGGGTGGAGGGTTCCAGCCACTCATTGTGAGGACCTTGAGGCACTGAAGTGGCTGTAGATAGAGTACATTACAAGCAAAGATGAATGTTCATGTCAGACAATAACAGGAGTTGTGCACTAAGGCTGGCCAATACATCAGTATGAGCTCAATATTGAAATACATTTCATCACAGTACACTTATGTGAGAGTACTGTGGTTATTGTACGGTAATAAATTTTGCCCCTTGACCCTACATTCACACTAGGAAGTGACAAGTCGCTCATGTTGCTTGCCTTCTCAGAAGAGTGGAGGTTATTATAACAGCAAAGTAATAAGTAAATCTGGAATAGGATGTTCAACTAGCACGTATTGGTGTGATGATCAGGACAAACATTTGGACATCAGGACAAACATTTGTATGTAGCTTCTAAAGCCAACTAAATACAAATTAAATAATGCTGTAATCAGTGTAAAAATTGCCTGTTTACTTCACATGTTTTAGCTTCATACTGGCTTTGCTAGCACATTAGCAAAGCAATCTATCTATACTAGCTATGTACACTCACCAGAGGCAGCAACAACCCTCTGCTGCATCCTTGCAACTTCCTTCTTTATTTTTTTTTCATAATGTCTACGAACATTTAATGAGAAGTCGAATATGACAGGATAAGATGAAATCCTGTTTTTCGTCCATTTTTATGCATCAAAATGTAAATAGGAACCAACTACAGGTTGGGATTAAAGGGGGAACTGAAGAAAAGTAGGACCACATGCTCATAAGTTTGGGTCTAAGAAACTGTCTGAGGCAATCAATTGGATTTGACCTTTATGGCGTCAAACCTAATTTGCATAAAATTGACATCGCTCGTCACTGAAATTGTGGTTCTGTGACGTGCACGTACGTAGAAAATGAATGGTCAGTTTGTCACTTGCTACTGTGAAAGCAGGGTGATGCTTACCTTCCAGTCTTTGTTCTGTGGCTGGAGAGGGACTAGGGGGCGCTCTTTGCTGCCAGGCAGGATGTGTTCAGGAGGAGTACAGTCAATCTGTTCAAGCTCACTGCCCTTCTTTTTACGTTTGCCACTATCTGTAGGAGTGAGAACATAATGGGCATCAAATCAAAGCAGATCAGGCTGCAGCTGTTTCTGTTGGCAAGTAAACGAACTGTTACACACACCTCCAAGATCTCCATCTGTGAAGACACTGAGGAAGGACAGAGAGTTGCAGTCTACTCCATTGTAAGCGTCAGAGGGATCCAGACTCTTTAACAGGTCTCTTATATGACGAACATGAATGCGAGCCTCGCGTACTGTGTAGGGCTCTGAAGAGTGAAAGTAAAGGACAGATACATAAAAACCTCTAAGGGGTGGGGATAGGGGTGGGGATAGGGGTGGGGGTGGGGGGTCAACCAGTTGAGTAAAAACACCTCTGCTCTATAAAACATACCTTCCACCACTTTGAGCAGGGATCCTTCTTGAAGGCCCTCGATGGACTTTAACTCGGCAAAGTTGTCCAGCACGTTGCCGTCAAGCTGCAGAGAAAAACAAGTGCGATGGCAGGTGTCTTCACGGTCCATAAGCACTTGGTGGATCTCCTGCACCATCTCCTGTGGAGACACCTGAATAGGAAAGAGGGAGTATATTTTAACTGAAGAAACTCCTCTTCGCATCTCTCTGTATTCAATAGCAGGACCAGAGCTGATGTACCTGCAGGTCAAAGGGCTCGATGCCTGGTGCCTGAATCTTCACAGTGAAGCCAGTGTCCTGAATCACGATCACTTCCTGCTCATTGGAGTCGTCACCAGCGTCAGGATCAGTGCTGCCATCCTGCTTGGACTCTGTCTCCTCGGTCTGGTCATGTCCTCCGTCACCATTCATTACTGCTGTAGCTGTACTGTGTGCTGTGGAGAAAAGTAGTGTTCAGATTATGGCAGAAATTGAACACATCACATACAGGGCCAATCATTTAGAATGATCAGATTTAGATTCAGCAAATAGGAAGTGTATTGCTGAGGAAACGGGTCTTGGTTACTTTGACCAAAAGTATCCAAAACTACACAATTATTTAGTGCCACAGAAAACAGAGATGACCATGCATTCACGTCATATTGTATTACAGTCATTATGAAATGGACTCTTGCTCGCTCGCTCGCTCTGTCCATCTTCTCAGACTCACAAAATAGCTGGTTTTATGGAAATGTACTCAGTGCCTTAATGTCAGTCACTGGTTTGTAGATACTATTCACAAGCTACACTATACTATTAATTATGCAGTCAATACTAGAAAATGATTGTGTCTGTCAAACATTCCCTAAGTTAAATGCTGATGTTCTAGTCTAGACAAAAAGTCAAGCATTAATTACCTGAAAACAGTGAACAATATGGGAAATATCACCATCTTTATTTTTACTGAAGTAAGCTGTAGGCTGAACATAAGTTCAGCAAGTTCTGTCTGTTAAAACAAATAACCCAATTAAACTACCCATTATTTGTAACCCAGCAGTTGGGTTAAAAGACCAACCCAATGATAAGTTACTTCACATACCACAAAGAGAGAGCTTTTAAGGAATTCCAGAGTTCCAGAGTTTATAAGTCAAGTGGAGAGCTTGGAATTAACGTAATTCTGACATGACCATCTCAACAGTAACCGTGCAATCTCTACGTCCTGCTCTAAGCCAGTCAGTTACAAAAAACTAAAATCACACATCAGTTGCCAAGTCACAGCCGCAACAGGGCTCAACAAGGCTGTTCAAAGAGATTTCTTTAAAAACAACAGCAGCTGTTCATCTTGAGAATGTGAACATTCCAGCCAAACTCCACAGCTGACCACATCCATGCCAGTACTTGAATACCTCCCTCCACTCCCAGCGCTCTGAATCTGTTCAGATTCATATCACCCAGAACAAGAATCTGTTCAGATTCATATCACCCAGAACAAGAATCTGTTCAGATTCATATCACCCAGAACAAGCATGTTCATCGTAAAACAGACTAGAGTGCTGCTTCAAAGCTGGAGGATAAGTTACACTTTATCAAAGTCCCTACTACACCACAGCTGCTTTTGCTCAAATACATCCAGGGCCAGAGAAGGCCTACTGTTTGCTTTCAGACAAATGCAACTTGTCCTTGCCTGCCTTCAAGGTAACCAGTCAAGGGGTCAGGGCTCTAGCAACAAGCATTAGGCATCTCCTTACACACAGGGCGTAAATCAAACAAATATAACGAGCACTGGATAAAGAAAAGGTCTCACACACAGACTCACACACACACGCCCTGTTTAAAACTACATACAACACAACTCATTAGATGCCATCCATTCAGCTCTATGTGGAGCTAATTTCAGGGCTGGAAAATGTAAACAGACGCCTGAAATGAAGAAACTATCAACATCGATTTCAACATTACAAACTTCAAGACCTTCAAGCCATACAGCATACAAAAAGGTTAGAATCTTCCAAGAAGACCAATTACAAACTAACGAATATGCTTTAAATATATTTCCTTTCAAACAAAAGCAAGAATCGCTAAACTGCTTTGAGGTTTTTAAAGAGCCTCCAGCATTATCAATAGCCCAAGCCTAAAAACATCAAAAGAGGCCTATTTGGCTTTAGAAACAGAGCAAAGTGTGCATGGGGTAAGTTCACCTCCATATTGCACAACTCCAAAGGCAATCCCTGTGCCCTTCTGTCCCATCCCAGCAGTCTGAGTGAAGTCCATCCGCCTCTTCACTCCTGACCAACAACCATTAGTTTTGCATAAGTATGACAATACAATCAGAATAACCAGACAATAAGAGGGTTTTTTTCCAGCATGACTCTAGTCTTCCTGTTTCCCCATTAAAGAAGAACATACCAGACCTCTCTTTTTCAACACAGCAGCTTTTGTGTACACACTCCATCGCTTTTATACAAATTATTGAAATTCTCTTCACATCAGGTACTCCGTCTTAGACAGGAATCCCTGCTGAAGAGAATCTTAAGTAGGCTATTCAGTGTTAGCATGAAACAAGCAAGTCAGTCATTGTTGGTAAATCATTCAAAGTGTGACCATGGTGCAGGTTTTCAACAAGCGGTGTGCAATTTTAAACAGCCTCCCTGCGTGCCTTATTCACTTCACCACACACCCTATATTCTGGCAGGTCAAAACGAGAGAGGACTGACAGTTTAATCCAGTGAAGAAAAAAAAACAATGAAGACAGCAAACCTAGTGTGACACTCTGCTTCAATTGTTCGTTTATGATACACATGGCAACTTTTAGAGTTTGGGAACAAATCATTAACCCCATCAGAACCCTGTCGCACCCTGTGCGATTTATGCTCTGGACAAGAACCTCATGAACACACATCAGTAGTAATGTTGAAATTTTAGCATTCATTTACCTTTAGTTTTCCAACAGCATAAAGCCTGACAGCCAGGTGACAAAAGAACAGTATTATGTCTGTATGTGGATCATATGTCATATGCAGCAAGAATGAAAAAGTGCTTAAGAAGCCATGACATGGAAGAAGAGCTGTGTTTACCCTGGAGTCAGACAGACCCCCTGCTGACTGGCCAAATCTCCTGTCTAAACAGCACACACACACACACACACACAGCCTACTGGCTCTCTGCAAGCAAATGCACAGGTGTAGATTTATCCATCCTGCAAAACTATGGCACTGGCAAAAGGTCAGAATCTGAGCTGCAACCCATTCAAGGAGACAGCGCACTTTATCTGCAGCCTTCATTAGCCTATATTAGCTAGACTGATGTAATCACCTGATCAAGTACTGTCAAACCGAGCCTGCAACAGCCAGCTCACATCCACCTGATCAACTCCGTTCGAGCTCTAACCACAGCACAGCTATTCCAAGGTCCTTGGGAAATGACACTGAATGCGTTTGCTAGCCAACTCACTGCGCGCTAAGTTGTATAACTTGGCCGGCTGTTCGACTAAAATAAAGGCGGAATCAAAGGATGATGATGATGATCATGATGACTTGCAACTTTCAAAAATCTGGTGGCATTAATCCTGGTAATGTAATCCTTAAAAAAACTAAGACTTACCGATGGGATCGCTCTATACTGAACAGGTAGCAATAACCTTCTATCGGCATACAAGCAGCACGACTTTCCATGTGCAGCGACTTCCGCTTCCCGGTCAGGGCATATAATACTTCTGAGCATATGGGGGGGAGGAGACGAGGGGAAAAAACTCCGCATAGTAAGCTCGAAGAGCGTGACCAAGTAACTACACTGAAGTTATGATACTAATAAGTTATTCCATATCAAAATATTCTCAAAACATTTAGAGCTCAGTGAAAGAGTCAGTTCAGAGGAAAGCGTCAGTACAAACACCCCTATTTATGTGTGTTGACTTGGTCTGTTCCAATGAAGGTGACCTTCAGTTCATTGGCCGCTGCACGCTGGTACGGAACATGTGCGGCCAGGCTTCACACGTCCACACGGAGCTGTTACTAGCTCCTGCTCTTATTAGCTTCCAGAAATTACAATCCGCACAGGTTTATTCGGACATGTGAGTATATTTAGATAAAGCAAGCTGCCGAAGACATTAGACCTAACCAAGACTGACTAGCAATGATGCGATTACGCTAACGAATAACTTGGAGAGCTGCTAGCTTCCTGAAGTCACGGTGATCAGTGATGTAACACAAAGTGCAGAGTTATAACACTTCACCTCATACGGACACACTGATCTTTCCACTGACAAGGGACTGCTCTTATTCTGTCATGATGATGAGAGTGACATTTATTTTCACAACCAGGAGATCTGCACAACCCTGAGACAGAATCACACACACACACACACACACACTACTGTCTGAAGGCTCCATCCACGGTACACGTCCTTCTGGTTACTGTGTCACTGTTAGAGTTAGCCAGCTAGCCTAGCTAAGGTGACTGAAGAGAGCACACATGGAACCTGTGATCTAAGTGTCCACATCTCTGATCTGTCTCCATTCCAACATGATAACACGACTACCAGATCACAAGATTTTCTACAGCCTGATTACCTTAGCTACCTGTCTATCACAGATCGCACGACAGCTGAATCTAGCCAGCTTTCCCCGCAGGATAAGCATGCTCTGAGGCTCACATACCGCATGGACAGCACTCCTCCACGGGTTTCTTGTTGCTCTCTTTGCTGTTCGGTGTCTCTCCTTCCTGAGCGAGCTCCATCGAGGCGCACTTCGCCACTGATGCTGCTGCTGGCATCTCATCCGTTTTGCTCACCATGATGTGATCTCTACAAACAACCAGCCTTCAGACTGAGCAGCTGAAATCCGTTGCTTTTGGGAGGTCAGATGGGTAAATGTGTAGTGTTAAACGGCGTTGTCCGGTCAGCGAGGTGAGCTAGCTACATGCAGACACATCAACAGCACAAACAAGTCCACATCAGAAGGAAGAAGGACAGTTCTCCGGGTACAAGCCGACCCACGTGCTTTCTCCTCCTCTTGACCTCTCTGTCTTTGTGTTTGTCCCGCCCCCTTACAGCGCAGCTATGGCAAGCGCAGCGGGACATTCAAGCATCAGTGCGCTACGACCAAAAAAAGTCGTCCTGTCTTCAGTGAAAATGTAAACTCCACTCCCAGTGTAAACTCCACTACTTCCCCACATTCTGATTAGAAATACAGAACTTATTGTTATAAACTTATTGTTTATCATGATGATCCAATGATGTGTTGGGCAGTTTTCACTACCTGCTGTACTGCCTTCTGGTCAGAACTGCGATGCAGTTTGTAAGGATGATGGTCTCCATGATCTGAGGAACATAAATAAAGTTTTTGTATTATTGCTAAGGAACTTTGCCAACCTCTTGCACTTATACTTATACTTCCATTATACAATACACATGAAGGTCAGAATGGATTGGGGTCTTTGGCAATCTCAGTTGTGCCACATTTGAGTCTTTAAATATATTTTAACTATAAAACACTAGATTACATCATCTATCAGTCCTCATGAATCTCGAATAAAAGCCTGATGACACTGTGCCTAGAAACAGGAATTATATCAGACAATAATAGTCAATAACAATAATATTTTTAATATTGTGGCAGAGAATACAGTGTATTATTGCAAGATTTTGGTGCACAGTGTCTCATTTCATATAGAGACTAAACAGTTAACAGGTAACTGGTTTGAAGCGAACAATGCAGGCTGCACTAGCCAGGAGGAAAGCTGACAAAACTGTTTACATGTAAATTTCATGTATTTGAATTATACACACACACCATAATAAATACAACTGTTTTCAGTGTTATCTAACACATTTGCATGTGTTTTTTTTTTTATTTGATTTAATGTTGAGGAAATATACTACATACAATCACTGCTATTCTGATTATTCAACTATACACTTGCTGTTCAGTTTATTAGGAACACCTGTACACCTGTTCACTCATGCAATTATCCAATCAGCCAATCATCTGACAGCGGCGCCAATGAATAAAATCATGAAGATATCCAGTAGGTCAAGAGCTTTAGTTAGTATTCACGTCAAACATCTGAATGAGGGAAAAGTGTAATCTCAGTGACTTTGATTGTGGCATGGAGGTTGATGCCAGATGGGCTGGTTTGAGGATTTCAGAAACTGCTGATCTCCAAGGAATTTCACACACAACAGTTTACCGAGCAGCCAGTGAGCGCCACTTCTGTGGGTGGAACATCTTGTTGATGAGAGAGGGCTGAGGAGAATGGTTTCAAACCCAAGCAGGTTTGAGTTGACAGGAAGGCGACGGGAACTCGAATAAGCACTCTTTACAACCGTGGTGAACAGAAAAGCATCTCAGAACACACAACAGGTCAAAACTTAAGGCGGATGGACTACAAGAGCAGAAGACCCCACTGGACCACACACTCCTGTCAGACAAGAACAGGCATCTGAGACAACAGTGGGCACAGGCTCACCAAAACTGGGCAGTTGAAGATTTGAAGGCCAAGTGATGTTTTTCCGATCTTCAGCTATCCGTGTTCGGTAAACCTGTGCCCACTGTAGCTATCTGTTCTGGGCCGACAGTGCAAGCAAATGTGGTCTTCTGCTGTTATAGCCCATTCATGGCTCTTTTTTAACCATTCTGGGAAAACTAGAGTCTGTTGTGAGTGAAAATCCCAGGGAATCAGTCATTTCTGAAATATTTAAACCAGTCTAAATAAATGAAACTACAGGCTATGTGTGTCTTTGTTAAGCACAGCTTTAATTTCACTGGATAGATCAGGAAATTTGAAACAGTCCATCATGAGCAGTGGGATTCTAAGTTGCACTGTTTATCTTGTGATGTGAGACATATGTGGGCTAAAATGTTTGACCAGACTAATTTGAGAGTATTGATTCCTGCGTTCTGTCTGGTTCCTCTTTTTACACTACCCTTTTTATGCCACATTAAAAACCTCCTTCTTTGTATTATAGCACTTGCTTGCATGAAGCTGCCAGTTTCAGGGTAGAAAAAAGTACTTTTAGTTACTCTAGACCACATATTAAAAGCAGGAGCAACTTAATTTCTTTTTCCCCCCACATTCTAGTTATAAATACAGATTTGGCAGAAGTTGATTTGATTATTTTCAGCAAGGAATTTTATTGTTCATCATGCAATGTAGTCCACTCCATTAGGATGAAAGGAATAAATAACGTTTTTGAATTATTGCTAAGGAACTTTGCCAACCTCTTGCATTATACTTCCATTATACAATACACATGAAGGTCAGAATGGATTGGGGTCTTTGGCAATCTCAGTTGTGCCACATTTGNTGCAAGATTTTGGTGCACAGTGTCTCATTTCATATAGAGACTAAACAGTTAACAGGTAACTGGTTTGAAGCGAACAAAATTTGGTTGTAAATTCAGCACTAAGCTGCCACTGCATAATAACAAAACCTCTACATATTGTGTAACAGTCAAATAGTTTGATCACTCTGAGTAGGGAAGACAGTTTCTCAAGCTAAAATTTTAACCTCTTAGAGGTGATGAAACCCCTAAACTATCAATATCGATTAAATACAAAGTAAAGCATTTAGAAAATTGTTTAAATGGGTTTAAAGTGGTGTATGTTAAACAGCTGATTATATACTGTATGTACTGAATGACATTGCGTTACCAACCCTGGAAGTCTAATCACAGTAATAACAGTGATTAAGCAATAAATATATAAAACAAAACGTATTGTGGTATGGATTATACAAAATGTCATTGAAGTAAACCTTACAACTACAATCCTAACGGTTAGCATTATGGTTACATACAGCACTGTGCAAAAGCCTTAAGGCCAACTTGGACCAGTTTTACATGTAATTATGACTGGTCTCTGGGATTGTAGTCCTTCCCCAAGCGAACATGTCAGTAATTTTCCCATTTATATGCTATAAAAGGACATCTTAAAATAACCCCAGGTACAATAAACACTGTCCAAATTGACAGGTTGGTAAAGAATCCCTTGCATCATTCTGGAGGAGAGGTTTTCCACTTCTTGTTTTAATATAGAGACGCTACGGTAAGAGCTGTTTTCTGTCGTCATCCACAAAAACCAAACCAAAAACGAAGCACTGCCCAAGTTTAAAGCGCAACACAATAAATGTATAGATGACATTTATAAGGACTTGTCAGAGAAGTGACACTTCCAGAGGTTTTACATAAGTTAAGTTCCTAGCACAGATACTGCCTACAAACACATTATCCAGTACACTGGATGATGACTAGTTCGCGTCGGTGTTTGGGGTTTTGCGCGCCAATATTTCTAGTCTCGTTAGACAATGCATTAATATGAGATGCATGTCATTTCTACAGATATGCTCCGGCAACATTATGTGGCAGACATATGTCTTAACGGAAATATGTCTTAACCCCTCTGGATAGTACTTTAGGGACATGTAAAGAAATTAAAACATAGAAAGTGAAGATGCTTTGAAAAATAATGAGAACATTTCGAAATACTCTAAAGAGCAGTAAACACATTCAAAGCAACATTTGTTGTGAACACAATTTGACTTTAAATTTGAATCATCTCTCACGTACTGTTGTGCAGTTTTATAAGGAAATCAGCTACAGGATGTTCCAAGCGCCTGGGCGAGTGTCAGCTCACACTCTGTGCTCTGGGTAAAAACCCCAGACAGGCTCAGTGATGTTTTTTTTTTATCTAAAAAGTGATCTATTACTTTCATTATGGACATAAAAATTTGATGCAACATTTAATTTTTTTGGAAGTGGAATACCTGCAAATCTAAAATTTGCTCTTTTATACTGAGATTAATCGAGAAGACATAAAATTAAAAAAAAAAAACACACACAATTTGTATTTGCAAAAAATATCAAAAATTCAGGTTGCCTAAGACTTTTGCACATAATCTGAAATACAGACGAACAGCGCATGCACACTTATAAAATCCAAACCAAACGCCCGAAATCAGCATTTATCTGAAGTGTACATTATTAAAGTGGGAAGCGGAAGTCTATATAGTTTGCAAAAGTTGTGATTGCATAAGTATTCACTCCCATTGCTGTGAAACCTCTAATTTTATTTCTTTTGGAATGAGACATGATTTTTAGGTTGCTAATGAAGAATTACATCATTAGCACATTTTGCCAGTAGCTCAGTTCATGGCCCTGAGGTTATTGCACAATTTTTGCCCCTTAGTGAAATAACAGCTCTTTTTTAATTCAATTTCCACAAGACAATAATACTGATTCTAAATTCATATTCCGGGCCGGATTAGAGCCGAAAGCCCTGCCCTACAACAGCGAGCACTGGATTAATATTTAGTGATCGTTTAGTTGAATGCAAGACAATGCCATGTACTCTGAAAGTCCATAGTGACAACAGATTACCACAGACACATTATGTGTAGTCTTTGCAGTGTGTATTTGCAGGATTCTCCACAGGACTAGGCTTAATCTGTCTCAGGAAAGCTGACTTTCAAACACTGTCAACATCTAAGCTTCAAAGCCGTCTCATAAGCCATTCTTAAATATTACTAGGCTTGCACAGAAAGCGTGTTAAATCCCATTTGATCTCACGCCACACTGTAGCCTAAGACACGCACCAGAGCCATCCAGTGGTTGAGAAATGAGCACTGCCTGAAAAAGACTCAAATTCACGTCATCACTTTAGATATACAAACGATTTTATCATAACAGACATACGATATTCTGCAACAAGTAAGCTTCACTTTTAAGAGAAGGAGCTCAGTAGAAGTTGTGAATATGAGAGTTTTTACATAAAGCTTTTAAATACGAATCAAACTCAGTTCTGTTAAACTGTGAAAAGTGAAGCCGAAAGGCTGCAAATGACTCTTGCTGCTTTTTGTGTCACGAGTGTAAGTGGAATTTAAAAGAAGTTATATTCTCTTTCGGGTTATTTTAGTATTATTGAGATCTCAAACCACTATATATACCACAAATTGGCACTTGGCACAAATTTTTGTCAGTGTCATTGTTAAAGGGACACATATCTCTGATCGATCATCAACTCCCTGCTTGCCTTCATTTTATCATGCATACTTATACACTTTTTTAAATTTACTTTGATTAGACCTGCACAGTACTGCAGCACAGCACCTTTATTTTTATTTGTTCTGCAAATATTTGTCTTATATAACTTTATATTCTATTTTGTTTAGGAGTTGAGGGTGACCGTGCTCCTTCCACATTTTGATCAATACTCCACAATCCACTGGCAAACATTTTTCTAGTTTGTTCAGTTTGTTTTATCTGAATGTTGTAGCAGCTATAGCCAGGTGACAAATTAAAGGAAAAACTGGTGCCTGTTATGTTATGGGCATCATTTTGCTGGCATGTGCATGGGTCTAGTTGTCCCTGTACCTGGAAGTCAATGCAAATCAATACAAAGTTATTCTGACTGATCAGCGTGATCCTCTGATGAAACACTTCTATCCTGATGAGAGTGGTCTCTTCCGATAAGACCCCGTCTCCATTCACAGGGCACGGGGGTTCACTGAGTGGTTTAATGAGCATGAAAATTTAGTAAATCCTGCATGATGGCCCATACAGTGAGCAGACCTCAACCCAGTTGAACATTCTGGAGATTTTGGACCGACATGTTTGACTGTGCTCTTCACCACCATCATCGGCAAAACCCCAACTGAGTGAATATCTTTCGGAAGAACAGTGTTCATCCCTCCAGTACAGTTTCAGAGAGTGTGTAAAATCTATGACAAGGCTCACTGAAGCTGTTCTGGTTCATGGTGGTCCAACACATAACTAAGACACCTGATGTTGTTTTTTTCCTTTAATTTGTCACCCGTCTGTACATATGTATGGCGAGCTTTTAGGTTCTAAACCATGATGCAAAATGTGAAGCAGATCACTGATCACGTTGGGTTTTTTTATGATGCATAAATTAACTGACTACAAACAAATTTGATCTGAAAACGGTTTGTTTGTGGGTCATTTAAGATGGGTCTGAGTTTGTCTATCACTAATGGATGCACTAAACTGCTGAGACATCAATCAGAGACCACCTGTGACCAAATGTGAACCATTCTAAAAACAGCAGAGTTAATGTCCACGATTAAAATACTATTTCTTACTTGATTCTCCTAAAGCTTATACTACCTACAACCACACAGACCCTCAAACTCTCTACACTAAGTAACCCCTGAGCCTTGATCTACAGCAAACAGCTCCCAAACCTCTACTATTATACACAGCTGTACTGATAAAACAGCTGGTTCTTTTTACTGGCGAAAGACCAAGCGTATGTGCACTCGCTGCAGTGCACTTGCTTAAAAAAGTGTGGAAATATGATGTAGAATTACCAAGATCATACGGTATAGCAACAAAACGTGCCTAAATACAACAAAACCTGACAATCTGCTACACTCAAGAGCAAGGGTATGTTAGTACCAAATAGCCAAGACACAGAGGCACCCCACCACGTGGACAACTATGAGATGCCCTATGGCTGTCCTTCCTAAGACAAGGCAAAACCACACAGCGGTGCTGTGCGCTACGGCCAGTCCACTGGCCATTACTGTCTTTCTCTGAATTAACAGCTACCAAAAAAAATCTAATTATAAAGCAACTATAGTAAAAACATGTCCACCAGTGCCAATGCAGTCAGTGAAAAGAGGTAAACAGCATTGAAAGAAGCAGGCTGTTTCAGCAGGACAGCACTGTCACTTTGCTTTGCTTTCAGCAGTAGCTGCTGTTTTTACGGGGACCGTGGCAAGCAGCCTGCTGGCCGAGTCTCCCTGATCTGTTTCATCTGGCTCCTCTCCACCTTCCGCCCCCCGCAGTGTTTGTGTGTGATGCTGAACTGATCGAGCTGCTGCCGGTCTGTGCGGGTGGAGGAAGAGTGCAGGGTCAGGCATGGCCATGGGCTCCTCGGGACCCGTCACCCTCTCGCGAGGAACACACTCCCTGGCCCGCTCGGAACGGAGGTGTGAGCACGCCTTGATGCCGCTGCGCCTTTTCGGCTTGACCGTAGGTGTGGTGAAGTTATCATGCTGAGACAGGCCGAGGGAGGATGGATTCTCTGTTCCAACCACTTCCTGTCTCCTGCGATGCTGCTGCTGTTGTTGCTGCTGCAGCTTTTGCCTGGCAGCGTGCAGCTGGAACGACAGATAGGCGGCAGTCTTGGTCTGCTTCTGTAGCTCGGCGTTCAGCGCAGTGCTCCTGTGGCTCCGCTGCTTGAGCTCCTCCAGGAAGCGGCGCTCTTTCTCCTTCAGGCTTGCCCTCAGCGCTCCCACCAGCACCCCCTTGTGGCTCAGCTCATCACGGAGTTCCTCCTGACAGTGCTCCTGCTCTTGTAGTCTGCTCTCCACGGCCTGACGTCGCACCTCTAGCAGCTGCTCTTCCTCATGTACCTCTAGCAATGCACACACACACACACACACACACACACACACACACACACACACAAGAAAAAGAGAAAGCTATTTAAACTGTGCTCTTCATGCCTTTACCTGGTAGCTCGACTCCACAGCTCATGCATCTCTCCCATGTGAGCTTAAAATAACAGATATCATTTACATATGAATAATCTTTTAATAGCTTGGAAAGAATGTTAATAACTAAACTAGATAGTTGATGGGCTTTAAAAGGAAAAGCTAGACAATGGCAAAGGACAGGGACTATAACCAAGGATTTGAGAATTATTGAGTAAATCCTAAACCACCAATCAGCTGTGACCGGACCACAGTGCAGGATGCTCCATCTGTTCAGGGTTATTACACACCATACACAAAGCTGACTGAGTGTTTGCTCTTCCGTTATACTGGAGTTATACAGTGTCTGTTAAAATTACCTTTCTGTGTATTTTTCATTAAAAGGAAAATGTTACTCTTTATTATCTGCAGCCAGTCAGATAAAGTGCAAGCTGTCCACCTAAAATATTTATAGGGGTGGAACATAAGATAAGAGTGCAGCACTGGGAGACAGATGGCTAATCATACAAGGACGTTCATTTAAACCTGTCAAATACCTAGACCCTGGGAGGCTTCTGCACATAATAATACAATATATCAAGCATAAATCACAGGCTAAATACAGTCAAAATTAATTACACTGAGAAAACTGGAACCTCTGTACTTGGTCCATATGGGCCTAACAGGAAGTGTTTATCTTTCTGTCATTTATATAAAACCTTCAGCTATTGAATATTTTCATTTGTAAATGTTCTATAAAGATTAAAAGATTTAAAAAATCAGCAGGAGAATATCATCAACTCCCAGTAGTAAAACAAGCTCATCACAAACTCAGGCCCTTTGCAAAATCAGGGGCAAAATGTCCAGTTAAACACATTTAAAATTCATTTCAGATGTTAAGGTGCTCAAAATCTTTTTCTAACAAAGCAGAGGTATCAGTCTAGACATGATGTACAGTCTGAGCAATCAAACTGCTCTGGAGCGCTCTGTATTTAGCAGTAACATTACTTCAAAATCCCTGAAATGAATGCAAGTAAATGTGAGTGTATTAGCCAGCAGTCCAGAGCATTAGGACACTTAAAGAAAGAGCATCTGGCATTAAAGAAAAAGAAAGTTTATGCAATTTTCCTCTAACCCTAGTTGTAGTCGATTAGACAAGACTTTTTTTTAATGCTAAAGTTAGCTACATTAGCTACATTTGTGCTGAAGCTATTAATCATCTATGTAAGTGTGTTTATAAGTATGGAAAGTTTTTTTGTTTAGACTGTGAAAACAAATTTCCCTGTTGAGCACAGTAAAGAATCAAACAAACAAGACTTCCTTCGAAGGGTCGATCCAAGATTAGTAAGCTACGCTACTAAATCCGTACGCCAGACGTAATATGATTTGATCCTATAAGCTTCCCTTACTTCCTACATTAGCCTTGTTCTAGTGCAAAACGAAATAAGCAAATATCATACATAAATGATGTCTTGGCTGATCACCTACATGTGGAGTGACAGGAAAAATGTGTAAATTATTTTTACTAATTTATTTCAGTAAGACCAGTAAGGTCACCTCAAAGCAGTCACCTCAAGGTCACCTCAAGAGACAACTAGAAATGAAACAGGTAGAGACAGAAATCAGAACTCTAAATGAAAGTGATTTTGAAGAGAAAACTCTTAAAATGAGACAGATAGAAATTATAATGCTAAAAGTCAATAGAGAGAAATTAGGACTCTAAAAATCAATAGACAGAAATTACAACTCTTAAAAAAGAGATAGACAGACATTAGAACTCTAACGATAGAAATTAACTCTAAAAATCGATAAACAGAAATTAGAATTCTTAAAATGAGATAGCTAGACATTAAAACTCTAAAATATAATAGACAGAAGTTAGAGATAGAGATTACAACTCTAAAAATCAATAGACAGAAATTAGAACGCTAAAATGAGATAGATAGAAAATATAATGCTATAAATTAATAGAGAGAAATTACAACTCTAAAATGAGATAGACAGAAATTGAATCTAATTTTGTTTAATGTTGTCAGTTGAACGTTGTTTTACTGAACTGAGCAGTAGATGCTAATAATCAATAGATAGAAATTAGAACTTTAAAAAGCAATAAAGAAATTAGAACTCTAAAATCAATAGATAGATATTAGGCTAAGATGAGATAGACATAAATTATAATGCTAAAAATCACTAGAGAAATTACAATGCTAAAATGAGTAAGAAGTTAGAAGTCTAAAATGAGATATACAGAAATCAGAACACTAATTACTCTATCTGTCTTTAGTCTTGAGATTTTACTCTATCTGTCTTTAGTCTTGAGATTTTACTCTATCTGTCTAATCGAATCTAATTTTGTTTAATGTTGTCAGTTGAACGTTGTTTTACTGAACTGAGCAGTAGATGCTATGAGGAAATTTTATACATTAGAAAATGTATAAAATATTGGATGTAATCTTATTCTATATTCCCTCTTTTGCCTTCTCTCATGCGGCTGCAGTAGCTCTGAGGCCTCTGCAGGTATTCCCTGATGTCCATCAGCCGCCCAGCAGGTCAGACTCAGATGAGCTCATGCAGCAAATATAGAAAATGCAGTGTTATCTGATCCTCATTACTACCCACCCTTTTGTTTAGGCTCCCTCCCTTCTCCATTCTTGACTGATCCAACTTGGCAGATTAGACATCATATTAGATGAAATTAGGATCAAATGATTTGTATTGCAAACAGCAACATGCCACATTCTTCATGCCAGAATTCTTAAGTACTACTCTGAATAAGAATGCTGTTTACCCAAATTCAGTTTCACATTGTACCACTTCAATGTCTATGCCCAATTTTTCAGTAGGTGTCACTACACCCCTGCTGCCCTCATCCTCTCCGTCCCCCTGTCTAATACAATCTCAGCGAAAAAAAAAAAAAACAAGTTGTAATTGGATATTCCCACTGGGACTGTACTGAAGAGGAGAGAAGGGAGGGGAAGGGCGGGATCAGTTTAACATAGAAAAGGAGAAAGACTGTGGGGGAGAGATCAGCAGAGAGGTGGCCTGATGATGAGAAAGGAGGATTGTGAAATTCTGGCATCAGCTCTAGCAAATAGGAAATGGTGTAACTTTCTATTAACCCTTTATCTATTAAGATGGATAAATATATTTGCGGATATTTGCAGTGCAGTAAAAATAATTGCAATTCCTCCATCAGGAACCATTGAATCATTAACAAGTCAACTAACAAAGAACAACCTGGTTGATCAATCTTATCAGTTTAAAAACAACATTTCTATTATAAATTATATTCGATTTGAATCGGTTGATGTATTATTAAAGCTGTAATGAACATTCTGAGTTTCGGCGTTTCCTCAGGAGAGATTTAAAAAACAAAGTATGAGGAGAAAAGGAGCACTGCATACGACTGCTTCATCTGAGGCGATGATGTGGGCCGATGCTAACTGTATGATGCTGTGTATGACTCTTAAGGCTAGCAACATTTGTCCAAGCGCTAGCTCTAAATGAAAACCCGTAACATGAGTGTGTTATTGTGTTCACTCGTGTTATTTAGCTTACATTGCCTTCTTGGGCCTAGCTTTATTACACAGCTTAAATTAATGCTGAATTTAGCTACATCAGATCAGGTTAGCTAAGTTAGGGTAGCCTACAGCCTTACAAGAAAAACCTTAAAGGTAGTTACAACTGACTAAAAATATTACTTCATGTTATCTGGATAAATGTGCATTTTTTTTTAACTTTAGCTAGCAACCATAGGCATCTTCCATGACAAACTATGGCTGCAAGTTTCACTATATGGCCAAAAGTATGTGGACACCTGACCATCACACCCATATGTGCTTATTGAACATCCCACTCCAAATGTAGTCCCCTTTTTTGCTATTATAATAAACTTCCCTCTTCTGGGAAGGCTTTCCACTAGAGTTTGGAGCATCGCTGTGAGGATTTGTGCACGTTCAGCCACAAGAGCATTAGTGAGGTCAGACACTGATGTTGGATGAGGAGGTCTGGGGCGCAGTCGGTGTTGCAGTTCATCCCAAAGGTGTTCAGTGGGGTTGAGGTCAGGGCTCTGTGCAGGATACTCGAGTTCTTCCACTCCAAACTTGGCAAACCATGTCTCCATGAACCTTGCATTGTGCACAGGGCCATTGTCATGCTGGAACATGTTTGGGCCCCTTAGTTCCAATGAAGGGAAATTGTAATGCTACAGCATACAAAGACATTCTAGACAATTGTGTGCTTCCAAGAAACACCGTTGTCAAACCCCTTTTACTCACACTATCAGTCCACAGGTGTTTGGAAACAGTTATATAACACATAAAACACTTCTGCTTGAATAACTGAAAGAGGAGTGAAAAATGTAGGCTACATTACTACTATTTTTTTTTCATTAAACACAACCTTATTGAGATTTATTATCAATACTCCTCATTCATTTTGGGTTGTCTGCTAATGGCTAAATGTTAAATAATGGATAACATTAAACGTATTTGGTCAAAATTGGTCAAGAAATCCCTATAATATTATTTCTTATCACTATGTGGCACTTGACCAATAATATGAGGCTTACAAGTTGTTGTTATAATTTCAGCTACTCCCGTTAGTGTCGCCACAGCGGATCATTCGTCCACATGTTTGATTTGGCACAGGTTTTACACCTGATGCAACCCTCCCATTTTTTATCCAGGCTTGGGACCGGCACTGAGCCTACGCTCCCAGTGGCTGGGTTGGTTCCCTGCCCGGGAATCAAACCGCAGTGGTGAGAACGTGGGATCCTTAGCCACTAGACCACCAGGGACCAATATGTGCCTTACAAGTACAGTGCCGAAATATCATATATTTTATTATTACAATGTTATACCTACTTACGATAAATAAGTTTGGTGTTGAGTTCTGAGGCAGCTTCAAAGCCAACATATAACCCCCCTTCCCCATTTTTCTCTCTTTAATTCCCACCCACCCACCAGCTTATCCCTATTATACGACAGCTACTAACTGGAGAGGGTGAAGGCTAACACGTTTCCTCCAAAACACGTGAAGCCAGCCAGCCAACCACATCTTTTTGAACAGCTGCATCACAGGGCAGCATAACTCACTCAGAGGGAAGTGCTATCTATCCTTTTCTGCATACATGACCTAACAGACACCCATTGTCACTGTGACTAACAAGGGAAAGTCCCTTACGGTAGGGAGGGTGGGTTTCTCGTGTTGGTCCAAACGAGATTACCGGAACCCACCGTAGTAACCCTAAACAACATGCGTCTCCTGACAATAGGGCGAGTGTTTTTGTGTTGCGCCACTTGGGAGCCCTTTTTACTTTTCTTTATTATAGGCTAGCTGGTGCACTTGGGCTGACACACAGGATGATGGGATATGTAGCAGAGCAAAGGACAGATATATGCTTCAAAAAACAGATTAAGAGATTTTAAGAGTCTGCATTCTACACACATATTTAATTTAGGCAGGACTTACTGTTGAATGTAGCTTAAGTAGACGTATTTGTTCCTGACATACTCTCTAATATAGCACACTGTATAAAATTCTCATTACGCACATTTCACAACTTATCAGGTGTTTAACAGAAATGCTTGCTGTAGAGAACTGTGGTGATTGGGGGTTTATAAAACAAAACTAGACATAATAAGAAGCCTAGTTTTATTTGACCGTGAACTCATACTGCTATACTGGACAGCAGACAGCAGGGATGAGGGCAATCAAGGTTAAAGCATTCTGGGGTTGTCCGTATCTATGTGAATTTTAGAGCACTCACCTGCTTCGCTTTTGCCAGGAGGCTTTAAATTCAGCTCATGGGTCAGTTCTGTAACATAAGCGACAGGCAATTATTAGTGACAAGAAATTGACTTATAGGCTGAAACAGCTGCTGTTCTGTGTAACTGAATAATCATACCCATTTTTAGCACTGCTGATATCATTCATACTGATCAGGGCATTTCATGATAGTATACGTCTCATTCAGCAGGGAGACAAAGCCATGAACATGCAGAAGCGCTTCCCTTCCCTCGAGCTGTTTCAGCTGTATTCACAGACAGGATCAGGTGGACCTCGTACTGTATTACACAAAGCCCATGCTGCCAGGAAGTTATTGACCTGCACTGCTCTCGGTAGAGTCTACACCATCCCACAGAGAGGCGGAGAGGGGGAGAAGCAGAGCTGCATCCCTTCCTCGAGCAGGAAGATGAGTGGTATAGTCCAGCTATCGCATGCACTCGTGCTAACGTGCATTCTTTGGGCGTGGCAGCATACAGTGTGTGCTACCCTACATGGGTATCTCTGTTATCCTTATCCTTTATAGGTGACAGCTTTATATATATATATATATATATATATATATATATATATATGTGTGTGTGTGTGTGTGTGTGTGTGTGTGTGTGTGTNTATATATATATATATATATATATATATATATATATATATATGTGTGTGTGTGTGTGTGTGTGTGTGTGTGTGTGTGCTTAAGACACAATATCTTCCAATACCAGCCTTCCTTTAAGGTGTTGAAGAAGAACCTCGGTTATTATTATCAACACTGACTTACTCTCAAAACACATAATGAAGTGTTTGTAATATAGGGATGGACGGGATTGGTATCAGATTGCATGTGCCATATTTCTGCAACAATCCACTGACGTGTTTTATGCCATGACACCTCTAATTTTTTACATAAGTTAAATACAAAATTTTACAAAGAGTCACCTTGGTTTGGCTCAGTGAGGATTTTAATCGAGCTGGAAATATATTATTTGTCTATTTCTGTAGTAAGTTACTGTATCATACCGTGTCAGCCATTCCTGTCACAATATTTCCTTGGTGAAAGTGGCTGTATTTATGGATTGCTTTGCCGCGGTACTGTTTCAGCACTTCTGACACTACCTCTGTGAAGTCAGCTGTCCTGCTGATAAAAGTGTGTTTCAGCACTTCCTGTAGCTGTCCCATTTACTTCCGGATGATACACGTGGACGAGTCCTAAAAACGTGTCCACAATGTACAAGTCGCTTACACACGTACACGTATACAAGGAGCATTTGTAATCTTTTAGACTCACCTGTGCAGCGTTTCTGCAGGGACAGGATCTCCAGGTGTAAGCCATGCAGCAGTGTCAGCTGCTCCTGCCGCAGGAATACGATGCTTCTCTCCACACTCTCCACCTGCCTCGCCAGTGCACTCCTGTCCATCACCACCTGTGGCTGCTTTACAAAAAAAAAAGAATAAAATACAAGTGTCTTATCTACATGAACACACAGGGGCAGCACTGCATAGCATTTACAGCTCCAGGTTTCCTGGTTCAATCCTGAGTTCAGACTACTGTCTGTCTGGAGTTTCTATTCTTCCAGTGTTTGTACGGCTTTACTCTGGGGTCTTTGGTTTTCCCCCATGAACGTTTTTGTGCGACCACGTAACCGATCAGATGTGACGGGGATCCACACTTTCACACACATACCATGGGACTCTAGGACCGACGTCCCATCCAGGGTGTATTCCCAGATCCGCTGCGACTCTGACCAGGATTATACAGGTACTGAAGTTGACCAAATGAATGAACATGCAGACAAATGTTGTTTAAATGATCCGCTGCAGTGATTCTGGTATATCCATTCATAAGCAGGTTCGTCGGGTCTAGATGGGACTTACAAGGCGTACAATGGAAGAGTATTCGACAGACCCCTTCACTAAATAAATGGACCCTATAAACGTCGTTTGTGATCTGACAGGATTTTAAACCTGTTTCATTAGACACGCATAAAATCCAACCTCTTAACCCCTGTGCTCACTTCAATTCATTTATTTTAATGCATTTTCACTGGAGATGTTCCAGCACAGTTAAGCCCCACCCCCACTCCCCATCTTTAACAGATGCATGGTTAATATATGGTCACCAACATGGCAAATAGTAGGTTAGACATTAAAATGATATTTATGAGTGATGCATCTCCAACATGTGTAAGAAAAGTGCTTAATAACAAAAATATGTCGCATGGTAATTAGTAGTTTAAATCGCCTGTGTGACACCTACCGGGTTCTCCATTAGTGCAGGCTGCACTGACACCCAACCGAGGAAAACAAAGCTTTACAAACAGCGTAACTGATCAACGAAATGGAGGTCCAGGTTTATATAGAGTCCGATCCGTTCACACAATGCAGGATGAAGCTTGGATGAAGCCATCTTCCGAGGATTCAGCTCGATGTCCAGTGAAGCATGAAGCAAGGTTACACGATGCAATGCGAACGAATATCAAAACCTACGACGTGCATCACACAGGTCTACGGTTTTGTTAGGGAACGGCAATGACAGATTTACATGTTACGGGCTGATGTTTCCTGCGCGTGGCCCTACCTTGTCTTCTGCGCGACGGGCGCGTGCCGTTTTCTCCGCACGCCAGCAGGGCGACGAGAGCGGCGCGCGCAGGAGCAGCGCTCAAGCTGATTGGACGAGGAGAGCGCGCAGCACGCGCACGCGGCCACAACAAACCCGAGCACATCTGCATGAATCCACGTCGACGTACAGCCCCAAAATTCTGTGTACCACCGTTTCTGTCCGGTGTTTTACCCCACCACCTTAAATTACTTCAATAAGCATTTCATTTGTTTCTTTATCCCTGAACTACTGTAGTGTTTACACAGACTACTGCATCACTCATCACCCTGTTAAAGTCGATTTTTGATTTCTTACTATTACAAATAACCTTGAAAAAATGGTTATTCATTCAGACCATGGCTGAGAAAAACCCTTTGGGAAGACTGCTTTCCGGTCAGGCCGGGGTGCTTGCTTGGGTTTGATGGACCTCTTGTCTATGGTTTTATAGACCCTCCCTAACAACCCTTCACTCCACCCACATCTCACTCTGAAATCTGTCATCTCCCAGCACAGCCAGATAATTCTCCTGTGACCAAAATATCACTCTGTGAGTGGAAAAAATATTAACAAGAAGAACCACAGTAAAACCAGAATAAATATCAGTAATGCTTTTCCATAATGGAGGAATTTATGACTGGAGAAGGCGATGGAGCTGGACGTAGAATTAGCGACATTGTTCCTAGACAAGTACGTAATCACAATATGTATAAAGCTCTGAATAGTTTGAATGGCCAGCTTTACATCAATTATCTAATCAGTGTTATCAAATACTTTTTTTTCATCACAAAGAAAGGAACAGCAAGGGCAGTGACGGCACTTATGACCATCCTCATAAATAATTACGAGCTGAATTTTTTGTGCATTTTTATTCTTAGAATTTGGCTTTCAACTAATATTGAATCTTGAATCTTACTCAAAACAAATGGCCACATAACAATTATTGTCTTTATGGTTGCTCTATAGTTACTAATCCTCATAATTTGGTCATAAACTAAATATTGGCACTTCCCAAAAACAGCCTATGCCCAAGACTCCCCCTTTCTTCAGTAGATAATGTCACCTGGATACTGTAACCTTGTACTTAGAAACTGCTGCTGTAATCACGAAGGACCATAAAGCTTACACTGCACTCATATTCAACACACTCGGTACTGTTTGAGTTTATAGTATACAGTTGTGGAAGAGTAATTATTTATTATCACACTATCCAGCTTCCACCAGAAGAGGATGGCTTCCATTTTGAGTCTCGTTTCTCTTAAGGTCTCAGGACATTTTTTCCTGTGCTCCGTCATCTCTGGCTTTCTCATTACAGCTTTAAATATAAATCTACATCTGGATTTCTGGAAAGTCACTGCTGAAATGTGATTTTTAGGATATTTGAGTGGCAACTGGGTTTAGAAAAGTTTTTGTATTTACAAACCTGACCCCTGAGATACAGAGCTTGTTAATTTCATACCTTATTCTACCTAAAAAATAAAAAAATAAATAAATAAAGTAATCAGAAACCTAATTTAGAAAACTTAACTTTCTCCAAAAGCCTCATGAAACAGTTTCTTGAAATGAGTGCTTTAAAAAGCAGGTACAAAAGTGTATTGGGTTTATCTTTAGAAAAATAAACTTGTATTGGGTTCCACATCAGCGAAGCCTTTTAAAGGCTCCAATATACAGCTGGTAGGAATGCAGCATTCCCCAAAACTGCTATTACATGTATTTCATGGTGAAACCTGGTAATGATATCAAATGTAGATGAATAATTTTAATAAATCATGGTCAATGATTTATAGTATATATATAAATTGTACTTATATCATTACATACAATCATACAAAATAACTCACCTCTAATAAAGATCTACAGCATTTTATCATAAAATTTTTTTTTTTATGAAATGGAATTTTTTTTGTATGTTGTTAAAGTTAAACATATTACCGTAAGTATACTAATACACCACTGGTTCAGTCAAAAACATAATTATACCTGTCTGGGACCTGGTGAGAGCGAAGCACGTAAGATGGCCGAAGTCTTCAGAACTATTTCTATAACTTATTTCAAGTTCTAAACATTTTACCTCCCAATTTCCTAAATAAAACATAAAAGATGACGACAGAACTGATGCAGCGTTAATGACAAAGGGTGGTTACACTAAATATTTATTTGATTAGTTTTTTATTTGATTAGTTTTTGCTATGCATTTTTCTCTTATCGTAAAAAACAGATACCTTTGAAAAATAAAAATATAAATATGTCGTAAGAGTGTAACGTGTTAAAGAAAGGTAGTGCCTGTATATAAATGACAAATTTGGATTTTTACCTACATTCACAATCAAAATGGCAAGGATCACTGCTTTATGTTCACATAACAATAAAAGACAAAATATATAAACTGCTACTTTATTAATTACAAAACATCGATTATATACAAACAAAAATACAATTATGTGTTATGTACAATTTAAACACAGTCATGTTAATTGTAAGACGTATGGGGAGGGGCAGGACAGCAGCGCTGCATCCAGCTTGTCCTTTTCACTCGGGAGCACGTGCAGTAGTGCTGAATGCTGATACGCCAATCAAAGAGTTACAGTTTTCCTATCACTTACACAAGGAAACCACTTTGATCATCAATGGCTTTGGAAATATAACCACAGTACATGTTTACTGCATAATATAGGACTGCACTTCATAGAATTCAATAAAAACGTTCCTACCTTATTAATTTTGTGAAATGAAAGCGTCCTCACCAGCTGCAGTAAGAATCTGATCTCTCACAAGAGCACAATCTCAAGCTCGAATCTCAAAGCTTCGTTACACCCCAAGCCTCAAGATAACAACACAAATTTAATGTGGCATCTTAAGCATCCTTTAACTGAGTTCATTCATTTCTAATAACGATTCTAAGTTCATTATTATATAATAATAATAATAACTCTAAAGAAGAATGTTTTAAATCAAAAATTGTAATTTACCGAAGTAGATGAAGTAGTTGAAACCAGCTGAATGCAATTTTGAGAGTTTTCCACAGTTTTGCATTTGGAGATTATCTTGGCCGGGAGGCAAATCTCCAAGAACACAGTTTTTAGTGAAATTAAAATGTAGTTTTTGTGTAATTTTAATCGAAACCGTTCGTTTTGAAGTGCGGCACATACTGGTATGCTACATGGTCACTGATGTGCTACATAGCTATGATATGCAACTCCCTCATAACTCTGACACAGCCAGTATGAACTCTACACACAACCTCTGAACACATGATTAGGGTTTTTAAGCTATACCATCAAACAACACACTGTAAAACATCAAAATAGGGATAAGAAAATGCAGTGGAATGTAGACCGCTGTAGACTGTGGTTCACTGTAGACTGCTGTATATTTGAAAACATTAAAAAAAAAAAAAAGACACATATCCATATCCATTATTTTCTACTGTGACCAACATTTCTCAGCAACAAATCCATTTTCGTATGACATTTGAATGATATTTGAGTAAAAATAAATTACAAAAATATAATAAAATGTTCATACAAAAACAAACATCCAAAACGTCCTGGCATACGACACGACAAACAAACGACAGTTCGCAGTATTGGTACAGTTTTAACAGTTTCCTCTTAATACACTGAAAACTTTCAGATTCAGCTCCCATGAGGTCAGAGTTACGCTCAACAGCCTACTGTGAAATTGATCAGACATCATCAGACTTGTTGCACTATGTCAGTGCTAACACCCTCTCCGACACACAGTCACAACACACCTTCCTCTCCTAAATTCAGGTCGTAACTCCACAAGCAGGACGTAGAACTGAGACTGATGACATTTTTAAAGCAGCCCTGCAATCATAGCTCAACAGCCAAGCCTGATCTAAAGCATTTTTACAAGCAACATTATTCACTGATTTTTTTTTTTCCTCTGGTCAGTATTACGTAGGCAAACAGGCAAAACTGTGTCACTCTGCTAGAACCGCTAGGCCCAGGACTTGTGTGTCTACCTCGATTCTCTTCTGATTGTCACGATATACTAATACTCTATCGTCTCCATCCACAAAAAAAGGCAAAAACAAACCTTCATGAGGTCTCTGCAAGGCATATCTATGGGATTGTATTGTTAGTTTATGTATATATTAGTTTACGTATGTATTGTATGTATTATACTCTTAAGTTTATCATTAATAAATGTATTTAACAGTAAATTTGCAGTTTTATTCAGCTTTAACTAATGCATTGTTTAAGGACAGAAAATACAGACACCATTAATTCCAACACTTAAGTGTTTAAGTATTGGTTTGGTGCATCACTTTACTAGATTTTTTTAATCACAAGCTTGTGACAATCTTTCAGTGTAATTCTCCTGGCTAATCACACTTCTAAACGCATAGAAGTTTAAAGGCGAATTTCATTAAAAGGCTGGTATAAAATTAATCGACCGGTCATCAGATGTGAGGCTCTAGGTGAAGTTAGCGTAGTTCAGACATAGATAAGAGTGCTTTCCTGCTCCTATTACATGTCCTTGTCTTTCTTGACCTCTTTCTCCCGGCTGGACTTGAGGAAGTCAGTACGGAGCAACCGGTAGAACAGAACGATGTTCATGAGGGTCATGATGGCCAGACCCACACTGCCCACTGTGTAGCTGAAAAGAGGAACGTGATCACGGTTCAGGACCAACCAGCGCGTCATCCATGCCAGCGTGTTGATGCGGAACACCACGTATGTGCCCAGGTTAATCATGCTGTTTACACGGTACACCGTGCTCTTGGCAATACTGGCCATCCGCAACATCTGCCTCAGGTGCAGGAAGATGGAGTTGATCTCCACAAGCAGGGCCACAACCGCAAAGCCCACATAGCGACAGGTCAGCACTGACAGCCCAAAGCAGGTGATCACCTGTTTTTTGTGTACCAAATTTGAATTTGAGACAATCTTAATGTATAATCTCCACGTGTTATATAGTAAACATTTAACGTTCAAAATACTGTGTTTTTTTTAATATTGCAGAATTAGTCTAAAAAATTATTTCTTATTCAATTGAAATCTTATTGATAATTTCTTGGGTGATTAAAAATAAATAAATAAATAAATTTACCCCAGAAACATAATGCGTTCTCCAGTTTGCTCTAATATATTGAAAGGCATGTTACAAGCTTACATTTCACAATGTAGTACATGAAAACAACAAAGTATAGACATAGCATTAATGATAGTGACAGCAATAACAGCAAGACTGTGAATAATCTCATGCACTGACTGGTTGGTAATGGGGTGAGTGTATATGACTGGGAGATGAGATCATGTACAATTCTGTGGAGGTGTATGGATGTGTCTACGTGATGCAAACAGTGGTACTGGGTTGCTGCCTATCTATCCATTAGTGTGTTGTGTGAATGTACAAATTGACAACAGATAGTCTAAGTGAAATGTGTAAAAACAACACAAAAGACACATTACAGTAGTTCAGATTGAAAGAACCAGGGATAAAGGGCCAAGAATAAACCTGCTTAATATATAGGGTCATATGCCCACATGATGTAGATGTACATTTGGGCACAAGGCTTATAAATCACCTTTTCCGTTTCTAAAGCAGATCTCTCATTCAGTTTAAAATATTATCCAAACAAGAGGCTAAGCTTTTTTCTCCAGCAGTTTCTGCTATGTGAGAGCTGGAATGAATCATCCCTTTGCATGCAGTCTTATCTCATCGTGATGATGAGCAGCTGAGGTTACGAGCACAAAGACTCAATTGACCTGTCACCAGCAGAGAGATGTCCTACTGAGATCACAGCGAATGGCACTAATCCTAATCAGCATTTATCTGCCTGTGATTGTCTGTGTATCATCAAGTGGCTCTTGACACAGGGACTGGTCAAATCCAATCCTTTAACCAAATCATATTTATATAAAAGTTACAGGTTTCTTCACTTAACTTTATTTTCTTAAAAACAGATTACAGGAGTACAGATTGTATTTAGACATATTAAATTTAATAGCAAAGTTCATTACTAATTTATTAAAAGCCATTATTGTGGCTTCTTGTATTAAAACTCTATGTCCATAAACTTTATAAGAACAAATATTTCCTTGTTGTAACACGTTGTCACATATTTAATCTGGTATTTAAATATATTAATCATATCTTTCATCTCTGACCTCAGTGAAAGTCGTTGGGATGTGCTGGAGGAGACTTTCCAGAGTGTTCATCTGTTGCATTGTCACAACATTTATTTCCATCAAGAGGTGCACCAATTTCTGGTCAAGATCTTGTACTGACAATGAAAGAGGAGAGCACTCTGGAAAGTCTCCTCCAGCACATCCCAAAGACTTTCACTGAGGTTAAGGTCAGGACTCAGAGGTGCCAGTTCATGTGTGAANCCTGATGAATCTTGGCAGCGTCGTCCTGGAATATGGCCATGAGACGTCTTTCTACATGGTTATTAAAGAACTAAAAATCTACACACTTCATCTTTTAAGATTAAAAGAACTGTTGCTATAGTAGTACTTTTATTGTAAATAGTACTTTTATTGTAACTGTCCAATCATTGTCAGTGATCATTTTGCACTTGACTCACTTATCAGTGTGCAACTTTTCTATTAATATAACATCCTCCTCCACTAGGTGGTGTTCTGAGTCTTCTGTTATGAAAGCAGGACTTTCCATCAATTCTCGGGCTGAACGATGACATGCACGTTTAACTGTGACCAAAAATAACAATGTCTTAGATTTTATTAAAATACACATCCCTCAACTGGTTTAGACATTGTCATTCTCAGTCATATGCATCATCAAGGCCAAATGAACAGACCTGTATAATGACGGCTTATAGTCAGTAAACCAGTCTTTAACCAGGCAGCCAGCAGACACATATAAGACTAGAACACACACACACACCTACACACACACACACACCACACCCTGGCATAAGTGCTTCGGTAAGAGACCATTAGAGCTGAGGCTTCCCAGCCCAGTCCGAGAAGCTGGAACCGCCTCACACGGCCCTGTCCAATCTAACACACAACACAGCTGTGGCCGGCATTCAACAATGTCACAACTGCAACAACATTCACACTGACAGGCAAAACAGTGGCTGCTAACACAGCACAAACTGGGACATTCCTCATTGAGAGCATAGGGCTCTTTTCTGCAGCCAGTGGCATCTGTGTGTTTTCAACCAAGCACGTGATGTGTGCTTTTGTTTTAAGTACAAACAGCTTGTAAAGTTAGCACACTATAAATATGAAAGGCTACATTTCAAACAAATGCACCAAAGGCACTGTTTAGATACACATTAATTCAAATTCATTCAATTTCATTTACTCTCACGGCTAATATGATTTGGTCATAAGAATGTGTGAATTTGCTTCAAAAGATTGGGGGGAAAAAATACTGGAAAATGTAACGGTTAAACAAAAAATCTCTCTCTCAGTCTTTCAGAGCTCAAACTCTTTTCCCCACTAGTTTCACCATGGACTGCATGTGTATCTGATTGTAAAATGACGTCAGTTGACTTTATGTGCATTAATGGGTGGAGTGAACTATTAAACAATCAATCGTCTCTTATTCAGACACTCTTTGCACACCCACACTCTGTACATAACCCTTTCCGAACCAATGCTCAACAAATAAAGCACTGTTCTACCAAAAGACCCTTTATCTTTCGTTATCTTTCTTCAGCTCATTCTGAGTGGTGTAAAACCACAGCCATCCTAACCTTGGACTTAGGTAACTAAAATCAAAACCGAGTTGTTTCATAGTCAGGGGCAATAAAAATGAAAAACAAGGAAGGTGTAACAGAACTTGTGTAAAATGAAGCCAGGAAGGTGTGCCTCAAGCGAAAAAAAAAAATCAGAGGACATGTAAGTGCTATGGTTTACATGCTTATGATGATCCTGATGGCGTAATAATGGACACAGGAGGATGAACACTTCCTCCTTTACCTTGAGAAAAAGCAGGATTGTTGACAATACTAGTACAGACAAGCCTTAACACTGGACTGATCTATATTATGCATCTGGCATCAAGGGGCCAAAGTCTGGAAAAGTCTGCAAGAGATGAGAAAGAGGCCCACAGAGCCTGCAGTTGCACAACCCTACATGCACCAACTCCTTACCCTGTTAAACCGCTCTGATAACTGTGTTAGCATATTAGAAAAGGACAAACTCACTGAGTCTTAAATCTACAGAGTATAGTTTTTTTTAGTTGAAAATTATTGAGTCAGGGGACAAACAATTCTCTATAACCTGATTTTCCCTCATTACTCCACATCATGCATCATACACCACCTGAGTACATTAAACGTCATCATGCACTAAGTTTAGATAAGAAAGAAGACAGACTACAGTGTGACAGAAAATCCAGAAGGGTGAGAGATCGGGGGTGTGAGAGAGAGAGAGAGTGTGAGAGAGAGTGTGAGAGAGTAAACAAGCCTGGGGGAAGAAGAACAAGCCAGTGGGAAGATAGTGAATGATAGTCAACAGACTCTCGGTGTGTTTGTATTTCTATTGTTACCCAGTTGCATGTGCTTCTGTAACAGTGAGAGGATAAGTGAGATTCCTTGGGGCTGCATACAAACGTTCCTCTACTGATGATTTTGCCTACAATAGAATTAAGCAAATAGACCAAAGAATCTTACTTGTGGCCTCAGGATGTCTGGCAAAACCTTGGATTCCACTACTACACTCATGTGAACAGAATACCTAGTGACTTCCTCCACCAAACAGACTTCTTGTTACAAACGAATAGAAAGATTTGCCATCTGAGCCAGGTGTGTGGGTTTGGCCCCTTGGACCGCAGCATGGAGTAAGGACTGCAACCTTACAAACCATGAATCGCTCCTCAACGCAAGTGCGTGGGTTTTCTGCCCAGGGTTTTGTCACCCAATTTTGTAAACCAATCAACTGACCTTGCAGCATTCCAAGAAGGTTAACAACGCAAGTGTGTGGGTTTTCTGCCCAGGGATTTGTCACCCAATTTTGTAAACCAATCAACTGACCTTGCAGCATTCCAAGAAGGTTAACCTGCAGAGTATTCTTTGTTGAGCCCAGTGTGCACCCAATTTACGCCGAACAGGTGCCTCCTTTGTTTGCCTACCTTGTCTAAACAAAGATCAGCCCATTGGTGGATGATTTCACAACAGCCTATAGGTGGGCTGGAAATCTGGCCCCTGCTGTGACAAGACACTGTAAAAGAAGTGTTTCTTCTTTATGGGCATTACTTAAAGGCACGCCACTTTCATTGCACCTTCTCCAGGATCTCATCACCCATGGCGGCTATTCAGGGTTCATAGAACTACAGTTACATCCATAGCAAGCATTTTCCATTCTAGTCTCAGTACAGAGAAAGGTTTAGAGATTATTTCGGTAGACATATATACACTAAGTATGTGGAAGATTCCACCATTCAAAGCTGCTGGAATTTAATCTAACATGCTGCCTTGACATTCTACAATCAGACTTTAATGTCATTTTAAATAGAGCTGTAAAATGGCTTACTCTTAATAATTTTTCCAAAGTTAGTAAAAAACAAAACAAAAAAAACCTGAAGTTGTTAATCTCCTCCTAAAGGAGGAGTCTGGGTGTTTCCATACCAAATAACTATAGCCCTAATCTCAAATCTTCCATAAGCAGCATTACTGAAAAATGATTTTCCGTCAGCTTAGCAGTTGTTAAATTAGAGGAACCCCTTTTGACGAATTTCAGCCTGGTTTCTGATCAAACCTATCACAGTATGACGGCTGCCCTCGATCAACTGTTTTGTCTGAATACAGACCGAGAAAAAAAAAACATCAGTATTACTATTACTAGATCTTAGTGCTGCTTTAGACAATGTTGACCATAAAATATTCATAGACTGGAAAAGTGGGTAGGGCCAGTGCTGAACCTCAGCTGACTTAAATCATACTTAGAAGGCAGGCGCTACTTTGGCCCAAATAAACCACAGACATGTGGAGCCCCCCCAAAGCTCAATTCTTGGGCTCTTCCTGTTTAACATCTATATGCTCCCACTAGGCCAAATCCTGTACAAAAAAAGCTATTTCTTTCCACAGTTATGCCGACGACACCCACACATCCTTATCCATTTCGCTAAGCAACAACAGTCCCATAGACTCTCTCTTTCAGTAAACAACTGGATGAGCTACAAATTCCTTAATGTAAAACAGAATTAATGGTATTTGTTAAAAGGATGAAAAGATCAAGGATACCAAATCTCCTTACACACACACACACACACACACACACACACACACACACACACACACATACATACATACATACATACATACATACATA
>CM074958.1:10199869-10218448 GCA_037577455.1 Pangasius macronema
TTCCAGCAGACTCTCGTTAAGACCGGCTTCTGCAAGTGTGTAGGGATAATAACAGAAAAGCAGAGAAACATCAGAAGGAGGATTACCAATACAAAACACACTGATACACCTGATCCTTTCTATGGCTGGGACAAAATAATCAACCAATGACAATATTTCTATCGTTTAAGACCATAGATATTTTACAGTGCACTATTCAGGATCTATAGTTTCCATTTGCAGTAGAGGGGCATTAATAATAATTCAAGGAAAAGAATATATCCAGAAAGTTTTGTCATTTGCCTGCTTTGTAAAAGCTCCTTTACTCTCTGGTGGTGTCAGTTAAGTAAAGTAAAGTAAAATCCGGACTGGAGTTTTCAGAAATCAGTATCAGACAATATATTTCATCAATCAATTTTGTGGCAGTTATAGATATTTATCAATAAATTCAATAAAGTAATACAATCTTGAAATATTTCTATTTCTTTTCCACTTTAATAGTGTGGTTGAGGTGATAGAGGTGTGTTGTGTTTTTCTTGTCTCCCATGGGTAGGCCTCTACACAGAGAGAGAGAGAACTAGAGGATTGATTAAAAACATGTATCTATTAGGTTTATTTCTAGAAGGTTCTCCCTGTGGAGTCAATTACCAACACACCAAACAATGACAACCATCTCTACAACAACTTCAGTGTAGAACACACACTAAGCCTACAGTAGAGACAAACTGAGGCTTATCCAGGGAGGTCTGAGTCTTATCCAGGAAGCAGTTTCACACCATGCAAGTGTCAGATGCACTGCAGATGCAGTCAATGCACCTGGCAGCCTCAGGGTAGACTTTGGACAGCTGAGAGCTGACAGGACAGGTGGAACAACTACTAAGTATGAGTGAGCAAACATTACAGCGCCACCCACAGAAAAATCACTTGCTCCTAGGAGCTGAGGTTAAAGGTATTTATCAGCTGTAATGCCCACACATAGATTTATATTTTGCAGCCCACACATTTCTCATACTAAACATACCAGCTACATAAACACAGATACTGCCAAATCAGCAGCATGTGAGATACAAGCACCAGATGGTACAAGGGAGAGCAAATAGTGGATGAGAAATGTGGCATATTAAGGTGTGGCTAAAGACACCAGTAAAAGAAAAAAACAAAAAAAGACACACAGTAATTAGATCTCTTTGTGTATTTAGCACATCCTACACACACTTACATGACTTTGGTGAATTTCTGACGCATTTGTCAGTGGTATTTTGGTCACGAGTGGAAAGGTTATAGAGCTACTTAAAGCTGTCGTGACAAAAGAAATTCCTGGTACCTCGTCACTCACAGCACACAAGAAACATCATGTCATCTTGTTAATCATTCTGAAGTGTACACACCTTTAACCAAACTTGAAGTGGATTAAGCTTGAAAAGTTGAATGTGTGGTAAATGCCTCCTTCCTCAATCAGGACAATCTTACATTACGCCATAATGAAGGTTTTCTTTTGCACAATACTTGAAAGCAAACTCACTGCAACACCACCGTGTACTATAGATTATTTAATATTTCAGGCACCAAAGCAGGTGTTAAGAAAATATAGGACAAAATGTATTGCGTGTGTGCGTGGACTTTAAAAACCCACTAGCATTTGACTGACACTGTCTGAATGAATTTAGTTTTTCCAGTCCTTAGCCTAGAAAAGTAAGCAGGCAGTTAGGATGTAATGGAAAGCTAACATAATAATGGGTGTGATTACAAGGGTAAGAGCCTCTTCCTGGCCTTGTTCTGTCTCGTAATGTGAAAATGAAGCTTTGTGCATGAGCACAGAGAAGACAAAGTCCACACAGGGGAGAAAGTGATACGTTAAGAAACTTTGGCTTAGAAAGACAGCCAAACCCTGCTCACCTTTTGGTTCTTCTAATTTTTTTTAATAAAATCTGCAGTTTATATTTATATATATAAAGAGTTGTCCACATGGAGACAGTCAAATATTCCCACAACTGTCACACATACTGATTCTTGCAGAAACTTTTGGTCCCCACCAAGATACAAAAACAAGCCACACAAACACACAATGATGACTGCCAGGGAAAGCAGAAGCAAAGGTAAACGCACTAAAATATATAACACGTGCCCAGCTGACTGTGTTCCAGTCTTAGTTAATCTCACGTTCTCAATGAGAACCAGGATAAGAAATGGTATTCCTCAGGGCTAAAGTCTAAGAACACTTCATTTTGTTTTTCACATTTATTGTAATTCTAACCACAGTTAAACAAAAGTTAATTCCATATACGAAACATAGTCATGTCAAGTCTGCTACCTCTAGTTTTCAAATTTCTAAATCACACACTGGTGTCTATGTGGTGTGCACCTCCTAATCATCATCATTTTCTTCAGTTAGTCTAGGTGTCTTGTGTATAATGTCCATACTACACCTTAAAAACAGAAGGGCTGAAATTCACAGGACCTAGGTGCATATTTCAAAAGCTATGTCACTAAAGAGATTATCTATTAGACAGACCGTTGCTTAGCAACAGAGAAGAGACACAACCACCAACAAGAACTCAGATGATTACAAGGGCCCTTTGGCCACTGATGCTCCATAGAACAGTGGAAGAAGTGAAGCAGAAGAGGCTTGGTGGTTAAGGATATGTGCTAGTGTTTAAAAAGCTGTAAGTTCTTCTGCCAGAGAGTCACAGATGGTCCCTTAAACAACTAGTTGGGTTGTATTCTGATTTAAAATATAAGAACTGTTTATTTACCCTTGGGCTCGATCAGCTAGTCAGTTGCAGTGAGAAATTCATATTTCGCAGCTGCCATATGTGGTAGTAAAAAAAAAATTAAATGTATGGTCAGGACACTAACATGTAAGAATTAGATGGAAAAATATTTAGGTAACAAAACTCAAGACTTAACCCTTTTGTAATGAATCTTCGATCCTTAAACATGAACACACACAAATATCTTGGTCCTTCTTCTGTTTTCCTGGACAGAATTTTGAATTGCAGAAGTACTTATGGCTGTCTGGGCTGATCTGGCATAGACGGAGTGTTGTTCTGAGAGGATTAGTGAGCGTGTTGGGGAGTGTGCAGGGGAGGAACATAGAGAAGGATTCTCCGGATCTAGGGGAGGGTCTAAAAGAGTGTGCGAGAGATTGGAATAGAGGAGCTGGGGGAAGGGTAACATGACTTGCTTTCACTTGGGGTCTCCTTCCTAGGACCCAGATGCGTTTTCCACAGTGAGAACATGTGGAGAGCAGATGTCGCTGCTTCTGTCAGAAAACGAAGTGCTGAAAGGAGGGAACTCCTGATAACGTGAACTTCAGCTAAACCAGCATGCTCACTCACATATACTGCTTCCTTCCTTCCTTGCTCTTGTGCTACCTTCCATTTGCCATTGTTTTCAGTCCCACTTTTTAGCAGTCTAAGAAGTGTGACCCTTGCCCTTTATGTCTTAATACCCAAGTTGCGCCCTGCGTCTGTCTTTAGGATGGCTGATACAAGGACAACCAGTTAAGTAAGTAAAAGCTTTATTGATGTTAGCAGAGTATAATACATCTGTAAATATTTATTAATTCTGTTATGTGAGCTCATACTGCACATATAATGATGTAGCACATTATCTAAATATATATAAGTATATAAACAGAAATTTATTTAGACCTCCGTGTCCATTTCTAGCACAGACTTCAGTTACAGCTGGAGTTCAGAATGGAAAGCTTTAGCTCAGAATGGAAAGCTTTACTTCCCAGACAATGTAACTGTGCAAACGGCTCCATTTAAATGAATTTGACTAGGAAAGAATCTGCCACTTTTATTGCAGGCACAAAATAAACCTATAACACTAGGCAGCATTGCTACCTCACAGCTTCAGGGTCTCCCGGTTAGATCCCGAGCTTGGATTTCTGTCTCGGCAGAGTTCTGCATGTTCTCCCCCCGTGTCCACATGGGTTTCCTCTGGTTTCCTCCCACTTCCTTTAGAGTAGATATATAATAAACTGCCCCTGGATATGAATGATTTTGTCAGTGTGTGTGTGCGCATGGTGCCCTGGAGTGGACCTACGTCCCATCCAGGGTGTGTCCCCACCTCATACTCTGATCCACTGCCATCCTGCCCACATAACACAGTTACTGAAGATGAATGAATGAATGAATGAATGCATCAATGCTTAGTAACTTCAGTTTAAAAATAAAAACAATTTTTGGTCAGCAAGCATATCGATATTTGGGCTAAGATGAAAATTGGTGATATTTTTATTTTAGCTGAACTGTCTCTTTAGTATCTGATCACCAGCACATAGCGGAATTTCATCTCTAGGAGAAAAAAAAAGGCATAATTGATATCTCATGCCTCTTGATTCTCCCAGCTTCCCACTTCACTTAGTAAACTCAATTTTGCTAAATGACAGAGGGGTGAGATCAATTTGTGCTCGAACCACCTGAGCAAACTGAAATAGATGAAAACCACATTGGTGGAACTCTTGAAACTGTTTTTCATGTACTTGTTTACTTTGAAATGCTTGCTCTTTAGGGCAAAACTTTCACTTTCCACTCGAGCACCTCGGGAAACCACAATATTTCCAGACACATCTGCCAAGTGTTACTGCCTCTATACGAGGCTAAACATTTTTACAAGAACAATAAATTGTTGTTCATTTTTCCATTTGCTCTGTTAACACAGTTCGTCTGTCCAGAATGGCCCTAACTGAACACTACGCAACACTTACACCAAGGACTACTTATGTTCCCGAGAATTTTATCACTGTACTGCTTGTGTTTAGGAATATTTGGTCAAGCAATACATCCTCTCCCTATTACTCTTCCACATATCAGAGCCTTTTCTGTTTCTCTGAAAGAACAGGAAGGTCAAGAGTTAGAGGGGAAAGCCTCTCTTGTGCAGGCAGACAGCCTGTATCCATAATTCCACATGAACACTGGCTAGCTCTATTAAACATGTCTGTAAAAAGAAAAAAAAAAAAAAAAAGCTGTTTCCATATAACTTCACACAGCTAAGCGGAATTGGTGTGGTCAAAATATCTGTCAAACAAGCATGATCCAATGGTAATGGAATGTGTCCATGTACTAATAGACAGCATTCCTCTTTAATGCCACGCTCAATGGCAACAACGCTTTAGGCTTAACAACGGCCAGAAAAGTTCACTAAACTTTGCAGAGGAAATGGATAAGGCGAGGAGTAAGAGACATGTGGTAGTGAATGAGTGTTCACAGTGGACACTGCCCAGACATTTCAATGAATAAGCTCCCAGGAAAAGATTGGACAACAAAAAAAACCAAGACTGGTACTGGCTGCCTTCTTTTCACACGAGAACCAAACAGTGACGTAATAGCACTCGCAAAGCCACTGCATCCTACGAGGCCAACAGATTCTTTCTCCAGGCACTGGAGTGATTAGTTTAAAGCAGGTTTGTAAAGAACTTTAGTGCATACACTAAAGGCATTTTATATTCTTTATAAATCTAAAATTCGTTTTTATTCAAGCGTGTTTCTAAACCACAGCCCACAGAAGAAATGGCACCCTGGTTTACATATTTGCTGGGTAACAGGTTGTAGGACAGGTTTCAGAAGACAAGCATACAGGAACATCAGGAATCACCCAGTCTGGTTTCTACAATAAACCTTTCACAGGAAGTGCTTTATCAGTCAACTCATCTCTTGCCTTATATCTTCAGGGCATTTCTATGTCTATACTCACCACCATGTGATGGAAAAGGAGCTCCCACGACTGGTTGATCTTCTGATTGAAAACCATGTCAAAGAAGTCATATATGAAGTATCCTGTAAGAAAAACATACTCATTAATGTATCAATAAAATCTGTTAATGAAAAAAAAACTGCCTGCAGCATTTCAAGTTCTTATTAAGGGCATAGCTCCCATGACGATGGTAACCAAGATGTCAGTGACAGAGGGCTATTTATAATACATCTCCCACCATGAAGGTATCCATGGAGACAGCCCGTTAGAGTGGAGGAGAATGAACAGAACAAACAGAGCATAACATTAGAAAAGAACCCACTGATGTATATACAGCATTAAATAATCATTTCTGTATGATGGCTAGTTGCATTAGAGATAATCCATTACAGATAATGCAACTTGACATTATCTGATGGTGAGGTGCTATGACTTCATTCTTATTTAGATGGAAAACTTAAATGCTTATTCTACTGAATTTTCATGCTTTAGACCTTTTGCATTGAAATTCGTTTCACCCAGTCATATTCCTGAGAAGCCACACCACTGAATCACATCACCATGTCACTGATTATCCTCCTATAACAGCGATCTGATCGGATAACCAAAGATCTGAGATTGAACCAAAGATTCTTTCGGGAAAAAAAATAGACCATTATCTATGTTATCCATCATAGTGTTCTTATCTCTACAAATGTGCACTTCTGTGACACACCTGTCATATACAGGACACTTGATGTTTATGTGCAGACTTTGAACACTAACTGGGTCAATGATCTGTTGTTTATGTGAAAGGAATTGAATATGAAGAGCTTAGCAACTCATAATGCTGCTGGGAGGAGTAAAGTTTTGAGTATAATGAAATTGACTCACTCCACAATCCAGCATATTACCCTGCTGCATAGCAAAAGTAGTGGTCCTGTTGCTCATCTATGCAATTAGTGGACAAACATACAATAAAATGTTCATTTGGACTAATGGCCCATTCATGTAGAGTCATGTGACTAAAGGCCTGGGCGCTTGTGCCTGGGATGGATCATAAAGCCACAAAGCCACTCATTGACTCTCCAGCCATAGCTAACCTCAGCCAACACCAAGAGTGGGATATATTCAGGATTCTAAAATATCTCTGGAATTTGGGAGTTTGCACTTGCCGATGGAAATCACAATATCTGCTTACTGGCTGGAATGGGTTATCATTTAACAGCCAAAAGCTCTAAAGGAATGGCATTATTGACAATTAAAAAAGCATCTAGAGTATGCTTGTCAGTGCAAAGGTTTTCTTCCTCTTGTGTAAAATCTACATCTACACTACATACCAAACTATGGAAATAAAAAATGAAAAAGTTTAAAAATATGTAAGTAAGTTCATTTGTCCACCAACCAACACAACACAGCATTATAACTGGCACCTACTTTAATCAGAATTTTTCCCCCTAAATATTATTTTTTTTATTTCCTAAATTAGTATCTTGAACTAATAATCTAACATCTTAAAGCAGAACTGCCTAATTATTTTGAAATGAGTAAATTAATGTTCCAGATTTCATTAATCAAGTCTTCATGTGCATCTGAGAAGCATGAGAAGCATCAGGTGTACATGACTACGGTCAGAATACGAAAATAAACTTGTAATCACAAGTTTATCAAAGTCGCATACTATCGAAGTCAGTATTCGTAATTAATACTGCTTCCAAGGTTTTGTCATGTAGTGTACTTTGGCAACAGTGTTTACTTTACTTTGCTTGTGTACTAAGCATGAAAACAAGTTTGGCAGCTATTTGCAATGAACCACTGGAGGGAGTTTCTGTACATTACTGCTCCAGGCTGTTGTAAAACCCCGACTAGGGTGTATGTCCTGAGTATTGCTGACACCCAGGTTTGTATGCCACTTGCATATGTCCCTAAGTACCAGGAGCAGACTTAGCACTAGGCAAAGGTAGGCAACCACTTTGGCCACCTAAAAGTTCAAATTATATATATATATTTTTTTAATTACTAATGCTAAATAACAGCCCCCAAATCAGTAAATCCACCTCTGCTAAGAACCTAAGCACAGCATGACCTAATCGTCACTGGGAGGGAAGGTTGTGGGATGACATTATGTATGAACTCCAGCTCTGTTTTGGGCGAGACAGTGCCTTTACTCTCTTGCACAAAATGCCATTGATTTAAAGAGTCCCACATTTTCCACAGACAGCTCTATGACAGACTGTGTACAGACGGAATGCTTCGATTGCTTCACACGGTACAGACGTACATTAAGACAAAGAAAGTATCCTTCATAAAGACTGGACAGCCCAGAGTTGAGTGAATATAAAAATAGGTCAGATGTAAGGAGTAAGGAGTATAATCCATTGAGTTCTGTGTATGTAAACCATGTGACAGAGCTTTCTACCTGCTTGACTTACCAATTGATACACACACCAAAGCATGGGAGAAGACGGAGTGTGTTTCTATCAAGTCTTCAGCCATTTGGGGATGCATATAAAAACTAGGGAAGAAAGAGCAGTCATCAGAGTTATTAACCTGAATGGATTTTCTATGTGAAAGCAACAGGTGAGTACCTCTGTGTGTGTGTGTGTGTGTGTGTGTGTGTGTGTTGGAATCCTGAACACTCACCAAAGCACAGCCCATATTCCAGTGATGAGGCTGTGTACGAAAGAGGTGGAGATGTTTCTCCATTTCCATATATTCCTCTGAGCTGTCTCTGGTACGTAGAGTTTACCAAGTCCTCGATTTACCAGCCTGAAAAAGCCCACAGACGCGCCGGTGGTCAGCAGGACTGAATGCAACTCCATGCTCTTCTCTCAGCTCCTTTGGTGTCTGTCTGGGGGCTTGAACCCGTATTTCCACGCTTCCCGAATGATAAACAGTACACCCCTCTTTCTTACTTTCTCACCATTTCAGCATGTCTGTTACATTAAAGCTACATTAAATGCGTCATAAGGAGAAAAAAACACGTCGCCTAGATGCGCCTGGTCCCATGTAACCGCCACATTCAGCTCTGGAAATGAGTGGGAATAGACTGTGTGCGTAATCGTACTACACTCGTGTGTTACAAAACCCTGAACTGCTTGTGTAACTTTTCCCTCTCCAGTAAGCAAACAGGACAAGCCCCGCCCATCAGCACACAGCGCTGGCAGGAGGGAGGGGCGATACCACTGATCTTCATTTCCAAACAATACCAAAGAAAATCAGGAGAGTCCCGAATCCGACACTTTGAAAACTCTTTCTACAGTGAGAGTTTGAGAATGAATGAATTATATATGCTTTACACTGATCAGCCATAACATTAAAACCACTGACAGGTGACGTGAATAACTTTGAGTATCTCATTACAATGGCACCTGTGAAAAGGAGGGATGTATTAGGCAGCAAAGTCAGTTCACAAAGTTGATGTGTTGGAAGCAGGAAAAATAGGAAAGTGTAAGGATACGAGAGACTTTGACAAGAGCCAAATTGTGATGGCTAGATGACTGGGTCAAAATGGCAGGTCTTGTGGGGTGGTTAGTACCTACCAAAAGTGGTCCAAAAGGAGGACAACTGGTAAACCAGTGACAGGGTCATGGGTGTCCAAGGCTCATTGATGTGCATGGGGAGTGAAGGCTATCCCATCTGGTCTGGTCCGATCCCACGGAAGAGTCACTATGTGGAAAAGGCAAGCCAGCGGAGGCAGTGTGATGCTCTGGGCAATGTCACTTTGACACGTACCACCTACCTAAACATTATTGCACACCAAGTGCACCCCTTCATGGCAACAATATTCCCTAGTGGCTGTGGCCTCTTCAGCAGGATAATGCGCCCTGCCACACTGTAAAAAGTTGTTCAGGAAAGGTTTGAGGAACATGACCAAGAGTTGAAGGTGTTGACTTGGCCTCCAAATTCCACAGATCTCAATTTGGTTGAGGATCTGCGGGATGTGCTGGACAGACAAGTCCGATCCATGGAGGCCCCACCTTGCAACTTACAGGACTTAAAGGATCTGCTGTTAATGTATTAAACCTAACCCTAACCCTAGGGCAATTTTCCTCATGGGAGGAAATGTTCCTACAAGATACATATCCATATCCTTGTGGGGACAGATGGTCACCAGCAAGATATAAAAATCTCTAAGATATCTTTCTGTTAAAAAAAATCTTCCTGGGGACCAGCCAAATGTCAAATGTCCCCACAAGTTTAAAACAATATCTATATTAAGAATATAAAGACACACACAGTTCTTGTGTTAAAACTTGATTGTACACTACATGGCCAAAGCTTTATGGGCACCTGACCATCACACCCATATGTAGTCCTTCCCCAAACTGTTGCTACAAAGTTGGAAACACACACTAGTATAGAATATCTTTGTATGCTGAAGCATTAAGAACATTCCCAGAAGAGTGGAAGTTATTATAAAAACAAAGGGGGATTAAATCTGGAATGGGATGTTCAATATATGTGTGTCCACATACTTTTGGCCATATAGTGTGTTTTGGATGTTGTGTGTAAAGTTACTTAAATAAATCCATGTCTTCAAATTTTTTATATTTATTTAATTTATGTTGTTGTTTTCTTTCCTTAAATCTTGGTGACTACGTTTTAAGAATATTGAGTCTCCTGGCCAAAACGAGTTAAATCTTTTGTCCCACTAAAACATTTTTGTAATTATTTTCGATAAATGAACACATATTGACGTTCTTACATTAGGGTCGATCTTTAAAAAGAAACAGTATCGAAAGTGTTGATACTTCCTTAGTCCACCCATCCCTAACTGGAGGACAGAAGTGCCTCTCAATGTTAGCATTTTAGCTACTGAAGTTGCCAAAAATCCAAAAATCCATTTAAAAAAAATCCATAATCAAAACCTAGCAGCTTCTAAACCATTTTCAAATCCTCCTCCAGGTTTTAGCGACACCTAGTGTTACTGTAATCACACTTTATGTAAGCCGTTTTGTAACCTTGTAAATTTGTAATGTTTGTAACTCTGATAGGCTCAGATCCACCCTGGCCAGGATAATGACTGCAAACGAGGAAGTGCATAATCTTAATCATTAAGACATTGCTGTGCACATGGAATATCCTAATCTTAGAAACAAATGATTACTGTTAACACCCTATGGTGCATGGTGGAAGACTTTTTACTGTGATTATTATTAATAAGAAATTAATCTTTTTAACAATTCATTTTTAAAATATTTTTGTCACTGTTTTATAAAAGCGATAAACCACTCATGGCCATGCATTACAGTGATTTTATCACAGGTAAGGGTGTACCTAGGCACAACACAACATTTATAGTGAATTATTGCCTTGATGAACAACAATATAAAGTCACGAGCCACCCTGATTGGTTGACAGTCTTCTGCTGTATGATGGAGGCTCAAGGATAAAGTGTGGCAGTTCAGGCTACAAGGCTGTGTAGCTCCCAGTTTCACCAGCTGAATTTATGTAGGCTATATGATGTAAAGTCAGTCCTAAGTCATACATAGAGAGGAGTGAGGTTCAATCTCCTGACCAGAATAAAGCAGTTACTGAAGATGAATACAGAAGCTGTACTGCCGATACTGACTGCTACTCAAACTATAGAATTTGGTTTTTCTACAACAGTATGCTTTTTTTTTTTTTTTTAAATACTTCATATTTCGCAATCGCCATCTTCCTTGTAACATCATGATGTTGTCCTATCAGGAATTATTCCATAATTTGTGCTAGTGTTTGAGCAAGCAAACAAATGACATTTTGGCTCCATTTGCTAATACAGTGGTGTTTTTTATGCTATAAAGTATAAAGTTTTGATAACAAAAACAAGAAGTTCTGACAAAACAAACATGTACCGGGAAAAAGGCAGAATATTCCAGGACGCATCACATGTTGTAAATCATAGGGAGATAGATGGGTTAAACTCATTTTGGGATTTAACAAAAATGTATGAAAGTTTGTATACAGTGAATTTACTGCAAATAAATAAAGAATTTGATTCCGACATCAATATTCTCTTAGCAAAAAACAAAAACAGAAGCGACCTGAGAATTATTCGGCTTGATCTGATGGGAAACCTGAATGCCAGCTTGGCACTGCACCTGAAAGATGTACCACCAGATAACAGAACAAACACAGTTAAGGCAGGTTTATGCTTCTTGAAGCATGTTTTTGTGCCAGAATCATAACAGATACAGGGGGGTTATGAGTTTATGAGTAAGTATAGTGGCTAATGAGAAGGGCTGATGTGCACACCACCAAAATCTCAACAGCACAACATGTGAATCTACTGTGTAGTGCTTCAGGCAATTGTTAATTGGTTGAGCAGGGAAGCCTTGACCCTTGACCCTATGCTCATAGGCATTAAAGGCTGCTTTCCCATGCAATATGATTATTTAATCCGACTGCAACCCATATGGAAAGTGTATCACCAGGGTGCCAATCCATCGCAGGGCACAATCTCTCTCTCTCTCTCTCTCTCTCTCTCTCTCACACACACACACACACACACACACACACACACACACACACACACACACACACACACACACAACTATTCACACACTAGAGACAATTTGGAAATGCCAGTCACTTAACAACACATATCTTTGGACTTGGGGAGGAAACCGGAGTGCCCAGAGGAAACCCTCAAAAGCACAGGGAGAGCATGCAAACTCCGAGCATACAGGGTGGAGACAGAAATCAAAACCCCAACCTTAGAGGTATATATATATATATATATATATATATACAGTACTGTGCAAAATCTTTAGTGCAAACTTTGTAATAGATTTTTATTTTATGACTTCTACATTATTGATTTAGTACAAAAACATTTTACATTTCCAAACATTAGTTTTCCAGCACAAAATTAAACGGTACAGAAAAATGTAGTCTCCAGAAGAACTGTGGCTGGTGCTGCAAGATGCTCAATAAAACTTACAGCTCATTTCCTTATAAAACTGCACACACTGTACCTAAGACTACACAGGCTGGCACACCAAATATTGACTTTGTTTCATTTATTACTGTTTATTGCTCTTTACAGATTTTTTTTTTAAATGTAGAAACATTTAATTTCATTATTTTTGAAGGCATCATTGCTCTACAGCACTTCTTTGCACGTGCCTAAGACTTTTGCACAGTATATATGTATTATTATATATCCAATTTGTTTGTAGTGTGTGCATATATGTATATATTAGTTGTTTGGAGTGCTCGAGCTTCAGAGCAGGCACGGAGCTCGCGCCTGTGCTTCAGATTCACCGACCATGACCAGGATAAAGAAAATGAATGAAGTCTTTAGTCAGCCAGCACCGACAGTTCACCTTGTTTTTGCGCTTGTCTGATGCTTTATTAAAGGTACAATGAGGGGCGGTAGGCAGGCTGAACACTCGCGACACCTTCCTCCTCTGTGCGTCATCGTGTGTCAGCGATTTTGATCCCAGACCCACAACACAACACAACACAAAACAACACACAGCACAGCACACAGCACAGCACCCAGCGACCTGTTGGAGCAGTGCCGCGGGGAGCTGCTGATGCTGAGCGCACCTGTGCTTCACGGGAGGATAGAAAGGTTCTGCGAGCCATTCAGAGGAGCAAAGCAGCTCTCTTAATAGCACCACAAGGAAAGAAGAAGTTTGAGTGAGTCATTTCACGCTATACTTCTGTTTGTGTATGGGTTAACTGAAACATGAGTCTCGGTTTCTCAGTACACATATATCAGGAACTAGGTCTAGCATGTGACTGTGAGCTAAGATCTGTGGATCAGTACAAGCTTAAAACCTCAGACAGCAGAATAATCGTGTGACTGTCTTTTTAGCTACTATACAATATTTGAACACTAGTTGTTTGAGATCATTCTGTCTTTCCTTTAAATTGGTGGGAAATCTGCAGCTCAGCCCTGCTGAAAAAAAAAACAAAAAACAAACAAACAGTAGAAACCTTCATAGACCCTGGATTGGTTTGAATGGAAACTGTAATGGTTCCTGTGGGTCTCTACTGGTAATTTGTTGCCTTCTTTAGGTGGCATGGTATGTCTTGTGGATACCATTAAGGACCAGTAATGGTAATGTTTTTAATGGTTAGCTGATGGTTTGTAATGGTGTTTGTAGTGGAAGCCATTAGAATTTCTGTGATGGTTTCTGTTGTGTTTTTCAGCAGGGACGACACACAGATCGGTCGGATTGTTACTGTATGTGTGAGGAAACCAACAATCTTCAAGAAACCCGGTAAAGAAAGAGCAAAGCAACAGATCTTTTTTTTTTACGACTGTATGTATTTGCTGTATTAATACCACTTCCATTAGCCTTCTTATAAATAGTCATCTTATTCATATATATATGTGTGTGTGTATATATATATATATGTGTGTGTGTGTTTAATTTATATACATATTTTTAGTATGTCTATCATATTTGTAGAATCAACAAATATGGCACAAATGGAGTGTGATGAAGTGACCGAGGTGGTGTGTTTGGAGTCAGAGCTGCAAGATGGACAGTAATATTTTCACACTAATTATTATACCAAATTATTTTCCACTACATAAACAAAGAATCATTACGTATACTCACTGTGTATTTAATGCTTTGCATCATTGTTTCTTTTGTGACTGTCGCTTATCACAGAATGAAGGAGGTTGAGGTGGACCATCAGAAAATTCTGCTGGTTCGTAATGAAGGCCAGTTCTCTGCCGTGGGCGCTCTGTGTACTCACTATGGAGCACCGCTTATTAATGGTAATCTGATCAACTGAAGGTGTCCTTTAACACACACACACTGCAGCATATCCAGTTTTAATCAACACAGCTTCGTGTCTAGGTTGTTTACAGTCTGTGAGCACCCCAGAACAATATCAAATGGGTCTATAGGAAAGTTAAAAGTTACTAGTTAAAAGACTGCCTTTGGATGTCAATAATTATTTGGTGCTTTAGCCAACAATATCAGATGTGTGCTGTCTTTTCATCTTATTATTCTAATGTAGTCTGCAGTTTCATTTACTTCCAGTGCATTGCATGAACAGGTGCTTTGATGGGAAAGAGAGTGAGGTGTCCTTGGCATGGGGCTTGTTTTAACACTGAAACAGGAGATATTGAAGAGTTTCCAGGCCTGGACTCTTTACCCACATACAAGGTAATGTCCGAAGGCATTCATTTTGTAGGAATCATGCCTCCATCCCATACACTGTATTTCTGTTGAACATGTATTTTTTGCTTCATTTTTTTAAGGTGAAAGTTGAGAATGGTAAAGTTCATGTTACAAGAGATAAAAAGGTTAGTGTAATAATTATATGACGTACCTGATGGTCATATTGCTTCAAGCATGTGATACGCAGCAAAGTAAATGTAAAATATAGTCACAGTAGTGTTGGTTTGCATAATGGTAGCTTACCTGTTGTTCTTCCATGTCAGAATGTGACTAAGCGTGTTAAAGAAATGAGCTGTAGAGTGCCTGGAGTCTGTCACACCATACTTCTAATTGGAGGAGGTGAGAACTGGACTTTTTTTATTTGTGTCTTTGGATAGGTTCATATAATTATAAAAAGCTGCTGAGATCATGGACAGTGCGATTTGAGACTGAAATTCATGTGAGAAATAACTGCTTCTAAAGGCATAAACATTCATAAACTCCTAAGAATGGATTAGCTTGTTTCTCTGCCCACTATGCCTTTGTGTCAACAATACTGTATGTATTGTATTTTTACTAAAGTGGGTCATACTTGGCCAGTATTGAAGGTTTATCTAATACAAACAATGAAAGGTTGTGTAAATTGCTGACTGTGAACACTCCAGTCAGCTGTAATTAAGCAGCTTTTTGTGCTGTTGTAGACGTGTAATCTATAATCATACCTACTCCATTGCTACCGAAAATTAAAGTTAATGATCAGTGGGCTAAATGACGAAATCTGTACAGTATATACTAAATATTAATTTAGTCGAAAGTATATGAAATATGTTTTTTACAGCAAATTTTCACTGCATGTATCTTGATGACGTTTGGACACCCATATGTTTGTGTGTTAATTGCGTGCTTTTATAGGTCCTGCCTCTTTGCAGTGTGCAGAAACCCTTCGACAGAATGACTACCAGGGGAGAATTATAATGGTCACCAAAGATGAGCAGCTGCCTTTTGACAAGACAAAACTTAGCAAAGTGAGAATGAAGACCAGATGATATATGCTTTGAATAGTTTATGAATCTACCTGTCTATCTGGCGTTTGTGATAAAAACTCATTTTCTATGAATCATACAGGCCATGAACATAGAGATTGAAAAAATTCTCCTTCGACCCAGTGACTTCCTAAAACAGCATGGCATTGAAGTATGGACAGAAAAGGAAGTAAGCAGAAAGATTTCTACAAGATCTACACTTTTGTGACCATCACACCCACGTGTGGTTTTTAAAAATCTTATTCCAGATTTAGGCCCCTTGTGCTGTTATAATAACCTCCACTCTTCTGGGAAGGCTTTCCACTAGATTTTAGCGCGTGGTATTAGGGATTTGCCCATTCAACCACAAGCATATTAGTGAGGTCAGGCACTGATGTCGAACAAGAAGGCCTAGAGTCCAATCCTATTCATCCTAAAGGTGAACCCTCAGTGGGGTTGAGGTCAGGGTTCTGTGCAGGTAACTCAAGTTCTTCCACTCCAAACTTGGCAAACCATGTCTTCATGGACGTCATATTGTATACAACGACATACAAAGACATCCTACACAATTGTCCACCTTTTGGGAAAGGACCACATATGAGTGTGATGGTCAGGTGTCCATAAACTTTTGGTTTAAAAAAAAATGTGTCTTTTTCATTTTTCTTGCCAACATTTCTAATGAGAAGGCAGATATGTAAAAAAAACAAAAAACGCCAGAATTTTACCTCAGAAGACTAGCGTATGTTGGTGGATAAGACAGCAGTTATATTTTCAGACATGTGTCACGCAGCAGCAGTGACTTTAACATAATGCATCCTTTCTCCTTCTGTTAATTTGCAAACAAGCTGTAGATGCGTTTGGTCTGACCACTGCTTTAAGTGAAAAAGCTCCTGTATGGCTCCTGTATCACTGTAACAAGGGGTTAAAAATGATCAGTGCTATGGCTGAGCCATAGATTTTGACAGAAACCGAAGATGATTGAAAGAACACAAGTTGCAAAAGAGTAATTATTTGACTGGCTTACAGATTGGTTTGCTTACAGGTGGTGGCCGTGGATACAGAAGAAAACACAGTCAGTTTTCATGATGGTACCACTCAACACTACAATCAGCTCTTGATCGCTACAGGAGCGAGGTCACTTCCTTTCTTTGTGCATTTTCTGTTCCTGCTATTTTTCTTAATATACTGATAGATAACAGTTCTGATTTTGTAGAGCTCGGAGTATGCAATGTCCTGGTGCTGAAATGGAGAATGTGAAGCTCCTGCAGAGCTACAGAGATGCAGCTGAGATTTATCAGATGAGTGTAGGCAACAGGGTGGTGATCATTGGAACATCTTTTATAGGTATATTTTGCATTGTGACAAACTATCTATAATGTATGTAACTCATTTCATGAACCCTGCATAACCGCCAACGGCACTGAGAATCACAATACCTTCTTGCACATGCCTAGACCTTCAACAAAGTCACTAAGTGGCATATGACACAATATTTGCAATTTATTCCATTGTCAGGTTGTCATCTTTCACTGAAATCTTCCTCCTGAGTCTCTACTGATTCTGAAGGAAGCCTAGCAGCTATCCAGCGTTCAGAGAACTACAGTTCTATACTAGCAGTAACCTGGGTTCTATTTTACCCCTCCTAACCGCCAATAAGAATTACCTGCATAAAGTTTGCCAACAATGTCATGAGGAACAGAACTCAGTTTAGGACTAACTGGGAAGGTTCTCAGAGATGGGAGGGGTGATGTTAACCTTGTAGAACCTGGAGAACGTGCAGGATGATGCCCTGGTAGCGGAAGCACAGTCTTCACAGAGCGGCATGTCTATGTATAATGACTATAAAAAGGAGATGTTCCAGCTCCTACTGTGACAGTGAGTGATAGCTAATAATGAAAATCAACTAAAAAAAAAAAGATTGCCACAGAGCTCTATATTTTTCATAATGTATAAAAATACTAACCAAGATAGAAGGCAAGGAGAGGAGGTTAGCTTTGGAGTAGCTCAGATGGTATGGCAGCTGTATTTTATTGCACATATTACACCATACATCATTATGTCATCTCTCTCTCTTTCTCTCTCTCTCTCTCTCTCTCTCTCACACACACACACACACACACACACATTCTGGTGATTCTCCCCACCACTGGTGGTAAGGATGGGTGAAATAGAACTGACATTTATTACAAATATAAAAGGTACACATTTCACGAAATCAAAGATGAAGCTCTTTATTGTTTCAGGAATGGAAGTAGCAGCTTTTCTGTCTGACAAAGCAGCTAGCGTAGCTGTTGTGGGAAAATCTTATGTGCCTTACCAGTTTTCACTGGGACCAGATATTGGCAAAATGACTATGCAGGTCAGAGAATTTCTTTGGTTCCTTTCTGTACATTTTTCTGTGAAGGCTCCATCTTTTACAAATGTTTCTTTTAAAAGATGCTGGAGGAGAAAAATGTGAGATTCTACATGAATAATGGTGTGGCTGAGCTCCAAGGGGAAAATGGAAAGGTAAGACTGCACAAATCAAAAAAGCATTGTGGAAGTGCTCAAATGGTTTTTGTCATGACACATTTGTTTTTGCAGGTCAAGCAAGTTATACTGCAAAATGGTGATGTGTTGCCAGCAGACGTTGTAATTGTGGGAATTGGCAAGTACAAAAAGATTTTGAAGATTTTTTGATTAGATCTTCTTCTTCTTCTTCTGTCGGCTTTTCCCTTCAGGGGTCGCCACAGCGAATCATCACTCTCCACCTATCCCTATCTTCTGCATCCTCAACACTT
>CM074958.1:10218548-10242292 GCA_037577455.1 Pangasius macronema
TGTATATTATATATCTGTATGTATTCTTTATTTTCTTTACTTCTTGTTAGGCGTTATTCCAAACTCTGATTTCCTGAAGGGGAGCATGGTGGAAGTTGATTCAAGAGATGCCGTCATTGTTGATAAGGTAAGGTACTTGCTTATCAAACACAACAAAAGCACCAGTTTTTTTTTTTTTTTTGAAGTGATATGTTTTTGTCTCTCTTTTTGTTCATATGTCTAATCGGATGTGTGATTATTATTTCTGTGTGATGAATGCTTATGATAATTGGAGAATCTGTATTTTAGTGAAATATCCATTTTTGCATAAAAGGGTGTTATGTCAAACAAAAAGGAAAACATTAATGCCAAACCATGTGATTAACACATAATTATATGGATTGAGCTGTAGAATAAGAGTCAGTTGGCTGAACCAGTGATAAGGTAGGTCTGGGTCTGGAATAAATATAATATATTTGGGAAGTCACTGAGCTTCACTTAGTAAAGGTCACCAGAAATCTTGCCATAGGCCATTTGCATTCCTTGAGCTGATAAAAGCAAAAGAAAGAGAGAGATAGAGAACAGGCCTCAGAAACACCCCAAATGTATTACAGTTCATTCGTTGTTTTTAAAATATATTTTTCTTCCTCTTTTAAATTCATTTTCATATTTACTTTAACCTGTGCATCACAGGTTGTTTTTTTATTCTTTGAATAAATCTAACAAAGGATCATTGATGTATTTTGACTTCATTTTAATTATCCAAGAATCCTTACAATATTAAATGTAGTTCTAATGTATGTTTTTTGTTGTTGTTGTTGTTTTTAAGTTTATGGGAACCAACGTCCCAGATGTCTTTGCTGCTGGGGATGTGACATCCTTTCCTCTTTCATTTCATGCAGATAAAAGGGTTAATATTGGACACTGGCAATTGGCGCAAGCACATGGTAATTCAGGAAGACAAATAAAATGATTAATAATAGCTAAAAAAATAGGATCATTTAAATTTGCATTCTTTTCTGTTTTTAATTGTTATCTTAGGCCGGGTTGCAGCTTTAAACATGCTGAAGAAGCAGACTAAACTCCACACGGTCCCATACTTCTGGACTGTGCTGCTGGGAAAAAGTATCCGATATACAGGTGACCATTAGAAAAGCACTTTGCATTTAGAACATGAACCTTATTTTCTGACCAATGTAACACTTTTTTTTCTGTTTTCAAATTTATCAAGGTTATGGTGAAGGCTATACAGACATCGTTTTCAAAGGAAGTGTTGACGAGAGGAAGTTTCTTGCATTTTATATAAAGTAATTTGCGAGTTATATCTTTAATTATTAAAATAAAAGTCAATAATATCATTATCTCATTTTCACAATATTTATGTCACCATACAGGGGTGATGAAGTTATTGCAGCAGCCAGCTTGAACTTTGACCCTGCTGTCTCAAGGGTGGCAGAAATAATGGCAACTGGGAAAAAGATTACAATGTTAGAAGCTGAGTGAGTGTCCTAATTCAGAAATTTAAGCCTGATGACTAAACATACATAAACACTGTTTCATGTAAATTTTATCTATACCAGGATATAAAAGGTTTACATCCCCTCTGTATTATATTCTGTTTAGTCAGTCAGCTTGCACTGCCATCTACACCAGGCAGGTATACCTAAAGGTGGGGTGTTAATACAGTTCAGAGTTAGAAAGGGTTTTTTTTCTTCTTCTTTTCATCCACATTTTCATGTGAATTCTGTGTACAGTTTTCATGCCAAAGTGTGATTATACAACTCAGTCTTGGGTGTATGTTCTTGTTGTAAGGCTCACATAACATGTCCCAATTAGTAGAGTAAATTGAGAGTATTATGTCTCAGCAGTCATGGAAAATTATTAGGTTTGCAAATGTATTTTCATTGATTCATAAGTCTTCTGGATTCACAGATCAGAGGACCTTGGATGGTTGCAGCTCCCTTAGATGGACCACGTGCATCATTACTGGCTACAAAGGATCCCTTTAATAGTTTACAAAAGTGCATTTTTCTACTGACAGTGAGCTTGTGGAACAGCACGCAGATTAAAAATGATAGCCATGTGATGGATCATGACCTTTGTTTTATTCACCCATTCTACTTCTGCTTTAGAGAACATATTAATCTCCTGATGCAAAACAGTTAAAGATTAGACACTGGCTCCAACACCAGCTTTGGTACTGCATAACTGGAAAAGATTAATTTTTGAAGCCTTTTCTGTAATAAGTTACATTTATATGTCTACTTTAATTTGTCCTTATATTCAGTGTGCCTGACCCTCCAGTATATTCTAAATCATCTGTAGGTTGTGGTTACATATAATGTCTTTATTAGGCTGGAGCAACAGTCAAACTATTTCTCGGAGATAGCTTCCTCTTCTTGCTTTAGCTATTGTATTGTTAGTAGTTGTTTATATTTTGTTTTCCTTGCAGCATTGCTGTTCTTTTTTCCCCCCATTTTTTGTGATGGGAAAATAGAAAATTAAGAAGCATTTTATGCATTTTTTTAATAGCATATTTAACAAACTATTTCCAAAAACATTAGAATGATATAATTTACAATAATTCCTTCTGGGATTTTTCTGAAGTTAAAGATTAAGTCAAAACTTTTCACATACGAAGCCTGTAGTACAGTCCAAACTAGTGTGTAAGTTTAAAATGCAAATTTGCTTGCAGTTTTGATGCATCTATGTTGTAATAAAAAGCAAATCAGCAGAATATGACATGTACATTGACTAAAGATTTAGAACAGGTTTTGGAAGTCTAGTTAAGTCTAATTAATGAAGACACTTTATAGATCTTTAGAAATGTTCAACAGTTATTGTTATTCCAGACCTAAAATACTATACTACTGGAACTACTTGTATTAAGTATTTAAAGTATTTAAGTCTTGTATTAAGATTTCTGTAATCTATTATTAAAGAAACCCACAAGTACCGGTTTCCTGTGCACTGAGTCTCTTGGCGCCAGCATGATAGTGGAGGCGAGCAGCAGTGCCAACAAGAGGCACCGAAGGTAATTCAGTATATAATATATTGATTAGAAAGAAATAACATCAACAACAAAACATATTGTATAATATCAAGACATGAGTATAATAAAATAGCAAGTACATAAGAATATAAATATAATTATAAGAATAAGAATTAAAATATAATTAATTTAACAGAAATAATATGTACAATAATTAAAGCATTGGTGTGATCCTGAGCTCAGGTTACTGTCTCTGTGCAGTTTCTCATGTTCTCTCTGTGTTCATGTGGGTTTCCTTTGGATTCTCTGACTTCCGCCCACTGACGAAATACATACATCTAGGTGGATTATAGCTATGCTACATTGCCACAGTTGCGACTGAGTGTGTAAATGTGTGAGTGCATGGTGAATGCAATATTCTAAATCATCTGCAGTTTGTGTTTATACATAATGTCTTTGTTAGACTGGAACAACAGTTCAGCCTAACTATTTCTCAGAGATAGCTTCCTCTTCTTATATTACCTATTGTATTGTTAGTAGTTGTTTACATTTTGTTTTTCTTTTAGCATTGCTGTTCTTTTCCCCCCACTTTCTGTGATGGAAATCCAGAAAATTAAGAAGTATTTTATGCATTATTTGAGGAACCATTTTCAAAAATGTTAGAATTATATAACTTACAATTATTACTTCTTGGAAATGTCAGTAGCTGTGTTTAGGATCAAGTATTTACTGAAGATGAGTGAATATGTACAAAAGTACCTACATTAAATGGACCTGTGTGTCTGACTAGCAGCACACAGGTACGTAGGAGAATACTAAAATACGTGAAATACCCCAACAAATGACTACCAGTCAATAATCAGGGAGCTGCTGGCCTGCCTAATTTTAAATTAGCATATGGGCCAATACATGAGCCAGAAGTATACAGGGAAAAAAACCCAGATACTAACAGAAGATTCCAAGACCAGACAGGTACTTTTGCAACATCCATGCTATGGGTTTATTGTGGGCTGTGGGTGGCTGTGAGGATTTGTCCATTAAGCCACAAGAGCATTAGTGAGAGGACACAGTCAGCATTCCAGGTCATCAGAAAGGTGGATTTGAGGTCAGGGCTCTGTGTAGGCTACTCCAGGTCTTCCACACCAACCTCGGCAAACCATGTCTTCATGGAGCTCGCTTTGTGCACCGGGGCATTGTCATACTGGAACATGTTTGGGCCTCTTAGTTCCAGTGAAGGGAAACTGTAATGCTATAGCATATAAAGACATCTTATACAATTGTGTGCTTCCAACAGTTTGGTGAAGTCCCACATATGAGTGTGATGGCCAGATGTCCACACAACTTTGGTTATATAGTGTAGTTCCACTTTGTGTCCAATTTTCTGGATCCACAGTGGCCCTCACCATGATAAAGTGGTTGCTGAAGATCAGTGAATGGTTCTAATGAAAGTACGTGCTGTGATCATAAAATGATGTCCATTTAAATTTGCTTGTCAGTAAAAGGAGTTCCTAGATGCAAATAATTTGGCGAATTCCAGCCCCAGGAGGTCACCTTGAGCCTCCTGAGCAAAACCGCTTCCTTCTTATTGCCACAACGGCAACTCCGAGGCCACTGTACAGTGAAATATTTGACACACTCGTACTTCCATGACAGAAGTGCTAATGCTGAAACGTATATGTTTGTACACAAATGACCAAATTTCCCGGGATAACTGACAGGGAAACGCGAGACAGTGAATAGTGTGAGTCCTGGTGCTAGGGGGCGCCCTGGAGGCACGATGGTGCCCGGATGTTGTTTCAGTTTCCAACATGGCGCAGGGCAGGTCTTGTTGCCGAAGGGGTTGACTTTTGATAAGCGCGTTGAGCTAGTTTTTCCTAAACTTTGTAATCGTCTCACAGTTGAAAAGCGCGCTCTGGGGAGTTTATGGAGTTGAATGCTTGACGGAGTCTACATTATACACCAGGTAACGTCTGAGTGGTGTGAACTTATTTGCGCTTTCTTTATCGACAAAAAAACTAGTTTCTGGACTTTAGTTTCGGTGATTCTGAAAGCTAATAGTTAGCGAAAGCAGCAGCTAGCTAGCGAGCTAACTATTAGCTTCCATGCATGGCAGAGTCAGTTAGCCTAGCATATCCATTTTGAAAGTCGGGACGTTAAAAGCAGATTAGTTGAAAGAATAGTTTAGTGTTCAGCTTTATTTAAAAAATACTTCTTTAATATATAAACAACTTGATGTTTGCAGGTTAACGTTATTACTTTTAGTCAGCTTTGTTACATTTATTTTCTATATTATACTATTCTTTCTAGCTAGTCAGCTGTGTTCGTCTTGATTAGCTAAGCTTCTTATTGTACATTAGTTAGTTAGCTAAGTTACTTCATGAATAGCGTTGAGTCGTAACTCTTAATACAGCTTTATCGTAAGAAAATAACTAGGATCATTAACTCGGTGTGCTTTTAAGCTTAAAGATTTACTTGTTGCTATATATTTGAGGTTAACTGATCAAGTAAGATAGTATCAGTGTAAGGTTGTTCTCTTGGTTAACAGCTGGAAGGTTAGTTTGTCGTTATAACTTGATATGAAAAGTTAGAAATCTGTAATCTGAACTACCTCAATTACTTAATGTATAGTTAATTACTATGTTGTTACTAATTTCTGCCCCCAAGCTGTTAGTTTCGGCTACTCACTTGTCTGAGATAGGACAAGGAAGAAGTGGAGCTGATGGAGTGCAGTGTGTTATCGTCAGTGGTCTAGATTTAACTTCTCAGGTGCTGATGGTATCTTTTCTTTTTCTTTTTCTCTCTTTTGTAAGTTACATTAGTACTGTTTCGCATTACCCAGACAGTCAGTTTCGATGATGTTGAGGTGACTGAGATGTCTGTGGTTTCAGTATCGAGTATATACTGTACAGTTGCACTGCTTTGGGCGATGAGTTGATTTTCCAGGAAGCATCTTATTGACTTCTTATAAAGTGGAGTTCACGATTTACTGTTACTTTAATAGCCTTGTACTTGTGGTCATTATCAAGCAAGGAATCAATCACAGCAAGGTGTGCTGTTATAGGAAAATAAATCATGATGGAGTGGTGGATTATTTTCCTTTGACAGCATGCCCTGTTCCTCTTATACCAGGGCAATTTGTCAGCGATTACATTTTTTTATGTATTAATGAACAACACACCCTGCTTTTTTAAATCAATTTGTTGTTACATTACATAAATGTTGCGCAACATTCGTGAGTTCCTGTTTTCATTTACAGTATTACAGCTTTAAATAGTCGTTCTCTCACCAGCCTCGAAGAAAACGAAGGTAGAAAAAGTAACTTGTCATCCGCTTGTTGCAAAGAAAACGCAAAGTTGTGCGTTTTCGGAAAAAACTCACTGACCGTTACAATTTGTTAACACTCGATATATATATATATATATAGCACGTGTATATATAAATAAGCATCTCTTTGTAGAAAACTTCACCACATCAACGATTAGACATTTTTCTCAGTTAAATGACAGCACATTTTTAAAGTCCGGTTTCCTAGTAGACTTAGATTATGTGAGCGTCTGCCATATCATTCCCTGTGAATGAGCTGTTTCTACAGAAACCATAACGTATTAAAACAAGCACATTAATATAAACCTGTAATTTGAATTATAGCCAGCACTACGTTCAGAGCTGCTGTTATAGAAAATTAATCAACCTTATGATTCTACAGTGTAAACCCACATGAGGATGGGTTCTCTGTTGAGTCTGGTTCCTCTCAAGGTTTCTTCCTATCACCATCTCAGGGAGTTTTTCCTTGCCACCGTCGCCCTAATTGCTCATCAGAGACGTCACACACACACACACACACACACACTTCACTTTACTTTTGTTTGTGTAAAGCTGCTTTGAGACAATGGCCTTTGTAAAAAAAAAAGCGCTATACAAATAACAATGAATTGAATTGAATTCAGCAGCCCTGTGGTATAATTACTATTAAAGCTGCTTGTTATAATGCATTTATTACAGTTATATGCTCAGTTGATCGGTCACTTCAACCTCACGGCTTTGTGCATAACTAGGAAAAATGCTGCTAATATGACACAAAGATTATTTTAGCCATATTTTAAGTTTTAACTTGGCTTGTGTTCTTTGACTGGAAAGTTCAGTATCGAAGATACTTGCTGCACATTTGCCTACTGGGCCTAATGTTTAAATAGTTAGATCTTGTTCATAGAATAAATGTGTGGTAATTTTTTCGGTGCTCCTTGGTTGCAGAAAGGTTGAGAACGCTCCCTCTGATCTTGAACATTGGCGTCCCACCAAAAAGCAACGCATACATTTAGTTTAGCAGCGGTTTTGGTCCATCCAGTGTAAAATGTTTGTCGTTCTAATCTGACATGGTGTAGTGAATGTTTTGAGGGCTCCTAGTCTTTCACTGGTCATACACATTAGTATAATACCATAATTATATGTTAGTGCTGTTACATCAGAAAATGATGGCATTGGTTTGTCTGGTGAAGCACAGACTGCTGTCTCAACGTAGCTGAAGTTATATAATGAAACGAAAACATCACGCACTTTGCTTTATGCTTATAAGAATTTCTTTAAGCTGAATTGGTTTTTGCTCTGAATATATACTGCAGTAGGTGGACACTAGGCTTGCCTGGAAATCAGTTATTTGATGTATAGGATGTCCGAAAAATCAGGAAAAAAATGGAAATATGTTGAGCAAATACATCAATCTGGGGGGAAAAAAAGCAAACAAACACACAATACAGCGGCTGAGAAAATGCATAGCGTGTAAGGGTGAACATGTAGCGCAATAAAACATAATACGCAATAATAAATGCAAAATTAAGTATATGAAGTTTTGCTCTCATTGGTTTCTGTCTTTTTCGGCACATTGTGTGTTAATAGACAGATATTATGGGCATTTTAACATCATGACAATTTTTTTTTTATAAATATATTTGTTACCTCTCAAGTCCGTTAAAAAGCGGTGTAGGTTTCAATCAGTCCATCTTTGACTTTGGTATCAGTCCATAGACTTTGCTTCCTTTTTCTGTATTCATGTTATGAATGTCAAAATGTAGTTTCTTCTGTATAAGGCAGCTCACATCCTTAACGCTGGGAGACAGCGTGTTGGATGATTTAGATGGATGAAATCTGTACTGGGCGCTCCACACATTCCTGGCATACTAGTGCAGAAACAGAGACTCATGCAGAATGTGCGGTCTCTTTAGATATATATCCTGCATTAAAGCAACTCATGCAGATGTTATGCAGGCTTCAGACTGATAGTCCTTTTTTCACCCTCACTGGAGTATGTTTAAATAAACTACAAGGCTGAGGCTATTGCTAATCAGGCTGATGCAAGGAAAGTATGTTGTATGTTGGTGCGATTCATTTCGCAGCAACAGAGGTCAAAGAGGTCAACCCAGTCTACTTAAGAGTTGTTAGAGACAAACCTTAAGTGAGACCGGCACATGCTGACTTCATCTCTCATCTAGAAAAAGAACAGATTTAGAGGAATCCCTTCATAAAATAATGAAATTAAATATTTCTGCAATGTAACAGAAAGAGCAGTAAACAGCGATAAACTGAACAAAGTGAATATTATTGGTGAGACAGTCCTTTGCTTTTTAAAAATATCTCACTCTTTCAGGTATAATTTGTGCAGTTTGATAAGGGAATTAGCTGTTGCTTCGCACATGCTTCTGTTTCTGCTTGTAAAACCTGACGGTCTTCATTATGTTTTTTTGGTATATTACTTAGTATATCACTTTCTTTACTGACATACAAACCTTTTTCTTTACCATTACATTTTTTTGTTGGAAAAGTAATGTTTGGGAAAAAAATTTTTTACTGACTTAATAATGCAGAAGACATAAAGTCAATATCTATAACAAAATAAATAGGGTGCCTAAGACACTTACATAGCAATATCCAAGTGGTACATGTTACACATGGCATGGTTTTATGAGTGTGGTTTGGTCATTTTATAATAACCTGATGATGAGCTTTGGAATACTTGAGGTTTGAGATGCTCAAGTTTCATAGTGATATAATAAATAAAACCAGTGTGCATGTTTCTGCGCACACTGTGGGTTTATCAGTCAGTGAAAGCATCTAGACTGGTCAAACATTCACTGCTTGGGAAGTGGTCATACCCAAGTATGAAGGTCATTTGGGCTGCAGGTCATTTGGGCAGCAGGCCAGGGTGCAGTGTAGTGTTGTGTGTGTGTGGGTTTGTTTTGTGTTTTTTTTTTAAATCACTGGTGTGGTGTGGTGGAGTAGGGTGGGGTCAGATTGAGCCTGCGGACCGTTTGCTACAGTGTAACGTCACTGCCCATTGGTGTAGTCATGTATTGTACGGCTTTCAGTGAGGTCATCGTGTGTATATCCAAGTTCAGGGCTTTCAGTCCACACAGTATAAAGCAGTGCATGCATACTCTGTGCTATCATTTGTCAGATCTTGCAGGCCAAATCTAAATTATTTTGCCCATCATAGGCTAATAGACTAATGTTAGGTACTGGATATGTAGATGTACAAGAATGTTACCAATAACAATGATGGAAAAATGGTCAGTGCACGTGTCACCTAGTTAACTTCATCAGGTCCTGAATCTGTTTCAGACACGATGCAGAAATGTCGCCTCTATAATGTAAAAAATAAAGACATGTTATGAGAAATAAATTTGACTTCATTAGAGTGTCTGTTGAAAATGTGGTGTCTTTACAAAACTGTCTGTCGATGATAGCGGATAGATTGCACCTGTATATATCTACGAATATATCAGTGTTAAATCTAAAGGTCACATGACCAGGTATGCACAGGTCTGTCACTCACGCTAACCTGGCACTGCCAGTGAAACACTTTGAAAGGTAATGAGTTCAAATGTCTCAGCTGCGGTGAGAGCCAGGTATTTCATCTTAATTTCACTGGTGATTTTCAGAAAGCTTTCTTTGAGTTTTCTTCTTATAACTTTTCTTCTTTCCGTTATTGTTCTGTTTAGGCTTAAACACAGGAAATCTTCTGGTATAGCAATGGCATAACAAGATGTGTAACTTTAGAAGAGTTAATAAACTTCACAGAGACGAAAATCTCTTGGATTAATTGGGAACAAAAATCACACCGATATCCGTTCTTCTCAGAGTTAAGAGCAGTGGACTTTTTCCACACTGTGTCCCAAAGATACATCACTAAAGATATACTATGTATATCATCATCGTTTTTTGGGGGGTATTTTGGTGTTAATGATTTACCAGGAGGCAGGCATGTAGTACAACAACCAGTCATTATAAGTTAATGGAAAAGCTTACAGATAGACAAGTCCTAATGCGCTGCTGTGATTGGTTCTTGCTTAAAAAACAGTCCACCCATTGGACCAATAAAGGATTTGATCACGTTACTGTAGCAACCAGAACAAAACTTGTTTTGTCCCTCTTGTGTTTTAACTAATGGAGTTGGGTGAATATTTGTCTTATCTTGTAGAGATTAAAGTTAAAAAAAATTATCAGGATTTGTTGAACAAATGTATAATGATAGGAATTAAATACTTCTTAGACAGTGTTGGTTTGTTTTTCACCTTCTTGGACAAGTTGGAACATCGCATTCAAAGGAATAAATAGTTGCCAAGTTGGTGCACAGTACAAAGTGTTTTAATTTCATCTGTCAGTTGGCACAGTGCTTCTGTTAGTGTTAATATTTTCATTCCTGTAATCTTCCTCCTGAGTTCAGCTTAGTTTAATGATTTAAAGCTTTTCAGCTAATGGCTGATCGCACAGTAATGATGGCTGGATAATGCTGAAAAGGTTTCGTCAGCATTTGCATCTTTAGTTGCAGTGCCACATGCACACAGTTAAGTCTGTGTATCTGGGTGAAATACGCAACCTGCAATCAGCAGCTATGCTCTCCAACAGTCACACCAAGAGCAACAGGATGATTAACCACAACAGTATTTTAATATCGAAACCAAAGTGATGAATGTATTATTGTGTTTCAGTTATGAAAACAGAATGTTCTTGTTGAGCACTATTTTGTACCAGTTGATGGAGAAAAGTATAGTTTATCATTTGATGGCTTTTACTGGTTGTTGTCTTGACCCACTTCAGCTGACTAATAAATGAAGTGAAGTGAAGTGAAGTGACTTTTGTGGCCAAGTGTGGTGACCCATACTCAGAATTTGTGCTCTGCATTTAACNCGCTGGTCATTCACTCCCCCCACCTACAATCCCTGCCGGACCCGAGACTCGAACCCACCACCTTCGGGTTACAAGTCTGACTCTCAGACCATTAGGCACTGTGAAAACATCCATCACATATTTGACCCTACTGTTGTTGGCTGGATTATCACTTTCTGTCTAACAGGTTCCTGAGAGCACGTCTGAAAAATGTTTTGTATATAGTTGTACAGGCACTGTGTTTGTGTTTGTCTCATTATCAGTGCTATGTGTGTTAATTTAAACAATAATATAAAACATTGTTAAAACATTAAATATTTAAGATCACATTTATACAGATGTGCTCATGATATTGCTGTGATGGGTCTGTTGAAGGAAGGAGACTCAGACATGGAGCTATCAGGTTTCATGTTCCTTCCATCTTAAAACATTTGCACGAGCTACCAGAAGGCACACTAGTCTGAAGGCACACTATTCCGAGATGGGGATAAGATACTTTTTAAAAGATTTTTGTCTTTTTTTCAAGGCCATATGGGTGTTTGCCTTGACAGCACGCTGTTTTCTCTGGGCAACTTTCTTTGTTCAGCAGTTTGGCAATGATACAATCTCTTCCTGAATTGATTCAGTTCTCAATACTGGCTTCATGATTTGATTCCATTTGATTCTCAGAATATTTTTAACAAAATTTTAATGAAGAAAACTTATGACTGAAATGACTTTTTTAAATTTATGAATCGTGTTAGGTTTAATACATCATTCACAGTCATAGAATCAGACTCAGTATGTTTATTTGGTAGTATGACAGCCTTATGCCAGTGCTATTGCACTCGTATTTCATGCAGTCGTTTTAGCTGAGCTTCTATGGCAGTTTGAAAATGTACTACTTGAAAAGAGCATGACATTGACCCTAGCAATACATTCACACTGAGATCTTAAGACAGAGCTCATGTGCTTCCTGACATCTCCACAAATGATCCTATTTCACTTCAAAAGCTGCTACCCTTTTGAAAAATTCTTTTCAGTACAGACACAAACCAATAAACAGTGGCTTTCCCAGGCCTGAGTCACCGGGGTGAGGGGTTGGTTGGGGGTTTTCACCAAATTCCTATAAGAGATGAGTGTTTGGTTTTCGGGAGTGTCTCTTATTCCTACTGGGAGAGTGTGTGCTTTTAGTGAAACTTGCATAGCAGAAAGAGGTTTGTGCTACTGTATAATGAAGCACAAACAGCTTAAAGAATCAAATTCCAATGTTTTAATCTATTCATCATTAAAACAAACTTCCAGTTTCAAACTGCATTTTCCTGTTTGTGTTTGAATGAGTAGCTTTGGCTGTGAAAGCCTGTAGCATGTTTATTTCCATAGACTTGAGAAATGAAGCAAATTAGAACTGAGATTCAAGCCACATTTATCGCCAATGTGAAAATTAAGAAGGAGATACTGTGTTAAACGTTTTTTTTTTTGTTATAAATTAACCTTAGTAGTAGTAGTACGGCATGTGAGATTGTGTGTAAGATGTGATCATCCTATCATGCCCATTGAGTATTGCTGATTTATGATAGCGGTTGGAGTCGCAAAACATATGTAGGGCGTGCTGTGTAAATGTTACGTCATTACAGCGTGAAAAATACCAGAAACGGGTTGTGATTCAGCTGTAGCTGCAATCGCTAGCATTAGTGTTTGTTTGTTTTTTTATTATTATTAATGGCCTTTTATTGTTATGAATTGCCTGTTAACAGGGTAACAGGAATGCTTGCAAAACTGAAGCTGCGACTGTAAACAAGCATAATGAGTTAGTAGCTGTGACTAAGTGGAGATACTTATTGAATTCTTGTATAGTGAGCCCTGACAAACAACACGTTGTGTCATTTTCTTAATTTAAATCTCTGTTCATGTTTTGAGAGCGAAGACATTCGTGGCTTTACATGTTTTGTTGCTCTCCTTCAAATCTTTGCAGACACCGTTTTTTTCCGAGAGACATTTAAATCGTCCCATTTGATAGCCATCAAGATGGTTGGAATTTATTGGTGTTTCCTGTCTATCAATCGTCCCAAACCTTGTAGTAGTGGTAGTTTTGGTGATACTCTTGGTTCTTTACCTTGTGTAGAACAAGTATCATGAGTACTGATGCTCATGCTCTCCTGTCTTCTAGTTCTGATGCTCTGCTGCAGCCATGTTCACCAAGAAGAAAAAGCAGCGCATTCAGATCTCCGCTCCATCCAACTTTGAGCACCGTGTGCACACTGACTTTGATGAGCAGGAGCAGAAGTTTGTTGGGCTTCCTCGCCAATGGCAGAGCCTCATCGAAGACACGGCCAAAAGGCCCAAGCCCTTCATCGATGCTACAGTCATCACCACGGTGGAGCCTCGCAAGGTAAGATTCTGGTTTCTCACATTGGTGAAATGAGTGTTATTTTCGTATTTCATATTTTGCTGTGCAACAACCACAGTCATAACATTGCTGTACATTATGATTTTTTTTCCACAATTCTTAGTTAATTTCAGTTGAAATGTGGGTTTCAATAGAAGCTTGTCTGTTCAGTGAAATCGATGACTAAGAGATACACCAGAAACACCTGTGCTGTGGTCTGGGCATATGAGTGTACAGTAATGTTTGTTCTAAATGATGCCAATTATGCCATTGTTGTCTAACCACCTAGATGTGTTTTAGATATGTATAGTCCTCATAGTACACACAAATCCTTATGTCTTTATAGTGCATGCCATGCTTTTTCTTTGGTCCAGGCGAAAAGGCAGCAGATAATTATTTAAGAGTCTAAGATAGTGACTGGTTTGTTGACCTTTGCCCTTACTTCTGGGGCAATGTTCGTTCTTTCAGGCCATAGTGCGAGGCAGTAAGATAGGGGTTGACGGCTCTCTAACGTGGCTCCTGGATGAGTTTGAAACCATGTCAGTGATCCGTTCAAACTCACTGCGACGGGGCAGTCCTCCCACACAGCCTCGCAGTGACTCGGGTTCCTCTGGGATGCAGGAGAATGGGGAGCACCCTCACCGGCACCATGAGCATGCAGGCGAGAGCAGAGACAGGTAAATACTTCTAATGCTTCTGTCTGCTTCTAATGTGCTCTTTCATTTCAGACAGCTGATGCTTATTATTTATTTGCGTGTGAGTAGAGAGAAAATGCGCCCCGAATCCCAGAGACCAGCTCGAGCCCACCGAGAAGACGGGAGGTCAATGCAGCCCCATGGCCAAGAGCCAAGCAGACACAAAGAGCAAGAACGACCCGCTGGACCTCACGCACCTCCTCACAGAGAACGAGACAGAGATCGAGACCACCACAACCCAGTGGTCTGGAGGGAAGTGGCCAATGACAAAAGACCAAAATCCAGCTACACAAGTCAGGACGAAAACCCACAGTCTCCACGGGACAAGAGACCTCTCTCTGGACCAAATGTTCGAACCCCCAACCTTCCTGCTACAGAGGGGGTGATGAAGACAGCACAGCAAAGCCGGCCATTTAACACTTACCCCCGCACTGAAAGTGACTCAGCAAGAAACCCCAGCAGTCAGGTGAGTACAGACCAGAAAACAAGAAAACTGACAGGGGCCATCTGAGGCAGTTCCTCCTGTTTGCGGTGGTGTATTGACAGATTTTGTCAATGTGTATATTCTTCTCTCTGTTACTTCTCTCTTATCTTCTTTTTATTGTAGGACCTGAAGCCAGGCAGGACTCACGACCCTCCCCCGAATGGCCCATCCAGTGGGTCAAACCGAAGTGGGAGCGGTGGGGGTAAGGGCTCCTCGCAGCAGCACCATGCTTCTCACCCTGCTTTGGGTCCAGAGACCCCCCACAGCCAGCCATTTCCACCAGCATCCCGACCCCCTGCGCCCCCTGGGCCACCCCAGCAGCCCCAGCGTGTTTCTCACGAGCAGTTCCGTGCTGCCCTCCAGATGGTGGTGGATCCTGGTGACCCCCGCACCTACCTGGACCACTACATCAAAATTGGCGAGGGCTCCACTGGTATTGTGTGTATTGCAACAGTTAAGAGCACGGGCAAACTGGTGGCTGTGAAAAAGATGGATCTACGCAAACAACAGCGGCGAGAGCTGCTCTTTAATGAGGTGAATTTTGTTGAAACTATTCTTGATTTTCTTATTTAAAAAACCTCATCATTGTGCGAGCCCACCTTTGACAGTGTGTTGTCTTGGTTTTTAACCTCCAGCATAGACACAGTTGCACATGTCACATTGCCTGAAAGTCTGCCTGTTTTTTTTTCTCTTTTCATCTAGTGCCTCATCACTTAATGAGCTTTTTTCTTCTTTAAGGTGGTGATCATGCGAGACTATCACCATGAGAATGTTGTGGACATGTACAACAGTTACTTAGTTGGTGATGAGCTCTGGGTTGTAATGGAGTTCCTTGAAGGCGGAGCACTCACGGACATAGTTACACATACGAGGCAAGTGACCTTATACCATACTGATTATTTCAATAATTAGACCACTATAAAAGCGTAACAGTTTCTGCATTAATAATTCTTTCAACATATTAATGTAGTTGACTACTGTGTGTGTGTGTGTGTGTGTGTGTGTGTGTGTGTGTTATATATAAGTTTATAATATAGTATGTTCACCACTAGGTGGCAGGTTTGCACTCTAGTCATTGACTACTTATCATATGTGTTGCACAAGTATTAGACTCTTCAGCCAAGCTTCTTTTATATTTGTGCCTTCATTACAGTGTTGTGTATCTGTTTCAGGATGAATGAAGAGCAGATTGCCACTGTGTGCCTGTCTGTCCTTAAGGCTCTGTCAGTGTTGCACGCTCAGGGTGTCATCCACAGAGACATCAAAAGCGACTCTATACTACTTACTCATGATGGCAGGGTGAGTTTTTTCTCTCACCGTTTTCAGAGCTATTTTGGGTTCATTAAGTCACCTGTAGCTTAAAACACAGGTTCCCAACCCTGATCTTGGAGTATCCCTGTTTTGCACATTGTACTGTCTTCCTTGTTCCCAACACCTTTTATTCATTTAATCAGCTGAGGTGAAGTGGGTTTGATAGGGAAAACATTCAAATGTGCAGCATGGAGGGTAAGACTAGATTTGGGAACCTGTAGGTTAGAGGATACCCTTGATTTATAAAAGTTATGCAAACTTGTTAAAACCATTACCACAGTTACCCGTTTCGTATTGCTTGTTCCTCATGAAATCTTCTCTATTTTGGTTTAAACTTGTTTTAAAACACCTTCTGCCTTGTGAGATGAAAAATATATGCATATAATCAGCATCATTAACAGTCCTTGTACAGAGAGTTTAGTTTCGGTGGTATCAGTGCCAGGCACTCATGGTGCCCCTAAATTCAACACCGGTGTGACACACATGGGCAAGGTTTCATTTTGTGGTTGCTGTAAGAGAAGAGGAAGTATTGTTTCGTTTTTTTCTCAGTAATCGTCAGTTGTTTCTCGGCAAGGCTCGTGTGTTTTCATTTTTTTTGTGTTTCATTTCCTCATGTCATGTTGGCCAGCCATCCTCGGGCCATAAATCCTCTTGTGTTTAGTCAGCCTTGCAGTGCAAAGTGTTTTCAGAAAATATGATTAGCTTGATAGTGATTAGATAGATACTTAATAAACCATGTTACAGCATTTTAAAGAATAGCCCACAAAGCACCATCCACATTATAATTCTTCGAAATGCTGAGCAGCTGCGTATCTCCTAATACAGTAATTAATGCTTTTAATAAAGAATTTAATATTACTGTATTACAGGCAAATTACCTTTTGCTGAATGTGAAATATAACAAAGCTATTGGCTTGAATCGTAGTTTCCTACTTGACCACACTGTATAGCATTGCATCAAGATAGAAGCTTGACAGGAAATGACCTCTTATGCCTTCTTGCAAAAGTTTTATACAAATGTGTAGAACATGACTGGAAACCCGTGTGTAACGCAATTCACAGTGTGTGGACATCATTTATCTAAGACTGTATTTTATTTCTGCATCAAATGATTTATTATACACACTTTCCATCTTTTTTGAACATCTTCAGATAAAGCTGTCTGACTTTGGCTTCTGTGCCCAAGTGTCTAAAGAGGTCCAGCGAAGAAAGTCGTTGGTTGGAACTCCATATTGGATGGCACCTGAGCTCATCTCAAGACTGCCATATGGACCAGAGGTGAGATCTTGTTTTTACCTTCCTATGCTGCCACGTTAAACTTACAAATGTCTGCTTTTTCTGTAAGCATTCCCCCTGGCCTATATTTGCTCATTACCTCACTGCATCCTGATTAATGGTTGATGGAACCATTAAGGAATTCTGAAATTATCTTATTGGTCACAGGTGGACATTTGGTCTCTTGGCATTATGGTAATTGAAATGGTCGATGGAGAGCCTCCATATTTCAACGAACCTCCACTCAAAGCGATGAAGATGATTCGAGACAACTTGCCACCCAAACTGAAGAACCTTCACAAAGTAAATCTTTCAGCAGTCTTTCATTTCCTTATTCGTGAGACTTATGAAGTGAGTGTGTTGAGAACATTTGTTTTGTTCTATGGTACACTTCCTCACTTAGCTTTATCTACTCTCGCAGGTCTCACCACTTCTCAAGGGCTTCTTGGACAGGATGCTTGTTCGGGACCCTGCCCAGAGGGCCACGGCCCAGGAGCTGCTCAAGCATCCATTTCTCTCAAAATCTGGCCCTCCCTCTTGTATCGTGCCCCTCATGAGGCAAAACCGCATGAGATGAGTGCAAGAGGGACATCCATTCCACCAGGAGCCTCTGCTAATCTGAAAGTACAGACCCTTTGAGGCAGGAGGCCCGCAGAAAAGTGCAGCTGTGCACACTTCAAGTTTCAGATCAAGTATTTGAAAAGACCAAACTTGCTTCCAAATACTATAAACACTGCTGTTGGCAAGAGCTGAGGCCTTTGGAAAGGACTAAACCAAAAGAAGCCCTGCAAAGAAAACACTGATGATTTTACACTAGTTGTATTATCACTGGAAACATGTGGTAACGTGAGAATTCAGTGTCAGTGTTCCTCTTTTTCTTAGGAGGGGTTTTGGATGATTTTGCAGTTTGAAACATCTCTCAAAGGCTGTTTCTGGGTGAAGCAATTAACCTCTGACTTAAAATCCTTTAACATCTGGAGCTTTTTGGAGCTGCTGTTTCACTCCCCACAGTGGAACCAGTGCTCTTTTTCTAAACTCAAACTTCACCTCCTGCACCATAACCACTTTCTGACTTCTAATCAATTTAAAGAGGAAAATAACTACTGAAGTGCTATATTTTACTTTATCAAAAGAAAAAAAAAACACTAGGCTCCTGTTACAACACTAGACTAGGTAAACACTGGATGTGTGCTTTTAATTCAGACCCTTTCCAGGTTTTTGGGTGTTGGGGTATGGAAACATAGTCCCATGTCATTTTAATAGATTTTGTGATTGTTTTTTTTAATGTTGGGTGACAGTGAAGATATTTTAAGCACTGTTCTAGGATTGAAGCTGCATTCCTGTTCATTTTTTAATCCGATACACAAAAAATCCATCATCTCTTTCAAAAAGTATGAAATATGACCAAATATATAAAGGGATCTCTTACCATGTAGCTCTGCATCTCGACATGCTGTGTACATTCTTGTGCAGAATTCCTTTAAGATGTGAACTGTACGAGTGAAACATTCAGGACTATGTGAATTTATAACTTAAACCTGGGTGTCAAATTTAAGGCAGAGCAGGTGGTGCTAGTGAAGGCTTTGACAATTAGAAGATAAATTGAATCAGTTGCATTAAACACTATCCTGTAGCACTCAAGCCTGGCGCAGTCCCATGTTATTAGGGCTAATTAACAAGGGATGTGATCTCCAGCAGTGGATACTTCCCTTACTTAATTTGACTGTTCAATAGCTGCTGTCCCTGTGTCCTGCTGCATATGAACACTAACAAGACACACATATGGTAATGTAGCTGCGGGCTTGTGTGAGCACAAATGTCCTATTTCAGTGCCGGGCTCTATAAGTAAGTGTGCCGGAATATCTTCTGTTCCCGAGCTCCCGAGGCTGGGAGCACATTAGCTTGCACCTAGACAGCAACCAAAGATGTGACACTAAGAGAGAGAACTGATGGAAGCTACTGTTGGGAATCACTCTGGGCATATTTCTACATTTCACGCATAGCGTTTGCTTGTTCCAGTACACGTGTTCAGGCTTCAAGCTGAGGACAGGATAGACCTTGGAAAGCAAAGTGATCTGTTGGAAGATAATATTGAAGGTTGTGTATGTCATTTTTTTGGTGTAAGCAATTTCACCGTATCAGAGGTTTAACCTGATATGGTGAAATTGCTTGAAAGTAGGAAGACTGAAGGAGTAGCGTCGTATTGTACATAATTTGTGAGATATTTTAAAAATCTTCCCTGATGCCTTAACATCTCTCATTCTATTTGTAGTCTCAAATTCCTTAACAAATCGACCCATGTATAGATCTAGAAAACAGTGTATGTTTTTTAAACTAATAATACTTACCAGCAGCTGTTATCAATAGAGTCACTATCGAGTGCTCCAGGTTTTTGGAGGTGGAACTAAAAGACAATCAGACGTCTGAGTAACATACACATTTCTTCCATTTTAATGTCAGTGAAAGTAGATTTGCTTAGGCCTATGTACGGATGCTTCTTCTGTGACCAAGTAGCATTCGTAAAATCACAAGCCTTTTTTTTTNAGAGTGGCTGTAGATCCAGGAACCATTCTCATTTCTTCAGTAAAAAATCCTCCACACTACTCAGCGGCACATGCGGTTGTCCGTCTACTCTACAGGGTGTGATGACCAGTTCTGTCTCTCAAAGCGAGATCTTTGTTTAACATACCTGCAAAATGTTCACAATGACGATATCAGGGCACGTCTTAAAAAACACAAGCCTTAATTTGCTGTTAAATGGGAAATACTGTACTGTGAGACATGGCTAAATGTACAGCTCATTTATATATACATTTGTATTGGGAAATGTCTTGTATCTTTCTATCTCCCATTCGCATTCTCATCTCATTCTCGATTTGTAACATTTGATGATTCTGCCGATGTTCACTGATGAGGTACATTCCTACATTTGGAAGATGCACTAATGAATTTTTACACTAATGCCATTATTTCCTGTCTGTGTTTGCTAATGCTATAAATATGGTCTGAAGATAGATCCTGTTCCCTACAGATTAAATAACAGTAGAAATGCCTCAAGTTCACCGTGTACTTTCACTCAGTGTCATTTCAGCGCTAGATTTTCTGATATCAGTGTGTTTGTTTAAACCAGTTATGTGCTGATACACAGATATGGTACTGATGCCACTGTGCGTTATGAATTTCTTTCTTGTCAGATCTGTTTGTTTGCCATACCACAAGTCCCTCTAAGGGGCTGTGCTTATTCATCCAGCAGCTGTATCACTACATACTAAAACCATCATCTGTGTTTGAGTGTGTACTTTAAAGCAATATCTGTAGTTCTGTCATTTGTCAGCTTGTAGGTTATACTTTAAACAATCAGCAAAACAAAAATGTAATTATTTTGAAACGAATGAACCAAATAATACACGTTGATCATCAGTAGCATGTAAACAATGATTAAAACGTTGCTGTCTTTCTTAGCTGACAAACTCATGATTTTAGACTAATTTCCTCAAACACAAGCTCAGACTCCTGTTTGGACTGTGACGACTACTGACTGGCCTGTTTCTGTTTGTGTATCAGTGAGTTCAGTCCTCTCGTTGTGTTAACACTAGTCATGCAGAAATGTTACTTTTGATAGACACCTGATGTCAGTTGCCTTCATGATTTGTGAATTTTTATTTGTTAAACAGACTTTTTTTTTTTTTTGGAATACACTTTCCTGCAAACACTTTGCTGTCTCTGAGGTCCTTTCAGTCTACGTTTGCTTTTTAAAGAAAGGATGGATTGATAATGAGTAGATGTTTTTCTTCTTAGAGCTGAATGCATGAACTGAGTGGGATCAATCCATTTTTATTCTAATTTTTTAAAGTAGACCTAGAAATAATGCCAGCTTATGAATCTGATGAGGCCTTCAGTGTGTTCTGTGAGTNTATGTTTGTGCACATTTAATAATGAGCACAATATTTAAATAGATGGTTTGTGTATATTAAATAAATCTGTTCTGAGAAGGGTCCGTAGTGTTTTTAAGGCTTCTCTGCTGCAGAACGTTTGAGAACCTCTGTTTTACTAGACATTCAGAAACATATCACTGTCTCATCCAGTCTCTGGTTCAGGTGATCTTTTAATACTTGCATTCATAAAATCACTATTAAGAAATTGATGCTGTTTTTTTAAACCAAATTTTCAAATGCTATTTTACATTTATTTAACCATGTATCTGTAGAGTTGCTTTTGTGCCTTTTCTTATGCTCTGATAATGTAATGATAATGTATGCTCTGATAGTGTAACCCCCCCCCCCCACACACACACACACACACACACACACTACACTACACTACACTACACTACACTAAACTACACATTATGACCAGGTTAGAGTTTTTTTTTTTTTTTATTATTGCATTTTAGTGCAAATATTAATAACACATTAGTTTAGACTATAAATCCACAGTGATGCTATGAGCGGTTATAACATCCTTACAGCATGCCTGTACATGAGCTCGGATATGCGTAAATGTTGCGTGAACACTATTGAGTAAGGACACAATGCCAGTGCCATTACAACACCTTTGGAACTGTGTGTACCTGAGGCACTTCACACACATCCTTGTTTATCAGTACTTACATTTGCCTAGTATTAATGTTCTTTGTCCTTATTAGTTTGATGAACTGTAGAGTCGTTAACTGACTGTAGTGAGTGTAGAAGTCTAGTGTGGGCAAAATCTCTGCTGGAAACAGTTACTAAATGTGCCCCGGAATTTTTGTGCATTTCCAGAATGTGTGTGTGTTTGTCAGAGAGTGTGTTTGTGTGTATGCGTGATTGTGTGTGTGTGTGAGAGAGAGAGAGAGTGAGCGTGTGTGTGTATGAGAGTGATTGTGTGTTTGTGTGTGTGTGTGTGTGTGTGTGTTTGAGAGTGAGTGTTACGAGTTTGTGTGTGGTTGAGAGTGAGTGCGAGAGTTTGTTTGTGTGTGTGTGTGTGTGTGTGTGTGTGTGTGTGTGTGTGTGTGAGAGAGAGAGAGAGATTGTGTGTGTGGGCGGCTTCTCTTTCCGACAGCCTCGGGTGGAACCAAGGCGAGCCTTCAGCTCAAGCAGCCAATCAGGTGCCTCGCTCTTCGTGACGGCGCGGCAGTAGCAGCCAATCAGGAGTCTCGTCACTCCTGGCAACTCTGTTGAGCGGTGAGTCATCTGGCGGCGCCGCTGAAACAGACGCACTTGTTGAGTCGCGCCCGTGCACTTAGCGTCTCTTTCGCTCTGGGAAAAGAGCACATTCAGAGGGGAAAAAACAAAACAAACAAACAAAAAAACAATCCTCCATCTTTAAAAAAACAACAACAACATGTACTAAGGATCTTCGAGTGAGTCTCCAGTCAGTCAGTTGATCGACGTTTCATCGGCGTTGCTGCGTTGCCAGGTAAGCGCCTGTGTGTGTGTGTGTGTGTGTGTGTGTGTGTGTGCGTGTGTGTGTGTGTGTTTGGGTTTCGCCTCCGTGCGCAGCATCACTGAAGAGAAGTCATGTGTGGCCTCAGCAAAAGCCGGTTCCAGAGGGAACAAATCCCGGGAGAAAACCCTAGAAATGTGCTTTTCGAGCGTTCAGGGCTGTGCGCCGTGTTTAAACTATTACTACTTGTCCATTGTGTCTCACTGTTAATAATGAAGTGCATTCACAGCACAGAGGACAAACCAGCAGCCAGCCTGGGCTTTGTCACTCATCACTTCTGCTCTGATGCCTCCACTTTTACTGAATCTATTCTTATTTTTTTTTTTTTACAAAAAATTGCCAATCCCACATTGGACAACAGACTGCTACAACCACTCATATTGGCTGCTTCTCTTCTAGGGCACAGAGTTTTGAGAGTGGTCCTCTTTCATACTTTCAGTAACTAAAGTTAAGTGTAAAACCTGTAAAAGAAAAGGCTCTTGGGTTTGTCACTCTGAAGTGACCCATCAAAATTATGCAAGATCTGATTTCCCTCTTAGAAATCATGTTCACTGTAGTCAAGCAGAAGTATTACTTTTGACAGACACCTGATGTCAGTTCCCTCTGTGATTTGTGAAAGTTTATCATTGTTAAAAAGAGTTTTTTCCCCTTTTGTTCTTTTTTTTTCTTTTTTTTTTTGATAATTCCAGCTTTACTTTTTTAAATTGATCAGAAATGGAGTCTGAGTAGAGCCCCATTAGGATGATAAGAATCTTTAACTCTCTAAAAAAACCTTTGATGAAACCTATTATTATTATTATTATTATTATTATTATTATTATTATTATAGCTATAATAATATTTAATAATATAATACATATTATTAATATATCAGTCATCATCATCATATTATTATTATAGTTATTGTTGTTGTTAATAATAACAATAATAATAATAATAATAATCATCATTTTTATTCTTTATTATTATTATTATTATTATTATTATTATTTCCTTACAACCTTACAACACTTACGACCCTTTTAAGACTGCTTTTGCTTACTTTTTTCTTTACTC
>CM074958.1:10251082-10270389 GCA_037577455.1 Pangasius macronema
TGATGGCTAGACGACTGAGTCAGAGCATCTCCAAAATGACAGATCTTGTGGGGTGTTCTTGGTATGCAGTGGTTACTATCTACCAAAAGTGGTCCAAGAAAGGAGCAATGGAAGAAGGTGACCTGGTCTGATGAATCACGTTTTCTTTTACATTATGTGGATAGGAAAGAGATGGCACCAGGATGCACTATGGGAAAAGGGTAAGCCAGCGGAGGCAGTGTGATGCTCTGGGAAATGTTCTGATGGGAAACTTTGGGTCCTGGCATTCACGCGGATATCACTTTGACACGTACCACCTACCTAAATATTGTTGCAGACCAAGCACACCCCTTCATGGCAGCAGTATTCCCTAATGGCAGTGGCCTCTTTCAGCAGGATAATGCACCCTGCCACACTGCAAAAAATGTTCAACAATGGTTTGAGGAACATGACGAAGAGTTCAAGTTGTTGACTCAGCTTTCAAATTCCCCAGATCTCAATCCGATCAAGCATCTGAGGGATGTGCTGTACAAATAAGCCTGCTCCATGGAGGCCCCACCTCGCAATGTACAGGACTTAAAGGATCTGCTGCTGATGTCTTGGTGCCAGATACCACAGCACACCTTCAGAGGTTTTGTGGAGTCCCTGCCTCGACGGGTCAGAGCTGTTTTGGAGGCGTAAGGGGGACCTAGATAATATTAGGCAGGTGGTATTTATGTTATAGCTGATCGGTACATACTGTATGTATATAAACAAACAAATAAATAAATAAAGGAGGCAAGCAGGATAATTCCTGTAATTATTACACCATTCACCTGATTTGGATGTAAATAACACAAAATACAAAATTAAAGCTGAAGGACATATACACACACACACACACACACAAAACTACATAAAATATCTAAAATGAACGGACTAATTTGAGTGCACACAACATTACCGCCAATTATAAAGAGTTCTGTAAATCATAAAGACGTACAGTATGTCAAAAAGTGTTCATGTGTTTAAGGACGCACTGCGAGAACTGGAATGTAATAAACAGCGCCCTCTAGTGTGTACCTGCTGTATCACACAGTGCTTGTGTTCCTCCTAGCACAGGGTCTCTGTCTGTCAGGAGCTGACTCTGTTTCCAACGCTCAGGCTCCAGCTCTTCTAATCCACCTGCAGCCTGCATGTCCATCTGATCCAAAACACACAATTCGAATACAATTTACTTTAAAGACACCACACCCCTGCTTATACTGCTAAGTATCCTTTACACAAGCAGTGATCTCCTTACCAACGAGGAATGGGAGAGCAGAAACTCCTCCTCTATGGGCAAGTTCTTCCGTCTCTTCTCCCAGTTGGATGCTAGAGATGGAATGTCTTCCTCTTCATCCAGGCCTCTGTTTAGGATCAGAAAAGAGCTTTGTGTGTCAGTGCACACTTCCCTATAGCATCACAAAATCCACAGCAAAGACAAGTTCTCTAATGAACTCAGCTGATCTGATTGCCCAAAATGTAAACAAATACATTCATATCTATTCCTGCCTCACACCCAGTGTTTAACCCTGTTTTCAACCTTGCCTGAGGGTTTTCCTTGACAATGAACACAAGAAACAGACCTATATGTTTCAGTATCAACATTTAGGCTACGTAAGCTAGAAGTGGTCAAATGAAGCATGGATACATTTATCCTGGCGCATTTACAAATTCATCTGAATTTTACTTCTCATCCAGGTGAATGTGAACGTGCAGCCATACTTTAATATTCTATTACAATACCTTTTCTTAGAAGCTGTGGTTGGTACTTCAGCAGTCTGTGTCTCTGACTTGGGAAGGTACGTCAGCTGGAAGTCCTCATCCATGGAGATGTACGGTGCCAACATATCCAGATCCATGTCATCCAGATCCTGAAAGACAGCAGCATCAGGATAAGCATTTCTGCTTCTTGTACTATTTTCATATGAAAATAAGATCCTGATCATTTCTGTGATGTGAGTGAACCATCTACCTCCATTGGCTTTTTCTGAGTCTCCTCTGACTTGTTGGCAAAGAACTTCTCCACCTCACCAGTGTCCATGGGAACCTCATCGCCTGAGCTCTGAGAGCCCCAACAAAAATGACGATTAAATCATATTTCGCAATATGGAGAGAAAACTCAAGAAGTAATGGCGTGTGACTCACCAGATCAGGGGAGGCTGGGCCGGTACTATCGAATATGGGAGAGAGGAGCTGGCGGAGTTTGGGGGTACACAGCTCCTTTGGACATTTGGGCACTGTGTTGGGGCTGGATGGTGGGCCGAAGTACAACTCGCTATGCTCTACAGAATAGGAATAAAACATACAGTGGCAATGAGAACGTGAAGGTTTTGTCCAGCTTGGCTTCGTATCAAACAAGGAATCAGAAAGGCTTTCCATAAGTATGAAATGCCAAGTGCATCCATTCATTAAACAGCCTTTAAAACGGTCCTATAGCATGAGAAGTGTGCTCATGCTTCACCTGTCAGCGGTACAATGGCATCTCCTGCGGCTGGTGCCAGTTGCAGCAGATCCTCTGGACTGTCCTTCAAACTGTGGAAAGGCTCACTGCTGCTGCTGCTGATGCTACTCATCTCATCCTCCGAGTCCTCCACCTCAGTTACACTCAGTTTGTCCTGCGTCAACTCACTGCGCGTCTGCTCAATGGAGAACACGGTGTCTGCCTCCTCCACCGCACTATAAAATAAACAGGGACAGCACAGACATCACACACAAGTTGGCGTTTAACACTCTTGCAGCGTGTAAAACAAGTGCCATGGACATGATCTAAGCACCTGAGGATGAAGTTGAGGCACACCACAGCTTCAGGCTGCGAGGTCTTGCTGTTGTAGAGCACCGTGGCCTGGGTCTCAGTCCAAACAAATCCTCCGTTCTTAGCCAGGAAGCGGTAACGGCTAGTGCACACCTGACCTTTGGAGAGCACTGTGGCAGGGCGATACTGGTGTTACCAGAATGTCTAGAATTCATCATTTGTGCTGTACAAATGTCATTCTAACATTGTTTTTTAATCTCTAAATATTGCTGCAGTTACTTACAGACATGCAAGCTCCTTGTCAGATGATCAAAATCAAGTGCATGAAAAAAATCATAGGCGGATCGGCCAATCAGCTCATTGGGATGGTATCCAACAAGCTCGGTCACCCTATGAACACATTTCCATAGTGAAATATTGACTTGGACACAGGTTTCATTGCCCTAGGCATAGTAAAATGGATGACAAATATTTTCTGTCTCTGCTCAGCATTGCCCCTTGTGGTTAGAATGGAAAAAGAGCCCGAAGCACATGATATTGTTTTTCTTTTGACCCTGAATAAACAATGGTACATTCATTCCAGAAGCTACCACCTCAACCACCACAGATCATACATGGATTCTGCCACTATCTACTGACATTTTAAGACTTAGATATCACCACGTGGTCCCATAAACTGTTTTACTAGCAAAAGCAATAAATAACTAACCCCAGTTCATGTTTACTAAATGATTATCAAATGCATTTTATTGCTTTAAAAGGAAAAGATCAAATGTACAGACACTGCACTCCTACGTCAGAGGAAAACAGCGTCAACGGGGACGCATCCATCACCACACACCTAGTCTTTCTTGTTACTAATTTATTTGCCTGAAATACCATTATCATATACTTCAAACAGGCAGGATGTTATTGAAGAAAATAAAAAGTAAATAAAGAGAAAGCCTAATGAAGATAATACATTTACATTTTGTCATGGTTGGCACAGAGTACCAAAAACATTTGGTATTATATGTTCATGATACCAGAGGCTTTTTCAGGCTCTCTCATTTCATAGCATGAAAAAAAATAGCAGCTGACTAAACTAAATAAAACTACTTACACTCTCAGTTTCACACTAATAGTGCTTAAAGCTTCCTACCCAGGTGCAGGAGATTTTACCACAATGTGTGTAGTAAAATATTAGTGCTAGATTTAGTAAACTTCAGCTGTTTATGTCTTACAAGAGGCAGTATGTTCCATTCCAGAAAAACAAGGTTCCTGCACGTAGACTCAGCAGTTATTCTTAGTGCCAAGCATGTGTAGAGTGCATACACAGACAGACACACACACACACTGCTGACCTGCCAGATGAACATGAGTAAGGGTGTGTACTTTTGAGACTAGCTTGCACTCTTTAAGTGAGGTATGAGTGGTGCTGCGACCTTACCGGCCGTCACACTGGTTGAAGTGCAGGTCCATGTCGTGGCGTGTGAGGAAGGTGCTGCTGTCCAGAGGGAACTCCACGCAGCTCGGGTGGGGAATGGGCTCACACAGCAGGGTCATGTAGCTCCCTGCGGGGGATGAGCCTTCCCCTTCCTTGTTTAATGTCTTCATGTGGCCTGTGCAGTGAACCACCTGCATATGGGAGCAGAAAAATAAAATCACTGCTTGTATAATTCCAGCCAGGATTCTGTACCGTCTTCTGTTCACACATAAGACCTCCTGATGAGTCTCCACGAACGGTTCTAGTTTCAGGTCTAGTTTCAGTCAACTGCTGCATCGTTTCTTGGATTTCGATTGTGGCTTGCATGTATAATAAGGCTCCTTCCTGATTAACTTCATGGTGAATTATTTTTTTAAAGTGAATGTCAGTGAATGTCAGCATATTTAAATGTTCATTTAAATTAAACCAGTGCAGTGCATGTGTTTAAATCAGTTTCTCCCATAACGACCTGGAGCAGGGAAAACCTGAAAATGTACAGTGACTGAGGACTACAGATTAGAACCCTGAATGAAACTAAATAAAACTATCTATCTATCATATAAAAGATACAAGCCAAGTCATGTACAGCATTATTGTTTAGGTTATGTCAGTGGAACATTAATAGGCTATCTATTCTCCTTTAAATCCAGATAACAGTGTTACAACTGAGACATCAACTGCTCTGGAACAAACATGTTATCTCAAGCCATTCAGGTATTATTGCAGTAGCAGGGCAGAACTACCTTCCAGGTGGCAGACTTGATGTTCACTGTTTTGCCGCGGCTCGTAAGTGTGCTTTTCAGTCTCAGGAAGAAGTTGCACTCTGTACAACTCTCAGACGACTTCTTAAAGAGTCCTATATTTTAAAAAAAAGACACTACAATTAGCCTATTTAAGTTAACATTACTGGATTGAGGTAAGCAACAATCTCTTTCGACTTAGAACTCAAAGATTATTTTACCAGGTTTGGTGGTAAGAAGGTCTCTCAGCTCCTCTTGATCACATGGATGGACATAATCGTACACACTCTGGCCAAGCAGCTCCAGCTAGACAACATTACACAAGTAATAATCAGAAATGCAAGACATCCCAGTTTTTTTTGTAACGTAACCAATATACTATCAAATTTCAATCACCATGGAAATCCTTCACACTGCTACAGACACAACGAGCCTATGTAGAGTTCATGTTATCTCAGATAGATCTAGAGTCAATGTAAACAACACTATAAAGTTTCATAATCACATCCATCCCGCTTTTAAAGGAACACTCACTCAGCATTTTCAACATAATCTGTATTTACTGTATCTGTAAAGTGCAATTACCGTGGACAGTCAAATATTTTAAACCCTTCTAAAGCTTTATATAGTGTGCTCCATTCCGAGAAAGAGGCAGAAGCCTTATACTGTCAGTGTGACTCCTCAGTGTATTTATATGTAGAAGGATAAACAGATCCAAGTTTTAATGGCAGCACTATATACTGCATCACACACAGAATTCATTCTCCAGAGAAGAGTTTCCACTTTAAGGGCTGCACAGACCTGCGTGATGCCGATGAACTTGTTGACATTGTCAGACAGGAAGACCATGTCCCCATCCTCGCTCAACACCAGGATAAAGCCAGCAAGCGCCTGCTGGTAGAACGCATCAGTGGGATCCTCCTCTTCCTCCGCTGCTGCCGGTGGCTTGGCCCATGCTGCAGAAAGTCAACGACAGCAAAGACAATGTGTTAGTAACACGACCACAAACGCAATTTAGAACACAATTTTCAAGGGATTGAGGACTATTAGTATGAAACACTGAACAAGTCATAATTTCTTGCCCCAGTATATTTTGCAGGAGTGATCATCCACTCAACTTACAAGAGTGGGCAAGGTGGCGCATATGCAGGTAGCTGAGGGTCACCCTCATGATCCCAGCTTTGTCTAGGTGGGAGGTGATGCGGCGTGACAGGGGCAACGATTGGGCAAGTTCATAGAACACCTCCGTCTCCTGACTGCGCCTACAGCGAGCTGCATCACGCAGACGCACCTTCCTCTGCTCTGAGCTCGACCTGAGGAGAGAGTAAATGGGTCCTAAATCTCTGAGACATTGAAAGGGTGTGTCAAATTACAAACATGACCCTGATTTAAATGCATTGTCCACTTCTGGCTTTATGAACAATTCAGGTTAATGATATTTAAGTAAAAAAAAGGAAGTTTAATGCACAAAACAATGCACAATTCACATACATCTCTGAGTCAAACACTTTCATCTCTAGCTCAAATTAAAATAGAAGCAAACATATGAGCAATAAGGGAAATACCATCCAAAAAAATACCACTCAACCATGACTAATCCACTTCTTTTCCCCCTCACATTTGTTTCTGCACAAACTTGCCCCAGTAATAACGCTAGCGTTCTGCTGCTGTCAGGTTTTGTTTTGCCAATGGCGGCAGGCCAGATCAACTTTCACTGAGGAAAAATTACCCCCTTTTAACTCTGTCTGTCTAACACCCTCTACCCCCTTCCCCCACAGAAACACTCGGTGTCTGTTAGGCATCAGAGCCCATCCTCCAGGCCCCCTTCTGTCGAACCTAACCCCAGCATCCCACCATGAGACACCAGCTGAATCCTAAATATGCCCTAAAGTAGAGCTGTTTTTAAATCGCACTCCCACCACACCCAAAGGAATTCTGACCAACATGGCCTCTTACGCAATCATTATTTTTGTTTGTTAATGTCTGCAGCATTTTCTGTCAGACTTCTGTGATTATATTTCCCAAAACATTAGGCACTAAAACCATCACGACCCTTGAGCATAAAAGCAGTTACTGAGGACGACTGAGTAAATGTGGTAAATGTGCTGCTCACTGCCACGCGTGCACCCGATACATTCCTATAATCATAAACATGGCTGTTGTTTGTCCAAAGAGCTTCATAGCTGACCTCCCGTTCTGGCCCACGAGAGTAAAATCCACCCTCTCCTGTCACTTTTTTGATGGGTTCTGGAGAATCTCATTTCTGACGCACAGCTCTACGCTAAGTCTCCACACATTCATGACGCTTGTGACAAGACGCTAGTTTAAAAGACATATCCTTCTTCATGAGAGAAAGCCCTGAGAATTTAACATCTGGTTGTGTGAATTTAACATCTGGTTGTGTGAATTTAACATCTGGTTGTGTGAATTTAACATCTGGTTGTGTAACTCAGCGTCCTGAAGGTGTACGTAATGTGTTTTAAACACCACTGAAAATTACACTTAAAACCAAAGGAAGGAATCCACAGAAATAACATTCTGTATTTGTATCTCTCTGTATTCTCTATGAAAAAAAGTTAGAGCAAGCTCAAGGAGCATTTGTTCTCTTATCACTATAAGAACAAACATAAAGGCATTTATGAGGTGTGAGCTACTTTTATGATGACTTTTGAATATTTGTTTTGTGTTGAAACCTTAGCGAATGGTGTGGGAGGTTTCCCCCAACAGACCTGACAAGATAAGCAGAAAAATAATATGATCAAATTTTGACACATAACAGAAATGAGCAAACTCAGCAGCCATTTTTCAACTATCTTTTAAACCAATAAACTGTCCTGAGCGTAGCCTGGGAACATGAGAACATTTCTGTAGGCCGTGTTCCAGGAACATTCCCCAACAAACCAGAGACCTGGATTCATAAAATCCTGGATTAGCAGCATAACTCTGATAACTTGTTGGTGTTTACTTTGTAAAAACTGTGTTCTTGTATTATTTGGATACCTGATTTAGGGCATTTTGAAATCTCCTTTTTCTATACATCAACTTCCTATTAATCAGATCATTCGTGAAAGAAACTAAAAACAGAATCAGCAACAATATCAAAAAAAATAATAATAATAAACCGTGCCTGTGTTCTGCTCCTCTCTTTTTTCTCAAACAGGATGTGAAGAAACAGCATGTCTGGACTTTCGAGTTTAATAACAAACGGTGGGAATTTAAACCCAAGATGGAAGTTTAACACTCCTTAAAGGACACAAACTCCAAAGCAAACACACAGCTGCTCGCCACGATACACACACACGCTGTTTTCCCACCTGGGGAAAGAACAATCAGATTAAAAACCTATGCTGAATAAACATCATATGAATGAAGCAAAGCGGTACAACGTAATGAAGAAAAGATGTGGCTGCTGGCAGGAACATTACGGACTTGATCAGTTCAGCATGGCCAACTTTCTAAACCCCTGTGGAGTTTGTGACATTCAGATATTTCTCTCTTATAGAACAAAACTATGTGAAATGTGTAGAACATGCTGTGCAGATCCTGACCAGAGCACAAGCTCTCAGATCTCATTTCATGTGTAGAGAGGACACGCAGTGCTTATGTGAATGTAGGATGTAAACCAATATGAAATTAGAGCTGCATTATACTCCATTCTGAGGCTAGGTTGCATACTGGGATTGTAATAATGTGTGTCATATATTCATAACATATTAAACAGTTTCTTAAATACTGGCCCACTTTAATATTTTATTATTTTACAATAATAAGTACTGAGAGCGCGTCATCAGGGGCTTCTTTAGTCATGAATCTCTCAAAGCAACAGACAGTTTTGTGATACATCATAATAATGGTGCAGAAGCTAAAAGACTTGGCTGACTGTGATATCCTCTACTTCCTGAGTAGTTCAGTATTGTCAGAAACTTGTTCTTGGAGATACACAATGCTATAGGTCATGCTGGTCAAGCCACCTCGCCCCAGGCCCACACAAGACCAAGCAAGACCAAGCAAGATCAAACTGCCCCTGGGGGAGGGTGCAGGAGAAAACCTGTTTAAGAAACTTCTTACTCTACTAGTGAACACGTGAGTTAGAGTCACAACAACTTTCAGAGTTACAGACTTACTGATAAACCACCCAAGGGATTTTTCTGTATAGAAACACTGATCGAAATAAATCTATATAATTAAACATTAAAAAAAGCACTCCATGAAGTAATTGCACAAAAATTACAGAAATGAGATCCATCACATTTCACTATTATTTAACAATACAGAATGGTTTGAATCTACATTTTTAAAAAAAACAAAAAAAAAACAGTAAATGCTGAGAGTCATGTGGGTGGAAAGTTCAGCGGAAAAGACGCTCATAGCTCCAATATGTATATGTATGTATGTATATATGTATGTATTGTATGTATGTATGTATATATATATATATATATATATATATATATATATATATATATATATATATATATAAAAATGCAACTTGTATTTGAATAGTTGGATTATGCTCATTAAATATTAGTGTAGCGATCACATGTGGGTTCCAAGTTGGAGAAGGCTGTAGACCTGTACTCCAATTTATAAGGTCAGTTGTTTTGAATGAGTGCATATGAGTGTGTGTGAGAGCATGTGAGTGTGTGTGAGGGTGTGTGTGAGGGTGTGCGCACAAGCAGAGCTATGACGAGCTTCCGCTATATTTTAGGAACACATAGTTCTCAGCAAGTCTCAAACCTTCGCACGCAACTCCCCTCTGTGAAGTATAGCCCAAACATTTAAATCCCATCACCTGCCATGTGCCAAGACACACACACACACACACACACACACACACACACCAGTACTTTCTGGATCTGATTTGCTCAAAATACAGAGCAAAGGGCTCTTTCTTGTACATTCTTCATGTGTGCAGAGTTCACTTTTGGAGGCGTGTTCATAAACGGTTCATAAACAAAGCTGAGCACGAGAGATGGCGCGCGCGCGCGTGTGTGTGTGTGTGTGTGTGTGTGTGTGTGAGAAAGAGACACGGTGTACTCTGCAGTTCAGATACTTGATTATAGGGCACACGTCTAACCCACTGTTTCTAACGTCCTGCTGTAAACACAGCTAACGTGTGTTTACAATTACCTCAGCTTCCCTTTTGAATGCATATCGAACACCGTTTGAATTAAAAATATTTTATCTTTTAAAAAAAAACATCAGACACACGAAAGCAATAGAATTAGATCTACTGTGAAGATGTATAAAGGTGTATTTTTCAGATTTTTTTAAACTTGGTAAAACTGTTTCAATAAACAAACCAACAACCACACACGCCTTTGAACGCTGCCCTGCATCTATACCGAATAACATGGCTGGCTGTTCCTCAACCTCGCTCAGTGTTGTGGCTTTGTTTTCCACTATATCTTGCAGAACCGTTTATTCTGATACACTGCTGTTCTTTACATTAACATTAATATTGTCCAGCTTTCACATTTTCATTCTAAAACCTCAATGCTTTTATGCTAAATAAATCCAACACTGTAGTCTTGACTTTGTCTCCTCACCCGAGGACGCTAGTAGGCTAGTAGTAGAATATAACACACATTACACTCCCTGCCTGTGTGTTAGCCTGTTAGCTCCAGTTAGCCTGTTAGCTCCAGTTAGCCAGCTGTGCTTTAGTTTCAGTCTCAATCCTTACAAACGCACACATTTAATATAACAATGGAGTGCAAGAAACAGTTAAAATACTGACCTTTTAGCCACAGTAGTCGTCATAATGCAAGTTGCAAGGCACAAACTTCAATGTAAATAATATTCCTTTAGCAAATCTCCCGGCGACTAGCAACTCGACTCAGCTCTCTCTCTCTCTCTCTCTCTCTCTCGCGCGCACAGACACACACACACACACAGACAGCGGTCTTTCTCTCTCGCGGTCTCTCTCTCTCTCTCTCTCTCTCTCTCTCCCTCCCTCCCTCCCTCCAGTTCCAGCCAGATCTCTGACTTGTTTACCTCAGTCTGTGCAGTAGGGGGGATTTCACTTCAATAAAAGTCACTTGTGTGTATGTTTATGAATACTACACCACACTGATGTACTATGAATGCTACAACGTGGACAGGACAAAGGACTTTAGCTGGTACTAAAACACAATGTTTGGACACTATTGCAAAAGCGTGTATGTTGTAATCTATAGATAGATAGATAGATAGATAGATAGATAGAAATGAGGTATGACATGAGCATGTAGTAAAAGCTAACAGTGTAAATAGACATGAGTAATTATGTGCAAAAATCCAAGGTGTAGAAGGACAGCACCAGAATAACAATAGCAGAATAGCAACAGCAGACATTCACAAGAACCAAGTGGTGATCATCCATATAATCTCTTCCCTGAAGGCTGTTGAGTTTCGAGCCGAGAGCTACATGTGCTCCTGGAAAAAGTGCCATGGAGAGGATGGACAGAACTGTTAATGAGGGTTTTGTTCCACCCTCTGAGCTGTGATTGCTTCTAATGAGTCTATTATCTGTCTTGTGATGAGCTGAACTGTGACCTTATTTAGACAGTTTTGTTATATGAATGATAAGCCTGAAAAAGTCCAACATAAAATATCTTGTGGCAGAATTTCTCTACTAGAAGTATTCAGTTATTTCCATTTCATAAATAGATTTAGTAAGGTTCGACTATGAAAAACCTTAAAGCCACAATGCACCAGAGATCCCATGACTGCAGCTAACTCTTAAAAATGTAACTTTAATAAAAATTGTTCAACACTGAATCTAAAAAAATAAGCATTTAGACATTAAAAAAATGTGTTAAGCCATCTCCCGCAATAATCATAAACTTTTTTCGTTTTTGTTTTTTCAAGGATTGCTTGCTGACAAAATCTGCATTTTACTCTTAAACGATTAACATGGCTGAAACATTGCTGCACATTGTACACACACACACACACACACACACACACACACACACACACACACTACAGTGTAAAGCCATATGAGGATGGGTTCTCTGTTGAGTCTGGTTCCTCTCAAGGTTTCTTCCTATCACCATCTCAGGGAGTTTTTCCTTGCCACTGTCGCTATGCTTGCTCATCAGAGACGTCACACACACACTTCACTTTACTTTTGTTTATGTAAAGCTGCTTTGAGGCAATGACCTTTGTAAAAAAGCGCTATACAAATAAAAATGAATTGAATTGAATTGAAAGTAAAAAAAGGTTTTTGAGCATAGAATTAGCAAATATACAATCAACTAGCACCCTTGCTAATTGCATGGGGACATTAATGGCATTTTAATTATTTATTTTTAAAAATTATCTTATGAATCATTTACTTTTATTTATCCTTTGGTTAGCCAAATAAGGCAAAGTGACTGTTAGGATTTTTGATGTGGCCCAGTCATGGTCCCACGAGATTCACACTGCCGCAGCTCACTCCGATCCAAGCCAGGGGAGGGTTGCAAAATGACATACACAGACACGAGATTCAGGTAGCAAAGCTCTCAAATTTATTGAAGAAACACAGGAGCATATGTACCATCCAGAGAACGATAGTCTTAAGGTGAAGTGATTAGAACAAGACTCAGTGTTTCAAAAAGAAGAAGTTTGGCAAGTACATGATAACAGAAAAGGAACAACAAGGGAACAAGAGCAATGGTTGGATCTGTCACGCACATGCAACACACATCGAACAGTAAAGTCAGCACATTCCACAGATGCCTTAAAGTTGGAGGGAATTTTCTTAATATTTATCAGTGACCTCATCAGTCAATATCACAATATCACTGAAACTAAAGGAAAATGATTGAGAAAACCTGATGTTCTTCTTCGCTTGATCTTCAGGAAATTCATATGATGCAACATCCTGTTGAACATGGGACTTATGGAATATTTCAAACGTTTCATAGTGTGAATTTGCTCAGGTAACAGGGTTGAGTGAATATTGTAGGACATTAAAATATGCATTTTTCATACCATAAAATGGATGTGTCAAGCATAAAATGTTCTAACATTAATGCAAAAATAATATCTTTGTTGAAGGATATGATATTTCATGGTAAGGTTTGGTTATAGTGGGCTAGGGCAGGCTGTTTTCTAAGTGCTGTAGATAGGTATCATTTATATTTTGAGTTATTTATTTGAAACACACAAATGGGTTGTGGTGAAGGACCTCATGAATAATTTGATGTTGGTGGTACTGTTATCATCTAGCAAACCTCACATTGTTCATTAGCCAAATCTATTCAGACCATTTGCTTTCCAGATTCTGTTTGACCATTAGGGCTGAGCATCTAAAGCTTTTGTGCAGTTAACTGTTGTGTTATATCGGTTTAATATCAACATTTTTTTTCACCATAATGTACACAAGTATTTTCCTTCAAATCCCTAAAACGTTCATCTGTGTTCTCATTTATGGCAGTGATTCTCAGACTGGTGTCTGTGAAACACAGCCAGGGTGTTGGAGATTTTTTATTTTTAGCATTATTTTTTACAGCATTAAAAATTACAACATATTATCAAAGTTATTATATTAATCATGGAGTTCTTGTAGTTTTTAGCCTGTTTGACTGCTCACTTGAATTGACTGGGCTTAATCCAAACCTCGACCTCAAAACCACGTAGGTCTGTAAATAATGTAGACTTTAACCACATGTACTGGGGGAACTTTCTTGAATAAAAAACACTATGGCTCCAGTAAGTACACAAAATGTTACATTTTAGAAATTTTATCTAGCGTCCTCCGGTCAGGAGACAAAGTCTAGACTACAGAGTTGGATTTATTCAGCATAAATTGAGGTTTCTGCAGGATAAAGTAGAAAACAAAGCCACAACACTGAGCGAGGTTGAGGAACAGCCAGCCATGTTATTAGGTATAGATGCAGGGCAGCGTTCAAAGGCGTGTGTGTTTGTTGGTTCATTTATTGAAACAGTTTTTCCAAGTTAAAAAAATTCGCAAAATACACCTTTATACATCTTCACAGTAGATCTAGTTCTCTTGCCTTAGTGTGTCTGATGTTTTTTTAAAGATAAAATGTCATTTAAATGTTCTAAATTGAAAGGTGTTAGTTAACAAAGGGCAGCTGAGGTAAATGTAAACACACGTTAGATGTACACATTGCAATAACTAGTAACATTCACACAGGTTGATTATGTTTATAAAATATTTCACTGCTGAGGCGGTCTGTGAAATTTATTATACACATTTGAGGTTTAATATTTGAAGGAACGTTTGATTGTTTGTTTGTTTTTGTTATTATTTTGTTAAGATATAAAAACATATGAAACAAGATTTTAAAAACCAGACAAGCGCCGCTATTAATGCTTAGCACAAAAAAGAACACTCTCAACGAAAACCTGAAAAAAGAGATATAAATAAATAAAACAATAATAACAGTAATAATAATAAAAAATCCAGACACACTTAGGCAACACCGGAAAACTACAATTCCCAGCGCTCCTGGTGATGAAGTACTTCCGGGTAACACAAGCTTCTCCGCGCCTTTTCGCTTTATGGAATATCTGACCCGAACCGACAGCGATAATCCTATCAGTATCATGTTGTTTTGTATTAACTGCATTTACAGCACGTTCATATCAAGTTTAACTTCCTTCTGTAGATAAACTACCACTTAAACATGCTGCTGCCGTCTGATGTAGCGAGACTTGTGCTCGGTAAGTTCACACGTTTCTACACTGTTACCGTCAACGACTAGCAAACAGAGGAGCTGCTGCTAAATGATCACGATAAGGAGAGAAATACAAATCCTAGCTCACTTCATTCCACGCATGCTAGCGAGGGAGTGTTTATTTTCAGCTGTTGTCGATTTCTGTAGGATACCTTCAGCAGGAAGGACTGAGTGCTACAAGTCGAGCATTTATCCGGGAGAGTCCTAACCTGAGGGAGTATGCTGAACACAGCTCTGAGGATGGAGTTATTCCTGCCTGCGTGTTTGTAAGACATCTTTTTATCTTTTAACTATCATATACTGATGCTTTCTTATTTATTTATCTATTTATTTGTATTACATGATTGATCTGGTCATTGTAGATGTTCATAGTAATAATCCTACATTTTGCTTCAGCACTGATCTACAGTATGATTAGCACATATAGAATTAACTAACTGATGAGTGTCTAATATTAATGATCTTGTTTTTTTGTTTGTTTGTTTGTTTACAGTCACTTTTTGGAAAAAACCTGACCACCATACTAAATGAATATGTTGCCACAAAAGCAAAAGGTAGCAGATCATACATACATAAGATATTAGGTCTCATGGATTTGCTCACTTGTGTCCTTAACTGACACGCATTTCTTTTACAGAAACATGTCATGAGAATCAAATACCAGCTGTAATGACCTCATTATGGAAAAAGCTGGACTTCACCCTCAACCAAATCAAGTGAGTCAGTGGCTTTTGTGTTTATTATTAACGTGCATGTTTGGAGAAGTTCTTCAGCAGAACAGTCTTCCTTGATTCATTTGTGCTTTATGTTCACAGGTCTATGCAAAACTCTCCCGCTGTTCAACAAATCCAGCGGCGTAAGTTGAACCTCTGCCTACGCGTGTGTGATCTAAAATGAACTGATTATAGTAAGATGTGAAAAATAGAGCGCACTAGAGCGGGGGGTTTCAAAATGTTGTAGCCAGGAACCCCTTTAATTGTAAAATAAATTCCCAAGGATCCCCTCAGTATGAATATATTTCATGAACATTATTTAACTTTTTTTATTATTTTTGGACTCATAGACCTTTCTCGTCCTGAACACATTAGGTTTGAGTTGACTTTGGTGTTTGAACCGTGAAATATAATAACGTTGTTAATATGGGTTATGATTTACGCCACTGTAACAAAATCCAAAAACGTTACAGGCCCCTTGGCTATAGTTCATGAGAACCACTGCACTAGAGTACAAGTCACCTAGTATTGACTGTTTTCCCCAATATATTTTCCTAATTTTAAAACAGAAAGTAGCTAAATATATCACTCAGTATGAGGTATATTTTGATACTGTTATCACATACTTTTATACATTTTTAACAGTCTGACAGATCAACATAATATTACGTCCTCGACCAAAACACTGTCTCCCATTATCAGCACAACAAACATGCATCTTATATAGGCTATTTTGTTGAAGCAGATGAAAAACTAGTTAATTTTAAAATTCTCTCTTGGTTTGAAACCCAAATAAGCACATGCATTCATAAATAAACATAAATAAACCTATTTTACTTATATCAAACACAAATGTACATTGACGCTTTAAATGAAAAGTCCACCCTGAAACAAATTTAATGTATTTATATTGAAATATTTGTGATGTGCTTAACAATTCTGCTGAGCTGTAGGTTAGTGCTGCATTTTTGTTACATATGTAAGTAGTTAAGTAGTTAGTATTTCCTGCTGCTCACACATCACAAGTAGACATTGGTCTCAAACATGAGGGGTAACAGGTCAGGTTTTGCTGTTGGCCCCTAAAACCAAAGAGCAAGACCTTCTTTTTCTCCCCCAGCAACGTCCAATATCATATTAATGAAAAAATCCACCAAAGTGGAGACAGCAAACTTTGGACTCAAGTTGGACTCGGCTCTGGTAGTTAGCAGTCTCTGAGATGATGAGCACAGTGGTGTTGACAATGGTGCACTGTTAGCATGAAAGATAAACCATTGGAACCTTATCTATTTAAGCAGATAGTACAGATGAGGAGTTGAGAGACCTGGATAGAGTAAAGGACTAAAGGGCTGCTGCATCACTCTTTTTAAGTCGAGGCTAAATCCCACTGACTCGACTATCAGCAGGTAGTTGAATAGCATTGTGGGTAACACAAGAACTAGTCCAACATGTCAGCTTGGAATTTCATTGTAAAATAAATCTTAGACACCACTGAAAACCACATGTTAATTATAAAGATGAATATCGTTCAGGGTGGTTTTTTCCTTTAACTGAAGTGGAGTTTCACTCAGAAATGTGAAGCAGTAAATAGCAATGTGGATAGGAAACATGCTCTGCTGTAAAGCGTTAACTTTACACTGCTGCTTTTATGGCAGTATTTACATTTTTCACTCAGTAGTTCTTGTGTTGTGAACAGTGCGCACCCAGAACAGCATTCTGAGTATGCGGCGTCAGAGGGCCCTGTCCTCAACTCAGACTCCTTCCACCGTCTGCCTATCAGTGTCCAGTCCAGGGAACTGTGTCCCCAGGCCTGTCCCAGCTCCTCAGGGCATCCTGGGACACTCCACCCCCGTGTGCTACACCTCCCAGCAGACGAGACCCTCCACCATCAGCCTCTCTCACTCAGGTGAGACCTGAATATCAGTCCAATTAATACATAATAATCAAGATAGAAAAATAAATGTTTTTGTGCACAGTTATGTTCCAGATGGTTCTGTAATGCTGCTGTGTATATTGTATTCTTTCTGTACAGAAGAGGCACCTTTGCAAATAATGGTACCTGACCATAGATTTACTCCAGGACCATTATCTCCAGCTCGCAGGAAATGGTAAGACAGAAGCTGTGGATGTCATTTACTCCATTTATTTAATTTATCCATAAAAAAATGAAGCTACTGATCATCTCAGTCAGGTAGGTGTTGAAATTAAACATCTGTCTTGACATGAAGGAATCTTCCGTGTTATTTCAGCGACTCTCCGAGGCGAAGAGGAGGTCAGTCTGGCAGTAGCAGAGGCGTTACAGTGACCAACACTCTCACTGTAGAATCACAAAGCCAGGAGGCTGTGACGGAGAATTTATCTGTAAGCCCAGACAAAACTATTTTCTCCCCTCCCACATTATTGCTTTAAAGGTTTATTTTTGTAATATTAGGAAGTAGTGCAGACAAAACAATAAAAATCACAGTGTGAGGCTTTGTTTTATTTTTAGTGCTATATATTTTTTTCCCTTTGCAGCAAATGGTGATTGAGAATGCCAGAGAAAAGATCTTGAATGACAGATCTTTACAAGAAAAACTTGCAGAAAATATCAACAAAATCCTGGCCAGGTAATGGATTTTATAGACATGCAACATTGGCATGGTTATATTTTATATGTTCTGGTTATGGCTATTTTAATGTCACTTCACTGCTGTTAATGTTCACGAGTAATGATTTTTTTTTGTAATGTATATTGACAGCGATAACAGTCCACAGACATCGAAGGTAGCATGCAGCACAGAGGAGCAAGAACAGTCCATAGATGAAATACTGGGCCTACAGGTGAAAGACTAAATAATTGATTTACTTCTTTTCACTGGCATTTACAGCATTTAGCAGGCACCATTATCCAGAGTGACTTACAGAAGGGCTTCATAGTCTAGAACAAAAACAACATGCTAGTAATCGGATCTACAGGGTCTAAGCATACTGGTAGGACAAGGGATTTTAAATTTAAGTGCTTAGTGAAGAGGTTGGTCTTCAGTCTCCATGTGAAAACACCCAGGGGAAATTTGTTCCATCACAGGATAGAGAAGAGTTGAGAAGCATGTTTTCATTGTATCTTGAGGGATGGTGAGACTAGCTGTGCTAGAGGCTTTGAAGGGAATAGAGTGCAGAGTGGGGTTTGATAAGAGAGAAAATTTGCTCACTTGTTTGTTTCTTTTTTTTTATTAATATCATGTGAATGTAACTGCTTTTTGTCTTCAAGCAGTGAGAAATAAACCTCTCCTTTGTTCATGGAAAAACACTGTAGAAGCAGAATTTGTAGCTAATGTCTACTGGGTTATGTTTAGGGAGAAATTCATATGACTGATGATGCCATCCAGGACATCCTAGAACAGACAGAGTCAGATCCCGCCTTTCAGGCTCTCTTTGACCTCTTTGATTATGGTAAGATTTAAGCACACACACACTGTCCACTTTATTAGATACACCTGCACATTCATGCAGTTATCTAATCAGTCAATCATGTAAAAGAAAAATCATACAGGTACAGGTCAAGAGCTTCAGTTAATGTTCACATTAAACAACAGAATGAAGAAAAAGTGTGCTCTCTGTGAGTTTAATTGTGGCATGGTTGTTGGTACCAGATGGGCTGGTTTGAGTATTTTAGAAATTGCTGATCTCCTGGGAATTTCACACACAAGAGTCTGTAGAGTTTACACAGAGTGGTGTGAAAAACAAAAAAAAACATTGAGTGAGCAACAGTTCTGTATACCAAATACTGAGTTTCCTCCCTTGAGATTCTTTGTCAGGTGTGTGTGTGTGTGTGTGTGTGTGTGTGTGTGTGTGTTTTTTTTGTGTGCGTTTTTTTGTGTGTGTGTGTGTGTGTGTGTATTTGTGTATTTGTGTATATACACTCCTGAACAAAATCTTAAGACCAGGGAAAATATTACAAATATTCACACTTCGCACTGGTGGATTGTA
>CM074958.1:10270489-10285811 GCA_037577455.1 Pangasius macronema
TAATAAATTGCCAATCTCTGTTTTTTTGTCTCTTGCTCCTTTTTCTTCTTTTGACATTTTGAAGCAGTTCTTACAACTTGGTTATGATCCAACAGTGCGAAATGCGAATACTTAGAATGTTTCCCCCGGTCTTAAGATTTTGTTCAGGAGTGTATATATGGTTCATGCAAATGGCAAATGTCATTATTGATTAACACACTGACTGAGCGCTTATCTGGATGGTTAGGGGAAAAAAATGTTTCGTTTGAGTACTCATGTACATGTAGCGTTTGACGTTTAATAAACAATGTATTGTGCATCCCTATCTTGTACACACTGCTCACTAATGTATCAATATTTTAATTGCTTGCAGGAAAAAATAAAACGGCTGAAGGTACTGAGAATGCTGATAGAAGTAACAGTGCTCAGGAGAGTGATGAGACTGGTCATATGGACAGTGCTACAGACACAGGTAAACATTATGTAAATATGAGAAATATAACTGACCATGGTCTTAAATTCAGTCCAACTAACAAAGTAAAAAAGTAGGCCAAAAAGGTGCTTGGTTACAGCATTTACAAAAGTTTTTTTCCCTATACTTTCTGTGGAATACTGTGGAGTATTTTATGTGGCACTCATAAACCTTTTTGTGTTATAGCGACCACAAAATCAATTAGCACTAGACAAAAGATAATACGTTGTGTTTTTTTTTTAAATCTCATAAGGGGCTGGAGAGGACGATTCCACATCAGCTGGAGAAACCACCACGAGAATCCTAAGAAGTAGGAATGTAAAAGACACAAAAAGTAAAAGGAAGACAGCCATTCCTCTCAGCACAGGCAGGCCAGTTCCAGCACCCTCTCAGTCTTGTGCAGTTAGTAAACAAACAGCAACTCCAAAAGGAACCGTACAAAACAAAAAAGGCACCAGCAGAGGTAGAGTCTCAGACAGCAAGAAGCAGGCCAAAGGCACGAGCTCTACCTTGAAAGGGCATCTGAACAACAAAGCACAGTCTAAATCCTCATCTGATTCAAATGTATCAAGCTCATTTCTATCTGAAGAGGTAGCAAGCATGGAGGTGGATGATCAAACATCTGAAGTGTCTTTGGACTGCAGTACTGAAGGGACACCACAACGAGGGCTTCAGGAGATCTCTCAGACTTCAACAAGCAGTAAAAAAACTCCAGTTTCCACTAACCAAGCAGAAACCACTCCCAAAGAGGGAGCAGACATATCAGGGAATAAAATAGGAGCAGAGAAGGCGGGAAGGACACAACTAGTTGCAAGAGCTCCTGAAGCTGCAGACCAAAGTGAACTTTCGATCTACAGAGCAAATGATACGTCCACATCTAAGCAAGCATCAAGTCAGCAGGCAGCAACAAATAAGGTTCCTTTACTCAACACAGTAATGCAGGAGGAGGAGTCAAGCTCCAATACGACCAGGACCAGCAGTCCAGGACCCATTTCCTTTGAGCCATCAGCTTCGGTTGTATCTGGGTCTACAGCCACTTCCTCCACAGTTATCAGTCCTTCCCAGTCTCAAACCACTGAGTCTGACCCTAATAAAATAGTAGCTCTTAAGATCATCATCAGTGATGAGCAGGAGCAGCAGCAGGGCAGTGATTCTACTCTAAACCAAGCTGTCTCCAGCATCAGTGGTGACCGCATCCCCACAATCTTCCTGTCCCCCCCAGCCAAATCTCTGACCAAGGTACTGCCCCCTACCCCTGGCTCCTCCATCACCCCAGAGGAGACAGCACAGGCAGTGAGCAGCTTGCAGGGGGCCGAGTCTGCTGGAGACCCGGTTATAAGTGCGCAGACCAATTTGCAACCTGCACAGGCACGGCCCATGGCACCAGAGACTGGTTTCATCCAGCTGTTACCTGCTAACCCAACATTTGGAGGACCGAGCAACTATTTTCTTGTGTCAGATCCAAGTTCAGGAGTTGACCAGCATTCCAGTATGATGCTGCTACCAGGTGGTGCACGAGAAGGAGCAGTATGTTCTACACCACATGTTGTGGCTACACCACCTCGAACTCAGGCTGTGGTTTCCATTGCACCAAATGTAGCTCGACCCTTCTCACCTGGTAAGTCAAAGAACTATAGACACCTACATTTGCTAGCGATAAACTAAAGTGCTATCATTCTAGATTGCGTAATTTGGTTGAGTTCATCTTGATGGAATTTATAATGCGTAGCCGTCTTTAATCAGATGTCTGATTCACATTTAGCATTGTCAGGATTTTGGTGACTTGATTAGTGTTATTTATTTTATTTTTTTATTGTTAACTGATATCATTCTTCTACTTGTAGCATCAGCCATCATCATTTCCTCACCGATTCAGCCCATGATACAGAATATGGCAGTTCCAGTGTCTGTCTTGGGACAGAACAGTACAGGAAAACTCACTGTGGTATCCAGTCAGGTATGTTATGCTGGTAGACATACACCTTTTGTGGAAATTTAACTTTTGAGTTTACTGTTTGGAAAATGGTGGTTTAATTAAAGTAAATTTGAATTTTCTTTACAGATGTTGGCTTTGCCTGGTCCGAAATTGGTGAACCAATCAGCAAAGGTTGTGTCAAAACCTAAATTAGTGCCTAAGGACAATGTGGAATTGGGTAAGGTTTCACTAAGGAAGAAGCTTAACATAAGACTGACAGTAATTTTTTATGTACATGTATCTCCTCTCATTATTTTTGTAATCTGATGGAGGTATTTATATTTTCCAGGCAAAACTGGAACACCTGTTAGTGTGTCCAACCAAGTCTCAAACAGCTCTCAGAACTCAGAGCAGCTAAAGGGCACTACCGGAGTAAGCCCTAGTCACCGAAGAATACTTTGCTTTGATGAAAACACTAGCCAGACAAGTACAAATGCAGCTGCTTCTTCCCCTGTTATGAAGGAGTCCATAAGGACAGAACAAACCCAGCCTTGCATTTTAGGCAACACTAATGCCAAGAGAAGGGTTGAAACCATAAGATTATCAGAACCAAGTCAGAGTACAAGAACAAAGGAATCTGAAAAGGCTTCTACACCTCAGCAGCAAAAGGAGGCTACAAAAAGCACACGAACAGAAACAGGGGCTGATCGAACTGTTAATTCCAGCACATCCTTAAACAGTGCTGTCCAGCAAAATCCATCTGTTACATTGGAGTCCAAAAACAGAATACATCCCACATCAAATATGGAAAGTGATTCAGCAGCATTATCAAACCCTGAGCAGAGTTTAAAGTCTTCCTCTCAGAGCCTTGGGCCCAAGTCTACCAACATCACAAAAGACACTTCACAAGAGGAAAAACTTGAACAAAGACCTGTGAAAACACCCGAGGGGCCCTCTGAAAGTTTAGTCACACAGGACTCGCCCAACGTCACTGCAAACAAGGAGAATGAAGTAAAAGGCAGTCGGCAAGAGCTGCATCAAGCACCTGCCCCAATATTGTCTACCGTAAGATCTCCTACACCTATGTCTCAGGGTGGTTCGGGGAAACCAACATGCAAAACAAGCCCACTTACCAAGCAGGCAGTGGAGATGCTCCAGGACATCCAGAGCCAGAGTCCCATCTCCACGCCACCCAGGAGGAGAAGCTCCTTAGACCTACCACTTCCAAAAACACCTGTGCCAGGTCGTCTCCAGGATGACTTGCTGGATGGTTTGAGAACACCCTCAAGGCAAAGGCATGGGCGTGAAGGAGAGGGCACACCCAAACACCTGGCTCCTCCTGCTACACCTGACCTTCCTACCTGCAGCCCAGCCAGCGAGGCAGGGAGCGAGAACAGCATCAACATGGCTGCCCATACACTCATGATCCTGTCACGTGCAGCCAGGACAGGAGGGCCTTTAAAAGACAGCTTGCGCCAGGAGGAGGCTGGTGCGGCCAAATCGAGTGCTTCCAAAGGAAAGAAACGCAAGCACACTGAACCGAGCCCTACAGCAAAGAAAGAACTGCACCTCACAAGTTCATCAGGCAGTAAGAAGAAAGCTAAGGTAAGTGGAGTTAATTGTTCACTGCAAATGTATGTGACCCATGGGTCCAGCGATGAAAAGACGCTTCCTGTCGTTCTGTATGAGTGTGTGATATTAGAGTAATCTGTTGTGAAGGAACATTGTTCGGAAATGTCTCTGCCATTTCCTTTTATCTTGTAGAAGCAGAAGAAGCTTCTTGATTCCTTCCCACGTGACCTAGATGTCGACAAGTTCCTGTCATCGCTGCATTATGATGAATGAGGAAATCGGCAAAATTCCAGAATAAATGCTGAAGNCAAGAGGGATAACGTCAAGAGAGAACACAAGAACGAAATACTCCTATTTCTCATGCTTCATATTATAGTTATGTATAGTTGTTGTATATGTGTAATACTACTTGTTCCAGGGAAAGTTATTATAAAAAGATTAGTTATTGTATAGCCACACACTCACACTGCTGTTCATCATTTTGAAGTCCTCATTAATTTAGTACATTTAAGATGTATTATTTATATTCAATACTACATTTTACTGGCAATTCTGCAACATTGTACAGTAGTTCAAATGCATACTTTTGTTAAATGAAATTTTACAAACAGCACCTCTTTTCCAGTTCTCTTGAAACTTCTCTGGAGAATTCCTTAACTAAATAGAATTTCTAAATAAGGGAAATCTCATTTTTTAAAAATCATCTGGCAGCAGCTCTGTCCATAAAAGCATGCAGATAGGTTCTGAGCTTCAGTTAATGTTCTTATCAAACATCAGAATGTGGAAAAGTGTGATCTTGTTGACTGTGAGTATAGCTGTGTTGCCAGATGGACTGGTTTGAGTTTTTCCACAGACTGTAGATCTACTGGGATTTTGACACAACAGTCTCTAGAGTTTACAAAGAAAGCACCTTGAAGATGAGAGGGGTCAAAGGTGAATGATCAGACTGGTTCAAGAACTCTGCAGTAAATCGATTAGCCACTCATTACAACTGTGAGAGCAGAAAAGCATGGATGGGCTACACCAGCAGATCACCACATCTGGTTCCACTCCATTCAGCCAAGAATAGAAATCAGGCAGATGGCTAGAGTGGGTACAGGCTCATTCTTTGACCGGTTAACTTCAGACTTTTTTACATCGGACCAGACTACTTAGAACTAAAGAGGACACTGTACGTCTATCTATGGCCAAAATTTGACATCAACAGTTCAGCCTGCTGCTGGTGGTGTAATAGTGTGGGGAATGTTTTCTCGACACATTATAGCCAAAATTTACCCATCTTATAATGACTACTTCCAGCATGATGATGTGCCATGTCACAAATCACAAGTTGTCTGAAACTGGTCCATGAATATAATGAGTTCAGTGTACTTCATTAGCCTCCCCAGTCACCAGATCTGAATCCAATAGTGCACCTTTAGGATGTGGTAAAATGGGAGATTTGCAGCAGTTGTGTGTCATGTCAACATGGACCAAAATCTCAGAGGAATGTTCCAACACCTTTTCCTTCACCTTCCAATTCCACGCCATGAAGAATTGAGGCTGAGTTGAGCAAAGTGGGGTCCTAGTCACCAGCATTAGTATGGTGTTCCTGATAATGTGGCTGGTGAATATACTACTGTGATAGAAGTGCTTTAAGTATGATGATCGAGAAGTAAAAGAAATAAATACAAAAAATTTATTTTGAGCAGCTTCTGGGAAGTTCTGCACAGCTGCAAATACCACATGCAAATAGCTTTTGACCTCCTTCCTCCTGAAATCTGTGGTGCACTTCACAATTCTGCGGTTTAATACTGTCACATTTAGCAATCTGAAAGATACAAGCTTATATCTTGATTATTATCTGTGTATTGATAAAAGACCCCCGGTACAACCCAAGTATCAATGAACAAATCAGTGGTGGAACACAGGATCAAACACAGTTCACAATTTAAAAAAAAAAAAAAAATCTAACAAGGATTGGTGTTACTCAGAGATGTATTGAAATTCGAAACTAAAATAGTATTGTATTGATTCCCTTTGAAGTTCATGACAAATGTTCTGTTTGATGAACCAGAGGAGTGAGAGACAGAGGGGATTCTTTAATCTCTGAGATACCTTTCTGCTCACCACTGTTGTAAAGAGTGCTTATTTAAGTTACCATAGCCTTCCTCTCATTTGTAACCAGTCTGGTCATTCTCCTCTGACCTTTCTCATCAACAAGGTGTTTCTGCCCACAGAACTCCCACTTGGTATTCACTGATGTTTTTTTTTTTTTTTTAATTCTTCTTCTTCTTCTTCTTTCGGCTTTTCCCTTCAGGGGTCTCCACAGCGAATCATCACTCTCCACCTATCCCNCTCCATGTCCAACATTCTCCTACCAATATACTCACTCTCCCTCCTCTGAACATGTCCAAACCATCTTAATCTGGCTTAATTTCTTCTTCTTATTATATTATAGTGAAAATCCCAGAACATCAGCAGTTTCTAAAATACACTGAAATCACATTTTTCTCCCCCTTTCTGATGTTTTATGTCAACATTAACTAAGGCTCTTGACTTGTATATGCAAGATTTTATGCACTGCCATGTGATTGGCTGAATGTGCAGGAATGTGTAGGTATCCCTAAGGAAGAGGGCTGTGAGTGTACATCCTGTCTGTGGCTTTAAAAGGCGACATCCTTCAGGTCAGCAAAATCACGTGCCTCCCAAGCTCTCAAACTAGCATTAACTTAAGGGGTTAGTGGTTATCTTCACCACACAATTAACACAGCATCTCAGATGTTGTGTGGTTTGTTTCATGAAAAGTTTGACTGATGAAGACTTTGGGCTTTTACAATGTCAGTATTTCCACTGATTTTGGAATGTACACAGATATCTTTTGAGAAAGTTTAGGGTAAAACTGGTTTACACTTTGTTGCATTTTGCATAAAGGCAAAAAAAAAAAAATCAAGATTTTTAGTTCATGAAGGCACCAGTACAGTAGGAGAAAAGCTTGAGACAAATACACTGATGCCTGTTTTCAGACTCTTTGAAGCACTGTGGTAGTCCTGTCATGGTCACGGCTGCTATTCATCCAGTGATGGCGCAGATGTAGAAAGATAAATGGTGAGAAATTTAAACAGGTTTAGATTCATCATGTCTCTTGGGAAATGACAGATGGATAAATACTTACAAGAGTGGTCTTTAATCTAACAAGATTAAATCTGCCAACTCAACATAATTGAAGCTTTTTGTTTTAAAGCCAAAAAACTTTCTGTACGAAACAAGGAAGAATTTACCATAGAAATAATTGCGATGTGCTTTTTAAGGGAGGCCACACAAATACTAACATCAATCTTTTTAATCATTATTTTTTAAATTGGAATAATGTTCAGCTATCTTTTTGTTACACACTATGTAGGTGTTGGTCAAACATAATTAAACATAATTAACAAATCCAAATGAATAATAAGACAAAAAACATTACTCAAAATAATACATTGGTTGCGATTACATATATAAAATCAAACCGCTGATTTAATCTGACTGAATATCATCATTTAATTTGAGCTACACAATAATAATACATTACATTTTAAACAGTTTTGCCATGTTATGAATCATTTACATCAACATTATTTATCATTGCACTTAAGCCTGGATATTTTAATGATTTTTATATAGTTATTAAATCAACTTTTACAGTATCAGTTTCTGAAACTAATATTCATGCAGTGTTTTTTAGACTACCTGGTGTGCAAAATAAAGTGGTAAATAACCAGGTGGCTATTAATAAAAGGCACTGATCAGAAATCAACAGTCTAACACTGTTGAAGCAGATGCTCCCTCATCTAGCTTAAAACACAAGTCTCTTCTCTGAAACTGTGCTAATTGTACAGAGCCCTAACAAATAACATACTGCCTAATTAGCAGCGTAGGTATTTTTCAGTGTTGAAAACAAACAGATCATAATACGTGACTGTGCTTATAGCAAATACTCCTTAATTCCCATGAAAACAGTCAAGACCTCCGCCCACACCCCCCCCACACACACACATACCTGTTTCTCATGTAGTTTTGAAGTTAGAAGAAGGAGAATAAGAAATTGATTTTCAAACCAGTAGATGCACATTAATATATGTAGTCTGATTTTCTGCATTCTGTACAATTATAGGCATAGAATACAGCCTATGTTCATACAATTATGTTGCGTGAGCCTATATATTTTTTTCTATCTTCGTTAACATCCAAGCCAAGAATTTGCTTTTTTAATTCTAATAACCTTCTTCACCATTACATCATATTTGTACACCTCAGCTCCAACAAAGAAATGAAGGAAACCTGGAAAGCAAGACATAAATATATTAAGGAATATGAATGTTAAAGGAATATTTAAGAATGTAAGACACTGAACGATTTGAGATCGGACAAAGACTTGTGCTGTTTACCCACCATGCTTATAAACAGCTGCACTGATGGGCGTCTTAATGCCTGGGAAATCATCTGAGATCATGTGTGGGTTAGATTCCATGGCTTCCTGAATCTCATTGTATCTAAGGAAATAAAACCTCTGAATAAATATGATGCACATATGATAATGTATGACTCATGTATGTCTATAACATACATCCAATACTGGTCCTGAGTAAAGAATAAGGTGTGGCCAGTGTTGGGAATGTGGACTGCAGCATCTATGTGGTCCACTGAGGCTGGGAAACCAAAGCTGGTGATTTCTTTACGCCAGGCTTTCATTCGAGACCATTTCACAGTCCAGTAGCTGGAACCTGTTTGGAAAAGGATCGGTTGGAGAATATTAGCATGGTGTCTGGTACATAATTGTACTGAACAGCTTCAGTGAGGATAAGTACCACTGAAAAGGAAGGTATTGGAGTTCGGAAGCCAATAGGCAGCATCAATGGTTGGATTGATTTTTGGAATGAAACTGCTGATGGGACCCTCCTTTATGTCATTATTATTATTCTTGATCCATAAATACCTTTACAGACAAAGAAAGATAGCAATTATGTTAAGAAAAGTAAAAAAGTGTGACATGAGTTTCATCTAGTGCAGTAATGAGCACTGATTAACTGTACATGCACAATCATAGTTTGGTAACAGATGCAAAGAGAATCTAAGGTTCCTAAGCACAGGCAGGTGACAAATTAAAGGAAAATTACATAACATGTCTTAGGGCCACCATGAGCTCCCAAAACAGCTTCAGTGAGCATCCGCAAAGATTCTCCAGGTTTCTGGAAATGTACGAGAGAGATGAACATCATTCTTCCAAAAGATATTCCTTCAGTTGGTGTTCTGATGATGGTGGTACAGTGCTGTCTAACTCGTCAGTCCAAAATCTCCAATGGGTGTGTAATTGGGTTGAGACCTGGTAAATGTGAAGGCCCTAGCATATTATTTACATCAGTTTCATGCTCATCGCATTCATCGAGTGTAGACAATCTCATCCTGGAAGAGATCACTCCCATCAGGATAGAATGTTTTATCAGAGTATGATCAGTCAAAAATAAATCTGTATTGAATTCTCTCTATCTAGAAGATTCTTTGTAGTTTGTAGTGACTTCTGTCTAAGGGGACCCAAACATGCCAGAAAAACGTCTCTCACAGCATAAAAGAACCACAGTTTTCCTTTAATTTGTCACCTGTCTGTATATAGGATTTTTTTTTTTATTATGATGCAAATATTCAAATTTTTGAGTCACTCACCGGTCTTTGAAAAAGAAAATGGCTGCCCCTACATTAGTAACAGCGTCAAAAGAGAGGTCAGGATCACATTTGTCCTTTACTGCCCTTGGATAGTAAAAGCTAGTGTACCAAGACTTGAAGGGATAGTTCCAACTCAGCCTTGGGTAATAAGGAGCTGTAACGCTCGGTCCTGTGGAACATTAGAACATTATTTATGATTTTATGTTTAATTAAGAAAAGCAAATAAATGTCAGTGACTTTAAATGAGGGGAATTTCAATACATCATTGTGGACAACATGGGTACAGAAAGTATGTGAATTTATACCATAGAGTGCGTTGATGTTCTTAATATCTTCACTGGAAAGCATGTTTTGTGGTTGACGGTTTCTGTATGTAGGATACATGAGGGACTGTGGGTTTTGAGAATGTTTTAAACCCAAGGCGTGTCCAAACTCATGTGCTGCAACCAAATACAGGTTAAATCCTGGAGTAGGAGACAGAAATCCTATGTGAAACCACCCTGTCATTGTCAAATACACCACAAACAAATACTTTTACAGTTTCTCATCTTACTGCGAGGTATGAACTCCTCAGACAAAACAAACAAACAAAAAAAAACCAGCACTGTCTTTTACAGTGTCAATAGTTTGCACACCTTGTTAAAAGTAATTTAGCATAAAACCAATTGGATTGTTTTTTGTGCTTCATGTTCAGGCAGAGCACAACAATGACGCTCATATGTTCAAGTATGACAACTGTACGGTACTTAAGACCAAATTTGTGTGTGACTACTTTGCTTTTGACTGTCCTGCAAAGTCACCAGACCTTAATCCCATAGAAAACTTGTGGGATTATTTGGAAGAGAAGGAGAAATGTCCACATAGACAACAAGAACTTGAGCTGATTTGCACACTACAGTAGCTAAAAACTGACAGGAACTGGTGGCAATACTACCTGACAGAATTGGGGCTTTTTTATAATAGAGGGGAGGCGTAATTATGTATTAGGATAGAAATGACACGAGTCATTTTTTTGTCCCAGGAACCTAAATTGTAGACATATATTTAGCCCTAACCCTAACCCAATGGTATAGTCCTTTATGTAGTGTATATTTAATATGGCAAGCTGAAGAAGTACCTCTGGAATCTGTTGTCCAATGTTCATCTTCATCAAAGTGAACATCTCCTCCGATGCCCTCTCCAGGGTCAAAAGCATGAGCCAGTGTGCCCTTAGGTCCATCAAAGGGGTAGTTGTCTCCATGGTCTTGGATTGTTTTGTATAATGGCACACACAAAAAATGAACAGTCATGATTAGGCATATGTAACAGGAGTGTACAACTCATTATTTACAATGGTCAGTCTCATTATCATCTGAGGGCTGACTCCCGCATTTATGTCCATCCTTTCCAAAATTATTCTATGTAAACTTCATGTACTGTATTGGAGGGCTGTAATCACCCGATGAGTCCTTACATTTGGAGCCAAACTCCACCATGATGTCAGCTTGCTGAGAGGAAGACCTGAAGAACTGTAAAGGGCTGGCCTTTGCCCACACATCCAGAGCTGCTCCAATCAAGGAGTCTACTGTATTCCTAGGTAGGTCATTGGTGTACTTCCCAATGCTAAAAATATCAAGAAAAATGCAAGCTTAATCTAAAACTGAGAGAAAGCCATATACAGTTGAGGCCAAAGGTTTAAATACACCTAGTCTAAAGATATTCAATCTCAGTTTTTTTCCAATTAGAGCATCTACTCTGTTTACATCTGTGGTAATTTTAAAATAATCAATTACAGACAGATTTATTTCAGCTTTAATTTTACTATATCAGAATTCCAGTGGGTCAGAAGTTTATATGCACCAAGTTGACATTCACTTTAAACAGTCTGGAAGATTTCAGAAAATGATGTAAAGAATTTTAGAAGCTTCAGATTGGCCAATTGTCATAATTATGATTTAACTGGGAGTGCCAGTCCCTTTTTGCCCTTGATACCATGGGAAATTCCAAACGACTCAACTGAGACCTCAGAAAATGATTGTGGACTTCCGTAAGTCCACTTCCTCCTTGAGAGCAATTTCCAAACAACTGCAGAGAGCATGCACTTCAGGTACACTGAAGTACACTTCATGTGTACATCCACCATTATGAGTGTCCTATATCACCAAGCCTTAAAGGCTGTCATGCGAGGAAGAAGTCCCTACTCCAAGACCAGCATAAAAAAGCCGGACTGAAGTTTGCAGGTGATCACCAGAATGAAGACCTAGTCTTTTGGAGGAGTGTTTTTGGGTCAGATGAAACAGAAAATTTAATGTTCAGACATAATTATCAGTAGAGAAAAAAGAGTGAGGTTTTAATTCGAAGAACACAATCCCAACTGTGAAGCATGGAGGTGGCGGCAGCATCAGGTTGTGTGGGTGTTTTGCTGGAAAAGGGTGCACTTCAGAAAACAGATGGCATCATGAGGAAGGAGGATTATGTAGAAATACTGAAGCAACACCTCAAGACACCAGCAAAGAATTTAAAATTTGGTTCCAACAGGTCAATGATCCTAAACATACATCCAAAGCTGTAACAAAATGGCTTAAAGACAACAAAATCGAAGTATTGGAGAAGTCCTGACTAAGTTTCACCAGTTCTGTCAGGAGGAATGGGCAAAAATTCTGGCAAAGTATTGAGAGAAGCTTGTGGAAGAGTTTGATTCAAGTTAAGCAATTAAAAGGCAATTCCACCAAACACAAAGTGTATGCAAACTTCTGACCCACTAAAAATCTAATATAGCAAATAAAAGCTGAAAAAAAATATGAAATGAAATGAAATGGATGAAGTTGTGAAAAATTAAGTTTGAATGTCTATAGCTTAGGTTTATGTCAAATTTGGCCTCAACTGTACACCTAATCACAAGTTCTGAACACTTATACTCGTAAAATTCATTACCTGTAAGATATCACGTTTTTCTTCCATCTGTTGCCTCGGTTGTAAACATATTCCTCAATGTCAGGAACACCACACCTGGGCATTTTCATTACAGCCAGTGTCTCAATGTCCAGGCTGCCTGTCTGATTAAGTCTGAAAAAGCTCTGCATGTCTTTCAGTTTAGAGGAAAAAGAAGGATGACTTCTCTTCCTATGACCAGGTGGACCTGTCTGAAAACTGTAGAAACGTTCGATGTATTTCTGAGAGAGAGGAAGAAGAAATCACTGCAATGAAAGTTAGAATGACTTTCCTATTTTCTCTTCATATCAGGCAGAATAATTTTATGGTGTAGATAAATACTTAATAAAAAGATAATTGCAATAATGCATCCGTGTAAAGGAAGAGACAAGAAACACATTTTCATCAAAAAGTAAATTCACAACAATTCTTGAGTAGTGTTAAGTACAACATTCCACTGATGCTCACAAAAGTGATTTTTTTATATTATGCTTTAGATCAATTAATAATGTATTATCAAAGAATATGAAAGAAAAAAAAACCTTACAGTTGCCAGTACCACATCATCCTGGAGTTTTTCACCCTGATGTAATGTTGCATCTCCTCGCTCAGCCTGCAGCAGAGGAGCACCAAGACACGGAGGAGCAAAAAGAGCAAAGACACAGACTAAACCAAATAAAAGCCCCATTGCCCAGCTCTGAATCACAGAGGTGTTCAAAGCGGCCAGCTGGAGGAGAGCTCGACTGAAAGATCAAGGTAGCTGGAAAGGCTTTTTAACACGTACCTATGACTCAATCAGTGCCGAGTCTGAAAAACCTCTCACACTGGGAGGAGTTCAGTAAGGACACAGGACACAAAGAACGAGACATTTGTGGAAATGTATAGATGAAATAATAATAATAATAATAATAATAATAATAATAAGAAGAAGAAGAAGAAGAAGAAGAAGAAGAAGAAGAATCATCAACTGCTACAGAGCTGAATCAATTTGTTAATTAATGAATGAATCATTAATTAATCTGCTCTTAAGGCTACAATAATTTCATCCCTTTACCCATTTGTTTTTGCTGCATGTCCTGCAGATCATTTATAACTACACTATATGGCCAAAGGTTTGTAGACACCTGACCATCACACCCATATGTGCTTGTTGACTATCCCATTCAAGATTTAGTCCCCCTTTGCTGTTATAATAAGCTCCACTCTTCTGGGAAGGCTTTCCACTAGATTTTGGAGCGTGACTGTGGGGATTTGCTCATTCAGACACAAGAGCATTAGTGAGGTCAGGCACTGATGTTAAGTGAGGAGGTCTGGGGAGCAGTCAGCGTTCCATTTCATCCCAAAGGTGTTCAGTGGGGTTGAGGTCAGGGCTCTGTGTAGGCCATTCAAGTTCTTCCACTCCAACCTCAGCAAACCACGTTTTCATGGAGCTCACTTTGTGCACAGGGGCATTGTCTTGCTGTAACATGTTTGGGCCCCTTAGTTCCAGTGAAGGGAAATTGTAATCCTACTGCATACAAGGACATTCTAGACAATTGTGTGCTTCCTGCTTTGTTTGGGGACAACAGTATGGGGAATAAGCACATATGGGTGTGATGTCCTGGTGTCCAAAAACATTCGGCCATATAGTGTAAATATGGATTTTAATAAACATTTTACTCCGATACAGTATTTATATGTTTCCTATACACCCTTAATTTAGAGACTGTCCACATCTTATTAAATGAAATAGGGGAGCTGGAAAACTTCAGTAAGCAGCTTGAACTGCTAGAAAGAAAATATCCAGGGAGCTAATAATTTTCCACATAGATGTAAATCTAACAGGATGCTGCTGTGCTAACATTTAATTTCACATTCAGTTTCTGCCAGCCTCAGGCTCCCTCACAGATCCGGAAAGGAACAAAACTCAGACTATTTCAACTCTTCTTAATCCTTAGTTCTGCAGTATTGCTACAGCTATAGAAAGCAAATAACTTTTGATAAAAAAATATCATTTGAAAAAAGCATTGGAATTACTGGAAGTAATAGTGGGCTGTTTTTCAAACTGTAAAATGTTGTGCAAGTGGCCAGTTGGAAATGGAAATGTAGGGGTGGCAGGGAACTAAAGACATGACAGGCTTACACAGATATACCATGAACATACCATTTACCTGATTCATCAAACTTTGTCAAATATTCTGGGATGGATGGAGAGTTGCTCTGAGCAAAGTGATATTTTATCCATTTATCATCTGTTCTGCACCTCACCACAAGTCATTCGTTTTGCTGTTAGAATCAACAGTGTGACTATAGTCAGTACGTAATAATAAATGGCAAATTGAGTAATCACTGTTGCTGGAGTGCAATCTTAATAGCTTGTCATATTGTTTCCACGTGTCTCTTATTTACTACAACAGTTTCACAACGTGAAGCCTAAGCTGAATGAGCCACCTATTGCACTGTATGTATTATTTTGCATCTGTTGCACAATGCTGTGAGAATCACAAACAGCATCCAGAACACATATACACTCACACTTGCATAAGAACATACAGATTACCACTGAGATTCAGAGCCTTGTTTGTTTGGTAGGGGTGCTAGGCGGAGCTTTACCACCTCTAATAATAATAATAATAATAATAATAATAATAATAATAAACATGGTGTTGTACATCATTCAGATTGCAGAGGACCATTAGCACATATTTTCAAAATCCCAGTCTGATATTGAATAGCTACAGTGGGGAAAACAAGTATTTGATCCCTTGCTGATTTTGTTGGTTTGGCCACTAATAAAGACTCGATCAGTCTGT
>CM074958.1:10285911-10408841 GCA_037577455.1 Pangasius macronema
AATACACCTACCATTAAAATTACAGACTGATCAAGTCTTTCTTAGTGGGTAAACCAACAAAATCAGCAAGGGATCAAATACTTGTTTTCCCCACTGTACATATTTCATAAATGTAGGACATGTTGTACAAACACATTTCATCTTTTGTAAGATGTATTGGTTCACCTTCATTTATTGGTTCATTGTATCTGTGCTCAAGGATAAAATGCCTATTGCTCAGCTTTCACCACCCAGAATCTAGTGTGAAATTATCATAATCATAAACATCACCACCAGCAGAAACCAGTCACTTTTCTGCAGAGTTTCAGACACCTGGATCCCCTTAATACACAGAGTAAACCTGAAACAGCTCTACAATATTATCAGCACCCATACAATCATGAGGCTATTTGGTAGAGCTTCTCCTGGAGAAAATAACAGCACCAAGCATCTTCCCATAATGGTTAACAAATGGAGAATACTTGTAGAAGGATCTTGGACCTCCCTGGAGAACTTTTCAATTCCTTTGTTTTCATTAGGTTTGTGTATGTGGATTTCCCCTATTCAGTTCAGAACACAGCTTTTCAGCAGGGCCCAACTCCAGAGAATGAGATAACCATTGCACAACACTGCACCAATTTCTGTGTTGATTTTTTTAAACGTCTGCTTTGAGTCATATTGCTTAAGAATCCATCTACAGCCAAGTCTAAACGTCCTGGCAGAAGTTAAGGGCTAAAATTTTCTCCTGCAAAGAAAAACTTGTTTTATTATGGCACTGATTGTGATTAATTATATCTGTACCTGTATTTCAATACCCATAACTTTACATTTGTACTCCATAGGAAACAAGAAATGGTCAAAAACAACTTTAGTTTGTGGAAATTCAGAGAAATTTAATTTTTCTGAATTATTTTTTCAGAGCTAACAGAATTACTTTGTTTGAATTTATTTGAAATATTCTTTATGGGTGTCAATTTTTGTCATTTTTAGAGCAAATTGCTGCCTTCTTGATGACTCCTAACTGCAAACAATTCTAAGCCTGTCCCGTCCCCCAGTCTGCCTCTGAATCTACTCTACACATGCCTCAAATTCACTTTCAAGGAACAGGGCTGAGCTGAGCAGTTTTGTTCCAGTTGAAGAAAGAGTTGATTTCTGGGACAAACAGAAGTAAACAGAAGACTAATATTTAAAAGGTTTTGAAATTTCTTGATTAACTCATTAACGCATTATAAACATAAAACACACTTTAAAAAACAGATTGTACTGCTTCATTTTTCACATTTTAACATTCTGAATATGGGATAGGCATCTCAGCAATAATACTTCTGCTTTCTCCCTCATCTCTTGGATTATTATTATTACAGTATGCAAATATGTTTTGCACATCTTGCAGACTACATATACTATGTCCCCTGCCCCCGGTGATTATTTCTTTTTGCTATTGCAACATCAAATCTAAGTATATTAGATATAAGTATATTAGAACTGGAATTTTTCTGCTCATTTTGATGTGACTCTCTATATAAATACAATTAAATAAAGTATTCAGATGTCCTCAAAATTATTTTAAAAAAATAATAAAAAGCCTAAAAACAGCTTGCTTGTTTGCATAATAAATATCTCTGATTTTGGCAGGTTGCTCAGCTAAAATGGCAGATCAGATTAGTCCTGCTCTTCTGACATCTGCATTTAGGGTTAATGTAAATTCCAACAGGACAAGGTTTAAGTTTTGGAATAGCTGAGTCAAAGCCCAGACTGAAATCCAGTTGAAAATCTGTGGCATGACCTGAAAACTGCTATCCACCAACTTTCTCCATCTAATGTGACTAATTAGCTAACTAATCTAATAGTTGGAGAAAATCTGCTTTAAGAAATGGAAGAAAATGGCTAAATCAAAATGTGCAAAGCTCACAGAGACAAATCTGAGACAACTCAAATCTGTAATTGCTACTGAGGGGGTGAATACTTATCAATTAAGCGTTTTTTTTTTTTTTTAGGTTTTTTTATTTTCAAATATTTCATAAAAAATTTGATGTTGCAATACAGCAAAAAGATTAATAATCATGAGGGGATATAGTGTTGAGGCACTGTACCTTCAAAAATACAATGAAAAGGCTTAAATAAAGTAAGAAGTCAGAATACATGTGTATGGACTTCACTGGTGTGGAAAGCAAACCCCTACTTGAGGTCATGTAACTGATTTCTGAATCCTGCATTTACTTTTCTGTGCTCTACAGGGAATAAAATGCAGACTCAGTTTTAGTCAGTGGAGACCAGACTCCTCACATACACTCAAATCCAGTGAGTCAGTCATTATCAGTGCTGGAGTCGGAGAGCAAAGGACACTCCTGCCGCCTGCTCTGGCTCGCTCTCCTCTTCCTCCTGCCCACCATCCTCAGCCTCCTGCGAATGATGTCTGCAAAACAAATACCACCTGTTACAGCTTTCTACAGCCACCGGCTACTATTGCTAAACAATCCTTCCATAATCAATGGCATATCATTACTAACAAAAACATTCATCCAATAATTATCTAAATCATTTAAATTTTGCTGCTAAAAACATCAACTGAAAATACCTTATTTGACAGCATTTATTTAAATGGGCTTAAACTGAGCCTTTAGATTTCATTTATGATCTTAAATCTTAAAATACAAAGGGTAGATGATGAGATGGTGAGTGAGAGAAATGAGGAAACTAAGTTCTGGGTAGACAGTTTAAAGTGTTTTTACTAATAGAGCACTCATGAGGTTTTAAGCAAACTTCTATAAAATATCCAGTCCATTTCTATTCATTAAGCCCACATGTGGGCAGAGGTGCCAACACTGATAACACTCCAGGCAGGCAGAGAGATAAAACAGAATATTACCACAATAACCACAGCGTCAATGTCAATGTCAATGGATGAGACAGCTTTCTTTCCCCAGATGTGTTCCAAGCAACATTAAGAAATAAATAGATTCATTTTTTTAACTGAAAAAAGAGACTTTACTCCCACTTGGTTTCTATTGGCTCACAGGATGGAGGCAAAAAAATTGCTATATGAAAAAAATATATAAATCCAACAAATTGCGATATGGAGGGAAAAAAAATGCCATACTTATTAATTGTGCTTTCAAGCCCCTAAGAAAGTAAAATGTTACCAAATACCTTTACTAAAAGGCTAGTCACTGATTAAATATATTGTAAATGTGCAGGTGAATTTGATTTGTAAGCTCATACCTGCTACACTTTCATAGTCCTGCTGGCTCTCGCGCCAGTACAGGCTGGATGGAGCACGGCAGTTGCGGTACAGTCGTGTATGCAGCACTGAAAGCGTAAGCAGCACCAGGAGGAAGCCCAGAGCTGCCGCCGCCCACACGGCCTCATCTGTGCGCTGGACGGTCATTTTGCGTCCCCTCGGGGGTCCCGCTAACACTGCAGTGGCCACATCAGGAGGTTCTCCTGCACTCGGCTCAGCTACGTCAGTCTTAACACGCTGCTTCCCTGCAGCCACAGTGCTGCTCATCTTCTGAGACTTCACATCAGTCTGTGAGCCATGCATCTTAACCACCATTTCCTCAGCCTTGGTGTTTCCATGTGGTTCTTTTAGTCTCTTCAACTGTGTGGCTATTGTCTTTGGTTCTGTCTCCACAACAGCACCACCACGTTCCTCTGAGTACACGGCAGCGTGGAGAGGGGGTGTGACACGGCCATGAGGGCCTATAGATAGTGAATCTTTACCCGCACTATTGTTCTGTGACTGTGTGTGTGTAGAATTTAGTGTGTTGGACTCAGAGCTGACAGGTGAAGGATTTTCAGAGTGTTTCACTTCTTCTTTCTCCTTTTCTCCTTTTGCATGCTGCAGGACTGATCGGATCTTCCTCACTCTTGTTGTAGCCTCGTATGCAGATAGAGCCTCCACACAGCATGCTTTCAGAGACTGGCAGAGTCAAATATTAAAAATACATTGTAATAATCACATAGCTTGTTTGTTTTGTGCCTTTACTTAAGTGTATTTAGAGCAGCTTGTGATCACTGACCTTCGCGGAGGTATCCAGCACGCGGTCCACTGGGGCAGCTTTTGTCAAATACAGGTTGTAATTTTGGCTTTGGCTTGCTGTTGTTTGGTTAAAGCTGGAGGAATATGCGAGTAACCACTCACACACTCCTGCTGTGGTGATGTGGGACATCTCTAACGTTTGACCCCAGGAGACCAAGGCAAATGGCTTACAGGAAATAAAACAGGAAAGTAACGGTAAACAGCCTTCGAACCATAGCCCTCTCGTGTGCAATAAAGGGCATTATACACACTATTACAAAAACTCCTTGCCATTTGTTTTGGCTTCTCTCTCATCTTATTTGTTTAAGATGACTTAAAGAAGACTTTGCTTTTCCATTTTAATTATTCTGCTTCATGCATTATATATGTTAACATTTCAAACCAATAGTATTCGATTAAGTGGGTGATAATATGTACATTATGCTTAATTACTGTAAATAAAATTACTCTAGACTATCATGAGTATCTCTAGCACCTCTACCACTCGATAGTTACTCACAGTAACACGTCTTATTTTTATGTTAAGCCTTTATTTACTGTTTAAAATAAACAGTTACTAAATTTCTTTAAAAATAATTTATAGTCTTTGCAGGTCTTTGCTTTTAATTCTGTTGTTCGGACACTTTTTAGTAAAACGTAGCAGTACTGAATTCTGTGACATACACTGTGTACTGTGAAAATGCCTGCATGTAATGTGTCATGGCATTTTTGCCATATTGTCCCCCCCCTTTCATAAAACATAGGAATCATCATAAACGCATTTGATGTGTTCATTCATAGCATAGGTACTGAGTAGCACTAATCACTAACCTCACTACTTCTAATCGCATGTATACAGTACACAGGATATTGCCCTTCATTCAAGTGTGAAACACACTGAGTCAGCAAGTGTCCTCATTCCTGAAACAGTGTTTAAGCTGTATCGGATGGGTGGTGGTGTGAAGCACGGACTCACTCTGTGCTGGCTGAGCTGAGGATGAGCGCTGAGGATGAAGTGAGGCAGGCAGGAGTGAGCCACCGCTGCCAGACTCCTGCGAGCGTCCTCTGAAGCACAGGGGTGAAACAGGAGCACTGTAGCGCCGTCCTGTGGAGGAGAGAAGATTTTTATTTTTATCTGTATTGTGAACAAACATGAAAACATGTACAACTATGTTAACTGATCTGTTGCGAAGAGTCTCTTGCTTGAGAAAATAGAATTTATTAGAAATAATATAGACAACAAATCAAGCAATCAAAATCAGTCCAAATCTCAAATATAGGCTTCGTAGACTTACTTCAGAAGGCTGTTTCCTGACAGTATGCTGAAATATAACACTGAAGTCCTAAATACAGTCAAATAATTGCTTTTTGTCACTAACACTAATACAATAGATTTTACAAAGTGGTGTAGATGTAAACTTCTCTTTTATCAGTTACAGGTAGTGGAAGCACAAACAGCGAACAACATTGACAAGATATGTGACGTAATGTAACTGGAACATCATTATCACGATTTTCTTTTTTGCATAAGGCAGTTTTTTCTTTTAAATGTATAGCAATTTTGTGGACATTATCTGAAGCTAACAGTCTTGAAGAGTTTTGGACTGATGGTATTCCTAGTTTGTGACCTAGCGAGCCAGTATCAGAAGGTATTTCTGATAGACTGAAAAGCACTTTTGTAAGTCGCTCTGGAAAAGGGCGTCTGCCAAATGCCATAAATGCAAATGTAAATGAGCCACAAGTGCAAAAACTCCAAGCAGAAGTAGAGCATCAGGATGAACGAAGGGCAGGTTCAGAGGGTGAGAGAAGCCAATATGAATGATAAGCATGTAGAAACACCTTCTTGTCCTGATTGGCTGGATGTTGGTGGTCATGTGTTTTCTCCTCCTGTTTACCGATCCATGGTTTGTTTAATATAGGCTTAAGCTTGGTCATGCACTTTCCTCTTCCATGCTGTCAAAGTTCATGCTAATGTTAAAGGGCATGTGTTGCTTCACTGTCCTTCCTCCTCTGTGTAATTCTGGGCACCTCCATCTTACTATATGTTACAAGCCACTGCTGTGACCAGCATGCCTTTTAAAGGATTCTGTGATGACTCTGGCACGTTTCATTGATGGCTATGGAACAGACCCTGATGGCTTTAGCACCTGTGTGCCTGACTACCTAAAATTTCAAAGACAAAGAAAGTAAGGTCTTTCCTCAACAATAAGCCACTGATACACGAAGAGATTAAGATACTCCTCAATAAGAAAACAGGGCCTTTGTGATGCGAGATAGAGAGGAGGCCATGTGTCCAGTAAGAACTGAAGATAAAGACAAGAGAGGGGAAAAATTAAACCCATCAGCAGAGTAGAACAACAACTGAGAGAGAGAGAAAGAGGTGACAGGTCTGGAGAGGAATGGGGAAGAGAACAGCATGCCAAGCAAGGGAGCAGCCAAGACAAGGGCAAACAAGTTTAACTTGTTTTTCATCAAATTTGACACCTCTCCCCTCATCTTCACGGCTAATACCAGCCCACTGAGGGATAAACCCTCATCCATCCACCAACAACACAAATGCCTCCACTGCAGCCAACATGGTGATGAACACACTCATTAACATCCCTGCTCTGTGCCTCACTGCCTCACAGCCCGGGACAGCGTCAGACTTGACAACCTGCACATGCCAGATGCTCCAACATCTGGAAAATCTTCCTTTAATATTACAGTGCCACTTTAGAGATTTGATCCAGTGCTTAAAAAGGGTTCTTCCACACTCAAGAGCTAGAGCTGTGTGCTGGATCAGGTGAGATTTATCTAACAGGAGTTTACCTTCAGGTTGTTTATCCAGCGCTGAGGGGGGCAGTACAGGTACTCTCCACTCTGAGCTCCTACAGGCCTGTGAGCTCCACTGGAAACAAACCACAACACACACGATATGAAATACTCCATATACAGGACCTCTCTACAGACAGATAATCTTTTTTTAAGCATGTATTTAATTCTACGATGTTAGAATTTAGAACTTGTAAGTGTTTTCTCTTTTTCTGTGTAGAACAACGTGTCTCCCCATTAGAAAGGGCTCCATTCAGCATCCTTTTAATAAGTCAAGAACCCATAAACAACCCCTGAAAGTGCTGCAGCACATTGTGCGCGCAGACCTACCTGTTGGGGATTGTGTGACTGTATGTTATGGGCAGATCCATGCAGACATGCTCAGCTGACTGAAAAGATAAAGGCCATTAAAGGTTCATCATAACATATAACAGTATAACAGTATACATTACAACAGCATTCAGGACCATTTGTCTTGGCAAGAACTGGTGCTTCTGGCAAAGTTGAAAACAGGACTAAATATAATCTACTTATACTTATTGTTTTACATGCTGGAACAATATTATAATATTTTAATCAATTTTTTGCAATATCTTATATGCTATAGGTTGTAGGTCTGGGTTGTTTTGATAGTTTAATGTTTTACTCAAAATGCATTTGCTCATTAGTTTTAGTTTTACTGATTACTAGCACCTTCATATCGCTAACATGCAGACAATGCTTTGTGTATCTGTCCATATCTACTAAGAGGAAACTGAGGTGAGTGTGTTTTCCCTTTCAAACTGGGACCCATAACATGTGTAATAGGCCTCTCTCTGATGTGGCTCAAGCTGATTTTTGGTTTATCAAGAATTTTTATATTGAAGACATTATCTAGGATCAACAAAGTGGGTGAGTATGACTGTAAAGTCAACATTTGATTTACTAATATATCTAAGTGTGTGAGTGGAAAAACACTCTTATAGTAAGGAAGTTAATTAACCATGGAGTGGTGAATGTTTTACCTGTAGAGAATATTTGGTGGAAATATCAAGCAGCTGCTGAAATACAAAGGAGGAAGATAACAAATTAGGTCAAATTCCCGATACAGGTCAAGGTGCAACCGAATATTACATGTTATTTACTTTAAGACTCTGTACCAATACTTTGCTCATCTAAAAATTAGGTGGTCTGGCTCAAAAGATGTTAAGTTCTGAGTTGTTTAGCACATCTAGATATAAATATCATGAAATCAGTGTTGAAATTCTGATCCATCATCTCATATTCTCATATCTTTTGATCTCAAACCCAAATGTCTTCACTGTATAGCAGAAACAAAAGAATTGGCCTTGCTGTTCCAATACTTTTGGAGGGGAAAATGTTTTATTAAATATATTTAAATATACTTAAGATGAGTCACACCCACTTGTCTTCAGGCTATGCACTTGAACTTTTATGGAGTTTTGTGGGTGTCACTACATGCAAATGAGCTGTGTCAGGGACACGCTGTGCTACAGACGATCATCATACGCACACGTGTACCAAGAAAATCCGCTTTTCTGAAACTTCTGTAAATCCGGCATGAAAATTATTTAAACTTGCTTCACTTTTGCTTACGCAAACATTTACAAAAACTTTTAGCAAGAAACTGATAAATGAGGCCCAGTGTATGAGATTTTGTGGAAAATACATCTCAAAATATTTTTCTAAGAAAAATATACCAATTAGATTATTGTTCTTTATGTTTACTTTTACTTGTGATACACAGTCTTGTATAATGACGTGCAAAGTGAATTTTGAACAAAGATTCCATCATAAATGTTTCCTTTCATTTTCAGCACTGGCTTGTGTTTTTAATACTGTGATACCACGAAACCGTGATGTAGTGTATAATGGTGTCGTGTCCCGCAGTGTGATAAAGGGGAGGGGGTGTGGTGGCTTAGTGATTAGCACGTTTGCCTCGCACCTCTGGGGTTGGGGGCTGGAATCCCGTCTCCGCCCTGTGTGCGTGGAGTTTGTATGCTCTCGGGGGGTTTCCTCCCCCAGTCCAAAGACATGCATTGTACGCTGACTAGCATCTCTAAATTGTCTGGAATGGGTGTGTGATTGTGCCCTGTGATGGGTTTGCACCCTATCCAGGGTGTCCCCTGCCTTGTGACGCTGTGTGGGATAAGTGGTACAGAGAATGGATGGATAAATGGATGGATGGATGGATGAATGGATGGATGGATGGATGGATGGATGTTACCGGGGTTGATGATGTCACCAGGGCTGAGGTTACTGGTCTCGGCTTGGGGCACAGAAACTCATCTGGAGAAGGAAGGTCTATCTCCAGCTTTGCCTTTGGGTGACATTTGAGAACAAGCAATTTGAGAAAAGTAATAACTTATTGTTCCTTAAATGCTTTAAATCGATAATATTTCCACTTCTTAACGTTACCTTGCCGTTGTCGCAGAACTGAGTCAGTCCGGAGTGGCATTTGATCCCACAGAGCCACACAAGTCCCCACATCAACGCCTGAGCTCTGAGCCTCATGACTGTAACACACTGCAGTGTCCACAGTCACAGCCACTCAAACTCAACACAGCTGATTTACAGAAGCAGGCCCACTGCTCTGAGGGCCACTGCGCGCTGCTTTCTCCCTCTGTGCTCTTTGTTCACTGAGCAGGTTTCCGTGTAAACACAGGATGAAATCCATTCCGCGCTCAGAGACCCCGAGAGCCCTGAGCCGGAGAGAGCAGCTCTCTCTCTCTCTCTCTCTCTCTCACACACACAACTCTGTCTCAGAGCTCTGTCTCTCTCTCAACTCTGTCTCTCAGAGCGCTTTCTCTCTCTCTTTCTCTCTCTCTCACACACAACTCTGCCTCTCAGAGCTCTCTCTCTCTCTCACACACACACACACACACACAACTCTCTCTCTCACAACTCTGTCTCTCAGAGCTCTCTCTCTCTCTCACATCCCTTTTCCAGTGCACCGCCGTCACTTTTAACACTCAGCTCTGTAACAGTGAGTATTCTGTCCACACTAACGCCTTCGAACTGCGGTAAACAACCGAGAGTAAGTGTCTCCAGTACAGCTCCAGTGTCCGCTAATCATCCGGAACACACTCTCTCTCTCTCTCTCTCTCTCTCTCTCTCTGTCTCTCTCCCTCTCTAACCAAGTCTCTCTAATAACTCTGGAAAACTCCAATATGTCCGATACACAGCTGTCACGTCACTGGTAAATAAAACCCGCCCCCATAACTGATCTTCAAATCATAACAACGGCAAAAGACAAACAAATATGTCGTACATATCAGCCTAAAACCACGAGTACATTTTCACTACGGTGGCCCAAATGGGTCATACAAGACTTCTTCCTCTCGAGTTGCATGTCCAAAACCACGCTGCAGTCACTGTATAACTCACTTCTTAGGGATTGTTTTATTCATAATGTTCATGATGTTGTGTATTCTGTGCTGTTCTGAAATCCCACAATGCACTGCGGTGGGTTAGTGGACTAAATGACGTGAGCTAAAGAATGCAGATCACCGTAATGCACTTTTGCACTTTGTAGGGAGTAGGGGTAGAGTAGGGTGTGATTTTGGACACGAGCAGGAACAGAGAGAGAAAAATAGGATCAGTAAAATAACAAAAGAGACTTAACAGTTTACACATGCTTTAAAAGAACGAGGCTGCCAGCTTCTTTAATTAAAAAAAAGATATAGGCTGTATATAAACAGTTTTCAAAACATTATTATTATTATTATTATTATTATTATTATTATTGTTGTTGTTGTTGTTGTTGTTGTTGTTGTTTGTTTGTTTGTTTGTTTGTTTATTTTAATTTTTTTAATACAATTTCATAGCCATCTCAGTCAACAATATCTAATTTTTACAAGGTTTTCTTTTTGCTGATGATGGCTGCATTTTGCTCATAAATGAATTGAGTTATTATTATTATTATTATTATTATTATTATTATTATTATTATTAACAAATACACAGTAGTTAACTCACAATGGCATGAGGACATTAAGGACATTTTTAAAGACTTAATTAACATGTCTTTAATTAAATTTACTTTCAGTCTTTAATTTTAGTAACATGGTTGTTCTTTCAAAGTGAGCTTGTCCATCAATATCACTACCATTTGAAATAAAGAAAAATGAATGAGAGAATTTAATTATCTTCTTCTTTGCTCTCCAGGATATTCGTATATCGCAGTGTGATGTGTGAAATATTCCAAATATTACAGAGGGACAAATGTGTTCAGGTTTTTGTGTTTTTTTCATAAGGTACACTATATGGCCAAAAGTTTGTGGACACCTGACCATCACACCCATATATGTGCTTTCCACAAACTGCTGTCACAGTTGTGTAGAATGTCTTTATGTGCTGTAGCATTACAATTTCCCTTCCCTGGAAACTGTAAAGATGATCCAGTGTGATAATGCGCCCATGTACAAAGCGAGGTCCATGGAGACATGGTTTGCTGAGGTTGGAGTGGAAGAACTTGAGTGTCCTGCACAGAGCCCTGACCTCCAACCCCACTGAACACCTTTGGGATGAACTGCAACACCGACTGCACCCCAGAACTCCACACTGACATCAGTATCTCACCTCACTAATACTCTTGTGGCTGAATGAGCACAAATTCCCACAGCCACACTCCAAAATCTAGTAGAAAGTCTTCCCAGAAGAGTGGAGGTTATTATAAAAACATAGGAATGATTAATCAGGAAAGGGATGTTCTACAAGCATACACACTATGAGTGTTAAGGTCAGTAGTCCACAAACCTTTGGTCACAGTGTATAATGGATGATTCATGGAAAAGGATGTTAAATGTGTAGCAACAATTGTTAATGAAAATGTCGGCAGTATTTCATGACAGACAGCCTCGTTATTTGAGAAACACAACATGGTACCAGGAGTGGATCCTCTGAGTTGTCTGGACAGGGAAAAGTAAGATGGAGTGCAGTCTGAAGCGGCCTGATGGACTGAAATTAACCGGGACTGTTGACAGTAACTGGAGAATTTTCAAGCAGCAATTCGAGTTGTATATGCAAGCTGTTGGATTGGAAAGCAAGCCAGATGCAAGAAAGATAGCATTGTTGCTGACTGTTGTGGGCCCACAAACAACTGAAGTTTTCAACACGTTTGTTTTTGCAAATGAGGACGCCAAAGGAAAGTTTGATGTAATTCTCCAGAAGTTCGACGAACACTGTTCGCCTAAAAAGAACGAGATGTACGAGAGGTTTTCCATTCCTGAGTTCAGCTACAAGGTGAAGCATTTGACTGTTTTGTGACCGATTTAAAGCTGAAATCCCAAACATGTAATTTTGGTGACTTGAAAGAGTCCATGATTCGTGATCAAATTGTTTTGGGATTCATGATACAAAGGTCAGAGAGAGACTTCTCAGACAGACAGAACTGTCTTTGAATGATGCAGTAAAAAATTGTCATGCAAGTGAGCTGGCGAGGCAACATATAAAGACATTCAGTAATACATGTGCAGCTCCGGGAAATGAGAGTGTACCTGTTGGTGCAGTTAAAATGAAATGAGGACAATCCTTAAAGAATGCTGACGATGCAAACACGAACACTTTTAATTGCAAATGTTTTGGTTCTCGACACCAACCTAGGAAATGTCCTGCATATGGAAAACAATGCACAAAATGCAAAGGTAAAAATCACATTGCCAAATAGTGTATCTCAAAGGAAAAAAAAAAACAAGAGAAGTGTGCATTTAGTGGAAGAGTCTGACTTGAAACATTTTTTGTTGGTGTGGTAACATGTGAGAATATGCCATGTGATCATGCCGTGAATGCTGATCAGTCCTTGATGCAAAGTGAGAACTCTGTGAAAGCTGTAACTTCTGATAAATGGATTGTGCCATTATAAATTAATGGGTCAGTGATTCCAATGAAATTGAATACTGGAGCAAAAGTGAATTTGATCTGTATGAGCGCTATAAAATCAATGAAGGAAAACCCACACACTCAGAAAAAGAGTATAGCATATAAAAGCATATAATAGACAAATGATTGAAACTAAAGGGGCGTGCAGACTTTGTACCAGAAGGCCATAATTCTGTATTTGGAGATCAGGCATGTGAGCATTTGGAATTGGTCAAAAGAGTGTCGAACGACTGCTACAGAAAGCTGTGGAAGATGGATCTTATCCATTGCTCTGTTGAACTACTGAGCATCTCCATTGGACTGTGGTTTATCTCCTGCTGAATTGTTGATGGGTCGTAAGTTGTGCACTACACTTCCATCTTTTTCTAAAGTGAAACCAAACAAGTATTTGAAGTGGAGAAAAGAGTTGTTGAAATGTAAGCAAAAGAGCTATTATGACAGAACATCTAAAAATCTTCCATCTTTGTTCAAGCAAGATGTGGTGAGAGTACAAGATGCAAATAAATGGAGCAGAAAAGCAATTGTACTTAGAGAAATTAAACCAAGATCTTATAGCGTGCAAACAGAAACTGGTCAAGTAGGCCTACTCAGGAGAAATTCGCGTAGTCTGATGAAGACTTTAGAGACTTTCAATGAGCATCAGCAACATCAACAAGAAGATCTGTATCCACTGAGTAATTGCATGTCTGAACCTAAACTATCACTACCTGGATTGTCTGAATTGTCATTTCCTGAACCTGAACCTGAACTGCCATGACCTAAATTGTCACAGAATGAACAGTCTGAATTGCCTGTGTTACGGACATCAAGTTGTGTTGGGAAGAAACCAGACAGACTAAATCTTTGATAAACAAAGACTTTGATGTTTGAATTTGTTTTATTCTGTGTAATTCTGGTGGTATTTACCGTTCAATTTTAAGGGTCTGTGTGTCAGTTCTATGTGTCATTCTAAGAAAGGATGATTAATTGATTGAATTGACATGTGTTTTATATATTGTATGTATTGTTTGATATATATATATATATATATATATATATATATATATATATATATATGTTAGTCCCATTTGGGTTATGCATTGTTTTCAGAGAAGGGGATGTACTATTTAATATGCGTTTGTTATTGTTGTTGATGCCATTAGAGGGCAGTAGGTGATGAATGATATAAGAGGAAAGCGAGCACCCTGTGAAAGCATAGACGTTTAAAACACCTAGACGCCTCATTGGCCGCTTCGGTCCGTTCCTGCGATGCATCAACGCGTCCGCCATATTGGTGCAGGCAAGAGTTATTGTAAACAAACGCAACGAAAAGGGAGAGCTGCGGTTTTTCTGGATAAAAATATCACAACGTTTGTTTTTATCAACTGATATCAGTGGTTAATGATCTACGTGGTGTACAAAAAAATCTCCAGTTACTTAAAATCTCGATAGTTAAACTAGATAGTTAAATTTATTTAATAAGGAATTGCAAAAGCTCACACTTGTGTAAAGTAAATGTTCTCAAAAAGTATTTTCTGTGTTCAACCTCACTATTTTAGCTGTTCTTGTGCTTCAGGTCAGAACATACCTCATTCCCTTTGAAATACTGGGGAAAAACAAATGCCCATCTTAAGTAATAATTTACACACTGCCAGGCTCCTTTCTATCCTTTTATAGCACTAAAATGATGCAGTTATTTACAGGCACATACTCCAAAACACACCATAACAAAGATAACTGATGGCTTCTTTCTGAAAATACATGTGATTTGGTACAACAACAGTTCAGCAAATATATTTGTAATATAATATAAAGTAAGATGTAATAGTAAATAATATNNAATAATAATAATAATAATAATAATAATAATAATAATAGATGAATAACAACAAATAGAATATCGAATATCATTTGCAGAATAGACAATAACAATAAAATGAATAGTACCCGAATATTACAGCATAATAGTAGACTGATAATAGCAAATTGTATAATAATAATAATAATAATACATTAGATATATCAGATAGTATGTAATATCAATTACAAAATGATAGACAATAAAAAGAGGCATTTTCTCAAGTCCACTTATGAGAATGATGGAAAAGTTGCCTGCACCAAGATGGCAGTGACGTTGACGTACGATCCAGCGGCCAATGAGGCGTCTAGCTATTTTATGTCTATGTGTGAAAGGATGTTGCAACAATTGTTAAAAAAAATCGGCAGTATTTCATAAGAGACAACACAACAAAATGGATTCACACACTAACGGAAAATAATTGTTATGAAGTATTTTTCTGATTATCTTTCATGGAAGTTATAGTGAGTTGTAACAGGCATAACTGCTGTTTGTGTTATGAAGTGCTGTAGAGGTTTTTGATCAATGTGTTAAATGAATTATCTTAAATATTTGCATGGGTTGATGCAAAGGACAGTTTGTTTAACATGCTCATTCCACAGGGCTCAAGGGCTCACTGAATGTTTTGATGTGTAGGACTGATGAAAATCACATGCAACGGTCTCCACAGTCACCAGATCCCAACCTGATTAAACACCTCCAGGAGATTTTAGAGCAACGTGTTGGACAGTGTTTCCCACCATCACTCATCAAAACAACCGCGGCATCATGTTTTGGAACAACAATGTTCATCCCTCCAGAGACGTAGAATTGAGGCCAAGCCACATCGGTGCTGTTCTGGTGGCTTCTGATGGCCTTATTCTTGTCTGTATACACGATTTTCACACATTTTCATTACACAACATTTTGTGCAGACTGATGAAAAAAGTGCATTACACATACACAATATCTAAGTTTGTCTTCACTAAATAGTAAAATAATTATAACAATTTAACACAAACAGGCACATATTCTAAACAACTGATATCCAGTCGACCGAAATAAGGAGCAGACAAACGTTTGTAGTAAAATGATTTTATTACAGCCAATCCTCTCTCCATTATTCCTCCATCAAGACAATACAGTACAAGCAAAATTGTTCATTAAACCCTAGATGTTTTTTTTTTTACTTCTTCTCTGATTTATGAATACTTTAATATAATCTCAAGCCATAATCTTTTAGACATTCAGTAACATGTTTCACAATCTATACATTTTGATACAGGTTACATATGAATTGTAGTGGTGATGCTCAACCAGAGAACAATGAATACTGACATTACTTTTTACAGAAATGTACCATTTTTTTCTTTTATGAGCCCCTTTATCCATTTTAGTTCTTCCACGTTGGCAATAGAGTGCAATACTCTGTAAAATAACCACTGCTGATTTCACTGGAGAGGAGACACTGCAGCAGTGACTAAGCTTGGCTGCTGTGAAATGGCACAGTGTTTTATTGGAGGTTTAACCTCCAACACCTAGAAAACGAACGCAAGACGGACATATGTATACAAGTGAGACCAGTATTTCTTATATCAGTATTACACATCCCCTAAATTTAGTCAGTAGGACAAAAGTTTAAAATTAAATATAAAAAGAATCAATGCTTTATCCAGACAATGGAAGTAAACAATAACTATGGAGAAAAAAAAAAGAAAAAAAAGAAAGTGTTAATGTATTCAACCACGAAGATAAACATTTAAAACCAGAAAACTGATTCGGCCAAACTAAGTCTACATCCTAACTTTTAAACAGAGATTGTGCTACTGTTCTATCAGGACTGTAGCCTTTGCTTATGGGAGGAGATATTACCGAAAACTTTCACCAGTTTCCTTATACAATGGAAGCATTATATTCTGAGGCTTTCATTCGAGTAGGTACACAATGGAGAAAAACAATGACTCATGACGAGTACGACAGATGCAGACTCACTGCTGTGAGCTGATGTCTGCGCTCTTTCATGGAACTGGGAGAACAAAAAGTGTGCAGTGTAAAACACACACAAATCCCTGAAATTCAACCTGGAGACCTCTCCAGAGTAATTCTCCACTTGCACAACCTAATCAAACAGTTCATATATCTCAGTATCTTCTCGACGAGAGGTTTCACATACATGACTAGTTTTAGACTACGTTTTTTTTAATCTATCTTACTATACAATATGAACATTCCACACACACCCATGTGGATTTAAGTGTCTCGATTATTAATTAAATAAACTATATCAATAAACTTTGTCTTTGAAGGAGGATGCCTTTTGGTAAGTAAGGATTTAGGGTTATAAAAATCAGATTTTATTTAAAAACAAAACTAAACTAATCAAACAAAAAAAACAAAACACCAGTGCCTCATCTCATTTGTCTTGCCTTGAGAGTGAAAGAGAGAGAGAACAACTTTACTCGCAAGTGCACAACAGCAAAACAAAAACATACAAGGAAGAAACAAAAAAGCGTGCATCAGAATCCGTTTAAAAGGTTAAAAAATAATAATTCAAATCACTATGGATCCAATCAGTCATCGTTTTCAGAGTGTAAACAAAACTGATTTGCGGAGCAAATGATTTTTGTTTCAAAGTGCATTCACTCATCCCTCAGCTGAAACACTTGATCCAGGCAGAGCTTGGCTTAGTGTGATGAGCACACGAGGAGGAGGAGGAGGAGGAGGAAGAGGAGGTCCGAGAGAAAGGACTAACAGGGGCATCAGCAACACTACTCATGTACCCAGAGCTCCACGCAGCACTACCTACTCCACAGAGCACAAGACCAAGCGAGAGCGAGGATGAAAACGATAAACCAATATTCCCTGTCTGTGTTTGGTCACTTCTAAAGCTTTGTCTGGTAACTGTGTCATATTCACATAAAATAAAACAATTTAGCTAGTTTACTTTGTCCTGAGTGAGTGCTTACTCCTGTACAGATCTGCCCATTTGCACTGCTAAGCCTGCTGTCATGACCTTAATGATCAACACGATGTGCAATCCTCTTCCCTACGTGCCGTCCTTCAGTCTCAGACACACACCATTCTGCCCTGATGAGGCCACTGCTAATACACACACTCATTCATGTTTTCATTCTCCCACTTTGTGTTTAGAGATCATGATACGGAACAACAACTGATCACCAATAAACCTCAGGTCCTGTGTTTATAATGGTTTAAACAAACTGTCTATCTGTAATACATGGCTACTGCAGTAAAGGTTCCTCTGAACGTCAGCACGTGGAAGTCCTGTGCCTGTATTTGGTGGTAGACATTGGGTCCTGGCTTAGTGGAACAGTAAAAATGTCATATTCAAGACAATATATTTGCAATTCAGGGTCAAAGCATTTTGCTAAAAAAATATTTCACATAACATAAAGTGCTCCTGTTTGGCATCTTTTAAAGAAGGCACCACAAACCACGGTCTATAGAATATGGTGGGAAAACATTACCTATACTCAGGTACGCATACCCTCTCCATCCTGTTTCTAGCACGGCAGTCAGATTCAAATATAAAACCCTCACGTACTGTTGACCGATACACTCCCCTGCAGTGTGACCTGTGTGTGGTGGTGTGGGAAAATCTCTCACTGATGTCACTGTGGCTGAATTCTGACAAACAACCAAAAAAAGACAAAATATTTTTGGTTTTGGTCTTTTTTTCATTTCAAACATACACTGAAACATTAATTTAAGAAACCATAGATCTATTTTTTTTCTAAACAAAGTGGGACTGTTTTAAATTAATTTTTAAACTTCATCTTCACCTTTGGGGACACAACATTATAGAACTTTACTTGTGGTTGATTTAAACGTAAAGGAGCAAAGTGTGTAGATTTCAGAACTATATACAGTAGAAAAAGTCAAAACGTCACTAGAGAAAGTATTTTCCCAAGCCACGACACGTATCAGTGTGAATTAAAAGGCACTCACTGAGCTCAAACTGTGAAAACATACCTGACGTCTTTGGATAAACACCTTGCGAGATGAGATGGCAAAGCATTAAAAACAAACCAGATTCAAAAGTGAAGTAAATCGAGTAGTAAAATGTAAAGGAAATGTGTAATCTGTCCTTCGCTTTTTCAAGGTGCTCGATAACTTGCTACCTTCAGTTTGAACTTAAAAATGATGTTTTAGACTTGCGACGGGTTTGTGAGTAATGTTCCTTTGGCATGCCTGAGGGAAAGCGAAACATTTAATGGATATCCAAATACTTTCTAAAACACGATGGCGACAACAATGCTGACGAATAGTCGTGTTGGCATTTTATCTCGCACTCCACACAACTAACTGTTTAATCTAAAAAATATATACTATTTTGCTATTATCGACAGTAAAAGTACAAAGTCTGCTCAAACTCGTTCATCTTAAAATCCCAACCGATAATATCAATCGCTTTAAAGCACAGAATCCTCATGTCTGGCAATATGTGCACTGAAGTCTACCAACTGAAGCCTGAAGACTTTTCTACTCTCACCCCCAAGTTACACAACAATCTGCACTCAAGTTGTGGCGAATACAAATAACTCTTTCTTTTAGACAAACTACAATTCAACATTCGAGCTGAAGAGGAACATTCACCTGATTCAACTGGGGCATAACAGCAGGCTGGCAATGAGGCGGGATGGGAATCTAAGCATCTCTATGTTGGGTTGATTTTGGCATTTTTCTAGGATTATTATTCCCCTTATAGTCTAGCTGTCTGTCTCAATGTCCCCTTACTCTTTAAATCCATCAGTTCAGTGGTATGGCGTTCAACAAATGGCCAAAATGTTTAAAATGTTCTCTGTATCCATCACACATAATGTACATGCTTTTTAAATAGTTAGTGGGGATTGCGAAGACAGTTAAAAGGATTCACAGAAATCAACAGAGTATCGTGTAAGTTGCAGTGTTAGACAAATTCTAGCTCTGCACGTGGGCCAATTAACTGTCATGCACTGATTGAATAGCTATTGACCTGAGCAATGTTTATCTATACCTCACACGCTGCATGTGAGAGAAAATCAGGAGACAGAAAGACAAAACAGGGGGAGGGACAAGCAGGTTAGAGTGCCATTCAGCTGATTCTAGGTGCCTGTCTGCAGTTTGGCAGTCCCTTAACCTGTATGAGTGTGTGTGAGGGCCTGGCACTGGTACTCTGGGGTCTATGTGTAGGATAGGTGGGAGCCGTTGGATATCTGAGAGGTGATGCTGGTGCTCCTGCTCATGTTCTGCTCACTGTGCCCCCCTGATGTGGTCCTCCTGAGGGCCTGTGGGCTGTTTTTCATGGCCATACTTCCGCTGCTCTTTGGCACGGCCCCCAGGAGGCCCCCCGCCGAGTGGCTCCACTGTGGAGGTGCTGCTCCTGAGACAGATGCTCCCCAGACCTGCTGGCCAGGCGCTCCTCCCTGATTTGCTTGGTACTGGTGACCAGAGCCTGAGCAACAGCTCCACTGGGAACTCTGGGGAGTGGCTGAGTGGGCCCAGCTGGCTGGCGCACCAGGAAAGCTGTTGCTCAGTGACTCGGGGGAGATGTTGGCCAGCACCATGTTGCTGAAGCCGAGGCGCATACTCTCCGAGTCAAAGGCCTCAATCTCACGAGCTTGACGCTCCAGCAGGCTGCGGATACGCTCAGAGCGATCATTCTGAAGAGACTGCATCTCGTCCTCGATCTGTGGGCCACACAGCAGAGGACATTGCTGTCATCAACAACGTAAGGCAGGCAGCACTAAGTATATGTTCTAACACATGCACTGTAGTACACACAGTCCCCACTGAACGTATTGGAACAGCAAGGCCAATTCTATTGTTTTTGCTATACAGTGAAGACATTTGGGTTTGAGATCAAAAGATGAATATGAGGCAATAGATCAAAATCAGATCCAGATTTCATTCATTACACAACCTAGAACATGGCACCTTTTGTTTGAACAAAATATTGTGTGATCAAAAATATTGGAACATGTTAGATTGATTGTTTAAACAATTAATAGCTCTGAAATATCACACAAAAAGTAACAACTAAAAGAAGCTGTAGTACAAGTCATGAAAATAAGACTACAACAGACTGGTGATGTCACTGGTGTGCCGGCTTGATGCAGTTATTGCGTGCAAGGGATAAACAACCTAATATTCAGTGCTATTTACGTTAATTTACACTTTTCTCACCTAAAAATTGGGTGGTCTGCCAAAGGTGCCATGTTCTAAGTGGTTTAATACGTCTAGATGAAAATATCAGGAAATGAAAGCTAAATTCTGATCTGTTTTCTTATTCATCTTTTGATCTCCCAACTGTGTAGCAAAAACCAAAGAATTAGCCTTGCCGTTCCAATACTTTCGGAGGGGACTGTATAGCTTCCATATGCTGATAAAGTCAAATCGCCCCGACAAGATACCATGATATATTAAAAGCAAATACAACAGAAGTGGAGAGATATAAAGACAGAATGGTACCAGTTAACTTTCAAGTTCACCGCACTATGCCACAGCAAATGGACGGCTGATGAACATTATGATTAAGTGAGGATTTTCCTAAAGTAGCGTTCAGTACGGTGCGACACTTTACTTGATTCCTTTAACAACAACCAAAACCACACTCAAAAAAAGTCAAGAAATGCCAAGCAGCAGCAAGCAGAGATTGGAGGTGTGGCCACAAAGTTTGCTAGACGGTATGTACCGTTAAGACCACGTGTGTGGTTATGCCAGTGCCCTGTGCCCATTTTCCGTTTGCCCATTACAGTAACCTAGGCCTGGATACATGTGTGTATGCGTGTGTGAAAAAGGCTGGCACTAGCGCTCTTAGTATCTATGTTTAGGACTAAAGGATCAGTCAGTGCAAAAAACAGGTAATTATTTGAGTTAATGGAGCTGAAGTTGTAATCGGTTGTGTAGGGAAAAGATGACGCTCAGTAGGACTGCCAACTCCTGAGGAATCACGAAACGTGTTCACTATATAGCTCCAAGTCAAAAGTAGCCTGTATTTTCCATTCTCTATTAACTGATGAGAGATTTGCTTCCGAGTGTGAATTTGTGGAACAAACCTTCTGCTCCAGCAGAGCCCTGCGCAAAGATACCCTCTGCTCCAGCTCCTTCCTCTCTCGGTCCTGCTGTGACTCCGTCTGCATCTTAATCTTACTTTGATACGCGTTCAGCAGCTCCAGCTCCTGCTGCAGCTGCATCCGCAATACCTGACACTCAGACTCCTGTGCCTCATCCAGCCGCAACTGTGACAGGCAGAAAAATTGACCATTTAAATAAAATTACATCATAACCACCTCCTTGCCCAGAAGTTCAGTGATGACTGGTATGTGTGTCACTCACAGCCTGTGTAGAGAGCATGTCGTTAATTGAATGATCGTACTGCTCGGCGAGGATGGCCAGCTTGCGTGTCTGCTCCTCCTTCAGCCTCTTTAGCATGGTTTTGTGTTCGGTCTTGGGTGTGCTCTCCAGCAGTTGGTTCTTCAGGGCTTTGTACTGCCGTGTCTGGATTTTACATGTTTCTTGAAACTGCTTCTTGATCTGAATCTCTTTGGGCTGATGGAAGAACAGGCCGGCATTAGGACTGCAACAGTTAGTCTGAATAATCAATAATATCGACTATGAAAAATGATCAGGATGGATTTTTCAACAAGTTATTTACTTAACCAATAACAGAAAGGTAATTCTGCACAGGTCTTTTCTCTCAGGCAGAATGTAATACCATAGTGAAGCCACTGGGGGCAGCAGTGCTGTACTATACAATGCTGTTTTATAGAACACAGAAACTGCCTCAATAACATGAGACCAACAAACAAAAAACAAACAAACAAACATTTAAATAAGAGAAAATTGTTTTGCAAAGTATATGCTTCTGGTGCAGTGGCTTCATAGTGCACCCTCCGGTGAAAGTCTATGTCTCGGTCAGAGGCAGTCTTATTACCTGCAGTTCAGGACTGTAACTACACTGTAAACAGCTTTCACATTCACCATAAACGTTTTGCTAATAGTTGGGGTGTTACCTTCAGGCTCTTGGGCTGCTGGCGGACTTCCATGACGTGCTTGCGTCGAAGCTCTCTCTCTCTGCGTTTATTGTACTCAATCTGGTTGGTGAGCTCAGTCTGGTGCTGTAAGCGAATGAGTTCAGCCCGTGTCTTTTGGATAGTGCTCAGGTGCCTGAACTCCAGCTCCTGCATGGACTCGTGGTGACGAAGTAGCATGGCATGCTCCAGGTCCTTCTGTGTCTGCCGCTTGTTTAACTCCTTCAAAACACAAAGAAGAGAAAACCATCAGTCTCAGTGAGGAGAAAGAACAGTACTTTGCTTCTGGCCTTAAGCTGAAGCTTTGATCACTCAGAACAGTTGATCAGACACTTGATAGCCAGCCAGAGTTCTAGTCTCAATTTCCAAAGAACAAGGGATGACCAATAAGGATAGTAGTTCCTGTTCTTCTAGCTGGAACTACCTATTAAATGGTGTACTTCAGCCGATTCTGGCTCTGCTCACCTCTCTTGCCAGATCCTGCTCCACATTGTGCCGAACAACAAGAATACGCCGTTTGAACCTGCGGCACTCGAGCTCCAGGTACTGACGCTGCCTGCGTTGAAGGTTTGCCTCTTCTTCAGCCTGGAAGTGCTGCAAGTTCTCCTTCTGCTTTGACAGCCACTCCTGCTTTTCTTTCTTTGGTGTGGATTGATTCTCATTTAGTTCCTGAAAAAGGGAAATGTAGAGGAGATGTTACTGGGTGATGTGTACACACCCACAATTGCTTGGAATTGAGTTACCTTGGGCTGTTATAATATAAGTTATCTTATAATATGAAATACATAATACAGAATTCCACGAGGATAGCAGCAGGGCAATAAACACTGTATGATACACTGAGGGAGAGCCCCAAACTTAAAGACCTTTATAGGGAAAAGGCTTTAAGGACCCAAAAGACATTTGGACAAAATCAGTACCAATGATTGAGAAGCACCGTCTCCTTTTACGTTATTTTTTATTCTAGTTATATTGAAGACTTATTTTTTATTTTTATGGTTTCTCCCATTTTGATCACCTGCCAAATTCCACCCATGAGCCAGCTCTCCCCTATCATGAAACAGCTAGCACACGAGAAGGGTAAAGGCTAACATGTGCCTTCTCAGAGACGTGTGAAGTCAGCCCACCACAGCTTTTAGCACTGCTGTTCATGCTGCATCACAGGGCAGAGCAACACACTCAGATCTGCCCTCTTCCACATGCATGAGGTCACACATGCCCACAATCTGCTAGTGTGACTGTGATTGACAGGAGAGAGGGAGGACACCATCTCTCCCATCAAGAGAGCAGAGCCAGTTTTGCTCCCTTGGCTCCCAGCCATGGATAGCTAATGACATGAAGGCTTATTTTTAAAGCATTAAAAAAAATAAAAATTTTTTACATATCACTGGAAGCTCATGTGGTGTTGACAAATGCCTGATGGATATTATGATTAAGTAAAACAGACTCCCCCAAAACTACAGATTATGCTTTAATATTACATTATACAGAATAAGCAACAAATAGTCTACAGTGATTTAACCTTCACCCTCCCAGATTAGTAACTGTAATACGATAAGGAAGACTCAGCTATTGGGTTAAAACTGGCTATTACTAAATTAAGAAAAAAATGTATGAATTAAAAAAATTAAAAATGTTCCAGGTTAGACAAGATGAGTTTTTTAACCTCTTTGAGTTGCTCCTTGCGCAGCTTGTACTCGCGTTTCTGGGACTCCAGGAAGCTGTTGAGCTCTTTCTTCTGCTGGCTCTGGATGTGCTGCTGGAACTTCTTCTCATCGTTGGCAAAGTTCTTGGCCTAAAAAGGAAAAAGGGTTCTTTTAACAATAGTAAACAAATGACCTATAATACAATGGACAGACTATGACATTCAAAGGTCTGCAAACAAGATAACACTATGGCATTGAATGATAGTGCTGTTAAAGTACATCTTTCTCCAAGGCTGCCTGGTTTTTCTTGACAAGTTTTTCCATCTCAGCAGCAAAGCTGTTCCTCTGGCTCTCCAGCTCCTTGTCTAATTTTAGCCTGTGCTCGTCTAGGTCTGCCCTGAGCTTGTTCTCCAGAGCCAACAGCTGCTTCTGGTGCTGCCTCCGCATTCGCTTGTACCCTGATATCTGTTCCCGCAGCTCTGAGTTCTGCTCATGTTCCTGGATTTGACGTGTCACCTGGACAAAACAAAACAGTACTGAGCATGTACATATTCAGGGACTTACCATCAAGCTGGTGTAGGTAACTACATTTTTATTATTAGGCCCAAGAATTAAATACTGAATATAATTCATAGACATTGCAGCAAGGAATGGCAGAGTGAAATGGTGTCACACCAGTGAGGCTGTGCGGATGGTGGCAAAATGCTCTCTGTTGCGGTATTGGCGGCGAGGAGTCTGTGCAGGAGGAGGCTGCTCTTCATCTGGCTCATTAGGAACCTCCGGAGTCTCCTGTTGACTCTCCTCCTCTTCCTGCAAAAAGACAACCAAATAACACTATGGTTAATCAGGGCAAATAATTCAAATAATACACCACTATTTATATATAAAAGTATATTATGGACTTTGCAGCTTTTTATCCTCCAGAGTAACGCATTTTAGATAATGTACAGCCCTGAGCTTTGTAATGATTCAAATAATCAAGTTAACACACTGACCGGTTTAAGGTGTATGACAGAACTGTTGGACATGACTGTGTGGTCCCCTTCCAGCAGGTCCAGCTCACTCTTGTTGTCCTCAGTAGCATCAGGCAAGCTGTTGACAGAGCTGCTCTGAGAGCTGGCGCTGATGGACATGCTGGGGATAGACTGGCTGCTTCCCACACTGTTCACCGTGCCGGTATGCCCTGTGCTGTGCTCTGGCTCCTACCGAAACCAACAAACACCTTCACTGCAACCATCTATGGTTTCTCGGCAAACCATTACATTAGGCACAAAATGTGCCTTAGAGATCATGATTATCAATTAATTATAAACCTTAAAGCAACAATGTGTAAAAGAAATAAACTCCAATTCAGAGAGCTAACCTCCTCCTCGTCCTGGACCTCTACCACCGGCCCATTTTGCGGATCAGGGAAGATGATTTTCTTCAACCGGCGGTACTGCAGGTTGTCCAGCTCTCTCACAGCATCTTTGGTGCGCTGGATCAGGTCCATCAGCACAGAGTCAGCTCGCTCGCGCAACACAAAGGCATGCTGCAGTAGACCATGAGGAGCCACCAGGAGAACGAGTTAATAGGTTTGATGTAAATATAATACATTCATAGACAGCTATGTTTACACTCAAATATTCAGCAATATGAATGAATGAATGAAATGAATGGGCTGCATAATTAACTGTGATTAAAGGATGTGCCCTAAACTCAGCATTCTACTGAAAATCCTGGTTTCCATGTATGTTATATGTCATCTGATTAGTAGGTTATATGCACATCTGAGTAATGGCATTAAGTGACAAAGTTTCCATAACAGCATAAAGCTTGCGAGTCCTGTCACAGCATAACAGGTCGCTCATGTTCGCTCAGCATGTTGACAAAGTTTATAATCACCTTCTCTGTGCTTTCAAAAAGTGATAAATTATTAAATATCAGTCACAGCAAAACACACTCCAGATGGTCTAAATCAAAGACTTTCATTGTACGGCTTTAAAATGCCCATCCCACCACACCCATCTTTCTCGCTTTTTAAATCTTTTATAAACTGCAACATGAACAGTTTTTTTCCACAAGACTAGTTAGGACATGAGCCACATTAGTCAGCGTGCTTCATCACGCAAACATTCTGACTGTGAACGTAATATATTTGTAACTAGTGTTGTTTTGGAAACCAAAGAGATTTTTTTTTGTTGATGTACCTGCAAAAGCTCCTCAGAAGTGGGCCTGTCTTGAGGCAGTTTCTGTAGGCAGGAGTCCACAAAGTTTCTAAAGAAATCAGTCCTGAGGACAGAGCAGAGAGAGAGATTTTTAAACAACTCACGTCACTTTAACAGAGCTGAAGGACTAATTAAATAATGCATGGAGAGGTGCACAGACACTCAGTTTGAACCAGAGAAAATCAATATGCACTGCACTCACCATTCACTTGACTGCAGGATCGGGCTCTCGTTCTGCGCTATATGGTATAAGGCACTCATTGCATTCATGTTGAAAAGTGGAGGTTTTCTCTCCGCTGAAAATAAATAAAATCGAGTAAATGTAAAAATAATAGAATCTTAAATTTATGCAAAAAAAAAACAAAACAAAAAAACAAACAGAGCATATGAATTGTATGGACTTTAAATGGACTACAAATCCAGAGTATGTTTCCTGTAGCAGGTGCAAACTTACCTAATTCAATACAAGTTATACCCAAGGACCAGACATCCACTTTCCCATCATACTGACCCTCATCCATAGCCAAGATCACCTCTGGGGCCATCCTAAGACAAAGAAACGTGATGATAATTATTTTGAAATTTCCCACTAAATATCTCAAAGTAACATCAGGGACTCTTTACACAAATTGCTTTAATGCCATTTGCCCTGGATCCTGATGTAGTCTATGTATCTGGCCAAGATCAGCTTAGGTAATATTCGGACAGGATACGATTTCCAGACATATGTCCATTAAGTAATGTTCTTAGTGGGACAAACAATTTCTGTATAAAATCACATCTACTCCCATTAGTGACGGCAGTGTCTTCATGATGTATGCACGGTTGTCATTCCAAAGGTTCTAGGCATACTATGTACATTTTATTTTCATTTAAACTGCTTGTTTTCAGCTTTATTATAAGCGGGTGTTGTAGGGCTTGAGGCCGTGCAAGTAGCGCTTGATCATTAGTAGGTCACTTACCCATTACATGTATGTAGCCTGTACCTGTGTTAGTGACTCAATAAAACCCCTAGAACCATCACTTCTCCAAGAAGTCTTTTTAAATGCAGTCTACATTTTATTCCTATATGTTAATGCAGTTGGGATATACAGTGCATGCTCCATACCAGTCCCAAGCCCGAAAAAAATTGGGGAGGGTTGCGTCAGGAAGGGCATCCGGTGTAGAAACTGTGGCAAATCAAATACATGGACCAGTGATTCACTGTGGCGACCCCTAATGGGAGAGCCAAGACCACCTCTGATGTATGTCCATGTCCTTGCTAGCTAATTTATTTTTGATTTTTTTATCCATATATTTTCATTTATGGCTTTTGGCAGATGCCCTTACCCGGATCGACTTACACTGATCAGCCATAACCTCAAAAACCACTAACAGGTGATGTGAATAACATTGATTATCTCGTTACAATGGCACCTGTGAAGGGGAGGGATATATTAGGCAGCAAGTGAACAGTTAGTTCTTGAAGTTGATGTGTTGGAACCAGGAAAAATGGGCAAGCGTAAGGAGCTGAGCAACTCTATCAAGGGCCAAATTGTGATACTAGACGACTGGGTCAGAGCACCTCCAAAACAGCAGGTCTTGCGGGGTGTTCCCGGTATGCAGTGTTTAGTACCTACAAAAGTGGTACAAGGAAGGACAACCAGTGAACCGCGACAGGGTCATGGGCGCCCAAGGCTCACTGACGTGCATGGGGAGTGAAGGCTAGCCCGTCCGGTCCCACAGAAGAGCTACTGTTACACAAATTGATGAAAAAGTCAATGCTGGCAATGATAGAAAGGTGTCAGAACACACAGTGCATCTCAGCTTGCTGCGTATGGGGCTGCGTAGCTGCAGACCGGTCAGAGTGCGCATGCTGACCCCTGTCTACTGTCGAAAGCGCCTACAGTGGGCACACGAGCATCAGAACTGGACCATGGAGCAATGGAAGAAGGTGGCCTGGTCTGATAAATAACATTTTCTTTGGCATCATGTGGACGGCCAGGTGCGTGTGCATCACTTACCTGGGGAAGAGATGGCGCCAGGATGCACTATGGGATGAAGGCAAGACGGCAGTGTGATGCTCTGGGCAATGTTCTGCTGGGAAACCTTGCATCCTGGCATTCATATGGATGTTACTAAGACACATACCATCTACCTAAACATTGCTGCAGAGCAAGTACTCCCCTTCATGGTAACAGTATTCCCTAATGGCAGTGGCCTCTTTCAGCAGGATAATGCGCCCTGCGACACTGCAGAAAAGTTCAATAATGGTTTGAGGAACATGACAAAGAGTTTTTGACTTGGCCACCAAATTCTGCAGATCTCAGTCCGATTAAGATTCTGTGGGATGTGCTGGACAAATAAGTCTGATCCATGGAGGCCCCACCTCGCAACGTACAGGACTTAAAGGATGTGCTGCAAACGACTTGGTGTCAGATACCACAGCACACCTTCAGAGGTCTTGTGGAGTCCATGCCTCGACGGGTCAGCTGTTTTGGCGGCACACGGGTGACCTACACAATATTAGGCACATGGTTTTAATGTTATGTCTGTTCGGTGAGAAGTTGAAGGTTAAGGACCCTGCTCAAGTGCCCAGCAGGGGCAGACTGTTAGGGAGATTTGAACCCAGGACCTTCTGATCACTAGGCTACCACAGTCCCACCTTCTTGCATTTTTCTGTTGGCTCACAAGACCATGGTTAGCAAATTTACAAATTAGTGAAACATCACCTAGATAAAGTCAAAGCGAAGCAAAAGAGTGTGTTACCAGAAACGTGCGTCTTTCATGTACTGTGTTTAAGCCGGGTGAATTTTTATTGAAGCAGCCCACCTGTTTTGGGGCAGACACTGAATATGGAGGCACTTCAGTGAAGGCACTGAAATGAATACAGAACTGTGGGTCTGGCAGGAGATGTGTAGGAAGGAACGCAGGGCTAACAACACTCACCAATACGGAGTTCCCACAAACGAGTTAGCAGGAGAAACAATGGAAGCAGAGCCAAAGTCAGCCAGTTTCACTTGGCCAGGTTCGGTCAGCAGGATATTCCCAGCCTTGATGTCTCTGTTATATTGGACAAGACAGAGGTATTTCAGCTCATAAAACACTTTAAACAGCCTAACAACATACTGGATGATTGAAACTGTTTATATTTATGAATAAAAAAAAATGCAAGCACTTTTCCTCCTGATGCAGGCAGTCAAACTTTCCAATGGTAGTACATTTGTGACACAACTTGACACTAATCTTGGACAAAACTGGATCTTCAGTAGGCTCAAAAACTAGCCTTACACAAGCATACAACTTCATGAAAAGAAAAAAAAACCCAACATAACATGTAGAGATAGTTACGAGAAAGCGTCTAAACAAATGTAAAGGATTCTGGCCTAAGAGGATCATTTGTCAGCCATATGCAGAACGTCCACATCAGTATGCAGAACAGAGAAATAATACCCACTTAAGGGAGTCACTCTCACCTGTGGATCATGTTGTGGGAGTGAAGGTATGCCAGCCCCTGTAGAGCACCATGGGTAATTGCTGCTATCTCCACTTCTTGCAAGGGTTTTTTGTGTACTGTAAGAGATCAAATGAAAAACAGACCTATGTGAAGGGCTCTAAGGAGATGAAAGCTGTTGGCACATTTGAACATATCAGCCTAATAAACACATTCAGGTCATCTGGGTGTTAATCAGGAGCTGTGTCTTCCTTCTCCATAACTCTGCAGTCAAAAAACATTACACAAGCATAAAAATATCAGCGCTTACCCTCTAGGATGTCTGAAGCAGAACCCAGACAATATTCCATTACCAGCTAGACACAAAGAGGAGACACAGAACATTAATATCAAACAATTCACAGACTCACTCTAAGTGATTAGACTTGGAACATTATTATGCATTGCGTGATTCATAACGGCTAGTAGATGCAGAAGGTCCTTAAGCAAACATAAAACTAATTAATGTGAATTTACGATCTTTAATTCTACCAGGCATTTCAGTACGGTGTATGAGACAGGTGTCACAGGGGGAGAACACTGACCCATGCTGTGTGCTCTCTCAGGTAACAGCCTTTATACTCAATGCTGTTTGGGTGCTTTATATTCTGGAGAAATTTCACCTCCTTGATTATGTCTTGCCATTTCTAAGAGAAAGAGTGCAAAAAAAATAAATATGTGAATGAATGAAAAAACACATTTCCTCCACACGGCAAGAGCAAACAAATTGGTTCAGACATGGCACTGTCCTAACTTGTTATGTTCATTGCAAAAGACTAACGCTCAAGGCCATTCACAACACACTGGGGCATGCCAGCATTTCTGCACCTCTTTTGCCCGCATGTCAATAACAATAATACTAACATTAGTGTTTACAGAAATATAGACTAAAGTGACTCAAAGATATTGTTGTAACTGATTATCCAGGCTAATGAGCTCACCTGCATTAGCCTGCGGTTTAGTTTAGTGTAACCATTTAGTATTTAGTGTAAGCCCACATTATTAGTCATTATCTTTCCTCATGACTATATACTGAAGATATCTTTGGCTTTAGTGCTGCAGGGATGACATACTTTTACAGGCCATTTGCAATTTTCTTATTATTGCAGAAAATAAGCTCTGTGTCCAACGAACGTTTATGATTCTTACACGTTTTGTTCATCGAGATAATCTTCACAATGAACACAACTTTTATAAATTTTGAAGCCTCAATACAACTGCCAGAAGGCATAGGCTTAGGTTTAGGCTATAAACGAACTACACCACGGTTGCAAGACTTCAGCATCGTGTTCCCTGATGAGGATCTATGGGCTGTTTTTGTGGAAGAATCTGCACCCCACCTTTTTTGGGAATGTGTCCATGTTGCATTATTTTAGAGAAAATTCTTTGTTTATTTGTGTAGTATCTCTGTTATCTCTGTACTATCTCTGTTTAGCCACTCGTTAGGAACTGTCTTTTTCAAGACACGTAAAAGCTTTAAAAAAAAATAAAAAATCACGAGTGGAGTACGGTTGATGTATTTTATATCACAGAATAAAACGTGACAATATCTTGAGCCTGTGTTAACCGCAGACCTTATTTCAGGCATTTAACCAAAAACTCCTTGTTTTCAGGACGATGGAAGCGCGAGTGCTAAAATGCTAACTAAATACCAGGTTTTAGGACTCATTCCTGCGGCACTCTATAGCACGTTGTGCGAATTCAATAGCAGGATGACTAAAAGTTGCTGAGATTTTCTATCCTTTTTTATGTTATTTAGGCTTTATGTCTATTTATCTATCTATTTATTTATTTATATTTATAATTATGCCTAGAATATGAATGGCAGAAGAAAAATACTACTAGAAGCAGCAGACAAACAGTTCAGGAAGTTTGTATTTCGGTTTAAATCTAAGCAGCAGATCTGAATCTACTGTACATCTAACTTTCCCTTGCCTAAAATAAGCCAAGTGGTTAAAAAGACATTATATGGTGGAAAAAATAATCTTGTGGAAAAAAAAAGAGGCACGCTGGCTAATGAACAGCACAGAGCAGGACTGTCACTTTACAAATGGCAGACAGCTAACACAGCAACAGAATGATAAGATTCAGGCCTCAGTGAGAATCGTGATTAATTATAAAAATCATAATGAAATTCAAACACCAACCTCGTTGGTTTGCTTTCCGCTGTAGGACATTTTCTTGATAGCCACCACCTCTGAGGTGCGCACATCTCGTGCCTGTGAGCAAAGCACAAATTGTAGTGAGAAAGCACGCTTTTCTTGGCATTTTTAAACAACCACGTTGATTAAAACACAGCTGCAAAACACTGATGATTTTCTTTTCGGGCCTATACGGCTGAGGCTTACAAAATAAACTGCGCCAAAGCTGCCATGGCCGATCTCTCTGAGATCAGTGAAGAGTTTTTCAGGATCCTCCTTGAAGAAGAGCTCAGAGATCTCGGGGTCCTTCAGGCTCCCCGCTCGCACAGCGTTGGGCATGCTGGGTAGGGGCGGGGCCTGGGCCGCAGCCACCAGGGATTATCTGGGTCTGCGACGCAACAGCCCCCGGTTATGGCTCATCTGCAGGACAATGGCCTCATACAGATACACACCTAAGCATGCACAAAAAAAGACACATTAGACAAATATAAGGGATTTATTTATTTATTTATTTAAACTTAACTTTTTTTTCCCCTCCCTAAACCATTAGGGTACATTTGTAAGCTTTTGGCCAAGGAGCAGGATTCAAGAAAAGCAGGAGCTCATACAAAAATCTACAAGCGCAAAATTTACACCTGGTGCATTACATAACGCAAAATCTGTCGAACTTTGTCTTTTCCCTCTGGATGCAGTGTTTAAATATGAGGTGATGGCATGCTGCCTGCCTCAGCAAAAAACTTCATTGCATGGTTATTGCAGCAGCTTTGGTCAACATTTATAATATTTTCCATCACTGGCTAAAAAAATTTGGTTGCTATATGAGCAAAAAATGAATGCATGATGTATGTGATGATGTAATGAGTAGCATTTTTCAGATATTTATGCCACTGCCGTTATGAATATTAGCACGGCTAGCATGAGTGCTCTTCTTCACCTGTTGAATGAAAAGCTGTGCACAGATGTTCTGACCTTTCATCCATGAAGCAGAGAGAGAGACAGGAAGAGCCATCTGCTGTGTGAAAAGCTTTTAATGAGTATAGACTTTTGTTTATCAAATAAATATTAGTCTGAACACATAGTAAATAATAAGACTTTTAGGCTGCATGGGTCAAAACCTGGTCTCGCAAGTGTGACCCTAAGTCCAAATTCTACTCTCACAAAAGCAAGCACACCGTAGAATCCTGACCGTTTCTCCACTAAGAAAATACTGCACTGCACTGGATCCTGCTTATGCCTCGTTCTGTTGCAATAACTAGAAATGGACGTCCAAACTAATTTCTATAGACTCTACAGCAGTACCACCATTTTAAAATAACCAACCTATCTATATTCTTCAACACAAGAAGTATTTATAGACACACACCAGCCCTTATCATACTTGGCGAGAGAGAGAGAGAGAAAGACAGAAAGAGAGAGAGAGAGAGAGAGTGCAAAAGTAGGAGTAAAGAAAGACTGAAGAAAGAGACAGAGGGAATGGGATAGCAAAGACTAGTCTTTTTTTTAAACGCTTATTACTGATCGGTATTAGCTTAACCTGACAACCTGTGCATAAAATAAGATTTTCAGTATTCATAAATTGAGATAAATACATAAACATTAATATTAGTGATTCCATTTTTAGTAAAAATTCTTGCAACAATATTTGCACTTTATATAGTCTTGTGTACTGCACTACTGTACAGTCATGTGTTGCACCATGGTCCTGGAAAAGCGCCATTTTGTTCCAATGTATACCAGCAATACAGAGGAAGGACAATCCAAACCCCACTTGACGTGACTTGATTTTTGTTGTTCCTTCTTCCAGAGAAAGATACTAGCTTTTTCAAACCACAGACGAGTGTTACACTGTGCAACAAAGTTCATGACAGATGACCAAATGCTGAGCTGACTGTGCAGAACAATGTGTTCTTCAGCTGAGAGAGAGAGAGAGAGAGAGAGAGAGAGAGAGGAAATGTGCAGTAGACACTCAGACACTCACAGCCCTGTCATTCCCACCAGACCCGAGCACTCATCAGCTCTCACCAGCTCTCGCTCCTTCAGTCAGGCCCCTGTGGAGTGCACTACGACTACTGAAGTGCATGAATCATTTCAGCAAACCACATTTCTATCACTCAGAAGAACTGCAATTATCATTTCATCATCAAAAGCATACATCAACCCAGACCACTCTCCTGCTGTCTCACAGCACCAATACAGCAACACTCACTTCACCGTGGGAAATAGATAAACAGTCATTCTACAGCAAATCACCTGACCGCTTTTGAACACTATATGTATGAACACCTGCTTAAGCATATACACAGTGACGCAAAAAGTATCATTTAAACATTTATTTATAAATTACAAATTGTGAAATGAGAATGATAAACAAATGATGTTCAGCCCTAAACTGATCCTCGAAAAAGGTTTCTTAATCCTCAGCTGAAACAATAACGCAACTCACACCTGTCCCCTGAGCTCCTACCACGTTAAGCTGGACAGTGCTGATATGATGGAGATCCCTTTGCTCTTGCCCTACTGAACACACACCCCAGTTTCCATGGCAACCGCATCCAAGAGCCAGTGGGAAAAGAGCCACCAAACTCTGCTCTGTGCCAGGCTCTCTGACACAGCATGTGCTAGTTATGTGCATGCTGAGTGACCGTCTGATACGCACAAGCGGAGAGACAGGAAGAGAGATGGAGGAAACTGACCAGCCTACGCTCTGCATAAAGCATTTCCAGCATACCAAGCCTCTGGTCAGGTCTTCCCCATGATGTTCTGATCCGGATATTCAACAGAAAATGCTGGATCAGATATCCACAGAAAAATAAAAATGATTATGTAACACGCTAACAGGCTAAGCTATGATAAGTTATTTGTCTTTTTATTTACGCACACACACAAATATATAATTAGTGAAGTAAGGAAAAAGTGAAAGAAGGACAGGATTTGATGGCTCAAGAGGACTAAGATTGGGCAAAGGATCTTTTAACCACATACAATGAAGGTTCATTTTAACTTCTGCCTCGATCTTGGTGAGCCTGGTTAATTCCTTGAATAATAATCAAAATTACAATTAGTGCTGCTGGGATGTACTACTTGTTTTTGAGGGGGAAAAAAGTTTTAATTATTGTAATTACAGTATTTCATTTAGAACTCTTGAGAAAATTTTAAAGCAGCAATAAAGTCCACATTTCTGTGCTTGACTTGTTTAGACGGTGTGTAAAGAATACAGCAGGGATGCACCAGTCTGACACAGCATCAGAACCAAGCCAGTTTTGACCTGAAAAACCAGATCAGTACTGAACTGGATATGACTTATAAAATAAAAAAAATAAAAAATAAAAGTGACTTAGTGACATCTTTGATGCTGCGTATTTACTGTGTTTCTTATAAGTGAACACAAGATGTTATGTTTTGTTCAGTGACTGGTGACTCTAGACCGTGGAGACATGATTATAATGAAAGGCACTGACGTAAATTCATTTCCCTTAGGAACACAGCTGCTGTGGCAAAATCAATCAGCAAATCAGCACTGTGATGAATTCAACTGTGCTCTGAGCAGGCCAGTCAGACCGCTTTGAGTCCTGGAAGAGTTTGTATGAACCATATACAGTCAACTGCCATTTTATTAGGAACAGGTGCGAACCTGCTTATTCAAGCAATTATCCAACCAATCACGTGGCAGCAGCTCATGCAGGTCCAGGTGAAGAGCTTCAGTTACTTTGATGTGATCTCAGTGACTATGACCATGGAATGGTTGTCAGTGCCAAATGGGCTGGTTGAAGTATTTATGAAACTGCTGATCTCCTAGAATTTTCATACACAACAGTCTAGTGTTGACACAGAATGGTGTGAAAAACATTTATAAAATAAATTGAGTGAGTTCTGTGGGTGCAAAGGTCTTGCAGATGAGAGAGGTCAGAGGAGAATGGCCAAACTGATTCGAGCTGACAGGAAGGCTATAGTAACTCAAATAACCACTCTTTACAGCCGTGGTGAGCAGAAAAGCATCACTGGATGCACAACAGGCAGAACCTTCAGGAGGCTGGGCTACAACAGCAGAAAACAACCAGGTTCCACTCCTGCCAGACAAGAACAGGAATATGAAGCTGCAGTGGACACAGGCTCACCAAAATGGGACAGCTGAATATTTGAAAAAAGACCAGGCAGGTATATATGCGCTGCTCGTACAGCGGTATATTCATATAATCTGACTAATTTAATGCCAATAAATTGGAGATGCCTGTGTTGGGAAATTAATTTTATACCATCATTCGAGGAGGGATCAGCTTCAACATGTCTTGCTGGATAATCAGAGAGTCTGCTTGGCAGCTGAACCTGATGCTTACTTTCACTTGGCTTGTTGTCTGATGCTAATGAAAAGCTTGAGAACAGAAACTGCTGGGATGTGAACCTCTGGCGTAGACTACTTGAGTAAACTGCAGACTAATCCAGAATTCCTCAGAAAATATTTTTATCTACAGAAAAAGTTGGCATTTAACACTGTAGACAATTTTGTCCCATGATTGATTACAATGCAAGCATTCTTGTTTCACCAAACACACTCACTTCTATTTCAGGCGGCATTTTAATCTACATGTTGCCTGACGGCCATTAAAACGTGACTTCAGACTGCTGGATTTTTAAATGCTCAGTATCAATTTTGTTCATGTGCATGTGTGAATGAAGTCTAAAAATATACAGAAATGCATTCAAATCAACTATCCCTACTACTTAAAGGTGACCAATATGCAAAATCACAATTCTGAACAATTTAAATGACTGTGTAGCCTGCAGCTACAGTACGCTAGAGATAATCATTACGCCAGCACGAGGAACCAGAATTCTCAATCACTGTCCCATGTCACATTAATTGCACTGTGGGCTAAAGTCAGCTGGCCAACTTCACCTGTCCCCACCTGCCATGTTCCACTGAAACCACTCTGTGCATCCACCTTTATCTGTGTAATTCCGCTAACAGCTTTTTACATTCCCAATCGCAGTATGCGAGAGCAATTGTGCCGTTTTTAACAGACAATAACAAGAAATGAAGATGCGTGCATACAGATACATTTTTAAAAGTGGCGATAATCATTTAGTGGTAGCCCATTCCTCGAAGCTACCATCTAGCTAGACAAAGTTTTGATATTTCAGTAGATATTGAGGACATCTGGTTGCATACAGCCAGTCATAATTGGTTCTGTAAATTGTACCTACCAACCAAAATGCCTGTAGATAAGCAGAATTTGTAGCAATACCAGAATGGAAATAAAAACATCCTGTCTCATCAGTATGCATCATCAATATTCCAAACTCATGCTTGCACCCTTCGTAGTCACAAAGTAGCTCACGCAGAGAGATACGTTGCCTTGTCGAATCTCACTTTAATGAAAATTTTATATATCACATTTCTTCTTTCCTATATTAGTGCTGATTAAAAAAAGATAATTGTGTTTACCAACAAACTGTGGGAAAAGGTCATCCTCCACGTCAGTCAAATTGACTCTTTCTGAGAATGTAAGTGGTTCTTGGCCACGTTTATTGAATGAAGGTCTGATTTTGAGACTAGGACTTTCGAGATGTTACTATGAAGACGTGTCATGTGGAGTACGGGTTCTAGATCAGTCGCATTAAACTTGCCACTTGATTTCATTTGACTGCTATGCCATTATGAGCTCTATGGTCCATGAGTGTGGTCAGCCTGTATGGGAATTAACTCGTTTTAAAATAGTGCCTTGTTTGTTGCTTTTGCTTGGCTCACCCCCACCCTGCCGAGCGCTGCTCAGATGATCAGCTGCACAGACACAATGCTGAGAGCCGAGAAATGATCTGATGTGTTGGTCACAAGACCGGCCTGCGCTCCTGCCTCCCACCAACTCACCAGCTGCCTCACACCCTGGCACTGAGCTCCACTCTCTTAATGCCAGCACACACACACGCGGTGAAATCGCACTGTACAGCCAATCATGTGGCTCACTGACCTATACGCTGCCCACAATAACCCAACACAACAGAGAAACAGACTCTAATATACTCTAATATCTATACGTGCGCTGTCATTTCTGCCACCAAACACACTCATTAATATAGCCAACAGGATTCTGCTATAGACAAGGAGATCTACAATCTAATGTACCAACAGCAAACAGGACACTTACAAACACACTGCACTGACAGACTGAATTCTCGCTGTGCCGATATGTCGCATGGCTTCTCATTACTGCATTTTACTTCTGACAAAAGGGATTGGTTAATGCAGGCTGTAGAGGCACTGAATAAGGCCATGGCATGCTATCCAACACACTCACATGGAATGCGGCAGGACAGGACAACAAAGCAGGAGGGCAGGAATTCCTTGTGCATGCGTTTCTGCCTCACACTTCAGCTACTTCCTCATCACACAAGCTGGACACCTAATCAGCACTTCAAGAGCGTGTAACTTCCAAATCATCTGAGGTATTTAAACTACGCTGCTAAATCCACCACTGAGAGAAAACACACTCACAAGAGAACGCTGCTCTCGTCGTGCTTTGAAAAATGGTGTGACCTGGATGTAAGGCATGTCTATCCACAATGGTATTCGAGTTGTAGAGGTCATGCCCAGAGACGATTACTGTGTACTAATGAATGGCCTGACTGTAACCTTGTGAGTCACATGACTACATGCTGCTCCACCTGTGTTGATCATTTCATTTGCAAATAGTTTTAGGTCTGATTTAAAGGCAACCTTAGTGAATAAATGACATTAAGTGACTTTTTTTTTTATATCTTTGCATTAAGAGGGCTTGAAAGGAATCATGTTACAGTTTGTGGCTTTAATAAGTTAAAATGAAGAAGGAAAAAAAGTTCAAAAGAATTGCAAATAGAAAAAGAAACTATGACATGAGGTTAAACAAGATTCCTCAAATATCCACTGTAAAAGAATCAGCCCTGACTGCGCACGCCGCGATAACGCCGTTAAAATGATATTACATTCAGTATAACTTTATATGTAGTGAATTTGCTCATCTAGAATAAACAGCAACAAGTGCATTTGTACATTTGTGAACAGACGGCTTTCCGTTCTGGAACATTAGGTTCGGTGGAAGTGAAACTACTGTGAATAAAAAAGTGTCGCAGACAAAATATCATACTGCGATTCTACTGATATCTATCTTACCACACTAGGAAACTATCAGTTCTGCTAGAGAGTTCTTCTCAAGTACACACTAGCATAATGTGACAATAACAAGTCAAAACTGACGAGCTAAAGTTGGAGACAAATGTCCTCTAAGCACTTCCACACATCAGCGCAAATCAGAAGGTAAATACAATCTGCATGTTGGTGTGGAGAGACTGCAGGGAGCTCCGAGTGATGCTGGGAAGAAAGACAGAGGCTTTGCTTTAAGTGGCAGCAATGAGATCAGGGAAAAGAGAGAAAGAGGACAGTGTCTCCCATCAACAGATGCGCCATTCAGGCTGTTTGACACACCCTCGGTTTGCATGTGTCTGTGAAACAAACCCATAAACAAATCCAGCAGGCCACTAAAGCAGATGCTTATGAGATTATAATTACGGCACCCTTTCTCCTTTATAATCAGTATGATGAGAATCACGTCAACTCACTTCCTAGACACACAAAGTGGCAGAGTTTTGGTGTCGTTATGTATATATCCCAGTCCGCAAATGACACCGAAGTTGCAAAACGTCACCACAAGCAACGTTTATTTACCCAAAAATGGGTTGTAATCTACCATCTACCACCAGCCCAGTGAAATGGAATCAGACTTCCTGTTTGGGGGAGATGGAAGGATACCGCTCTGTTAGTTTCTTCTAAAGATGAAAACATCTATGGAGGCACGAGGTGCATCAAGTTCATCCCACCAAATTCACACCATTTTATTTAATCCAGCAGCAAGGCCACGGTTTTATCAGATGTCTGAAAGGGAGTGTTGCACGCGTGTCCTGCTGCATGAAAACACTGACCAGCTGAGAGGTGTAGAAGATTATAATAAGAGGACTGTATGAGATCATGGTGAAAGCCTTCTTTTACAGTCAGCTCGAGGTGGAAACCACACCTCGGTACACTTGGTGTTTTCGCATCAAGAAAATCAGAAAGAGCAACTGTTATAGACAGGGAATAATCTAGTTCAGTGTTACTCGCTGCCTATTTTGGTGTTTCAGCTCTAATACACCTCAAACAATTCTCAAAATCACAAACTAATCATTAAACCTATTACAAGTTCATATAAATACATTAGAGAAAGGGATAAGCTGCTGTTCTGAGGAGGTACTCGAGGGCAGGAGTTCTCAATGTGGCATCTGGAGAACCCCAGGAGTGTGTGACACATAGCCAGGGGCTGTGATTTTATTATTATTTTATTTAAATATTTAGTTACAGTGATGGAAATCATTATATGTACTATTGCGTTGTTATGTTTATTAGCCTATTTGACTTGTCACTTGAGTTTAATCCAAACCTCAATGACTCAAAAACTAGTAATCTGTAAACACTGTCAACAAGGAACTAACTACTGTTTCTGTCAGTAGACAGGTCAGGTTCAGAAACCTCTGTGGCTCTAATAAATAAATAAACAAAAATATTACTGCTCACATCTAAATAGTGTTCATGAAATAAATCTGTACTGAGGGGGTCCATGGCTACAAAACGTTTGAGACCCTTAATGTATGATTACCATCGAGTTATATGCTATTTTATCACATAGCACAGGATGGAGAATAAACGTCTTACTTACAACCACACACCAAAAACATACACATGACAGAGGAATATCTAAAGCTCTACAAAACCAAAGGTTTCTACACAATCCTTGCAAGCTCACGTTTTATATGTTTACAAATACACGGCCACTAGCTTAGCTTGGGAGCTTAAATACGGAAAGCTTCAGGGCTGATATCAGTAAAATACTTCGAAAACTACGGCTAAATATCAAAATGTGTAAGTTATAGGTGTGTTTAGCGTTATACTGAAAACTATGAAGTCATTCATAAATTCTATGCGGATAAACGTAGCTAATATTAACGTCCACACGGACAGTGCAGCTTTTTTCTGTCAGTAACACTAGCTAAGCCCCTAGTTAGCTTATGCAAAGTTAGCTAGCAGGCTAATTCACTAGCACATCGCCACTTACCCTTCCGACAGCCAGGCTGGGTGGCTAAGTCAGCTAGCGTAGCCTCTTTCAAGTTTCAACTCGAGAGAAATAGTCCACAAAGTATTACTGGAGCACGACAGCTGTTTATTCAGCTCACTGTCAGTTTTCTAGAGCTTTCTGAATAACTACGGATTGATTTCCACACTGCGCTGTCGGCGCTAACTTATGGAAGTGCATTAAGCAGGTAGTCCAGGAGAGCGAAACTCCAGCCCGGGCTAACGGTGGCCCAGCCACTCGCCTCTTCCCTGAGCAGTCCTAAAGATGGCGTCCGAAACCTCCAGTCGCCTGACAAGTTTGACGCGCACAAAAAACGCGCCAACATGCAGCAAAGATCACCGAAAAGACGACCACACCCTAACAGGCCGAAAAGCTAAAGGCAGAGCGATTTGGAAATCGCTATAGCGCGCACAGAGACGCGCTCACAGTGAGCATGTTGTGGTGCGTTTCTTCCCTCTGCGCCTGCTTGTTCCTGGAAGGCCGGCAGGTCCCGCCCTAAGGCTGCAGGAAACACCCACTCAGCCCTGGGACAGCACACACACACACACACACACACACACACACACACACACACATACATACATATACTCACTCACACACACAAACATATATTCACTCATTCACTCACTCTCACACACACACACACACACACACACACATTCACTCATTCACTCACTCTCACACACACACACACACATACATACATATACTCACTCACACACACAAACATATATTCACTCATTCACTCATTCACACACACACTGCATCACAGCATGACTAAAGTAAACGTGTTATTATTGTAACTCGCAAACATATATTCACTCATTCACTCACTCTCTCTCTCTCTCTCACACACACACACTCACTCATTCACATTCACACATTCACACACACATACATGCATACATACACTCACACACACACTCACTCACATACATACATATACTCACTCACACACGCAAACATATATTCATTCATTCACTCACTCACACACATATATACTCACTCACTCATACATACATACACACACTCACACACATTCACATATACACTCACACACACATATACTCTCTCTCTCTCTCTCTCTCTCTCTCACACACACACACACACACACACACACACTGCATCACAGCATGACTAAAGTAAACGTGTTCATCTTTCGTTAATGCTGACTGTGCTCAATTCATAATATAAAATAAATCACTTAACCCATCTGTCGTCTTCTGTGTAAAACCCCAGCAGCTGTTAGCACTCTACTGAGAACAAATTGTTCATTCATGTTTTCCTATTTAACAGCTCAGAGCGACAAATTACAATAAAATCAGTCATGCCCAGTATTCAAATGGTTTTTGTTTGAGAACAGACATGAGATATGAATATTTGTAAATGTTTTGTTTTTTTCATATCTAAATATAAACGGTTCATCAAACTCAAACGGCAGGATCCATTACTGAAGAGAAAAAAATGCAAATCTTATATGAAAAGACATTTAAATACTTCAGAATGGGCAGACTGAAAGAACAAATGTTTTCTGGGTGCAATAAGATTCAGCAGTCTAAACAATTCAGGTTAAAATGATAAAACCCATGGAGAATTTGTTTTCAGTAGTTCAATCTGACTGTCAATGTACTAATTTAAAGATCAATGTAAATATTTAAAACGTTTAACAGCACAGTCAGCTACGTCTAGAAAGGAAACAAGTGAAAATTTCTAACAAACCTTCCGGTGCTAAGCCATAGCTCACCGCGGCTTTGCATTATAAGCTGTACATCACTGAGAGGTTGGATGTAAACAGCATCACGGTGCTGTCCTCGGCCTGCAAACAGCCAATTGGGAAACAGATCACCGAGCGGAAGCTGCCGATTGGCCCCCGAGCAGCCGGCTGTCCAGCCAATAGGAGCGCGGGATTTCTGCTCTCTGTATCCAGGCGAACAGCAGGTTTTAAAGCCCTACAGCCTGTGTTTTCTGAATGGCATTTAAAAAGCCGCACTCCATCCTTTTTGTTTTCATTGTAGAGCCACTGTGGTGTTATGTGACAGAACCTATAAAGCCATTTAGGAAAGCAAGTCTGACCTCAGTTACCTATTACTAGCCACTAGTTCATGGCAAATGTCTCAGTTGGAAAGGACAATATATAAGAATAAGACCAATTACTTGCTACAGATGCATAATGGGAGAGCTATGGTGTTGTTAAAAAATCCCACTCTACATTTAACATAGAAATTATAATATTCCACTGCAAGAAAACCACATTTACCAAAAACTGGCTTAAAAAGCCATACTACAAACTTTTGTTTTCATTATAGAGCCATCAAGATAAAGGTAAACAATATATAAAACCAGAACAACAAGTCTCACCTCATTTACCTACTACTAACCAGTTTATGGTATAATATCTCCTTTGGATAAGGGCAATGTGGAAAATATTCTATAATATTTGAAATAATTGAATAGCATTGTGCTGTGCATGTGTGGTGAATTCATTTCAACCGTACACTTAGTAAACAACATGCTGAAGCTCTCAGTATTCACACCGCATTCAGGAGCATGACATTTTAATTCTCTTCTGAGAGAGATATGAGAAGCATTCAAGACATTTTAAGGTTTGAGAAAGAAACTGCTGATATTTACTGAAAACGTAATGCCTGTATCCTGCACACTTCCTCTATGGCATATCTCTGCCTGCTGGCATTTCCTGACCAAAACCACAAATGAAGAGGGAAACCTCCCACTGCAAGACCCAACACAGATCAGATTATATCAGTTAAAAGACAGAAAGGATTACTGTTGCAATCCTCTTGAAGCATGCAATATTACCAATTCCCTGACTTTACCAGCCAAGGTCAGACAGACAGGTACAACTTTCTGTACATCTTTTTTTCCTACATTTTTCTCATTGCATAAAAGGCTCATTTTATAAAGATTTTGATACTCAGTAATACTGGTCAAAAAATAACTGTTCCCATAGCTGGAGAGTTTATTCATCTGTAATATACTGAAGATCAATACGGCCAAACCGTCTGCTTACTAAACACTAAAACCGCAACAATAATGTTACTCATCAGCAGATGGCAGACTTCTCCACTTCTCACAGTTTAGTCGGCGCAGGAATATGACGTCATGTTAAGTTTACATGTGCGGCATGAGGGAAAATGGCTGCTGGTAAAGAGCAGCAGCAAGCTCATCGACCTGGCATTTACAAACAGAAAAATAAGCAACACAAACATGGAAAGCATCGAACAAAGGGAGAGATCGGGCGTGAGAACAAGGGTGATTCTGGTCGTTTTTATCTTCCTTTTTACATAAAGAAAGGCGGTAAGAAACTCGGTCCCGTATCGACAGATCGGATTTGTGCACAAATTTCAAGTGAGTGAAACGCGAGCCAAGAATGGCATTAGATCATATTTCCCGAGTGACAGAAGTAAGACAGACAATAATATACGCTGATAAAGTTCTTTAATCAAAAATCTTCATGCAGTAAATGCGCAGCTCAGGTCATCGATTTGGTTAACAGATACATTACTGCATGCATTCATATTAGGGCTAAGTGATATGATGGTATGATCTGACTAATTATTACATATTACATCTCATTACATGATCTTTTATGTCATTTTAAAGATATTGTCCTATTCTTGCCACCTTAATCCCAGTATACCAGTATGTGAAATGAGTAAATTGGGAAAGGGATTTTCTAAATGATGAAATTAACCCTGGACAGATCTAAAGTTCATTGTGTCCATTAGGCAGAGTCGCTGCGGTGGCTGAGTGGTTTTTTGTTGCCGCTCTCGACTCATTCTACCTGTCCGCTGTGTTTCGGTTAGTCGAGGCAGCGTTGTTCTTGGACTCGGTAAGGAATTAACATAAGGACTGCCTCACCCAAAACATCTAAAATTGATGTAGAAGGGAATTAGTAAGTGACCTTTGCTGTGTTTTGGTGGGTCAGGTGCTGTCAGAGAAGCGCCGGCTGGGTAGCAGAGATGGGCCTCCTCACCTGGTGGCTGTGATTGGGCTGCACGCGCGTGTCGACGCTGCTGCAGTGACCCGGCTTTTGAAAGCAGATGAAATTGGAGGAGTGCTGCATGAACACCAGGGAATCGCAGTGGAACGGGACAGCTTTGGCCTTGTCCTTCCACGATTTAAACAGAGATTCACTTTCTACCGGCCTGACACAGGTAAATCTTCACCACACAGCTATTCTGGAATATCTGGAACAGTCATAATTATAATTTATTTGCTGTGCAGCCAGTTGAAAAGTTTTTCAATCAATCTTGTCTATGAACTCAGATCCTCTCTACGACCCTTTAACAAACTGTATGTGGACGTGGGACCAACTCGGACTGACTTGTAGGCAAAAATGTATTTCTTTGACTCAGTTTTACGGTGTATGTTGCATAATATCAAATCTACAGTTGAGTCCAAATGTTTAAATACACTTAGGCTAAAGATAATTAATCTCAGTTTCTCACAGTTTGACACATTTCATGTTGCCATAAATTTCCATTGGCAAGTCAATTACATCAGAGGTAATTATAAAACAGTCAGTTAAAGACAGATTTATTTCAGCTTTAATTCACAATATCAGAATTCCAGTGGGTCCAAGTTTACATACACCAAGATGATTGTTTCTTTAAATAGTCTGGAATGGGGCTGGGTGGTATGGACAAAATCTTATATCATGATATGGATAATTTCATATCTTGAAACGATATATGTCATGATATTACGTTTTCTATAAAATTGCTGAAATTTTTTTCTATACAAAATAACTGCATACATTCATGACTGGTCTGCAGCAAACCTTACAAATGAACGTTTTCTGGTGAGTGTCTGCTTTGTTATACCCAGACCGAGATAGAGGAGAGACGAGACGAGAGAAGTGCCTCCTTTTTTAGGAACAAGTTTCTCTAGAAAATCAACCCAACCAGGGACAAGACACAACGAGGTTTGTTAACATACATTTATTTTTAGTACCCTGGTGTGTCACACTGCATCGTTTAGGAAAGAGGCATGGAAAAAAGTTTGGAGTTGGAGGCATCAGGTACCAAAGTATGTACATTCACAATTAAGAGTCCTACATCTCTATGGCCTGGAAGGCTGTCACCTTTTGGATCAATGCGATCAATACTTAAGAACACCATCCCAGCTGTGAAGCATGGTGGTGGCAGCATCACGTTGTGGAGGTGTTTTGCTATAAAAGGGACTGGTGCTCTTTAAAAATAGATGGCATTATGAGGCAGGAAGGTTATCTAGAAATACTGAAGCAAAACTCAATACATCAATCAGAATATTAAAACAACTGGGGCTTCTAGCAGGACAATGATCCTAAGCATACCTCCAAAGTTGGAACAGTATGGCTTAAAGACAGCATAGAGTGGCCATTAAAAAAAATCCCTGACCTGAATCTCATAGAAAATTTGTGGACTGAAATGTAAAAAGCATGTCTGAGCAAGGCAGCCCACAGACCTGATTGAGTTACACCAGTTCTGTCAGGAGGAAACCCGTTTTTAGTAACGTTTCATAACATACTGTGAACACCTTCCAGATGGGGTTCACAATTCGTTAATTTTCCGTTAGCCAGCAAATAATAACAAAGTGGATGTAAGTTTTTGAGCCATTAAAATCTGATATAGTAAATAAAATCTGAAATACTGTATATCTGTCTCTTAGCTGTTATTTTGAAATGATTTCTTACAGAAATTAAAAAAATGTCTGGTAACATGAGACTTGTGAAAAATTGAGTTTGAATGTTGATTGTGATTAGCTTAGGGATATGTAAACTTTTGGCCTCAGCTGTATATCAGTGTGCATATCAGTGGTGTGGTTATAAGCCCAATACATGCAAACAAGAAGCAAATTATGGTAATAATCCAATCATTTGAGATACAGTCTTAACCACTTAGTCTAATTGCTTTTCCCCCATAAGGTCAAAGTTCTAAAACTGTGAGAGCAATATGGTGTAATAATCACACTCTGTGCTATCGAACTGGACCGCTCTTACAGTTTTACTGCAGATCTACCAAGCTGGTTGTTTCCCAGTCGGGTCACTGTTTGATGGACATGACTTTCTCTTACCACGGGATTATAGTTCAGAGAATATAGACAATGTTCATTCAGTGTATATCCTGCATATTGATCGCCACTGACGTTCTTATTGCATGGCACTTACATGATTGTGTGACAGCAGTAAAATTTTTGTCCTATTCCATTTAAATATGGACTGAAGTCCAGTGTGTAAGAAATTCCGTGGAGCTCTCTGGTTTTCACAGCTTAGGCTTAATTTTATTTTAGGAACTACTTTGAAGATTCTTTGTGAAGATCCTCTAGTTATTTGCTGAAACACACACTGGTCCACTAGTTATAAAATAGTCAACCACACAAGTAAATTTAACGTTAACGACAGGAAAAACAAAAGTCGACTGGACGTGTCTCTCCTGGACGTGGCCAAGGTAGCAGACACTTTGGTGTTTGTGCTTGAACCCACGGAAGGTTGGGACAGTTATGGAGATTACTGCCTTTCCTGTCTCTTTGCACAAGGATTACCAAGTCATGGTAAGAGATTAAGCAGGAGATGGAATCAAAGACTTCCTCAGACGTTTAACAGTTTTATTGTATACCTTCTGCACCTCTGAACACCTTTTATTCTCACATTGATGCCTGCTTGCTCTTTCCAATCCATTACTTCTGTCTGTGCTGCTCAGCTTTGGTGTGCCAAGGCATTGCTGACCTGGCAGTGAAGAAGCGGACTGAATCTCGACGTGCACTGTCGCGCCTGGCCGAAGCTCGTTTCCCAGAGGCACGTCTCTTCCCCATGGACTCAGAACAGGATGCAGTGCTGCTGCTCCGCCACCTGGGGGCACAGAAACAGAGGCGACTAGCCTTTCGCTCAAGGCGCTCACACATGCTAGTACAAAGCGCTTCTTACACCCCCAGCAGTAGGCAGGAAGGCACAGGAGGGCCACCTACAGGACTGGGCACTCTGCAGGTGTCGGGGTATGTCCGAGGCTGTCCCATGCAGGTGAACAGGCTGGTACATATTGCAGGCCACGGGGAGAAAGTCGAGTCAGTCTAGCTACGTGGGTGTCTGGGAGACGGGTAACAGTGCCCATGTGTCGTCGGACATTTTGGTCCCAAGGGGCAAGATGTGGATATGATGGTAAGTAAAATGTGGACTGAGGCAGTCCATCTTCAGCAGTAATTCTTTGACATACTTAGAATCAGTATAAATTTTTTTTGCATTTTGAATTATTTATGTATTATGAAAAATCAGAGCAAAATTCAGAAACTGCTCAAACTGACTAGATGCTCACATAAGACTGATTTTAATAAAAAAAAAAAGCCATAGGAAATGATTGATTTTTCTGGTGCAGGAGAATAATGGCACATTAAGTTATTTCATGTAGTGGGTTATAATTCATAATAAATTTGAGTACGCAAGCTAAAAATATTGAGATCACAAATGCAGGATATGTTGAGTGGTGCTAGTTTTGCTATTTTGTTAGTAAGCATAGTTAGCCATGCTGATTGCACTTGGGTGTCTGATGTGTGCCACACAGGACAGGGGTGCTGGAGAAGAGGTGCGTGTGTTAATGAAGTCTGACCCCTCTAAGAGAGAGAGCCTGCAGACAGAAGCCGAGGTTGATCCCATGGATGGAGAGCAGACTTGGCCTACTGAGTCTGAGCTCCAGGAGGCTGAAGGTATAACAAATGCCGAAATCTATCCTTTACACAAAACACCAAGAGAACTGACATTAATCTAGAGGTGTGCATTCCCGCCCATTTCTGCCGACACTCTTGGCCACTCCCTGGCTGTGTGTTGGCTATGTGTCACAAAATATAATGAAATAAGTAGTTTAACCATAATTAAGATAAATCAGTTGAATGAATGAATGAGTAAAGTCCAATTTATACCAGATTTGATAAAGATGTCACATAACAATGCTCACCTCTACACTGAAGGAACCTTGTTTCAAACTACTGCATAAGGATAGTTGGTCTCTTATTTTCATTAAAGTGGTTATTAGAACCCTTAGCAATATCAAGCATTTTCCTGTATACAGTCAAAAATATTTGGACATTGACAAAGTTATTGTTGGAAACATGAATCATATGTGATACTTACCTTCAGGGCCCATTTTCCTAAAATCATGATACAGTTTAGATCATCTAATCTGGCATAGAGTGTTCAATGTGATACTCACTTTTCTATGCTTTTGGGAAATTCAGTCCTTAAATGACCAGTTAAAAATTTTCACTGAAAGACAATAGTACATAAAAAGACCATATTTATATAACAGAGGTAATGTTCATGTTCATTGATCTTAATTGGTGAATTAAGTCACATAACCGAATGGCATGGGAAAGCAAAAACACGAAATATGAAATGATGCAGTGTTTCCGAGAACTGATAAACTGCCATGTTCTGCTACATCTGAAGTACCTTAGGAGCTTTTTAAAAGCCTGTTTGGATGCCAATTTGTGACTATTGAATAATGAATATTAGTGATATGGCTAACAGTTGAGCTAGAGATTAGGTGTTTTAATCCATTTTCCACTTGTATTGCTGTGAAATCAAAAGTGATGGCCTGTGTATCCAGTGTAGGATTGACAATAACGATAACAGTTGTGCAGTCGTGATGGAGTAATACAGTGTGTAAAGCGAGATTGTGTGATCTGAATATTCTGTGTTTTCTTGGATGTTTAGAAGCCAGGAAGAGCCGAAGGGTCATGAAGGTGCCAAAGGGCACTTCGGACTATCAGGCCACATGGATTGTGGATGATGATGTTGATGATGAAAATGAAGATGATGACAATGATGATCTGGACAGCTGCGATGATGATGATGATGAAGACGACGATGCTGATGAGATGATGGATGATGGAGAGGACGCTGAAAATGAGTCTCAGGTACCCAGGCACCTACACTAGGTTGAACAAGCCTGACTCTTTTAATAATTGTTCTTCCAGGTAATATTTTAATATATTGTTTTCTACAACCATAAACGTAAATGCCGCCTGAAATATTTCATTAAAGCAAGCTTGGAAATCTCGGCTCCAAAGCTCATGAACAGAGCCATTTTTCACATATACACTGAGAGTGGCGGGTCTTTCTGTAATCATATACAGTCAAAATAAACGTAATGCTACCACAACCCTAAGCTGTCAGCAAAGAAGGCAGTGAGAAATGAGAACAAAGCAGGTCAAGCTACTTCATACTTACTGCGCAGGCTGACAATGCATATCACGTGTGTACATAAAGGCAGAAGGTGTGGCTGATTGGCTAAGAGCGGGCAGGAGGGCAGGCCCGCCGCTGGCGGAACAGTGCATACGTGACTGGTTCTTTGTGCACTGCATGATGGAGAGGCATTGTTTGTTTTCTCAGTGTCTGCCTCTCAGTCCTAGTGCCAGGCTGTGCAGCGCAACAATAGTGTTTGGAGCGGCAGGCCTGTCCCGAGAGAAGCCTCCTGACTTCCTCCACTTTGGACAGGGCTTCCTGTTGGGGCTTGCGGAGCAGGCGGCCATTTATTTATACCAGCTAGGCTTGAAAGGAGCAGGGGGGAAGCTCCTCATGTATGGAGGCTTTATTTTCGTTTAATCCCAATTAGCATGTGTTTGATGTCTGGTTGAGCACCAAAGAGGGCTTCACAATGCGAGATGTTAACAAGGAGGGAAGTGGTACCACAGATGATTTGGGAAGATTATTTTTATTAGTGCACCTGTGATTGTTCTGCAGCTTGACCCCTCCAGGGTGTGGATTCACCCCAGCAGTATGTCTTGCCCCTTTCCCATCTCAGCGACCACATGCTCGCTCCTGACAAAAGCCGTGTATGTTTAGTGATGGATATCAAAGAAGAAAATAGGTTTCGGGACCAAATTTAAACCTTGTATGTAACCAAAAAGATTTTCAAAGGGGAATTACAGTTGGCAGCGAAATCTGAATAAAATCTATCTTTGTACATTGAGTTCTCTCGGTTGCTGATAATGTCTTGTTTTTTTTTATTTGGTCACTTATAGTTCTATAGCGATAGGACTAAATATTATCTCAATTGTCACGATACATCTTTCTGAAATACTATGATGTATAGTTACCGTTGTCTCTGGTTCCTTTTATTTTTAAATGATCAAATCATTAGACATGTCGTTTTCCATATTGTGCTAACGTGCTGTGTGTGTAATCCAAACATTGTCATATGCCTATAATATTGTGAAGGAAAGTATTGTTATATGATATTTTTGTCATCTTCATCCACTCATACTTGCTAACTCTTCCTTCATTAAGGATGGCGGTGCTTGCCGTGACACTGTAAAGGATGATGGTGATGAGGATGAGGAAGAGGAGGAGGAAATCAGCTCTGCAGGTCGCGTTGGAGCCGAGCAGAAGTACGATGAAGCCATGGATGAGGCTGAGGAGGAGGATGGGCTGAAGCGCTATCGTGAAGCTCGCTCACACGAAATGTTCCCTGATGAAGTGGACACACCGTTAGATGTTCCTGCTAAGATAAGGTGAAGGACGAAATATTTCAGCTGCTCTGTGGGCCTCAGTGGGCCTCTTTATTAGTTTTTTCAGCAGTTGTGTATAAATGTTTCTGTTGGCCAAACCAAACTAAAAATACCAGACAGATTTACAAAAGTTTAGGTAATGCTGATTTTCTTCATATTAATTTATTTTTTCAGTTAGTGACACCCTTACAGAAAACAGAAAACAGCAGAAAGATGACCAAATGGTAAAAGAGCACATCCTAAGCACAGTGTGCCCTAAAGGCAGCTCTACCACTGCAGCTTGTCAGAAACCATAGGCACAGATTAAGCTTTTCACTAAATTTGTGTATGTACTTGAACTAAAGAAGCTATTTAAACTTGACATGGCAATCTAAATAAAACTGAAGTAACTCATGTCAATTATTATGTGATCTGAAGGTCATCAGTCGAGGCTTCATATTAAGGCTCCTTATACGTACATTTAGACAAACTCGGCAGATCTCGTATGATACAAACGTTCTTACAACTATCACATTTTCCTGATCACGTTGCTTATGTAAATACTGTTGTGAACAATTTGCAAATAAATTTGTTTGTATCCAGTTTTGATAAATCAGTGGCCTCTCCACATCCAGCTGCTACAGCCTCTGTGTAACACTGCGCGTATGAATAATCTTTCCTCCCTCCAGGGGGGTCTGACACACTTTGAAATTTAACACCTAAACATATCCTTTAGTAAAGAGCGAAGGTCAGACTCACAGCTTTGTTTGTTTTGGGATGTGTCTCAGATTTCAGAGGTACAGAGGTCTGAAGAGTTTCCGCTCCTCTCCATGGGACCCCATGGAGAACCTGCCTCTCAACTACTCGCGCATCTTCCAGTTCCAGAAGTTTGAGCGCACACGTCGCCGCGTCCTGGCCGAGGCAGCTATTGAGGAGGAAGGGGCCATGGTAAGAGAGAGAGAGAGAGAGAGAGAGTTTTACATCTCAACAATGCACCACACAAGGTGTATGTTCTTGTCCTGCTCAGATGTTGAGATGTGTGATGTCATGTGATCGTGCAGGCTGGCTGGTACGTGACGCTGCACATTGAGGACGTGCCTGTCTCAGTGATGGAGAGCTTTCAGGCAGGCAAACCCCTGGTGCTGGTCTCCCTGCTCCCACATGAACAGAAGGTATCTAAAACATTAAGTTATTCATTCATTCATCCATCCATCAAGGGAACAGCCTTTGAACAGTGACCTCATTGGTCAGGTTGGTCAGTTTGATTGCTTATCTGAAAAGACAGGGAAAAACACTGGTGACAGGACTGGTTAAATCTAGACATGATTAAGTTCCCCATGATCAGCTTTGCAGTAACAGGATGTTGAGTGTAATGTGTGTTTGCTTTGTTTTATTTAAAAAAAAAATTCAGATAAGAAGTAGTACCCGTTTCTGTGGTCTGTGTGTAGATGTCAGTGATGCACTTGCTGGTACGACGGCAGCCCGGTTTCACCGAGCCCTAACGTAGATTCCTCCTCGACCACAAGGTCACACCGAAGTCTGCGAAGGCTCGAAGAGGGTAGAAAAGAGTCGTGTGAACTGGTATGGCTCTTATTAGCTTCTATATATGATACCCATACCCATACCCATACCCATTGATAAACATGTGCTTTGGACAGGTCAAATGTCGAGTTTACTGTGTTCAGTCATTCATTTTCAGGACATACTCTATCCTGGTCAGGGACAAAAATAACTGTGGGAGCGGGCAGGACTGATCAGAATTCCTTTGGGAATAGGCGCAAGTGGGATTAAAAAGACAGAACCGTCCTGCACACACCTCTTGGACTGTTGATTCCAATTATATAGATTGGCATTTGGGTCAGTTTTATTTCTGTTTTGCACTTCAAACTAAGCATTCTCAGATTTCTTTAAAAAATGATTCGGGGATCAGTTCAGCTCAGTTTGTGATGTCACAAAATTGGCTCCACACATTTAGACCAATTGTGATGGATATGCAAATTATCCGACGATGACATGGAACCCACAACCTTGAGCCACATGGTGTGTGCGCCAGCTTAGCTAATGTTAGTGATTGGGGTGTATTTTGACAGGTTAAATAAATTCCCAAGGATATATGAGCGTCAAATATGAAATCTTTGACAAATGCAAGCTAGCTCATGAGCAGGTAACTAGCCAAATAGTTGTGTGTGAGATGGTGGGAGGCCTTAGGGGCAAATTGTGCATTCATATATCCGAGCATATTAATAAGGGTAAATGTGTAGAGATGTTCCACCAAGTTTATAATGGTTCAAAGTTACATGTACAGGGGAACTTACAATATTACAAATAAGGATTTACCAAGAGTCCACAGTAAGTTGTGAGATATTCAACCTTTTTTAGGGGACAAGCATAAGATGGAGCGTTTTCTACGTGCTGATGCTCCTACGGTTGCGTCTGTTTTCGCTCCGATCACCTTCCCGACTGCCGGAGTCCTGGTCTTCAAACAGAGGGCCAATGGTAAGCGCCACACTTCCAGGTCGAGTTAAACTGTTAAGTGTGTTTGTAATGAGCCAATTGTTCAGTCTGATTCTTCCTGCTTCAGGAATGCAGGACCTGGTGGCCACGGGCAGCCTTCTGAGCTGTGACCCTCAGCGTGTGGTGCTTAAGAGGATTGTGTTGAGCGGACACCCCTTCAAGATTAACCGCCGTTCTGCCGTTGTCCGCTACATGTTCTTCAAGAGGGGTGAGGAGGAGGATCTCTGTTTGTGTGAAATTATATAAGCAGCTCAGGAATAGTTCATAAACAGCAGGGGGCAGTTTTGTGTTACCAAAACTAAACTTTATCACTTTTGTGACTTTCCTTGCAGATGATATTCTGTGGTTTAAGCCGGTGGAGTTGCGCACAAAGTGGGGCCGGAGAGGACACATCAAGGAGGCTTTGGGTGAGAAGAAAAGAGAAAAGCACACTTCATCATAGAACTAAACTTGAGTTTCAGTCAGTCTTAAGTTGAGTCACCTGGAGTTACGTCTTGCGTGAAGACGGCTTGACGGTTGCGGTCAGAGATTGAAACTAATGTTCGTTTTTTTCTGTTCCTCTTTTTACACAGGTACACATGGTCACATGAAATGTGTGTTTGACAGTCAGCTGCGTTCTCAGGACACGGTGCTCATGAACCTGTATAAGAGAGTGTATCCTCGCTGGACATATGACCCCTATGTGCCACATCCTGTGCCCTGGGTGAAGAAAGAGGAGCCAGAGGAGGTCCATGATATTGACATGGAGTAGAGAGAGAAGAGATGATTGATTAAGGACTTGACTTTCACACTATTGGTTTCTGTCACAGTGTATACAGCTCTATCAGATTAAATGAATTAATGAAATATACTACATGTCTTTGACAAATCTGTATTTAAGCATTTCTTATGATGGCCACTAGATGGCATGCCTGTATTAAAATGAAGGCTCTTGGCTGTCATTCCTTTTGATGGACTGACGTTTGAGTACTTACTCCTTCCTGAGGTCTAATAGTATTCTGAAATCACTATACACCATTTTATATAATCATCTGCAGCCATTTCATGACATATGACCACCATTCAGTAGTGTGTAGCTAATTCTTAGCCTTCAACGTTACCTTCATCTTCAGGAACGGCTTTATCCTTTTTGGAATCTTGGTGGATCCATAGTTTACCCCCAGAACACTGGGCACAAGGCAGGAACAGACCCTGGACGCTCACACCATGCACACACATTCACTTTAGTGGGATGTAGGTGGATATGTAGAATCCAGAGGAAACCCATGTGGATGTGGGGAGAACATTTGAAACGCTCCACAGACAATAACCTGAGCTCAGGATCGAACCAGGAAACCTGGAACTGTGAGGCACCAATGCTTCCTGATACGCCACTGTGTTCAACAGTCTGTTCATTTGCAGAGCATGTATTATGAGTATAGCAAGGAAGACTCTGGATCTTGAGCACAATCCCTTCTGAAATCTCAACTAATAATGTCTCTTAGATTTCCGAGTTGATAAAAACACATCCATGTACACATATTAAATGATGCCATCAAGACTTCATCTTCAATTTGAATAAAAAATGATGGTCTTTAGCCTCGGTTGACCACTGATGATTAGATAAATTAGATGAGACACTGGCGTATGTATATGCAAATCTCTGCAGACTTCTGTTGGACTTTCTGGTTGAAGAACATGGCTTCAGTCCGAAGCCGCTGGCTCTGCCTCCTCCAACACTCCCACTCCCCAGTGGTCTCTCTGACCTGAAGCCCCATTTTCACCACCATTCTCACACACACACACACATACACACACATAGAAAGAGAGAATGTGACCCCGCTTTTGTTTTCTCTCCAGATTCCCAAATGTTTTTCTGCACACACTTTCTCTCCTTGCTCTGTTCTTTTTCCTTCCATTTTGCTGAGAAACAATGATTTATGGTTTGTAATATTTATCATAAGACAGTGCTCTTGCATGCTTGTAGCTACATGATTCATCCCAGGGTTCTGCTGGGACCCCACCATAGATTCATGCCAATATGTCTGGGAAAAGAAAAGGTGAATGCTTGGGCTTGGAAAGGACAGAATGATCCAGGATAAGGGAGCAAAAGTTCAGTATGTGATTTTTTTTGCACACTGTGAATTTGATTACAGTGGAAAAAGTCAAAATAATGATAAAACAATTTCACAAGGGTAATACTTCTTTATTGCCTAGGGGTGCACTTGAAGCTCTGGACGGTTAAGTCAAGGCACTCAATTTATTTTCTTTGTTCATTTTTTTAGGCCGTAGTGCATACAGGGTATTCAGTGAGGACGTGTTAAACACATCTTTTTTAAAACTAATGGGTGTGGTGCGCCTGGCCAAATGCTTATGATCTAGAAAGGAAATCTAATCCTCCCACACTGAAGATTGTCCTTAACTTTAAGCAACACATGAATGGAATGTGGATGGGGAGCTTTCCTCTAGAGCTGCACAGATCACCCGAAAACATCCCTGCCCTTTGCAGAAGGAAATGTTCAGTTTACTGAGTGTTGAATGAAAGTAAAACATATCTCACAACAAAGCCAAACTGGAGAGATCTAATTAGGATATCTCATGCAGACAGTGATGGTACTGGGCCATGGGAATACCAGAAGGGGTTAATGCTGGTGGCTTGGAGCTGGATCATCCTGCGGCTCCTAATTCACAGCCACCACACTCAGCTGGCTTCCAGTTTAGGATATAATGGGTGAGAAATTTTTCCGTTGGAACAAGATAAAGAGGGGGAGATGGAGCATGGGGTTGCGAAGGACAGGAATAAGGGAAGAACCACTGCTTGCTTGGGCAGAATCGGGAAAAAAAACCCCAAGATGGCAGGAAAACAGTACATGGTCTGCTCAGATGGCAAAGCAGAAATAAACCAACAGGAGAAGTGGAGGAGGTAGGGGGTGGGCGAAGGAGATGAAGTGAGTGGCTGGCGTTTATGGATAGCAGATGTGCCGCTGTGGAGTTTTGGCAGGGGCCAATCGCGCCTGAGCCCCGCACTGGCTGGGTGGCACCGGGGTGAGAGCGAGGTCAGCACACCGCAGCCCTACAGCTCATAAAACATTAAAAGAGAGAGAGTACATCAAAACTGCACAGAATACTGAAATCCACATGGTACAACACCTCCATATACTGTATCTAAAGCAAATTTGAGTGTACTGACATTTATATCCTGAAAAAAGGACACGATACTCCTTCAGGGTTTCCTCTGACCTCATAAGTTATTTCCTCCAAACTTAAGGGATTAGAATATACTCTATAAATAACTGATGAAAAATGTTCCATCTACTATCATCAACTCATCACATATCATTTCAATATAAGTGTAACCTATGATTCTTTAAAACTTTCCTGGCATTCCTGCTGTCCCCTGAACTTTTTTGAGCTATCTTTAATTCCTGCCAGAAAATTTGAACATCCTGCCATTTCCCTTAAATTCACCCTCATTCGCCCGTGCAATCGCCCCCGCTATACATCACAGCCTTGCTTTCTTGTTTCCCCTTTTTTGTCCCCCTGGTCCTGACTCCCTGGTTCTTGGTTCCTGGGGCCTGGCCAAGGCGTGTGTCCCTGGAGGAGCCAGAGAGGAGATGGAGAGAGAAAGGGGGCAGAGCAGGGGCCGAGAGACAGACTCCAAAACCACAGCTGCAGCAGCCCTGCCTCGCCTTGCCTTGCCTTGCCTTGCCTTGCCTTCCCTTCCCTTCCTCTCCTCTCCCTTCACTTCACTAAGCAAGGAACTGGCCTGGCATACTCCCCAGCTCTGCCATTAATCAGAGGAGAGGAGAGGGGTAGTGTGTGTGCGTGTGTGTGCGTGTGTGTGTGTGTGTGTGTGTGTGTGTGTGTACGTGCTGATAGAGAGCTGGCAGGAAGGGGGATAGTGGTGGTGGTGGTATGGAGACCAGGACCTCCCAACAAAGCTGAAGAGTTCACCCAGCGAGCGAATGCAGGAGGGGAGGGAGGCTGTCAGACAAAAAGGCCTGGTGCGCAGATTGCGACTCGTCAGTGAGAGAGACTAAGAGGATGAGAGAGATAGAGATAAACAGAGCAGAGCAGTTGGATGGAGCTGAGATGGAGCAAGACAGAGTGGGGAGTGGGGGAGAAAGAGAGGGCAGCGGAAACAGACGTGAAGTCCACTGAGGAGTAGGAGGAGAAATCCTAGATTCTGTCTATCATAGCGTATAAACATGGAAAATCTCATGGTTCAATACAAACAGATGTAGAATGTGCACTTTTGTCTCATTAAGGCAACTCGGTGCAAACGGTTTTTCACATTGCGAGTCTTTAACGTATATCCCAGATGTTAAGTCTGCTTCTCTTCCAGGTCTCCATGCATTACTATACTGCATGCATAACACTCATCAAGAGCTTAAGAAGAATCAAATCTATCCTATAGGCTCCCATGATGTACGTGTAGGCTTTCATCTGTACTTAAGGCTAATGACTTTCATCAGTAGCATTCAAAACTCTCAAAAATTCATGTTTCTCAGGTTTGCTTTTTCCATACGATCCAGATGCCAAACTTACCTTCACTGCCAAGAGTGCAAGAGTGCCAACAGGATTTGGCATGAAAGTGAGAATACATGTGTATGATGAGTGAGCACAAACATCCCCCCATTCCAGTAGAGGGACAACCCCAGAATGCAAAGCGGTTCCCACTGAGTCCACAAGCGCCCCTGCTACTTTTCCCACTGTACTCTGATTATACAGGTGGGAGTGAAATCTAGAAAAGTGAAAACACTTCCAACCTGCTCCCCTTGCCCCCAACAGGCCTCCTGGCATGCCTCTCTGCTGACATCACTGCACAGAGACCTGGTGGTGCAATCGTTCTCTTTCCCTCACTCTCATTTGGTCTGTCTTTCTCTCTCTCTCTCTCTACTTCCTGGCCTCATGATGTCACACACCATATGGTTTTCAGCGAGAATTAAGCCAGAAAAGAGATTTACATGGTGGAGAGGAGAGAAAAGGAGGAGGTTCAACAAAGGTTGTGTGTAGGACACAGAAAACAAAGGCCACTCTTCCCTTTTGCAATGTGTGTGTGTGTGTGTGTGTTAGGGAGAGCGTATGGCTGCTCTGTGTAGGGCTAATGAGGAGAGAGAAGGCAGCCGAGATTGATCAGTGGACAGCCATGTGCCCTGCAGATTATCATCTGGCGGGTACACTGTGCACACACACACATAGAGCCCATAACCGCCAGCTCCAGTGCTGCAGCACCTGGCATTGGGAAAGGAGGGGAACCAGCCAAGAACATAGGACACACACAGGAGGCATGGGGCCATAGTACACGACACACTCTTAAACACTCTAAAACAAAAAAGGCCACGTTTCAGAGTGACATCTGGTAACAATAGACACATGCTCTGTGAAGGTATTTTGAACGAGTCGTACCATTGGGCCATTGAGTTCCACAGAAAAGCAGTTGGCCAGCGAGTGGTGCACATGCCTTTTCGCCAATCCCAACGTGCCCAATTAAAGCCCGCACTCATATCATCACTATCAATCACGAAAGTCCTTCAATTTAGCTTTCATCTCCACTAAGCGGCACACACTTCCAGCGAAGGATGGAGCCGTGTGGCGGCCTGGGTTCTCTCACAAAAGACTAGGAGGATGCAAATCATCCCCCTGGTGCATGCCCGTGCACTAAAGCTGTCTCAGCACATCTCATTAGAGTGAATTAGGACAGGGTCCGTGTAAATGTCAGTCCTACTGAACAATTCTCTGTGTGATACTGATTCAAACCGAGTGAGTCTGGCAGCAATGGGTCAATGTTCGTGCATGTGAGCAGACCACAACGAGAGAGAGTGCTCATCATTCTGCCATGGAGGGGATGCTCTGGTTAAATGTTACCCTCTTCACCCCAGTTTCCAAACTCCTCTGCATTGACTTCAGGCCATCTGCCAGGCCCTTATGGAGTAAGAATAATTTAAATGGAATGTTAGTAGTCATTCGCAGTGTGCATTAAAATGAAATGCTGTGGACCCTGTGGAGCCCAGGGAAAACTAACAGAAAACGTACAAATAGTTGTTCTTGTCGATGTATTTGGCAGTTTACCTGCACCAGATATTACGGTAACTAATGATCTAAATCCTCTCACTCCCTACCCCCCTTTTAACTTAACCTGTTATGTTCCTTTACATTTCCAAACTGTACGGCACATTATTATGCAGTATCTTAATTTGTCCTTCCATCTCCATTAACTGCTTCATCCTGACCAGGAACCATGGATCATGGTGGATCCAGAGCCTATCCCAGGAACACTGGGTGTGAGGCAGGAATACACCTTGGATACCATAAACACACTCACACACTCATTTACACCTAGCGCAACCTAGACTAGCATGTTTCTGAGAGGTGAGAAAAAACCTGGAGAACCCAGAGAACATGCAAAACTCCAGTCAGGATCAAACCCTGAAGATGTGAGGGGCTGTGTGGCTATGGAGTCAAATCGTGGACTTTAATAGGGCCCAAAAAAACAAAATTGCTCTATAGGATTAAACTTCAGCAAGTTGCAAAAATATTTAACTACCACAAAACAAAAAACAAGGAACTGAGAAAAAATGCCCCTTGCAAAACCTTTTTGCCTACTATTTTTTCAAAACCACTTGGCATTTTTGCATCAAGTTTCCTCTCAAGCTGCTTCTTTTACTCAATTCCTCGTTTTTTTTTTTTCTCTCTCAAAAATAAATATATAAATATTTTTGCAATTTGCTGAAGTAATATCTTTATCATTGTTAAATGTGGCTCTGTGTCTACCTGGGATTTTCCAACACCAGATCATAAGGAAGTCGCTCTGTGTATTCTGTGTTAATTCAAATTAAATCACTGCTTACGACATCAATCTGTTGGTGTATAACTGCTGACAGTTCAATTAGAGCTCATTGTTCAACACTGGTCTTAACCGAGATTTCTTTAAATAGTGTTTTGACAAGTTGGATTTAAAGTCTGGCAGAGGCCTGGATAAAGAGGATATGATAAAGAACAGTGCGTCTGAGCATTTTACTGTGTATTACTGTGTATTCATGTTGTGTGCCCTGTACTGGACTGGTGTTCCTACCTTGTGCCCAGTGTTCCCAGTATAGGCTTCGGATTCCTTGTACCCTTATCAGAATAAAACAGTTATTGAAGCTGAATGAATGGATATTTTCATTTGTTTTTCTTCCATCATTGTTTCTAACATCAATAAAGACTGTACACAAGATAATTTCTTTCTCCATTCTTCTAATTACAGTTTAAATAAAAAAATATAAAGAATGGTAACACCTCCATGATGACCCACATTTATTTTAGGAATCCATGTCAAGATGGGTCAAGCAGTAAAACATCATACTGCACCTTACAGCTTTCTCCTGAGCTATTGTGTGCTATCTTTAACCACTGTTTCTGCCACCGATACTTATGGCTTATGAATTATATTCCACACTTTGGCGTTAAAAGTGAACTGAAAAACAGCCAGGTGCTGGAGGGCTCACATCTGTCCTTTGTCTAGCTTTGCCTATCTGTGTCACTGAGGTTATCAACAGTTCATCAAAGGAAACTGGAAGTGAGAGACAATACCTCCTCTTCTTTTAAACTGGACTCCTGTGACTTTGACCACTCTAGTGAAAGAGCAGCATCTTGATCTTGGGTAATTCAAAGGGAAAGGCCCTGGAACGGACATCACTCATCTGCTAAAGTGATTCAAAGGTCAGCGGCAGGGAGTGAGAAACAGACTACTGTCAGGTGAGTGTCTCGCTCAATCAGCACTATTATCTCTGCACAGAACCACAAGCCCTACTCTGCTAATGAACAAAGAATAATGAACAGGATTCATTCACAGATCCATGACAACTCTATTGTAGGGCATCACTTGAGTGAATTTGCTGAAGTGTCTGAAGTGTCTGAAGTGATCTGTATAATTAATAACAATGCTAGACTTGTGATGTGTCACTGGTCATTCTGATTACTCAGGAAGTAAGAGGGCTCAGTTCTGCACTGTGCACAGTCACAATCCCTACAACCGATTTTTAATTTTTAAGTTTAATCCATTTAAAATGACAATGTCACAGAAATTAGATATACAACCCTGAAACAACTGAAAACAACTGAAAATTTTTGTATACCTTTTTTGGCATGTTTTTTTTTTGAGTGTTTGGGTAAGCTTATTTCAAACGATTAAATAATTAATCATTACATAATTACCTTTTTGATGACAACAGCATATTATCATAGTTCTCAAAAAGGGGTCTGAGATCTCTCAGAAGTAGGTGAAGTATTGCCAAGTGTCTGTATTTTTTAAAATGACGTTCCTGTGGTAAGGGTCACGATCAGCCACTACTGAGGTTGTTACAGTTCTTAAAAACCTAATTGCCTAATCACTTGAATTGGGCTAAATCCAAACCTCAATAACTTCAAGGCCAAGTACATGCTAAGGAAAAAAAAAAGTTTTCCAATGATTCTTTAAGGGTTCATCGGATAATTATGGATCCTTAGGTTGTACCTGGAACGCTTTCTGATAGGGAAACACTCTGCTGTAGTTTTCTCCATAAAGCCTTTTAGTTTTTCTTCAGAGGAACAAGAACGTGCAGGAGTGTATAAGTAATTTAATTGAATCTGACTGCAGTTTTTAAATGAGAAATCACACCTGTGGAAATTTCAGTCAGCTATCAAGCCTGAAATAAATAGATATGATGGCACATATCTTCCTAATGCTGGATTAAAATAAATATAATATGTGATATTATATTATATTATATTATATTATATTATATTATATTATATTATATTATATTATTACAGGAAAGTGTCCCTGTTTGAAAACTGCCACTTTAACTCCCCTCAAACAAACCTGTAGCCAGCAAACTAAACCTGTAACTTCGTAATACGTACCGGCATTGATTGAAAAAGATTAAAAAGAAGAAGAAAAAAAGAAAAAAGAAACAAGTTGTCCTAGGTTTTGGTCAATAAAGGATATGCATGGACTTTGGAAACCTCTCTTCGGAAAAGTAAATTTTTAATGTTCATATAATGAAGTTGCAGTGAACATGTTTCTCTTAAAAATTACAAGGTGGATTTACGAGCACTCAGAGGTTTTCCCATAAATATCTTTATATTATTTCTGGTTTAAAGACAAAACACAAATTTGCCCACAACTTACTGCTCTATCTGTTATTATAGCAGAGTGAGATGGAAGAGAATGAAATGGTACACAAATTTGTCCCTAATACAAAACCTTCCACTGATAGGTGCAGAAGTCTGACAGCCTGTAGAGCAGATGGACTGTAAACAGTACCTGTACCCCTACCAAGTGCGTCTACATCACAGCCGTAGCGCATTACAGGACCACACATACATGTTGCATATATATATTTTGCAAACGTTGTTAAAGATATTGAAAGTTCACAGTTTGGGTGAACTTTGCTGGCCACTGGCGCTCTCCGGTGCAGCCCGTGCTCACAGCGCATGCGTTAACCGGTAGGTGTCGCTGCGCGCGCGGTCAGCAGGTCGCTCCACTCAGCACCGAGAGCAGCTCCAACCGGAACGTCCGATACAAACCGCGGCACGTGCGGAGTCAAAAGAGAGCGAGACACACAGAGAGGGGAGAAGAAGAAGAAGAAGAAGAAGCGAAGAGGAGCTAGACTCCAGCATATTCTCAAGGTAGCGAACAGCAGAGGACTTTTTTGGATATCTGTGGATGAGGAAATCCTGCAGAGACAAAACTCAGCCGAACGGTCCATCAGACATGACTCCGAGGTGGGTTTAAAAAAAAAAAAAAAAAAAAAGAGAGAGAGAGAGAGTGTGCACTGGGGTGAGACTGTGGCTGCGTGCTAATCCGCATACTAAACAGTATGTCAAAATAGTTTGCTGTTTTTGGACATACTGTTCAGTGCAGTGGTGAGCGGTTTGGAACGGAGCCCAAGTGAGTAGCCTACCTGCGGCGGCCATGTTTAGGTGAGCTCAGTGAGCGCGAGACCAGTGCGCCGTTACCATGGAGACGCAGGACACGCAGCCGCTGCGTCTGAACACTGATGAGACATTACTGCGACTTTTATTATTATTATTATTATTATTATTATTATTATTATTATTATTATTAAGGTTGCGTTTAAAACATTTGAAACAGACAATAACTTATATGTATATATAAAAAATACAAAATAGCACCAAATATCTAATAATCTGCTGATTAAAATTTAACTGCATCTAATGTAAATATCTAAATTTAGGACTTCAATAAAGTAGCCCACTGAGAAGACAGTTTCCTGTGTGAAGTTATAAGGCTTAAATTCAGAAGTATGAGGTCACACCTCCGCTGACACTGCTTCAGGCCAAAGGTAGGCCAAAGGAAAAGAAAAAAAACAACCAACTTTTGTATTGTTGCTGGAGGAAATCTTGCTGAAGCGGTACACTCTTACCAGACAAGATTGATCCTTCACTGAATCTCTCATTGATTTTAGACAGTAATGAATCTAAGGCTATACACCTCATGTGTGCGACTCACTGGATCTTTTAGCATTAACTCAAATAATACAAATAATTAAGTCAGATAGGCAAGTAGCTCTAAGGCAGGTAATTTACCAAAATAAAGTAGTTTGCGTGTGTGTTCACAGTGGTTTCATAGCTCAGCTCTTAACCTGTATATATTCACTTTAAACTGCTGCACTCCTAAACAGATACAAGTCATAAAAACCACAAAAAACACACAATGACTATCTGTTTATCCATGCATCAGGTGAGAAACACCCTGAGTCTGGAAGGTGCTCATAGCTCATAACGACTTGTAACGACTTATAAAGATAACCAAACGACTGAATAAAGATAACCAAACGACTGAATAAATTGCTTCACTTTTTTTTTGTAAACTAGTGAACAAGTCAGAATATTTTCAGTGACTTTTGGAAAGAGCCAAAATGCACCCAGGCTGTCTATTCATAATGAAATTATATCTGGGCTCTGCTTTTAAATAAATTTGATGTCTCATTCAATATCATTCCACAAAGTTTTTTTTTCATCCCCACTTTTTGAAGATACTCCTCCTTTTATAATCAACCCCAAGTATGAACATGAATTCGTGACTTGTTGAAGTGAGCATTCATGTGAAACTGACTTTAAGCAGAATATAACTCGCTGTTTAAACACAGACAAGCCACAGCATCATGAGGCTCATTTCCCCCAGAGCGTACACGACGAAGAAGAAGAAGTAGAAGAAGTAGAAGAAGATGCCTTGTTGTTTTTTTTGGTGAGATTTCACCTGGCTGTTGTTCTATAGAAGTGAGCGGGTGTGATATACACTCAATATCCAGCCTGTCTCTTTAAGGCGAGGCAGCAGAGAGTTGTGAAGTTCAAGTTGGGGTCACTGTTAGTTCCTGCCCTTGCTTTTACCTTTAGAGTTTTATTATAGACTGACATCACACACGGAGCTAAAGCGCACTGCATCATCAGCCCCAGTCGCCTTTTTTTTCTTTTCTTTTTTTTTTTTTACATACACACAGGCAAAAAAAATAAAGGAAATTACTACAATAAAAACTAAAAAAAATAAAAAGCCATGCTGTAGCGAGCGAGGGCACATATTTTATAGGAGGAGGGAAAGAGGTGGAGAGTGAGCAAGCAATCCTGACAACAGAGAGAGAGAGAGAGAGAGAGAGAGAGAGGGGAGGGCGAACAACATTCATAGCAATTAATAATCTTTAAAAAAAAAAAAAAAAAAAAAAAAAAGGAGTTGGCAGTCGTGTGCGGAAAACTGGCATGGTTTTTGGAGGCTGGCAGTTGAGAGTTGAGACGTCAGAAATGCGTGCATTAGAGCGCTGAGATGATCATTACCGGAGACTCCGAGCGGATGGCAGAAGATCTCGGCTATCCAGGTAACTCCTTATGCATATATGTATCTGTATCTATAGAGATATATACATTTCCTCTATATGTATTCGCGCACTTATTAGACGCTTGTATATATTTTACTTTACGGAGGATTTTTTTTTAAGGCTGCTTCGATAAACACTCGCATAACTCTTACATTAATTCTTGTTTTTCTTTCTTTCTTTCTTTGTGTGTGTGTGTGTGTGTGTGTAGTGTAGGCTTTATCTGCAATACTGGCAGAACAAAACAAATATTTTTGTTTTTACAGTTCACGCTTTTCCATGCACAGAATAATCCCTCCTGATCTAAAAACTTCATCCTGTATTCATTATTAGCTTACAGGCTTCAGCTCCAAAGGTGTCATTATAGCACTAAGCTGTTAAGCAAACACTAAATATTAAGTGTTTACTTTTCCAGTTTGGTGCACAAATTAGACACAAGTGACAGGACACACACTAGAGTCGGATTAGAGTGCATGGTGTTTTCCATCTGAATGATTATACAACTGGGCAGGCATGGATGCTGCTGGGAGTGCTGTTTGTTTTCACAAAGCAAAGCAGGTGAAGAATTGTTTTTTCAGTTATTGAAACTGCTGCCAGTGTGTGAAAGAAGAACCTGTTGAGCGTTGAATAAGGTGATGAAGAGAAATATCACAGTGTCACTGTGACTTAGTGCCTGGAGATGTAGTGAAGGGAAGTTTGGGGCATCACGAAAAGGCTTTAAAAAGAAAGAATTAGTCTGGAAGAGTTATTCAAAGCGCATGTGCATCATCTGAATGATTTTCTTGGCTGTTATCGTTTATGAAGAAAATTATGATTTAAAATAGTTTGAGGATCTCCTTCAAAAAAGTAAATGACCATAATGTAGTCAAAATGTAACTGCTCCCAGTGGCGCAAAATGACAAGATGTGTTGAGGAGCTGAGGAGAAAGAGCAGAGCAATGTTTTCAAAGCGGATAACAGAGTGTGTGTCTTTCCCTTAGACTGGGAGAGTGAAGTGGCTTTCTTTGCCTGAAGGAAAGCGTTTGAAAATGTGATTGAAAGTAGAGCCGGCGTGTGTTAAAAACGGTTGTAGCAGTGTTAAGGGGATTTGTGAATGAACTTGGAGTCCGGGAGAGTGTGTGTGTGTGTGTGTGTGTGTGTGTGTGTGTGCTGCCTGAGTCCTGCACTTTCTCCTCCGAGCTGCTCCAATGTGCGCACGACATTAGGGCAAAAACAGGACTGTATAAAATCTAGTTTCAGCACTGACTGGAGTTGCGCCTTTAAATCACTTCATCATGCTTGTTAACAGGATTCACCAGAGCTAGAAATCCTGATTCAAAAACCGGCCTGATTGAAGCAAAACCTTTATTCGTTATTTAGTGTTTTAGATCCCATTCACACAAGATCGTCCTAAATGTTTATTTACGTGAAATGATAACTGCAGTTTTTTTTTTAAAATCATAACTTATTGGACATCAGTTTAGATTATTTCAGTAGCTATATTAAACGAATCATTAGTGAACATTAGTCATGTCGGTACTCGTCTACGAATATCTGGTTCAGGGCAAACGTATTATTATTATTATTATTATTATTATTATTATTATTATTATTACTTTAACACTTATTAAGTTCAAATCTTGTTTTATTTCACTAATGATTATTTTCTGGGGCTGTTTACACTCGAAAACAAATGAAAAACACATTTTTTTCCCTGCACATATTCAATAATATTTTTATTCCCAGTTGAGCCAGTTGATCAGCTGATACAGCCTGTAGGTTTTCGAGGGTGAAGTATAAAATTGCTACCTGTATAACTACTTTTAAACCGACCTGTAATCACTTATAAATAAGTGCTCAATAGCATAAGATATGGATAAGAGATGACTTGTTGAACATATAATGTAATGAACTGAGGACAAAATAAATCTCAATGGGAGGATGGATTTGTGGTCAAGAGCTGATAGACTGAGGGCGGAAAGAGAGAGAGAGACAGAGAGAGAGAGAGAGAGAGACAGAGAGAGGGAGAGAGACAGACAGAGACAGAGAGAGAGAGAGGGAGAGAGAGAGACAGACAGACAGACAGAGAGAGAAAGAGAGAGAGAGAGAGAGAGAAAGACAGAGAGAGAGAGAGAGAGAGAGAGAGAGGGGAGGAAGTCAGAGGGATGGAGGTACAGGCAGACTTTAATTCCCTCACTTTTAGACCCCTGCCTCAATCCAAAACCAGCCAAGTGACAACACAGACAAAACACAGGGCCTAATGAAAACCAAACCGTCCAAAATAGGGCCCACGGGCCGTCCTAAAGCAAGAGCATGGATCATACCAAATATAGCAAATTAGTCCATCACACCCAGACTATATATTGGGAATAAGGCTATTGCCATTTTGAATAAGCGTTACTTTACTACATCTTGAAGGCACATGCTGCTTATCCACAGCGCCTTTGGGTTTATTCTTATTCAGATTTTTCTTACATCTAACGTCCGTTTTTGCACCTGTTTACTTTTTATAGGTAAAGTGTTTTATTTAACGGGCTTCAGTAAGGCAAACTGTTGATCTGAAAAGTGAGCATTCCTAGGATTAAGATTAGGAGCGTGTATTTGGATAATTAATTCATTTTAGGACTTGTCAGGGAAATGTAAGGTATTGGCACGTAAAGTATTTGACATGCAGTTATTGATGGTTTATTTGAGGCTGCAGAATCTTCAGAAGAGACAAGACGGTTTGTAAGGAGCACAGGGGACGTGTACAGGAGGATATAAGTGTTTACGCGTGGAGTTCAAACAAAGCTTTTTAAACATGATTTACTTGTGCTACCACTTCCCTTCTCGACTCGACGCTATGAGCGCCTGACAGAAAAGACGGGATGTTTAGTGCCTTGATCGACAAAAAAAAAAAAAAAAAAGTGACAAGCTAGTTTTCTTTTTATTGTATTTCTTTTTTATTCAACTGGCTTATTCTACTGTGATTTTACTGGTCATATTTATAAACAGGCATCTTAACGTACGCTCTTTTAGATACTGTTGTTATTTTACTATTCCTGCAGTGACAAAACTCTCTCTCTCTCTCTCTCTCACACACACACACACACACACACACACACACACACACACACACAGAGAGAGAGAGAGAGAGAGAGAGAGAGAGANGCATGACAATAAGTCATGAATTTTTGTGTTTTTGGGTTTTCCCCCCAACACTGTCGTTCATAAATGGGAAAGCTATAACCCTTTCTCCTTTCGCTTTATATTACACCTGCAAATGATGAAATGATGAGCCAGGTCTGGGGATTACTAAGGAAAATTACTGAGGCAAACCCCAAGCTGTGGCTTTTTAAAAAAATGTTTTTTTATATTATTATTATTTTTTCCACGAAAAGGCATCATCTCATAGTGGTAGGTCACTAGTGTCGGTGACCACCGCATTACATTATTCACTATTACAGTTTTTGGTATAAATAAAGGTGTAAGCTCATAAAGGTGGAGAGTTATATAGATTTGAACATGTTTTCCTAAACGTATATATTTGCAGCGGATGATAGGAGATTACTGATTGCGATTACCATTCCTTCATGTTAAAAGCAGAAATGCGTAAATTGTACTGTAGTCTTAATGCTTTAATTCATGCAGCAAACGGCGCACGTGCGCTCTGTGCTACAGGTGCACTATAGACCTAAACATTCAGGATTGATATTATCCTATTTTATTTTTTTATTTTTATTTTTGTCGGGTAGAGGCTTGCTTAATCTTGCTTGTTATTTCTGTTTAAATTACAGATTACGTTTTGTTTGCAGTGTTTGTAAGATGTTTGTTTCGTGCCGGATTGTTAACTTATAGTTACGGACTCTTTTACGGTCAGAACACGGATAAGTGTGAGAAGTGTTTCAGGAGCGGCTCACTGCCTTTCTGTGCAAGCGCACTTTATCAGCTGCGCGCGCAGTAAAGCACGTCGCGCGGCACCATCGCCTCTGCATGTGTCCGCAGTGCAACTCCGTCTCTGAGTGTGAGGGAGAGACTCGTGCATCTGATCACTTGCAATATTTAGCCTCATGTCGTTTTGACACATTTACACGGATCACCCTGATTTTGGCGAGTGAAAAACACGAAGAACGAAAAAACAACAAAGCAAAAACCCAAAACAGAATTTGTTTTCATTGCCTCATATAAAAGCATACTGATGCCCCGGGTCGTGCACGCTCCATAACATACTGACTACGGTTTGTTTTCTATTGCACAATAATGAAAAGTTTACGTAGTACGGTAAGCATGCACTAAAACATTAAGGGAAAAATTAAATTGAAGCTTATAAATACAGACTTCCTTACTCCTCTAAAAAGAAGCGAACGTGCAAAGACATAAACAAAGAGAGGATGAACTAACGTCGGGATGACTATGGCTGACCTTATTTATTTAGCTGCTGGTTTCCCATCACTGAAATCATGCCCTAGGGGACCCCAGAAATCTGTTTTATCTTGTATATAAATTACACGTACTCTGTAGCAGTGTTTAAACAACACATCCTGGTAAACGTGTATAGGTTATGTAATAGGGATTTGTACATCTAATATAGAGCAGATAGGTTATTTTTTTTTGTTAAACATCCCTGGTAATAATGATCATTTTATATATATAAAATGTTAATAAAGATTAGTTTGTGCCCCAGCCCTGTAATTCTGATAAGATTTAGAGTAAGCGTGTCTGTAGTTCCTTATTTGACCGAGCTGAAAGGGAGCCGACTGTCCTATCTTTTATTGGACACATTTTTGTCCCACTGGTTTATACCTGCTGTTCGTCACACTTGCAAAACCTTCAGTAAGACTTTGTTTAAAACTTCACACACCACCTCTGGAATGCTTTATCAGGAAGACAGCAATATGAAAACACATTTATACTGCCATTTTCCACCTATGCTTTTTTTTTTTTTTTTTTTTTTTTTGCCTTTTTACTGTGGGTTTTGAAAACGTACTTACATGCTCACCATTGTGTCCATTCTCGTTTATTAGGAGCTCAATTTTAAATATTCATTCGGACTTTTTATAGACCATGAATTGGAGATATTTTGACATTAGTTTTCTGCAAAGACAGCATGAAGGTGAACCGCAGGGACCACATTTGGGCTGTAAATGCAGTGTATTTTGTTTTTATTATATCTTTCTTCTCTGCCAACCAATAATGCACATAGACCCTCTCTCAGGTACTCTTCTCAAGGAATAGGCCTTCAGTTGTCTTTTCGGTCAATACTTATTAAACAAGACAATTTGGCATAAGAATGACATCCTGAACTGAAGTGTCAGTTTACTGTGCTGCTTTCCAGCTGTACTTTGGCCTTCGGCAGCATTATTAAAACCCAACAGTGTACTAGGGTTCATATAGAGGTTATTGGATAAGGTCTGAACTTCTTTTCTTACTGTTTCAGGTGGTGGACTGAAGACAATGCTGGATGCCATGGAAGTCCCAAGTCATGCTAGGCACCTCCTCTTGCAACTGAACACACAACGCACCAAAGGCTTCTTGTGTGACGTCATCATAGTGGTGCAAAATGCTCTGTTTCGTGCTCATAAGAACATTCTGGCTGCCAGCAGCCTCTACCTTAAATCCCTTGTTGTCCACGACAACCTCATCAACCTGGACCACGAGATGGTGAGTCCAGGTGTTTTTCGAGTCATCCTTGACTATATATACACAGGACGCTTAAGTGAAGGTGACCCCACCTCTCCCACAGAGCCCAACATAGGTGCGGTGCTAGCGGCTGCTAGTTATTTGCAGCTGCTGGACTTGGTAGCCCTGTGCAAAAAAAAGCTAAAAAGAAATGTGAAATACCACTTACGACCCACGTCTGGGTTTCTGCCTTACAATAAAATGAGCCCCAGTGGAGTGCTGGGGGGAAGGCTGCGAGTGTCCACTCCAGTAATACAGCCCTGCTTCCCTGGTGGGGTGATGAGCACACCACGAGGCCCATCATTGGAGGATCTACCACCCCACTCCCTGGCCCCCCATGTGGGAGAGCTTTATGCTCCAGTCCCTACACAGGGCCAGCAGCCCTACCCTCATACTCAAGCAAACCTGCCTCCACAGCCAGGTCTACGGTTGCCTTCTGCTGACAGGAACTGCTCACCCATATATGGCCTAGACCTGTCCAAGAAGAGCCCCAGCTCCCAGCAGCATTCTATCCATCCTCATCTGAGTCACCCTAATGAGGAGCCAGAGGGGGAACTGAGTCACCGCACAAGCCCTCTGCTTAGCCCTACTGATGGCTCAGGGAAAATAGAGGCTGTGCACCACACTGGCTCTCTCACTCCAAGGTCTTTTCCCCTCCTTAACCCACTGCCCCAGCTCCCTCGATTTCATGGTTCAAATTCCCAGGGCCAGGAAGCTTACCCCTGCCCCCCGAGCCCTGAGCCCTCCGAAGAACCAGGAGACCGCAGCAGGGATGGTTCCAACATTTATCGCTGGGTGAAGAATGAGCCCATGACCTACAGTGTGGAGGATGAAGATGAGGATGATGATGAGGATGACAGTGGGGGCATGGGTGAGCAGGATAAAGACACACACCACCAACATATGAATCACCACAAAAACGGTGAGGAGAAGCTGAACCTGAGTGAGGGAGGCTATGACAGGCCGGTAACCTGTGATGGAGAGGATGAGAATGGGACTGGCAGTGAGGAAACAGGCAGCAGCGAGGGCAGGCCATCTCCCCCTGGTCCCCGTGGGAGGTATCATATGCCCTATGAGCCAGAGAGTTTTGGAGATAACCTATATGTGTGCATTCCATGTGGCAAAGGGTTCCCCAGCTCTGAGCAGCTCAATGCCCATGTGGAAACCCATGCAGAAGAGGATCTCAACCATGTGGGAGAGCTAGAAAACCCAAACAGCAATGGCACTGACAAACCTGCCAGCACCAATGGACCCACAAACCTGAACAGCACCGGCAGCCTCCACAGCACCTACCTAGACAGTAAATCAGGGCAGAACCTACATCCAGTGGGCATTGGGGAAATGATTCGGCCATATCGCTGTGCCTCCTGTGACAAAACCTACAAAGATCCGGCCACCCTAAGACAGCATGAGAAGACCCACTGGCTGACCCGCCCTTACCCCTGCAGCATCTGTGGCAAGAAGTTCACCCAGCGTGGCACCATGACCCGCCACATGCGTAGCCACTTGGGCTTGAAGCCTTTTGCCTGTGATGCCTGTGGCATGCGCTTCACTAGGCAGTACAGGCTCACTGAGCATATGCGCATTCACTCTGGTGAAAAGCCATATGAGTGTCAGGTGTGTGGTGGCAAATTTGCCCAGCAGCGGAACCTCATTAGTCACATGAAGATGCACAGCAGTGGAGGGAATGGTGGGGGATTCATATCTGATGGCAAGCTGAAGATGGACTTCTCTGAGGGCATCTTTCCCCTAAGTAAGTATGCAGCTGAACAACTAGGCCTGAAACAGGAGAAGGCCTCGGAGCTTCTCGCACAGGCCTCTCAGCAGTTGCTGGCAGATGCCAAGGCCATGGAGAGCCTTTATCCACTGTCCAAACTGACTGCAGAACACCTAGGCCTCACCCATGATAAGATGGATGTCCTGCCACTGCCACCTGCCTCTCAACAGCTCCCTGCAGAGGCACGCACCATTGACCGCTACTCCCCCAGCTAGAGAGGAGACCACCAACTCTGTCTTCCATCAGCAGAGCTCAGCTGCCCAGCAATGACACATAACTAAATGCCTGTATGCTGCCCACAGTATTTTAACTCTCACCTCAATTTCAAAGAGCCTGCACCTCAGACACAGGAGGAAAGAGACCTTTCGCCAGATAAAAATGCACACAGGATGCATTGACTGTTAAAAGTGCCTTTCTCTACACATTTTGCAGTATAGCCATTTTTTTTTAAAAAGGAGAACTGTGATATTTATAATTTGCTCCAACCATGGACACACTCACGTAACAGTGCAGTATTTATATATACATATATATATATATATATATATATATATAAAAGATCCTTTTTATTCAACTTCCGAGCCAACCAGTCAATTGGAAACCAAAAAAGACATTTTTATTTATTTTATTTGTTTTTGTATGTAAGTAAAACCCAAAGAAAATAGGTTTCAAAAGAGTGTTGCAATCATACCCTTAACCTGTGTAATAAGTGTGACTAGTGTATATAGAATAAGTAACAAAAGCACATATGAACAATTTTCAGGGCTTCTGACCAGGATGGAAAAGGGATTCTGGGCAAAAGAGAAAGCCGCATCTTTGGAATTTTATGATAATTGGAGGAATTTTTGGAATACTGGATATCTCCTGTAAATCAGTTTCCTGCTTTGCTGAGTGACCCAGCATTCCCATACAAAAGGGAGCAACGAAGTGAAGCCAGTAATTTTTCCAGCACTTTGGTAAAGTGACTTAAACCTTTCTATGCATTGATATAGTAAGTCCCATTTTGTAGAGAAAATATCCAGACTGTCATATATAGTTTGAACTATTTTTGCATATTATACCCCACCCCCTTACAAGTGCCTTCATACTGGCTGTTTAAAGAGGAATAAGCAAATCCATTTGAGTGCACCACTGACATTATTGTGCATATTCCGATCATGCCAGTAATCCATGGTGGTGAATTTATGTCCATCTGGTGAGATAGAGTAAGCATGGGTGTTGCCTTTAAAATCGGGTAATATTTACAATTCAGCAATGCAGCCCAAACATTCTTCAGGAGAACACAGTGAACCCATTAGAAAGCCGTCGAACCTCAACAACACTCAAAACCAAACAAACAGCAATTGAAACAAAAGCATTTTTTTTCCAGATCCAGTGTATATAAACTCTATCCAAGTACCCCACGTTATTTGATAAATAATGAATCTAATAGCATTTAAAGTAAACTTCCATAATCAGAGTATATGTCACAGAGAGCTGCATAGGCCCACTCATGGTGTTGTTGCTTTCAGGTTAATATGTGAAGCTGTTAATGTGACGGCCATGAAGATTAGATATAGGGCACTCTCCCTGACACTGATAGCATGGATAAATCTCAGCACTCTCACTGCAGCTGCTCCACTCAGGATAAGCCCTGTGAAATCCCCAATTCTCTCAGACTGTTCGCGCTGTCTGTCAGCCTGATCCCAGATTTCATGGCTGCTAAGCAGTCTTGTGATGTACACACTGCCTGGATCACCCCAACCGCATGCCCGATCACCACCTGCCCATAACATACAAACAGCACACCCAAAGCCTTGAAAGACATATTATGTCTTTTTATGTCACATATCAATATTTATATGCACCTGTACCTTATTCTTATATACCAATGATACTGGGAATTTTCCTTTTTTAATAGGGGAGTTTGTTGACCACTATTGACATTTACAACCTCAATAGGTAAATGTGAAGACTTACTTAAGCCATAAATGCACTGTGATAGGACTAATAACCCTCCCAGCCTTAGTGAGTATACTGAACATGTTACAATGTTGTAGGCAACTTCAGTACACTGCCTTCTAGAGACTTTTCTGTAGCATGTCATCATGCTGATGTTTCATTTGGTCACATTTGATCAATTGACTCTTAAAACCAAAGAGAAGTGAAACTGGTGCTTACCTCAGGACCTGACCCATCTCAGTATGGGGGCACAAAGTTAGGAAATAGCTAAGCATGCACATACAAGTGCACACACACACACACACACACACACACACACACACACACGCTCTTAAGGCAGAGCTGTCCTCTTCAAACCTGTGGTTATTTCAAGAATATGAAAATGTGTTCATGTTGACAATTTCTAAAAGGATTCTATAATTATTAACAATGTTTCTGAGTAGTTTACTCAACTCTCTTCTATTCTTGCGTTTTCATGGATATTTCTGCATGAGCACCTGTAAATATTCCCGTGTATGCAGCACAACTCTGAACACACCCTCTTCCCCAGAGCAATATCAATCCTTAGTGTTAAATGCTATGCTGTATATAAAATGCTATGTGTTTATCAATAATTTGCTGCAGCGATAAACACTGGGGTTGACTTGGTAAAGAAGAAGCATAGTTTATAAAGTTGACTGACCCATGTTCAGGGTGTGACTGAAGGAGCTTCAGCTGAAACCTTGGCAATAAAGCAGGACTGGACTGGGTTCCCACTTAGACGTTGTATATACTGACTATCAAACCACACACAAGAAACCAGCGTGTTTGGCCTCAGAGAAATGCTGTAATTTCCCAATAGATTTTAAGTGGATAGCAGGGATCCAGACACACAAACAGGAACACACACACACACACACACACACACACACACACACACACACACACACACACACACACACACACACACACACACAGTGTAAACGGGATACAAATCTAATGACTCAAGCATACGAACAATATTACTACAATATAACTACTATTATAACAGTGAAATCTGTGACCACAGATGTATTAATGCACACAGAAAATGCGGATTTTAGTTCTTGGGATATAAATCTCACACTCCCTTTCTCTGCCATTCAATAAGCACCTGTACTGGACTATCTTTCTTGCTATTTCCTACAGACAAAACAAGAAAAAACGTAGCAATAATATTTTTATTCATACCCATTCCTGAAATTCAGAAATATCTATTTTCAGTACTGTTCTAGATGTATTACGGTATAACTTCTAACACAGTTGGGAAAGTGCGTAGAGAATTGTGCACATGTACATGTGAGAAAGGTGACATGGTTACTTGTGTATTAGTCTATGTGAGCTCTTTGAGTGAGTCGGAGACAGCATGTGTGTGCTTCAGGGAACGAAGTGAACTTGAGCAGGGGAAGTGAACTTTCATCTTGGTAGCAGCAGTGAGCAGGATGCGTAGTGTGCTTCTGCTCAAAGCCAAATAATGCTAGTAGAGAGCAGGAGAGAGGAAAAGAGAGGATAGCAGAGGCTGGGGATTCCAAGTCTTGTCCTGATTATGGAAGAGTAATCTATGACTCCTTTCCATTCAGAAAAGGAAGGCGATGTCTGGCCTGCTTTACATTTCCTCTTGCTTCTTTTTCTTCTTCATGCCTTTTTTACTCTGGACAGAGGCAGTGTTTGACAGTTTACAAAGAGTTGTTAACTCTCTGGTCACTCTTCTCATCCAAAGAGTGGGCCAAGTGAAGAAAAGCAAAGCTTGGGAGATGAAGAGAAATATGTGGAACAATACACTGTACTAACCATACTTCATAAACTGGTCCAAAGGAAATATTCCTCTCAGTCTGAGGAAGCTCCCTCAGTCAGAGCAGAAACCAAAGCTTACCGAAGCCAGCCTTAAAGTTTATATGGACAGAATCTACTCAGCAGAAGAACAGTATAAACATCCAAATCAAAAGCGTATTACTGTGTTACTGCGGGTGTTTAAAGCATGGCCATTGTGGTCCCACTAAAGGCTTAATTCTAGCTGGATTCTGTGGTCTAAAATATCAGATTCAAAGATGAACACATGCATGTTGCTGAGATCTTATCTAGCCCATAACAGAGAGATTCTTATAAATGCTTTATTCATAATATGCATCCAACCCCCTCACTTTTGTGTAACAGTGGTTACAATCTGTGTTGTTATCCATCTATGGTTATGGATGCTGACTCTTGATTGAATGAGAACTTTTTAAACTCTATCCTCTAGCAGTGTGCTGTCTCTTTTCTGTCTGTTTGGAGCTTGTCTGATTGGGAAATGACCCATAATGCACCTGTCCATTTGTCTTGCAGTTCAGCAAGAGAGAGCATGTGCTAAAAAGCGAGTGATCCTTGACAACTTTTATTGCACTCAGCTGTTTTACATTTACTCATAAAGAGGGCACATTTCTGGAGAAATCATCGGCTCATGATTGTTCCTGCTCCATGACTGCTCGCACCACTCCCTCTGTTTCTACCCACGCCATCCCAGCTTCTCCCAGACTAACTCAGTGCTTTCTTTCACTTTTTTGGAAGCACCTTGGATCTCTACACACTCCCTCCCACCGGCTGACCCATAGCTCTGACCACAAGCCCATGACCGCACCTTCTGATGAAGTGGCGTCCAGCTGCTCTTCTTGCTGAAGAAGACAGTTGTCTAAATGTTTATGCGAAAAACTAGTTTCTTTTTCTTCACGCCCTTATCAAGTTCCATGATAAACATGAAGGCATGTGTTAAGATTCTCTGTGGGGCTAGATCAGCTAAATAAACAGCTGACGATGCTATCATCTCAGACTTAGTTACTGTAAAAATGTGTCATAGCTGGAGATAAAAGAGGGAGCTTTGTGACTGAAGAAAATTCCAGGATGATATAAAAGGACACGTGAGGGAGAATACACTCAATGCCTACAAGGAGAACACAGGTAGTTGTGCACTATTCTGTTCTGTGTGTAGCTGTAGGAACTGATCCTGGAGATGAAATGAGAGAACATGTCAGAGTTCTGGAGTTTATATGGAGACAAGATTAATGTGCTTTTCTGTTTCACCTCGGGTAACTTGTCATCCTGTGGGACAGGTTTGGACTCTTTAATTTGGCTCTCAGAATTTTTTAAAGGGCAAAGTTCTTTCAGGTGGTGCAGGAAGGCTCTTTTTTGCGGAGTAGCATTGAATGACTGCATAGTGAATTGGGTTTGCATTTCCATTTCAAAGTTTGTTCCCTAAGAGTCGGTATCAGGTTACCTGGCCTCAAATTATTACTCCATCTTCCCACAGCATGAACTGGTTCTCCACAGGCTTACAGCGAGTCTGTCAGTGGCTCCTTTAGTGTGTTTAGTTTGGTGCATTGCTCTGCTGAACATTCTGCAGAACCCCCGAAACGGACAGATGATTACCAGATTAGATAGAGTCCATAAAAAAAGCTACAGAAAAATGGACTGGCTACGCAGAGCTGTCTTCAGTGCCCTTACATTCATTGGACTTTAGTGCAGCATCAATTCAGCCAACTAGGGAATTCAAACATGTAAACAAAGGAAAAGTTTAACACGAGGAGAATGGCAGAGCAGAGTGCCTGATTTTATCGCAATGCTGATAGTCATGCATGACCACACACAAGCACACACACACACACACACACACACACACACACACACACACACACACACACACACACACACACACTCAGACACACCATACAGCTGGATGGCAGACAGCCCTGTCACTGCTCTGTGTTCCAGATTAGGTCAGATTTAATTAGGCTGCCCAGCTCCTTTTGGAGTGTCACTTTGAGTTTAAAAAACCATTACTAAAATGCAGGCTATGTTACTGATGGGGTGAAACAGAAATCAGACCAGCCAGAACATTGCTGAGACATCTGGACACTCTACACACACACCTATATACAAGTTCATATATGTGGCCACACACACACACACACACACACACACACACTTATTCAATAGTGGTTCAAAAAGCCATAGTTGTATAACAAAAAGAAGGGACAGAAGTGGCATGACTGAAAGAAAAGCAAGCCAGTGTAGAAAGCAGACATGTAAAAGTGGCCTGAATCGGTTACTGTAATAGAGAGAAAGGAAAAAAAAAAAAACTTACTGTGGATGTTCCCATTGCTTTCCAGCCAACTAACACACCAGCATGTCTGCTTTGATTTCAAGGGTCAACATCACTTCTTGTTCTGAACTTACTTCAAATATAACACAGTGTAACACACAACTTTCAAGTGCTTTCTTGCAAGATTGATGTGACTTCACAACCAAAAAAAAAAAAAAGCAATACAATTAAAACCAAACAGTATTTTTTTTTTTTTACTTTATATTGTTAAAATTGTTTTCATTTTTACAAATTGCTTTTAGTGAAATGAATGTATTTATTGCATGTCAAATGTTTTATAGTTTTTTTTTTTTTGTAAAAATATAAAATTCAATTGTGGGGTATTATGTTATTTTTGATTAGGCTTTTATTTGTTTTAAAAGCCATTGTGAAAATTTTGTTTTTGTTTGCATCTGTACTCTAAATCATTTTGGCAATAAAATGAGTTGCATAATGGTTTCACAAATGCATAGCTTTGTCTACATTATAACAATGTTAGTTTTATACAATTGGTATATAGTATTACATCACATAATATAGACAGATAAACTTTCCAGAGAGGCAGGATGTGTGTGTGTGTGTGTGTGTGTGTGTGTGTGTGTGTGTGTTTTCGTACTGGAATCTTCTCTAGCTCAGAGTTCAGTACAGTAGTGTAGGAGATTCGTAATGGAGAGACGTAGTTTTGAATGAATCTAATAAATGACAAAAGTTCAACATGAAGCAATAACACAATCAATTATTCTCCTGCCAAGGCCTATGCAAGATTAACTCAAAAACTATTCTAAGGCAATAGGAGAAAAACATTTTTTTTATTGAGGCACCTAAACTTCACCCTAACCTCAGAGTGCAAAATGAAGTTTTTTTGGCTCTTACAGCTTTTAAAATAAAACCTCCATCTCATCATTTTAAAAATAAAAGTAACTAAAGCACTTTTCTTCATGGAAACCATCCAAACATCCCCACATTGTCAAAACTGTCATGTATTCCTGTCATCATGCGGACATTTGGTCCCCACAAAGAGCTAAATACATTTCCACACACACCAAGATGAATGGCAAAAGTATATTTCATGAAAACATCAGAAACATAATCATATCCAGGACTCTGCCACGTGTAGAGTATTGAGCTAAGATAAAAAGAGAAAAAGACTCAGCCCAATGTCAAGAGCTATAATGAAGTCATAAAAAGTTTATAAAAACAAGCAGGGGCAGACTTGGGGGAGAAATTCCAGGAGCTTCACCAGAATTAATGTTACAAAACGACAGCACTTAAAGCCTGAAGATTGTGTCTGTTTCAGAGCTACAGCCAAAGATACAGAGCTTCGAGAGTTTAAGCCAATTCGTGCAGATTAGAACAGGTTTTAAAGATGCTGCACATTTTTGAATTGGGAAATGTTCTTAGTCCTGAATTTTACTTAAAAACGATTAGTGATCAGTTTATTCATTACATATTTATTATAGCTCATTATAGTACCTGAAGAACAAAATATATTAAAAACCACTGTTAAGCCAGACCAAAAGGACATTTCTTTCATTGCATATTTTCACCATGCACAGGACAGAAAATGACTAAACTGTGATCAGTGTAACTATCAAGTGAGAATCAAAACCTACGTTATTAGAGCTGGTTCATGTCCAACCCAAATTTATTTTATAGACTAATTATAAAAAATAAACATTTACTGTGTAGTGTTTTTTACATCATCAACAAATTTGCCTTGTCTGTATCTCTTAGACAGACTGGCTACAGTGATGCCAACATATAAATGGAATATCTACATTTAAAATTCATCATCAGTAACTTTTTGAATGAATAGGAACTCTTATGTGAATGATCTAGTAGTAAGGATGCCTTACTACTACTCAAGGATGCCTGTGTGGAACTTGACTACTTGGAAATGATCCATTTGTCTTTCTATACCTCAATAAAATAACAGAAGATTACACTTTAGCTGGCTAATCACTCACTTTCCCATGCCATTAAAAACGATTTATTTTAAGTAGACCTTGTAACCTGTGTTTTCTTAGCAAAATATATATGACTACAAGAGCCTTATAGATGATTAAAATGATTATAACACCAAATGAAAAGTTACATTTCATGCTCATTAGATGATGTGGTTACAGGCAGTTTGAAATTTAAAATGGTTGCTTTTTGTTATGAGCAAGAGAGGCTCGGTGTTAGGTCAGTGCTCAATGCCCAGCCTGGCTCATCCCATCCAAAGGAGTTGTGCCAGCGGGTCATTCTAAATGAAATGCCAGGGGTCAGAGGTGTCTGGTGTCGGGCAGCAAGCGGTGCCACTACCCACTTCAGACTTGCTAATGTCAAAGGGTGTGGACTGATAGTGGATGCCCATGATGCTCTCATGCCACTTCGACTTGTCAACTAGCATGCTACGTTTGAACTTTACCAAGCGAACCGTGCATGCAACACACACAGACACACATGCACTCAAATATTACAGCATTTTTGAAATCTATGAGTAAGCTTTTATAGATTTGACAGTGGCAGTTTGTGTGTGTGTGCATGCTGATTCTAGAGAGGTGAGTCGTCACTGACATGCGAGGGGAATGGGGTAGCGGAGAAGGGCAACGGTGCATATTGTGCTGACGGGGCCAACTCAAGCACAGCAAGGGGCTATGACTCCATCCAAGCAGAGTAAAAAAAGGGTACACACACTTTGCCAACACAGCACATACTGCATAGCTACAGTTCAGTGACATGGAGAGCGAGGATATGTGAAAAATCTCAACTACAGCACTATGGGGTTTAGCTTTAGATTTCATACTCTAAATCGAATGTCTCCTTTTATCGAATCTGAAACTCATAGTGCTGAGTGTAGTCTTAAGTTACTTTTAAAGGAACACGTTTAGAGTGTCCAGCCCACAGAATTTTAATTCAAGCAACTATGAAATTGAGTCAACGGTATTCATATTTACAGTAGATGTATCACACCCTTTTACAGCAGGTGTCCCAATTTCAGTGACCATAAATAATTGGATTAATTAACATCAATTTGACATTTTTTAGTGCTTGCAAATGTCTGATTCACCCTTGCCCTTTTCTATATTTTTCCGTGTGACTGTATGAAGTTACTGTTCTTGAGCTAGATGAAGTTGATCCCCTTGTTTTTGTGCATTACTTTAGATGAATACGTTGTACTCCTGCAGTCTCCTCCACTGCCAGTTCAGTCTTGCCAGGACATCTGGCACAGAGCAGTGTAGCCAAAGTAATGCAGCAAAAAAGAAAAAGAAAGAGAGAGAGAGAGAGAGAGAGAGCGAGAGAGAGAGAGAGAGAGAGAGAGACAGACAGAGAGAGAGAGAGAGACAGAGAGAGAGACAGAGGGACAGAGTAAGTGACTGTGAGCAGCAGTGGATGGAGATCAGGCAATCAGCTATTACTTTGAGGATAACAAAAGGTATTTGGATGAGGGAAACTGAAAGAAACTACTTGTGTGTGCTGATGTGTCACTATTTCTTTCAAACTGCTGTTAGTAAAGTCTGTCTATAGCTCTAACCTGCACTTATATTCACTCCCACAGTTTGGCAAACATAAGCAGACTAACACCTCTTGTATGCAGCCTTATTATTATTCATGTGGCTTTTTATTTTTATTTTTTATTGTTTTAGCTAGGTTTACTCTCAGTGCAGAACCCACTGATCCCAATGGCAATTCATCAATGGCAACAAAAGGAATAACAGCCATTTGAAATCGCTTTGAACTATAAGTGAACCAGTTTAATTCATTTACATGGTAGCAGAAATACAAGTCAAAAAAGTATAGTGTTGTTGTGGGTGTGAGGAGGGCAAGAGCATGAACCTAACCATTCCACTTCCTGCCACATGGCTGTGGGTATCTACTTACGTAGAACCACCCACTGTTTGCACCAGAGGTGTTAAAACAAGAAGGGCACACCTCACACATACACAGCGTCGCAATCACACACATACATGTTTTACGGGAAGTTCTTTTTAAATTAAAGGTCCTAGGGTGCAAAATGACATATTTTAATCATCATTTGAAGTTTAGACATTTAAAGCAATGTATTCTTTTTCATAATGTGAAAGAGAAAGCTGTTTTTGTATGAAGTATAATCAGTACAACAAAACTGATTTGTTCCTATTGCTGAATAGTTGTGAAACATAATCCTGTTATTAGTATTGAGAAAATAATTTTCATAACCATCTAAGCTATGATTGTGTAGCCCTACACCATAGGGTGAATACAAATTAGACTCTCTCTCTCTCTCTCTCAAACACACACACAGACAGAGAGACACACACACACACACACACACACACACACACACACACACACACACACAAAGGTAATGAATTAGTGATGTGGGATGCTGGACAAAGTGCAGAGAGGGAATAGTGATATTCAGGGAAGACGAGGGAGGAGAAACAGCAGAGAGCAGTGGGAGCAAGCCCAGACTCAGCTGAGCAAAGACCTGGCAGGGTGAGAGAACTGTATCCATACGCTCTCTTTCACACACACACGTACTCTACAGAACTTGATACTGTGTGTGAGTTTGTGCGTGTAAGGTGTGACACTATCGGTTTGAGGCTATGCTGGATCGTTAATGCTGGCTCTCACTCTCTTGCTGTGGATTTGAGATTCGAGCAGGCCTGATCTGTACAGGCTTGGCTGGGTGTACAGTCATCTTTCTAGACTTTGCTCCCCCGTGGCCAGTGAAGCTGCCACTGTTCCCGGTCTGTGTGAGACCATTAAACGCACTCTATTAATTCTGTGAAAGATGCATGGCAGCAGTGGACTTATCAGTGTCACTATCTCCTCCAACCCTCTGAGTAGTGTATATCAGGCGAAACTGACTATGGATGTGTGAAGATGGCTGTCTGGGTGTTACTTCCTTAGGCACTTACACACACACACAAACAAATCCAGCACATCTTAATGTGGCTGCGAGCAACATTTTAAGAACACTTTACCTAAATTGGAGAATGGGAGGATGTACATGGGATTGAATGGGGCAAGTTAGCTAACATTGCTTACAGCTGTTTTAAAAAACAGAATTCATAGCACAGTTTTGTTGTATAATGTGATGCATTTCTAAGTGAAACAACTCCTTTTTTAACTGATGACAACTGGAGGTGAAGGTTGAAACATAACTTAATCATCCATAGGGGGATATGGGGCAGAGCCCCGGCATTTAAAATAGCCATTCAACAAATGTTAATCTAATTACATGTGAATGACGAACATTTAAAAAACTTTGGTAATTGACAGATATAAGCCGATGTTCCACTGATTTGCTCACCTTTTCTACATGTTGCATAATTACGAGGCAGTGTGCTGACTTCCCCACTTAGCTTCCATAGAGTTAATTTTGCAACAAGTGGACAAAAAAAAGAACTGCAGCGAGCACTAAAGAAGCCCATTTGGGGAAGGTATCACACTGCCCCATGATTGGAGAGAGGAGCAGAGGACAGGGCAGTTAATGGGGTTGCCAGGATGGAACAGTTTAAAAATACTCTGCGCTTACAAAATTTTAATTTTATAGCCAGAATGAAAAATACTAAATTTCTGCACACAAAAGCAGAGTGTAAGTGCAGACAATGTGTCTATGACGTACAGAACCACTTCTACTGTAAGATATATCGCAAAGAATAGGATAGGGAAAGGGGATTTATGGAGTGGATAATGTCTGCACATCAGCAAAGGCTGAGAAAAAGAAGAAAAATCTCTCCCTTTTCCAATGCCCAAAATCTTTGGGCTAGTTTCAGGTCTTTTGTGTGGTTTTTGAGATGTATTCAGCTAGAAATTCTGCTGGAAACTGTCAACCCTAGTTAATGATATTAACCTTGAACACAGATGAACAAAACACATTTGTACATCTAAAACCGCTCAAAAGAATCTGCTAGACTGTATGCTGGATGACTGTATGTTGTGACTCTTGGCTACTTATTACAGAGTTACTCTTAAGAATTCACTAGACAGTAGCCTGTAGCATAAGTCACATAAGTGTGATAACCTCTCAACTTAAATTTGTTTGAGGCTATGTTGTTATTAATGTCATCCTGTCCCACCAAAACATATGATCATGAGCTGCTGCTGCTAACAAAGATTTATGTTAAAGATTGGTGTCTCTATCTATTCCTATAGAGGAAAAAATAAATTCTGTAAAATGCTGCAAATTTACACTATGCACAGCATGTCGGCAGACATACTGTATGTGTGTGTGTGAGAATTTTCAAAACTTGTACAGGGCATATGTGGTACACGTGTGTACGCATATGAGACGAGGGATGAGAGTGAAAGAGAACCTTTGTGTGTGTGTGTGTGTGAATGTTTGTAAGGAAGAATAAGTGTATGTCATGGTGAAGTAGATTACTGCTCCCATTAGTAAGACTAACTGGCCAATGTTTAGTTGAGGAGTAAACACTGTGAGAGCTATAGTCCTCTATGAGTTCTATAGATTCAAACTCGCTGCTGATAGCACAGTGTGTGTGTGCGCCTAGGCTGCTGCTCAGATTAGAAAAACATCTCTCTCTCTTTCTCTCTAATCTGTGGCTTGCCCGTGCCCTCTTCCGCACCGCACCAACCTCCCTTGCTTCCTGCGCAGGCCACAGCTTGCACCTCACTTTCTCTGTCTTTCTTGCCACTTCTAACAAGGCACTCTGACACACTTTCAGGCTCTCTCCTGTTCCCAGGATCACATGTCCCACAGTTGATTTGTCCAACTCTGGAAAAATTACCACACAACTGTATTACACAGATTACACAGAGCATAGCAGAATTCAGTCACGAGAAAGGACTTTGCACTCTCGTCTTCTCTCCTGTGTGATGTGAAAAAAAGAGACATAGATAGAGAGAAAGACAAGGAGGGTGGGAAAAGTGTAAAAATGAAAACTTTAAAGTGTGAGAGAGACATGCTAGGGAGGAGGCAGGAGAACTGAAGTGAGATGTATGGCTCATTGAGGATGGTTGAAAGTGTGATCTCTTTTTTATCAAGTGCTAAATAAATGCAGTGAAAGCATAAAACACACCTCCAAGCTTGTTAGGAAACTGTACCGTTAATGTTAACAGAAGCACATTTGGTAATCATATGTGTGTAAGAATGCTATGAGTAACTAGGACACCCACTTGTAGTTCTAGAGACTGGCGTCAGAATCACTAACAGGCTTCTGGGGGTGTGTACCCATACATGCAAGTGTGTGTATTTGTATGGACACTGTTTAGTCATTCTGCCCCAGCATGCTGGCAGAGGCCCCAATGTTTGTGCTTAAAGTCACGTCCCGAAGAGAGAGAGAGGGACAGAGACAGTGAGAGAAGCTGTGAGAATAGGGGGAGGAAAGAGGAGTGGGCGTAAGGGGCACGGGGAGCAAGACACAGGAAGTGGAAAAAGATGATGAGAGCAAGGCCAGTGAGGTGCTTGCTGCCACTACTCTGGAGGAGAGAGGAGGATGAGGATGAGGAAGCGTAAGCAGAGAATGGAGGGACAATCACTAGAAGAATGCAGAAAGAGCTGGAGAGGAGAAGGAGTAAAGTGTGTGTGTGTGTGTGTGTGTGTGTGTGTGTGTGTGTCTGTCTGTGCACGTCTGGCACAAGCAAGCTGAGAGATAGTGTGGATTAGATTGGCCGGACATGTGTGTTTGTGTTTGGTTGAAGAGGGATGTGAAACACACAGACCCCTCACTGGCTCTGCTCTTGACCTGGAACAGGGCCATTACCACGATGGACATACTCATCTTACACAAGACACACACATACACACAAACTCATTTGTCTTACTATCCTTATGAGGACCTTCCCCTGACATAACTATTAATGCAGCTAATTAATACTATGCCTAACCCTAACCTTAACCTCAGTAACCAAAAGGAAACCAATTGACACTTAGCTTTTTAAATAAATCTGCATTTTTTTAAGCAGTTTTCCTCATGGGGACCAAAATGTGTCCATACTGGCAGAATGTATCCACTTCTGTCCTTGTGAGGACATACAGTTCCCGCCAACATATAAAATCATTCCCAGTCAAACACACAGTTCATGACACTCCCCCTTGGCAACAATCAAGAGTCGCAGTTGAAGAGTTATGGTTAGATGTATGCATCTTAATTAAAAGTATAGTCACTACCATAGTCAATAGTCAATTTTGGTGGAGGTTAGCTTAAGCTATCTGACCACTGTTCCACAAACATTCCTAGTCCAAAAAAGCTGAAATCAGAGTGCAAGAGTAGGAGTGCTCTGAACTAACAGGCAACATGATTGACAAGCAAGCAGAGATGTCTCACCCTGATTGGTTGGATGTTTATGGTTCACGTCATTTTTTTAACTGCATTTGCAGAATCTGGTAGAACGTGGTGAGAACCTCACCAAATACTGTAAAGTATTCTGACTTTTTTTTTTTACTAACCCCACCCAATTCTGCAAGACAAGAGAAAAGAGCTGGAGCTGAAAGCATGACATGGGTACGGGATGAAGATCATTCTACGGGATGCAAATAGCGAGCAGATAACAGCTGTCTGTTTTGCAGGTTGATGCAGGAAAATGAAATTGCTCAAGGTTACGGCAGCATCCCAAAACAGGAAGACCCCTGCGCGTGTTCCACCCGCTATCTGGGAGCGCCTGTGGACTGAAGCCCTGCCTGCATGTGGCACCAGGAAGCCGAAAGGGCTGCCTGTCCCACAGGGCCACTCCTAAGGTGCAGGGTCTCAGGGCTAGCGGCCAGCTCGTGACTCATCCCTCACCTATTTATAAAAGACCATTAATACAAGAGCACTGGAATGCAGGAATGTAAACGTGCCCTGCCACAGACCTCCACTTCCTGCCTGTCCGATCCCAGCATGGGCCTTCAGAGCTCCGTTATGGCATCGCACTTCGAAATGTCAGCTTCTCCCACTGCTGGAGAATTCCTCATCTCCAAGAGTCACTTCCTGTCTCTGTGCTCCCCAGAGTGTCCCTGTGGCCATAGAGGAGCCGCACTCCCTTCTAGTTAGTGCACTCCAGAGAGTCAGCCTTTCAGCTGTAGCAGGCAGGATAAACCATTTCTGGGTGGGTTGGAGGGGTGTGTGTTACACAACAAGGGTGCTGCTCACCATTGTTTCCAGTGTGGGAGGTAAATCTGTCTGAGGGGGGTGTTTGCGTCTTTGGGGGAGGCGGTCAAGGTCAAGTGGTGGGGTTATATATAGACCTGAACACCAAACATTTTTACATACACTATGATTATCAGTGCTGTAATGGTAAATTGAACATGTGGAATGGAAAAATATTTGGAATAATTAAGCATCCAGAAAACAGATAAACAGATCTCTATCAAGTCAAGATCTATTTTTAGCAATGAGCTGCGTATACATGGTCTTTCGTCAGGGTACCAGTTCCGGAGACAGTCTGCATGTGTATATGTTTACTGTATGGTTATGCTTGCAGTGAAGGGGTTAAGTCTGCCTGCGCAAGGCCGGAATGTCTTGGCCATTTCCTGCGGGCTGCCCAGCCCTGACCTCCTGGCCCAGGCCCGGCCACACACACGTATACAGCTGACCTGCACTTCCTGTCAGACAGCAACACCCCCACAGCTCATCACACACACACATACACGAACACACAAACACAATGTCTCCAGAAGCATCCTTTCTTGACTCCTTCAAAGCCAACTCTTCTGCAGAAAGCTCTGTGTGGCCACTTGACTGCTACAGGTGCTGGTGTGCACATGCTCATCACGCACACACAGTGCATCTCATGCAGGTCAGAGGTCATCCAAACCTGCTGTCCCAGCCTAGTCTGCCTGAACCTGCTACACACACACACACTCCAACCTTCCTTGTACTGTGTTTGGATGCATTCTCAGCGGGCGCACTTGTTCCAGCAGTGGCCATCTGTGTCTAAGCCTGAGCGGAAGGTGTCAGGAAGCCAGGCCACAGTCAGCCACAACAATAAAGGTGAAACCGGCCATTCTGCTGCTCTGAACTGCCTAGTCTAATTTTCCTCTGTAGTCGTGTGTGCTGTTGTTGTGTGTCTGGTTTGTCCATCAGACTCATGGTGCTGTGTTGCCGTATTTCCCGGCGGCACGGCATGCGGTACGTGTCTAGGCGTTGCACGTTTTGTGTGTTGCAGGTTGTACATCTACACATAGCTGAGGTGTGATGTCAGGCTCCTTGGGGCATGAAACACGCTGCATAGAAGCTGGATGTCATGTTATGATTGTTGGTATTAGGATTATACTGATACTGCTTTGCTACTAAGTATTACTAAGTATTGCTTAGAATTAGGCACTAGGCTTGTGCCATAGACTTTTTTCCAGCCCATGATTTTCCATTTTAAAAATCACAATAAACGATTTAATTGTTCAGAACCAATAACTGATCAAATGAGCATTTCCACCATTCAGGGATAAGCAGAGCACAAGAAGGTGAAATAATATTATCAGATGTGAAGTTGGTAACTAGGTACGAACAGCAGAAATCAAGAAACTCAGCTGCATGGTAATTTTTTTTATTCTGCAATAATGCACAGTAAACAGAAAAAAAAGTACATTTGGAAATCGATTCTCTAATGTCCACATGGGTGAAATGTTCACTGCTTGCATCTGCAGCTGTGCTGGTTAAAAAACCCTGCATATTTAATTACTTTCTAATTAACATCACCATTAACATTATTTGCAAAGTGTTAGATTTGACACTATTTTATTGTAGGCCTATCTAAAGTTAGCAGTTAATGTTAAAGTCGATGGTAGCTAAGCCATTTACCTTGACAGAAAGCAAGGCCACATGCGCTAGTTCAGTTGAGAGCATGTGAGCCAGGGGGAAGGGGATGGGCTCCCAGGCAATGTGAGTTAATAGTGGAGAGTTCAAAACACCTGCGCAAATCATTCTAAATTCACATGCTGATTGGCTCAACTCCCATTTTATTGGTGAGAAAAAGACTGCGTTTCAGGCATACTTTTGAGTGATCATTGTACTAGTGTGCTCTAATGTTAGCTTGTGGAACTCCTACGCAAAATGCGTAAAGGTTGTCAGGTCTGATCATATAATACAAATTTAAAATGAAATATAATACTAAACTGAAATATAATTATAAAATGATAATAAAATACTACTAATACATGTGTCATATTACTGCATTGTCACTTTAATGGTGGGATTTTTAAACATGAAAGTGATTCAAGTCAGAATATTTGGTGTAATTCTGCTCACATTCCACTAGATGTTAATAATACACTCACAGAGCACTTTATTAGGAACACCATACTAATACTGGGTAGGGCTTCACTTTGCTCTCAAAGCAGCCACAATTCTTCATGGTATGGATTCCACAAGATGTTGGAAACATTCCTTTGAGCTTCTGGTCCATGTTGACATGACCGCATGATGCAATTCCTGCAGATTTTTCAGGTGCACGTTCATGCTGCGAATCTCCCGTTCTACCACATCCCAAAGGTCTTCCACTGGATTCAGATTCAGGGCTTTTCTGCAGAACTGTTTTTTTTTATTGTGCCATTCTGAGCAAACTCTAGAGACTGTTGTGTGTGAAAATGCCAGGAGTTCAGCAGTTACAGAAATACTCAAACCAGCCCATCTGGCACCAACAATCACGACATGGTTAAAATCACTGAGATCACATTTTCCCCCATTCTGATGGTTGATGTGAACAAACTTCTGGCCCATATCTGCACGATTTATGCATTGCACTGCTGCCACACGATTGGCTGATTAGATAACTGCACGAATGAGTAGGTGTAGAGGTGTTCCTAATAAAGTGCTCAGTGAGTGTGTATCAGTGAATAAACTCTGGTTAAACTCAGAGAAGAAACTCTATCTGTGGCACCCAACATAATGTAATCAGGAGAAAACAAACAAATGATGTGGACCATAAACTTTCACCAAATCAGGACAAGGAGAACGATTTACTCAGCCCCATATCTTAAATTTGCCTTCTGGGATGAATAAAGTGTAATCTTATCTTTTATCTTGTCTTACTTGTCTGGCAATTCAAAAGCTCCCCTTCTTGCACTCGTACTTGATGAGGAGACAGATTCTTGTTGGGAACGCACTTATCAAAAAAGCATTTTAAAATGCCATTTAAGTACTTCCCATTTTCTTTATTATTATTATTATTATTATTATTATTATTATTATTATAGTTGTAGTAGTACTATATAGCATAAGTAATTTATTTATTTATTTATTTTGGGGGGGGGGGGGGGTATTGCAGTGGCTTTGGAGGGAACACAACAGAATGGGTCCATCTGTTTGGAGTTTGAATTTCAAAACAGCTATCTTCAGTTTAGTCACCCAAAATGCATAAAACAAAATAAATTGTACAACACTCCTGACAAGCTACAAGAATGGCTAATACATAAAATATGTATTTTTTACTTAAAATATGTAAAACTATTTGGCTAAGCAATAACCCTTCCCATATTAGCCTAGTGAAATTAGCTTTTCTGTGTTAGCTTATTTGTAATACCTATATACCTTCAGTAGACAAGGTAGGATGAGATGAGCTGTGAAGAGAGCATTTCTGAAGATTTACATTGTACTGTCCGCAGGTGATTTGTGAATTTGCTCTGAATTTTCTCTTGACAACTGAATTTGTTCTTGCCATGTACTTCAGTAAAAGCACAACCACACCTTTGATGTTTTTGTCCTTTCTTCTTAACTAACACCTTTAGAGTTGTCTGTGTGTGTGTGTGTGTGTGTGTGTGTGTGTGTGTGTGTGTGTGTGTGTGTGTGTGTGCCGGAACTTACCTTTGCTGTGGGTTTTACTAATTCAAAACTGGTTCCAGCTCTAAAGCGGAATCTGGTGGACATCACTACATGTGCTCATTATCTGAGAATTTGGGTAAGGGGACCAAGTCCGTCTGAAGGAAAACAGCACATCTTACAATAAGCTGGGGAACACAGTCTGCTGCAAAGAGCACAGATGTTCTCTCTCTCACTGTCAGTCTCTCTCCTCCTCTCTCACCACATCTTCTGTTCTGCCTCTCTTCACTTTCTGAAATGCAAAAAAGGTGTACAGTAAGGCCCTTGTTGAGAGTCGGCTACTGCACCACAGCCTCTGATTCCACTCCTGCGTTTACGGGCTTCGCATATTAACACTGGTCTTAAACTCAAGGAGGTCTAGAGTTCACACAAGAACACTTGGAGCACACTTTGCTAACTGAACTCACGTCCAAATGACACACTTTAATTTTTACAGCCAAACTAAGCTAAGTGTCACTATAAACGAGCTTCAAGCTGCAAAACGGAGCCTCACTTTGGGAGAACAGCATGCACAGATATAACAGACATGATACTTCCACAAGCACCTCTTTTACCAAAAGTTTTGGCTTAAACTTTTTCAGTCCACCTGTTTTCTCATTTTCGTAAAATCCCATACGTTCCCCAACTTAAATGAACTTCACTTTGCCACACATTTAGATATGACCTACACACTTATTAACCTCCACAGCTGAGATCTTGCTTTGACATGATAAATAGGCTTGGGTAATGTGTGACAATTATCTGGCTAGGACCAACCTGAGCGCAGAACACTAGAGGACGAGTGTAAATCTGCCTCCATGTTTTAGATGACACTGGGCCCTTGACTCCCCGTGTGTGTAATTAGAACCACATGCACAAGAGCGTGCAAGAGTGTGTGAGAGCGTGCAAGAGCGTGTGTGAGCGTGTGTTTGCTCACTCCACCATCTCTAATCAGAGAACCCCCTGGAGTATGGTGTAAGAAGGCTCACACACTGCCCATAAATCTTGTAGCCTTGGGAGGACCTGTTCAAGGCGCATGTATGGCGATAAGTGTATGGTTCATTCAGTGCTGGCTTGTCCATCAGCGCACAGTACTAATGCCACTTACAGAACAAATCATATTCTCCTAATGAGAAACAAAGTGGAGTATACAGAGAAACACTTGAACTTCCCTGCTTGTCTACTTTAAAGATAAATGCAGTGTGCTGGCTCGGATATCTTTTTGACAATTGTCCATCGCAACCTTCCTCTCCAACTCCATCCTTTTCTCTCTCATTCTCTCACCTTCCCTTTCTCTGCAGCCTGTCTCTGTTTTCAGGCCCTTGGCCCCTGTAGGACGCTGCCTCTCCCTTTCTCCCACATCTGGCCAGGCAGCTGGGGCTGGCTAGGGTTCAGCGCTGGGGGTGGGGGTGGCCGCTTGGAGCATGAGGGTGGGGGAAGCTATCCATTGCAAAGCCCAGGGCACTGTAAAAAAAAGGGGGCGAACTCTTGAGAAAAAAAAAAGTATTTGACACATGCAAAAAAGCATGCAGCCAAGAGAGCATAGAAAGTTAAACCGAATCTCTCCAGTCTCTCTCAGTCTATCTATCAAAGTGTCTATTAAGGTGCATTAAGGCACAAGACTGCGAGAGAGAGGAGAGAGTGTGAGAGAGTGAGAGCAGGAGAAACAGGGGAAGCAGGAGAGAGTGGTAAAGGCAACACTTCCAATATCCTATTTCCACATCTTAAATGCATTAATCAATCTAACCCAAGGGCTCCCTAAAAGCCAGCCAGAGGAAGAGAAAGAGAGAAAGAGAATGGGAAAGAAAAATACAGACAAGAGAAAAGTAGGTTGGAACAACATGCGTCCCAATTTGCCAAAATTCGATCTAGCTCTCTTTGTTTTAGTTCCTCAAACAGTTGCTCAGTTTCTGTCCACATTTCCCTGCGCAATTATGAAACACTGCTGTACTGGCACTGTTTTTTTGCTCAAAGGTGGCAGAGCAAATGTCTCGGCAATGGGACTGGCAGTGAGATGTGGGTGCGTCTCATTGTGCAGGACCATATACAGGATGTCCACTTTTCTGACTGTGTATCCTACCTCTGTATAGTGCCAGCAGGACCACAAAGAGGCCCTTTTGTTTCACCCAGAGCTGTACGTCCTTTTCTCTTTCATTTCTGGCTGTGGTTCGCGACCCCTGCTGGAGTTCACACCGGGACAGTATGTGCGCTCTAGTTGGTCTGGCCTCTGAATGCTGCCTATCTGTAGCCTCTCAGCAGCCTGAATGAATATGGAAAAGATTCCTCTCCCAGGTTTACATTTTCCAACTCATTTCATGGCAGCTGGAGCCAGTGGGAGAGCCAGGGATAGGGCTCAGAACTGAGGGGAAAGGGACAGTACTGAATGCTCTGGGAGGAGGAGAAGGTTACAGTGCACACTCAGGAGGAAGTGAGAGAGGACAGAGAGAGAGAGAGAGAGAGAGAGAGAGAAAGATCGAGAGAGAGAGAGAGAAAGAGAAAGAGAGAGAGAGAGTCAAAGATGAGGGGGGACAGTGGGATTTCAGGCCGAGAAAAAGGGAAGAGGAGGAGAGCGGGAGAGCGAGTTGCAGTGTTCACTCTCGGGAAGGTGAACCCTGGCTCTTTTCGGTACAGGAAGCCCCTGATTAGAGCTAACGAGAACTGCAGGCCATATTAATGCAGCCACACACTTCTCCCACCCTTCTGCCATCTGCAACAGTGCTCCTCGCTGCCAGACAGCAGAAACACACACACACACACACACACACACACACACAACCTAATACGAGGAAGACATGCACCAGAACAGAGAGAAAAACGTCTAGTAAACTTACACATGTCCATGCTAAACACTGTAGCTATTCTTATTTTACAACAAACATAAGGACAGACACATGTGAAGAATTTCACATATGCAGCACAATGCCAAACACACTAACCCATTACCTTGGAGACCACATGTGGCAGAGCCTCCTATAGATGAGGTGCTGAATTTGATTTGCATCATTGTGAGTTGCCAGATGGGGAAATAAAGGGGTGTTGGAGAAGATGGTGCGAATGAAAGTCATGAAACACACACACTCACACACAAACACACTATCAACAGGTCCCGCAGATGGAGAAGTAGGGCGTTCTCACACAGTGAGACATGGATACCCTCTCACATTCTCTTCCCTCTTCCACCCACACATTAACATGTGTTTCACATTCAAACAGGCCATGTGGAAACCTCCAGCCACCCCTTAACTCACTGTACTCCAGGGCTCACCATAGCTGGTCATCCATCTACACACACACACACACACACACACACACACACACACACACACACACACACACACACACACAGCTAGTTCCTCTCTTGGGTTCATAAATGATGGTCTCACTGTGAGGATGAAATGATCACAAATGAACTGTCCCAGGAAAACACAAGCCAAAACAGCCAAGCTTCTCCATAAAGCTTGATGCTTTGGCACAACAGCATAAAAAATGGATTTAAAATGTAGGAAGCGCTAGGGGACAGAGTCTGTGTGAATAATGGCAGGCTAATGCTAAAGGCAGATTTAATCAGAATGGCCAATAATAAACAATAAACAGATTTTGTCATTTGGACTGATCCAGAATCACAATATGTTATATGGAGATTGGATTGACCTTTTGGAGAGCCTAACTGTAATCACCATGGTTACTGAACAGATAAGATTGAATTTCAGTTAGGAAGTTTATGTAATATGGGCCCAGATGTATTTCAACATATCTACATATTACCTCATCTTTAAAAAGTGTTTACTCAAAACACACTTATAATAAAAGTCTAAGGGCACTAATTGGGGCAGTTACTACATGTACATGTGAAAGATGTATCAGGATAGACAAATGATAAATTCATTCACCCACCGGCCAAGCGGAAGCTGCAGTGTGCTGCCCAGTCCCATGTTTTGACTGACTAGGTTAAAATGTAATAGCTAACATAATGTAATAAGAAACCCACGGAAAAAAAAACCTTTTGCATGCAACTTAATTGCAGCACTTCCTATATGCTGAATATCAATGTTCTGGCAACAGCAACATATCAGACATTTATTTTTATTTGAGTGCTCTGTATGAGATGTTGTGCACCAGCATATTTTAACCGGGCTAACCTCTACCCCTATGGTATGTGAATAAGAGTGATATGTAATAAATATTTTTACATCTTTTTCTTTTTACCTATTGATCGTTGCCCATGTCATGCTTAAAGTTTGGGCTTTTCACGAATATATGATTACACTTAATGGGCTCATGAATCTTCTCCTCTGCAAACACCATCAGACTTGCAAGCCATGAGGAAATGTGGTATGGTAATGTTGGTATTTTCAAAACGTGGATAGTTTTTAGGCTGTTAATTCTTCAGGCACCTGAGAATACAGAGACTTCCCATGTTTTGAAAATGCCCGTGTTACCATACCGTGTTCCCATGTGACTTGCAACGCTGATATTCAACTTACAGAAGGTGCTGCGTGCGAACGTTCTTTTCTGGGAGACTGGGGTGGTAATAACTTACTGACAGCTAATTAGCTGGTCTTTCTGGGGAGGGGAAGACTGTGTAGTCATAGTGCATAGTCTTCTGCTTTGCTCAGCTGCGTCTGTCATCAGTACACGCTAATTAATCTGCCTACTGATAACTGTTTAACATCAGCCAGATCACTTCTTGACTGATGTGTGTAGTGCAGCAGGTGGTGGGATCGAGGTGCATCGCCACTGTAGCATATAGTAATCTCCAAAAGTCTGAGACCACATTGAAATTCTGTTTTTTTTTTTCATTTATAAACAGAAATAAACAGAAAGTTTTAAAGAAATAATTAAAACAAAGAAAAGGAAATGTTCAATAGCTTAAATATTCAATATTCAAGATTCTGTATAATTTGTTGATCACTGTTTAAATTTAAGCATATTTGTGACATTGTGACATTTGTAACTGCTTTGTACGAAACGACTATATATGTAAATAATCACAAGTGCACAAAATCCTTGTCCTAGACCCCTGGGATAGTGTATTCTTGTACAACACTTTTATTAATTCTTCACTCAAATTTGATTGTAAATTATGCTTTAAATCTGCATAATTCAATCAGTTACCTGATGTGCACAAAAAAAACCCCCACTTTGGAAGTTCTTTCACATTGACGTTAATGAAAAATGACATAACGAGATCTCAACCTTCCTACCTATTTAAATGTATAGACTTTCATAGGCCTACATAAGACTTGAAGAAACTGGAACATATGAAGATTGCGCACATGCTACAGATGCAGTAGACAGAGAGTAAGGTGAACAAGCACTGGGGTATTCCTTTAAGGTATCAAAAGGAACGCTGTCTCAATGCTCAAGGCCATCACAGTTACATCAGGTCAAATAGTCGGATCTGATCCAAGCTGAAGTTTTGAATAGTCTTTATTAATATTGTTAATGCAGGTTTAACAGAATACATATTCTGCCTTACATTTCACACATGCATATCAGGCAGCAATGACAGTGTCATAATGTTATAGGTGATATTTAAAATGACAGCAAATATAAGGTGTGTATGTGTTTGTGTTTTGTGGGAAGGACATCATGAATTTATGTGTGTGTCAGAGTACTGCTGAGAGAGAGAAGGGTTTCCTGCATGTCCAATTGATTACATGCGTACATGTGTGTAATGTTGATACGGTCTGAGGCAAGCATACTGAGAAAATAGTGAACCTTGTATGTAAGCTTTACTCTAAATTTAGAAAACAAATTTGCTCACAAAGACAGGAAAGCATTTATCTGTGATGACGATAAGAGGTAATTCTTCTTACGGAAAAACACGTTTGACTATACGTATACATACATACACACACACAATGTGTGTGAGTGTGTGTGTGTGTGTGTGTGTGTGTGTGAGTGTTTGAGCCTAAGACAGTGGCAGACAGAGGTTAAATGGCTTGGATACAGATAGCAGAGCTGAGTCTATATATCAAATATGGCTGTCAGAACAAATTTCCAAACAAATTAAAAGCGCTATACAAATAAAATTGAATTGAATTGAATTTCCCTTGAATTTCCACATACTACACTTTAAGCTGCCTAATAGAAGTCTACTGAAACATGCATTTCCATGCATAACCCTTGGCTAAGTGTTATTTCATATCGGAAAAGAGCGCTGAATAAATGCATATAATTTCTTTCCTACTTTTCCCCATATTTCCCCCATATTATTAGTTATTTATTTTATCATTGACAAAAAGCATTAATGTGGATAAATAAATAAAAATGCATCTGAAGCATTTATTTCATGTTTCTAGTAATATTTCTGCAGCAGTATTTAATTAAAGCCTTCATTTACGTAAGTTCCAAGCAATTACATTAATTTTAAGCTTGTGTTTTCCTTAAGATTATTGTGTGAGTGCGTGAGCCCCTCACACACACTCTAAGGGAGGATGGTCTCAGTTCCCTGGTTTTCCCAGCTGTGTGTCCCAGACAGTAGTCTGATGTCACCACCCCTCCCTGCACCACCCCAACAGCCCCCTCTCCCCAATACCTCCCTCACTTCCTGTCAGCAGAGCAGTGATGTCACAGCCCAGCTGGGGATGTCACGTCCACTCGGACGTCCCCTAGAAACTCTCTCGGCTTGCTCCCCTTCTCTGTTACTGTCCCCCACTTTCATCCCTGCTTTAATCAGTTCAATCCCTCTGAGACTACGGACAGTCACTGAGGCACGTACCACAAACACAGGGAAACACACACACACACACACACACACACAAAATCAGTTCTGAGCACAAAGTAGCCCAATGCTATGACACTTGTCTACCCTCCTGAGCACCTCATATACTAACTGACACACGAAAAAGTCACCCATATAATTTCAAATGTCTTTAGTAATAAAGCATAATTCCCATGGACCTTGTTATGAGCGCGGCACAGATTTAATGTATTAACATAATCCAACTGTTTAAATATCATTAGCACATTAGGCACCTACATACCATCAAATTTATTTATTAGAGCCGTTAGAGGTTTTAATTCCTGAACTTTCCACGAACAGAAACCCAAACCACTTACATCAAAATGTTTTGGATCATTTTATCACTTTTCCTAGTTCTTTGAAAAGTACAGTTAAAATTCAAGCTGACATTATTTATTTAAGTCACTGAGGAAACTACTGCCTTTAAGAAACATGTTTGTGTGACTGGCATAATTTTAAACCCAATCAACTTGAATAACTAAAATAATAACAATAATAACAACTTGTATTTGATTTGTAACAACTAGTAGTTGAATACAAAAAAATGATAATGAAAAATGCAGACCCTCTGCCTGGATCAGACATTAACAGCCAGAGAAACTGAGTTTTTAATTCTTACAATTGTTTGAAGTCATAAATCAGGTGCTGGTTTATTCAGCTTTCCATAGTTCATTTAATACTAAAAACACAATACTGTCGTTGGGTGTCTCTGTGGTCTTATAGTTCATGGTTCCTGTAGGACACATTATGTAAGGACACTGTGTTACTCTAATACTGCTTTGAGAACACCCTCTTAGCTCTTGCTGGTAGGAAAGACAAGTGGACAAGTATACGCAAAGCACCTTGTTGCAAAGGAAAGGTCTAAACACTGCACGGCGAGTAATGAAATCTCTCTCTCTCTCTCCCCCTCTCGCTTTATTGGAGCTGACACATTTTCTCTGCTCATTAGAGCTGAGTGGCAGTGAATTCCCTACAGCTGCGTAGGACAGTCCTGCAGCCTTCCCCACAGTCGTGCTCTCCTGCTACGCATTTGCTTGAGAGGTGAGAGAATTTTAACATAGCTGTAAGGATAGAATTTCCTCAGAGAGACAGATGGAGGCCTGGGAGTAAGCCTTGTACTGAAAAGCATACAGCTGATTTGTGGATTATTTATGGGCTACAGATGGACACAAAACACACCTGGACCTTAAATTGAGGGGTTGTAGATGCTGCAGACTGGAACTAAGGAACTGATGTATTTGGTTTTGTAAAACTGTAGTCTACTCAACCATCTGAAAGGATTTGATGAAAAATTTCGACTTACAAATACAGCTTCTCGGCTTACCAATAGTATTGTTGCCTCTAGGTTTATGCAGGCGTAAATGGTCCAAAATTGTGTTTACGTTACTGCTTGCCAAGACCAACACTTAGCGCAAATGCAATGCCATCTCAGGACAGAACATTAAATGTCCTGTTACATTACTTACAACCCATTTTTGTAGCTGTAACTGTGGATTTTTAAGTCATCCCACTCCAAAATAAACAGACTGAAACAACTTAGTTTTGGCTACTAAACGTGAATTGGACATTTAAACTGACTTTGAACTTCATATAATTAATAGCGTCAATAAAATGTCTAAGAAAACTAATTAAACACCACACTCACCAAATGTACTGGCAACACAGAGACAAGGACTGAGCTGATATAAAAACATCCTAAAAATGATCTAGAGTGCTAACATATGAGTAAACACCCGCAGATGCACACAAGATGATAGAAAACACATTTGCCGTAAGCCACTACAAAAATATTAATGCAAAATGCATAATCACATCCAATTGTATACCATTATGAAAATGTCACTGCATGAAGTTGCACAGCTGTGCTTTTTTTTTCTTTTTTTTTTAAAGAAATGAAGAACTTGATTGAACAGATTACGTAGTAGATTGTAGCAGAATCCCCGACCACATCTCTTGTTTATACATTTCTAATCCTGTCCTTTTGCTGCTCTGGACCAAGTTACTGCATGGTAATACCAAGACTTCTTCTAATGTTCTTCTTCTTCTAATACCATGAATATATAATGCTGCTCCATGATCACTGCCCATTTGGAAGTACAAACGATACTGCTGCAAGTCACAAATTTAATGAAAATGTGCTGTGCTGTTGTAATTTGCTGAGTACAGCAAATAAATGACAAGCTTGTTGTGGCAAAGCTAAAAAACTTGGGAAGAGTCAAAACTTGACACCTCACAAAAATTATACACGACACGAAGTATTAAAGACAGTGTGATCTGTGCATATATTTATACAATAATAACATTTATCTTTAAATCCCTTTATTCACTCTTTCTCTTCTCAATGCTCTTTCTGCCAGAACATCCTTATTATTCATCGTCAACAAACACCAACATCACTTATTCCATGGCAATTAATCAGTGACTTAACTAAAACTATTTCCTGTAATTACACATTTAATATATTAACAGATGGAGTGTTTTTAATGAGAAATGATCATTTAAAACTAGGTAGATTCTATTATCTTATTTTCTTATTAACTGATTTATGTCATATGTCTCTTATTGCACTGTGTGTCTGAAATCACTATAGCAGCTGTGTACAGAGCAGTGTATAGGACAGCGCTCGGGAGACACTGGACCAAACTCAGACAACACTTACTTGGGTGTGAACATTATTCAAAATGTTATTAGAATAGCTTGCAAACTGAAACCAGAAAAGTACAGAAGACATACCTGTTGGCTTCATCTGTGGTTAACAACAGTTATACATTTATATTATTGTTGGCTGCTCCAGTAACCATGTTGAGCTAAAAGAAATCGCTTTGCCTTGTGGTACTTATTCCTTGCAGTAAAGATAATAATATGGTTAACTATCCAAGAAAAATAATTTGTCCACTAAAAAATACAGACCACACTAACACACTAACACTAACACAAAATAGAGGACACCCAAATAGTGTACTATATGGTAAATGGGACTAGCAAGTGCAAGTACCAGAATTAATAAATTACATCTACATAGTACACATATTAGTATGGACGTGATACTTTATGCTTAATGCACTGTACATCTACGATCATGTGTATAATCATACCTGCACGTACTTTATGCTTAATGTGCTGTACTGAATGTGTTCTAAATTTAGCAGCAACACCATTTTCCCAAGCTAGTAATATACTGCCAGTAATAATTTCTTGTAGTCAAACATTCTTGTGTTAAAATCATTCGGTTATTTTTGCTGCGTTTGAATGCAGCCCCGTTTTGCCTTTAAAACCATTTATTATTTCCAGGCTTTCATTCATTCCCTGCATTCCCACAATCCTTTCATTCACTACTACCTTACTCCACCATTCATCATTCACCATTTCCATTCAGTCCTGAGGCATTCATCCTTCAGCTCAGAGAGAGAAAGTGAGAGAGTAAAAGTGAGTGAGAGAAAGTGAGAGAGAGAGAGACCCCCACTGTAACATGATGTACGTGCAGGACAGCAGGACCCCCCCTGTCGGAAATCAACCCTTATCTTCTTCTCCACAAACTACTCCTATTCACCTGGCCTGAACCCACTGTGTCCCCTGCTGGCTACTGTCACTAATCAACCACACACACACAAGTTATAAATAGTTTTGTATACCGAAAATGTCACATTTATTTTGAAAAAAACTTGAAAAAACTTTTATTTGTAAAAAGGCGCAAACAGTTCCTTTTAGCTATTCAGGGTAATTGATGTAAAAAAAACTACACAAAGGCTCAAAGACAATAATACCTACTTGATCCCCCAAACACCCCACCTCACACACACACACACACACACACACACACACACACACACAGTACAGGTTCAGCTTTCAACACACAGTGAACCAGGTCAGGAAAACAATACATACATTTACACACACACACTTACACACTCCTGATTACTATACAGTAAGAACCAAAATATCCAGTGAAAATTTTTTCAAAACCACAACTACACTTGAGAAAGCTCTTAACTTTCCTAGCCTATGTTCTCTCTCTTGTGCTGTTCTTTCCCTCTCCCTCTCTCTCTCCTACCTGATTGTCTAGTTGTTTTCCCTGGCGACTCCCGGCTTCCGTTCCCAGACTGGGAGGTGGGCCAGTGGCCACAGTACACATACTTTCCAGCTCTGAAGGCCAGCGGAGGCTCCTCCTGTCCAAATAGCCCTGCAGGAAGAACTCCACTCCTGATCACTGCCACTGCTCCACACTGTCACTCCACTTCACAGACCTGTGATCAGAGAGTGTAGGCACACTGGGGGTGGTGGGGGTGTATGGGGGGGGTGGTGAGTGGTGGGGGGGTCAACACCTATCTCTAAATATGAAAGAAAACGGGCAAAAAAATAATAATGCAGCAAATCAATAAACCATATGTAGTCCAGACTGCCACCTGCTTAATCTATTCATCAGGGCTCTGGTCTAAGTACTGCACAGAATGATGCAGCAGGGCTTAAAACTCATTTAGTTTATGTAAATAAAAAGTGGAGCTGAGCTTTTGTACTACAATTTGATGTAAATATAAGTGAATTTTAATATATGCTATATACATTCACCGAGCATTTTATTAGGAACACCTTTGCAGTGCATAAAATCATGCAGATATGGGCCAGATACGGATAATGTTCACATCGACCATCAGAATGGGGAAATATGTGATGCCACTTCTTTTGAATGTGGCATGATTGTTCACCATTGTAGCATGCAAGTTCAAAGGAGAATGGCCAGACTGGTTTGAGCTGACTGAAAGGCTAGAGTATAGATAACTTCTTTGTACATTGTGGTGAGCTGAAAAGCATCTCAGAATGCACAACACGTTGAACCGTGAAGTGGATGGGCTACAACAGTGGAAGACCACGTCAAGTTCCACTTCTGTCAGTTAAGAACAGAAAGCTGAGGCTGCAGTGGGCACAGGCTCACCAAAGCTGGACAGATGAAGACTGGAAAAATGTAGTCTGGTCTGATGATTCTTGATTTCTACTGAGGCACACAGATGGTGGGGTCAGAATTTGGTGCCAACTGCATGAATCCATGGACCCAACCTTCCTTGTGTCAACAGTCCAGGCTGGTGGAGGTGGTGTAATGGTGTGGGGAATGTTTTATTGAAACACTTTGGGCCCATTAATACCAATCAATCATCACATGAATGCCACAGCCTATTTGAGTATTGTTGCTGATCATGTGCATCCCTTCATGGCCGCAATTTACCCATCTTCTAATGCCTACTTCCAGCATGATAATGCACCAAGTCACGAAGCAAAATTTATCTCAAACTGGTTTCATGAACTGACAATGAGTTCAGTGTTCTTCAGTGGCCTTCCCAGTCACTGGATCTGAATTTAATTGAACACCTTTGGGATGTGGTAGAATGGGAAATTGGCAGCATGAAAGGCGTGGACTTTTTAGACGTCCTTAACGCATTACGTCAGTACAGTTGTACCTGGTCTTAGAGTTTCCTTATTAAGATTGATCCTGTGGAATCCAGGCCACGAAGAACTGAGGCTGTTTTGAGAGCAAAGGGAGGCCTTACCCAGTATTAGTATAGTGTTCCTAATAAAGTGCTTTGTGAATGTATAACACAATTATACAAAGTAATTCTAAAGAATGCAATCACTTAATTAGCAAAGTAGATATCAGCTAGTCTACTAAACTCACCACTGAGCTTGCTTCATAAATTAGACTATTTAAATGTGAATCAAATTTTAAGCTATTTAATAGATTTTCCAATATTACAGAATCAGATGAAATGGAAAAAAAAAACTTGTTTTGTTCATAGTGTTGAGAACTCACTCACTTTGAGGATCTGCTTTATCCTGGTCAGCTGGAGTCTACCCCAGGAACACTGGGCACAAGGTGGTAGGACTATACCCTGGATGAGATGCCATGACACCATGGACACACACATTTACATACTCATGCATGCTTAGGGGCAATTTATCTTAGCCAATCCACCTACTGGCATGTTTTTGAGAGATGGGAGGGAATTGGAGAGAGAAAGAGTTCTCATAATACTACAGCCTACACCTATAAAGCTCATCATTCATTCATCTTCACTAACCACTTTATCCTGGTCAGTGTTATGCTGAATTCACAGCCTGTCCCAGGAACCCTGGGAATACACCCTGGATGGGCACCAGTAAATCGCAGGACACCACATCTGCATATGTGACTGTGTGCGGTGATTTAGAGGAGTAGATTGAGAGGAAACCAGGAGAAAGCCATGCAGAGAACACACACACGGAGAACATGTGCACCACTGTGTAAACCCTTTACAGACTTAACATATTATTAACATAAATAAACATGCAAATAAGAAACTAAATACATTAACAAATAAAGTTGATATCCACTGAAGATTCAAATGTGTGCATGTGTAAACACTAGTCTGTTAATCACCGAGCCAAAAGATTTAGCCAAAGCACTGACACAGCCAATGTCTTCCATCACAGCAGTTAAACATACTGAGTGTACATGAGGCCGTCTTTGACCATGCTGTGAGCTTCAGCCTACTCTGTCAGTAAATTACCACACACCACACCACGGTTTCATGTAGACACAAAGCTGAAGCTGAACATCAGTCTACTAGACTTTTATGTGATGTGAGTAAAACACAAATCCATGCAAATTGCATAATGATAGGGGCACTGATTTGCACATTTGGTAGACTTTTATGTCAGTGCAGTAATCATTTGCAGAGGCTGTACGGTGCTAAAGCCGAAAAGCAGCTGTGGTGGCCGCAAAAAAGCCACTGACAGACACAATATTAGCCTTTGGGGGGATATCGACACTCATGCTGGTGCTGCCTGTGCTGTGTAAAGTGCTCAACAGTCATACTGAGAATACATACATACATACATACATACATATATATATATATATATAAATATATATAAAACACTTTGTGACAAACTCTAATGTGAAGACACTAGTACGCTTTTTTTCTTCATCCTTTTTCTTTATATGAATGCTACACATTTAAGCATTAGCAAAAATAATTCAAACTATGCAAGATACAAAGGGTGAACATGTCACGGGGCTCAACAGGAAGAGTGCTATTAGGCAGCAATTAATGCAGGAGAACAATATTCTGTGCACTTTTTCGGCAGGTCTTGTCTCTCACAGCGGATGTTCTGGAAACACATGATGTAATACAAGCTATAACAATTGTTTGGGCTGTGTAAACAGAAAATGGAAAAAAACTGTCCTGTCTAATCAGTGTGTGGTCAGTATTGTGGTCCATCTCTTGTGGAACTGTGACATTGTTAAGTGAAATTACATTTCAAGATTTCTTGACATATAATGTATTATAATATAATATAATATAATATATATAAAATTAGTCAAGGCAAAATGTTTTCCCCACCCCTTAGCAGTAGAAATTTTCACGTCATGTACTAGATTTTATTTTCCTGTGATCCAATCTTATGAGTAGATTTAATGGAAAAAAGGAAAGAATAACAATCACATTAGTGTATATGTAATACACTATATGGCCAAATGTTTGTGGACACCTGACCATCACAAACACACATGTGGTTCTGCCCCAATCTGTCGCCACAAAGTTGGAAGCACACAATTGTACAGGATGTCTTTATATGCTGTTGCATTACATTGTTCCTTCAGTGGACTTAACGTGATCCAGCGTGACAATGCCAAAGTGAGATCTGTGAAGACATGGTTTGCTGAGGTTGGAGTGGAAGATCTCAGTTGTCCTGCACAGAGACCTGACCTCAGCCCCACTGAACACCTTTGGGATGAACTGCAACACCGACTGCACCCCAGGCCTCCTTGCCAGACATCAGTGCCTGACCTCACTAATGCTGCTGAATGAGCTCCAAAATCTAGCGGAAAGCCTATAAAGAGGGACTAAATCTGGAATGTGATTTTCAACAAGGACATACTGGTGTGACGGTCAGGTGTCCACAAACTTTTGGCCATATAGGGTACTTTATTATTTTACTCGTGTTAGTGGCAAAAGGTCAAGTGTATGCAACACTGAGCTCTTGGGTTACTTGCCTTCGACTGTTGATGGGTGTGTTTGCATGACATTATTGATTTTTGCTTTATTATATATATATTCAGTTGACGTGTGAACTGTTGTCTCACTATTATACACTTTAATCACTAATTAGCTAACATTAGACAACTCACTCTAAGCTGACAAGAGCTTGGCAAGTTTTCTGAGTGAAGGTCACAACCTACAGAATTCATTTGAGTTCAACAAAAACAAAGCAAAACAAAACAAAACAAACAAACAAGCAAAAACCCCCCAAAAACAAAACAAAACAAAACCTCAACCACTGATTTAATGCCAGCAACAAAAATGCTAATGTAGAGCTTTGCTAGCTCTTTAGCTTTTAGCTTTTTAGTTTTTGGTAGCAGTTAGCATGGGCGCTGAAGTAATTTGTCAACGATATGTTTTAGCCAAAACGTGAAAAAAGATTATCTATTAATATATATAGCCAAATAGTTTGTATATCTATACGTAAATAATACACATTATGCTTATTTCAGAAACAATGAAAGAGCTAAAACTTTCTTACGTGTTTTTTCACTACTCCGAGTCCATCCCTGAAAGAGTCGGTTCTCTGATCCCAGGCGTTGGGAGTCGAACTGCCCTACTGAGGAGTCGTGATGTGTCGGGTGTCATTTGTGCTTCGTGATTTTTCTGCACCTTTTTGATATTTAATATACTTTGTGTGTTTGATTTCTATTAATGGAATTCATCATTACTTGTTACAAATATAATTAAAAAAAAAGTCTGTGGTTTGAGGTAAACGTTGGGAGTCGATTCGCAGATCTTTAGGGCCATTGTAGTGATAATGTAGTGTCATAAATCAGAATATATTTTTGAAATTACAAAATGATATTATATATAACATTATATACACACACAGTAAAACAAGGTTTACAAACAACCAATATTATTTGATATTAAAATGTTATACATATATAATGTTATAAAATGTTAAATAAATGAAAGTTAATCCATTAATATTAAAAGAATATTTGAAAATTGAAAATTAGCTCCACTGATAGTAATCGAATGCATGGAAGTGCTCTGTTATAAAGTCTTTTATCAACCAGGATCATATGACGTTCATGATTACATTCAAATCTGAGTTATTCGATGATCATTCAGAACTGATCCTAACCAATGCTGTTTAGATCCAGTATATAAATCCAACTCATTTTTACTGAGGAATTAATAACTTTATTGATTGATTGATTGGTTGGTTGATTGATTGATTGGTTGATTGGTTGATTGATTGGTTGATTGATTGATTTACTTACTTACTTACACAGCGACGAATAGAGTACATTTTCCCTTTTTCACCCAGAAATCATGGGTGATGCAAATTTTTGCACTTCACTGTATGAAGATTGTAACACATTAGGTCTACATGCATGAATGTGTATGAATTATATATGAAATGTCTATTTTGCTAGATAACTAACTAATTAATGTAAGTGATGAAAAAAGGGTTAGGGTTAGGGTTGGGTTAAGGTTATATACTAAATCGCTGTGTTAAATAAACAAATTGCCAAATCCACAGTGCTAAAGAAATCAAGAATCAGATACTAAACTCCCAATCATTTCTACCTGTTACATGAGCTAGTTTAATAGCAGTTATTTATCAGTCTAGCTATTTAGGGATGGCAGGAGGATGTTATTTGTTATGTTATGGTATTTCCATAATGCATATTCACATAAATTAATCAGATCTTGCCATTTTTATGAGGGTAACAATATAGAGAATTTCCTAGGCCATGTTAGTAGTTTGTTTTCATATTAACCAGTTTATTAATGTGTATTATTTTTAATGGTTTAAAATGATGTTCAGAGTTACTTCAAAAATTATGAAACTGATATTGCAACAGTAATATTTGCACAATATTGGCCCATCCCCAGAGTGAGTACTGAGGAGTTGTTTCAAAGAAGGTGTGAGTTGGAGAGCTAGGCTTAGTTCAGCATGACACACGGCGGTCAGGGGTTGGTGAGGAGCTGTGATCAAATTAGAGTGGGAAGTGGGTGAAGAGTCAGGTCCACATTCAGGACAGAAAGCTCTCTGTGCCCTGCCTGCAGACAGGAAACTACCAGGCTCACTCCGATTAAGCCTGTTTCCTCTCTCGTTGCTCTTACCTCTCTACGACCCTCTAGCCTTCTGACCTTTGCTCTGAATGTGGCAGTGCTCCAGCAGAGAGGCCTGGCAGAGATAATGGACATACACACAATATACACACCACACAGGGCATTACAGGACACACACACACACACAAGCACACATGAAAAACCACTCACCCATTCAAAATTGCACATAACTTCAATTCAAAAACAATATGCTCTTTTCTGGCACTTGGTTGGGATGCCTTGCTGAAGAATTCAACAGACATCAGAGGCCATGAATTAAAATGTCAAGTCTGTCTGTATTCAGCACAACTCCACTACTCCTGTCTCTCTTCCTCCTTTTGGCCCCAGACAAATTGTGCCAGTAATTTTTTCCCCTCCAGGAGTTTTAGGAGTGGTAATGTGAAGCACCTGTAGCCACACAGAGGCCAGAGTATTGCTGCAGGAGTTTGTGTACCTGCACATAAACGCACACACACACACACACACACACACACACACACACACACACACACACACACACACACACACACACACACACGGGGTGAGTGATATGACAAAAATATTGTTTCATGATAGTTAAAGACATTTCTAAAATACACAGTATGTATCACAAAATATAGGTTTGCTAAAAACTTTCATTATAAAACATGTAATAACAGTTTGGCGATGCTTTAATTTAATACCTACAAAAACAAATTGCTTAAAACTGAAAAGGAGAAAAATGAATGCATTCTAATATTTTATTATAATCACGATTCTAACCCTGAACAAACAAGAACACTTCAAAGCCACCTTTATCTCATCTTGTCCATTTTGTATGCACAAAATACATTAACAGTCAGACATTAGCTGCCATCTATCATCTATACAAAATATAAACTCATGAGGATACAATACAATTAGACCTGGCAATCCAGGCATTGGAGACGCTAAAAGATTGTCAGTCTCATAAAAGACCTTCACCTTATAGAGGCACGCAGCCTGGTTTTGTTGAGAAAGCATTCCTGTGACTGTATACCACAGTCAGCTTTTATCACTGTCACCTCCTATTAGATAGAGAAAGTGCACTTCATCAAACTACAAACTCTCCACATCCAACAAGATAATGTCAATGCGCAAGGAAATCAGAGTCAGATAACCATGTCCAGATGAAATGAACCTTTCAGCATGGGCTTTCATACTAATATCTAATCTAGTAGGTTTATAAATGTCTACAATAAATGATTTAAGCTTATATTCTTGTAGAATTTCAGACTGTAATTCAGGGATGGAAAGTAATGAACTACATCTCTTATCTCCTCTTATTTTTTATTCATTTCTGATTTTAAAATTTTTAACTTTAATTTAGTATTTAATGCACAGTCTAAAGAGGAGTAGGCCAGGTTTCCATTTCACTGCAAGTTATATACTGTATATAATTGTGTATGTGACAAAAAAAATTGAATCTCTTGTTACAGTACTTGTGTACATGGTTCACTGTAATGGTACTTAGTACTTGGTACTTAGTTTAATTTGTATAATTAAATCATAGTACTTTTACTTTTTTAACCTTTAAAAAAAATAAAATATTCAACTTTGTTACATGTATTTTTTAAATGATGAATTTAACCCAGGATGACTATTATAAGACAGTGTGTACAAATTTTACGTAATTCAGTTTTATAAAAATGAAGCAGTTTCCTACCAAAAGTCTGTACTTCAGGTATCAACAATGTCATACACAGTTAAGACAGATGAGCATCCCTGACCTCATTTATCAGGTATCTTCAGTTTCAAACAGTGTGATAATGCTCTGCAAATTATGTCACCCAATACATGTGGAGATATCACCATTTCTCAGCTCAGCAATCAACGTGGAGTAATGTGCAGGTAAGCCATTAGTTAGCTGAATGAGCTAAACTACTTCAGATCTTTTGTTTTACAGTGTGAAAGCTCTGTATTAAACCTAAGATGTCAATTCAATGTTCAGTAGAGATTGCCTATTGTGGGAAATATACCAAAGTGCCCTTACAGCCTATAGGTAACGTTCAGGATAATGTGTAAGGGGCATGTTTTCTAACTAGCTAACTATATAGTTTGAAACATGTATGAATTAAGATAAGCTAGCTAGCTAATGAACCAAGCAGGCTACTGAAACCCCAACAGCATTTAGCAGTTAGCTAGTGAGCTAATGTTGGCTTTATTTTTATACTTTTAATAAATGAGGTGGTTCACTTCAGCATAGCTCATTTGGTTAGTTCATACAAAGAACATTTTTTGGAGGTGGGTCAATTGTAGACATACAGAAAAGTAATTTGTTAAGTATTTACTCAAGTAGCATTTCACCGGATGACTTTTTTTTAGTCTCACTTGAGTAATGTACTTGATCAGTACATTCACTCATGTCATTGTGGGTAGTACCCTTTCCACCACTGCTGTAATTGCCACAGGGTGGTTTTTTATTGTTGTGTAATAGCTGGTTGTTGCAGACAAGTGGTATTTAACATATGCCTACAGACTCACTAAATATATTCACCTTTCGTTCATCTGTTGATGGGAAGTCTGTTGCTATCTCATGACTCTGGCTGCTAATACACTGGTTGGTGAGTAAACACGACCACATGAAATACCTTACTACTCATTTCACAAATCACACACCACTTACTTTAAATGTGGGGTGTAATTCTTTTCATCTTGTGAAGTGGGTTCCATATTAAGGCCATATGTAACATGCAGAGCGTCCCTCCCAGTAAAAACAGGCCCTTATTAAACGTGAGTTCGGGGATTGAACCCCCTGTTAGATAGGGTTTCAGGGTCAGCCACTTTCTATTATCGACTCACATGATGCACGGTTAGTTCCAACCCCTCTGTTCACCTTCACCTAGTGATGCCACTTATTCACCACTTATGCTGAATAAGCTGCACACATGGACAAGGGTTCTTCATATACTGTATGTAGATTTTGTGTTTTCAATCATCTGTCCAATCAGACACTCACTCCTCCAATACACACAGTCTTAGTAAATTACAGAGTAAGCATTCTTACAATGAATTCACACATCACTAATGATAATGTGATTTTCTAGCCAATTACCTCTAATTATTTCAAAAGATTTTTCTTAAACAAGCACTTTAAAAGTAGCTTTAAAAGTACCAATTAAAGTGCACTTAATAATTGACTCACAATCTCAACAAAGATCATTTTCAATAAAAAAAAATTTGACAGTAGTTACACTGTTAGGTACTAAGCCAAAGCAGACACAGACAATTAGAGCAGATTGGGAGTGCAGAAGCTTTCGGGCATTGGATCCTGTCCAGCTCTGAGAGATGCTCATCATCACCACTGGTATAAATAACCTGCTGGCAGCCGCAGACATGCAGGTGTGTGTGTGTGTCTCACATTATACACGAAGGCAGATGTGAAAAGACACAATGCTTTTCCACAGAAGTAATGTCTGCCATAAAATACAGGCCTATTCATTTCGGACATTGGAAAAATACTAAAAAATAATACAGGCATAGACATATGAGATAAGACTGTTATAGTGAGTCAGTGTGTTAACAATAAAAACAGTTAGCATGTATGAGAGTTTAGAATTTATTGTGCAGATGGTGCTAAATTCTCTGAAAAGTCCACGCAATGCAGAAAGCAAGAGAATGATTTTAAGGCATGCATGGGTACATCATAGAAAATCCTGTGTAAAAAGTCTTTAATTGTAGATTATTGTAGAGTATTGAAAGATATACTGTTTCAGACTTTTACGTTGATTCTTTACACGATGGAAACAACAAGTTTCTCACTCTCTCCGTAAACAGAAGCTCACCTGAGCCAGGTCCTCAGGTGTGTGTATATCTCTATCTCCCTCACTCTCTCAGCTCTTGTCTGATCGCTATCCAGACAGCAGCATGTTCAGTCAGTGGACTTCACCCTGGAGGAAAGCAGCCTCTTTAGAAATTCAAATGAGCAGTTCCATTCAAGCTATACACATGAAATTATGTCCATTTGTTCACGCACACAGACGTGTGCATACACACACACAAATTTGTCTCACTATCCTTCCACTGACATAATTATTTATGCAGATAATTAATGTTACGCCTACACCTAAACCTATCCCTAGCTTTAACCTCAATAACCAATAGAAGATAGGTTTTAAGGAAACTCTTAGTTTTTCTTTTTTTAAATAAAAGCTGCAATTGTTGTTATATATAAAAAAGCAATGTTCCTCATGGGGACCAGTGAAATGTCCCCACAAGGTCAAAGCAGTCAGATATTCCTATTTTTGTGCTGACATTTCTTTTCCACCAAGATATAAAAACATGCCCACATACACAAGCACATGCATGCATACACACCTACGCTCACGCACACTCAAATGTGTACACACACACACGCACACACACACACACACACACACACACACTGGGGCATCAGGGCAGAAGACTGAAAAGGAGAGAAACAGGAAGAGAAAGACAGTTTTTGGAAGGGTGTTGTACCTGGCAAAAATACAGCAAAATTGTAATTAATGACCATGATTGGTTCCAGTTGCATAAAATTCCAAGCTGAACTGAAGCCTACAGCAAAATGTTTTAATATTCCATCCCATTGAGGCTGTCAGTGCACACGCATAATCTGCACACTAATGAGCATGATCAGCAGTCGATCAGATATGAAAGTGATACATGCACGCACCTGTTTGTTTAAAACTACACGTAAATCACAGCTGAGCACACATCACTGGTGCTTTGAGGAGAGATCTAGTGCTGGAGAGGGGCCAAGGGCTGTTAGGATAGGGGATGTCCCTAGTTTCCCTCTCTTTAATTCTCTACTGATCTGTTGCCCACCCATGCTGCTAGCCACACACTCACACACACACACACTCACAAACACACACTGCCGGCTTGTCAGTGCATAACTCTCAGTAGTAGGATGATATATTATGGCCTCTCAAGCTCTATGACTAAAGCAGAGAAGGGGCATCTGAAGATTGAAAGCTCACCCACAGCTCACGACATATTCAATGTCATCAGGCAGCACTCTTTGTCTCTTTGTCATCTCACTTCTCCGTGGCTCTGTCCTTTTCTTTCTACCACACACACATATGATGGATTACTCTGGGAATCATTTCCAGATGTCCTTCAATATTTCTAACATTTTAACACCTTAAATGACACTTAACCTGTTAATTATGTTGGGCATTAATGAGATCCAGAAGCACTGGAGCACACTCCTCTGATGCTTTAGCAGCAATTTATAATATCGAACACCCATGCTTTGCAAACCATTCACCTGTCTCAGAGTACAAACAAGTTCTGAGCTTTTCCAGGGCAGCTTTTCTTGGACATGGCAGCATGTGTCAGGAAGCAATGTGGCAGACCAGCTCACTGCATTTCAAAGGTTTAGAGACACTTATCCTTTTCAAAAATGTTTTTTTTGAAACTAATAAATACATTTTCTTCCTTGGTCTGCAGTTACAGGAATAGTATGTCAAAAAATGAAATACATACCACTTCCCCTGTACTCAAAATGTATTCAGTCATCCAACACGTTTGCCATCTTTCGTTTGGCACTGAATCGACACATCTAATCCAGCTCACAAGTAAAGGCAGTCGTTGTCACCCAAAATCTTTTTGGACAACATAGACATCTACTGATCCATTGATTAATCATTTGTTAATGAAGTTGGTTAAGGCAACATAATGAAAGANCTATACATTCATGCTATTATTAATCAGCCAATCATCAGCAGTGCAATCCATAAAATCGTGCAGATACAGGTCAACAGCTTTAACATCAAACATCAGAAAGGGGAAAAATGTGATCTCAGTGATCGTGGCATGTCTGTTGCTGCCAGATGGGCTGTTCTGACTATTCCAGAAACTGCTGATCTTCTGGGATTTTCATGCACAACAGTCTCTAGCATATATGCAGAACAATGTGAAAAAAAAAAACACCAGTTACTGGGCTGAAATGCCTTGTTGCATCTCAGAATGCCCTACATGTCAAACCATCAGTTGGATGGACCACAACAGCATAAGACCACATAAGGTTCCACTCCTCTCAGCCAAGAACAAGAATAAGCAGTGGGTTACAGTGGGCACATGCTCACTGAAACTGGATAATTGACCACTGGAAAAACATCGCCTGGTCTCAGCTGTCCAATTTCGACAAGCCTATATATACTGTGCTAATTTCTCCTTGAAGAAGAGTTCTCATACCTTCTCTTTAATTTTAACATCTCTGATACAATATGTATGATTTCCTTCTTCAAAAGAATTTCAGTGAAGACCATCTCTTCTTCTTTTCTTTGGAATTGGTCTGCTGTCACTGTTGATTGATTTCACTTCTCAGGGCAAATAAGGGTACATTCATGAGAACAGAATTTAAACTTTTCCTTCGTTTTGCTTAGAATGTTAATCTTAATGTTATATATGTTTTCCCATGGATCCACACAGTCTAGTTTAAGTTGTGCACTGGCAAGAAGCACAAAAGCTTCTCTCCATATTCTAGTTAGACTTAGTTAGCAGGTAAGAATGCCTTGGTTAAGTACTGATGGTCCAAGATTATTTTAGGCAAACAGCATTACCTTTTGTGACAATAACTTAAAAAAATCTATTAAACTCTACATTCATCAATGTGCATTGACCATAGATTCCATAACTGCTTCACCAACTTTCTTTATATAAGTTACCCAGAGGTTTGTCATGCTGGTTGGACAACTCAAATGAATCTTTTGTTCTAACCAGAACAGCTCGATTGGGTTAAGGTCAGGTAACTGTAAATGCCATTCCATTACCGAGACCGCTGGATCCTCCCTCACCTAACATTTCTTTGAGGTGTGTTTCACAAAACACACAAAGTGTCCCTTAACTTTTGATGGACAGTGTAGGCCTTGTGATCCCGAGATGCATTGGAGGGTAACTCACAGCAGAAAGATTCTCCATCTGTTTTATGGCTTTTTCTTATGCCCTTGCAGCAGGGGGAAAGGAAGAAAGAAAGAAAGAAAGAAAGAAAAGAGTCCTCTCTTTTTCAGATTCACATAAAGTTTGAGATATTTGATGATTTATAGGGAGGGGAAGAGAGAGCAAGAGAGTTGGTGAAGGTGGGGGTGGGAAGAGTTGGGGGGGTGGTGGATGGCAGGGGGGTTTAAACATGATGCAAACCATTTGGAGAGGGGAGTGCAGGCTGCCAGCACAGCCTGCTCTGTTTAAACTGGAGAGGAAGTGACCGTATATACAGCATGCCAGCAACCGCGCTCTCTTCTCGCTCACACACACACACACACACACACATACACACACACACGCTCACTATCACAGAGGTCAGTCCATGGCCATTGGCTGCAGAGGGTGTTTGTTATTGTAATATTATGTTTCTTTACATCACCATCCTGGCCACCGTCACCATTATTATCATTATTCCTATTATTACAATCTATGAGACTCAGGGGCAGACAGCAGGGCAAGAAGAAAGGGAGCATGAGGAGGACAGAAAATTAGGAAAAAAGAGACAGGCTGAAAAATGAAAGACAGAGTGCGAGGGAGGATAAGAGGTCAGCGTTTTCCCTCAACACCCCTCTATGACTTAATCTCACTGCACTCTGTGCAAGACCTTCCCAGGGCCACAGGCGCACCACACGAATAGCTGGAGGAGAAAGAGGAGAGAAGGAGGATGATAGGAGCTCTGTTGGACCACAGCTGAAGTTGAGAGTGACCTCTACCGCCTCCTTATGACATACGCATAAAATTGCATGGTCCATGATGAGCATTGAGAGCACCATAAGATTCTCATCATGTGCAGAAGCAAATCAGAGTGACGTGGCGTGGCAAAACACCGCCACATTATACTTTCATTAGGTTCTTGAAAATTCACATGAATGATGCATTCATTCTTCTATTTCGTATAAAAGCCAGTGTGAAGAGAGTCAGATGCCAGGTTGGCTTTGGCGACGCATCTTTTCTTTAACTGACAAGCTCTGACAGCGTGCTGGCTATAATGCGGTGAGGTTCACACTGCTCTGACCTCAGGCAACAGCCAGAGAGTCGGAAGTGGTTGCAGCGCAGGTGTCAGGTGTTGGGAGTGTACAAATAATCGCGTTAAGGGGACTTGGAGCCCAGATCATATTTTTAAAGGGTTTGGTTGAATGCTTTTATGCTAGGGATGTAACCATGTATGAACTCTTTATTTCAAAATAACTGATGATGCTGTAAGCACATTCAAATACTTTTTTTTATTTAATTAAAAAAAAAAGTGTTCTGCTAGTGGAGCACCAGACTCAAGCTTGAGTGGCAGATTTCAACCTCCCTTGACCTTCGATGTGCGATGCATGTAAGTATGCTGCTGGCTATGAATTGACTGTGTCTGTTGATTTCAGGGAAGGTTTGATGTGCTCTGCTCCTTCAACTCTATTTGTGCTGATTGGTGTCATCGTTCTAGGGGCTACTCGACCCTCTGTGACATGATGGTGAGCGCCCGTGCTCTCTTTGTGTAGTGTTTGGGCAAATATAATTTCAGTTGAACATTTCCTTTTTAAAATCCCCTCTCAATTAAGAGTAGAGCTGCCGCATTATACAGCCCATGCAGACCACATGCTGTGCACAGGGCAGCAGATCTCTGCTGGGGTCTCCAAAAATAATTTAATTCTTTAAAAACATTCATTGTGCATGTTTTTCTGCATTCTTATTCTTATTGTTATTAAAAAAATATTACCAGAAAATCATAGGGGCACTATAATTTGGTGTTATATACTGTTTTCATTGAAAATGACTTTAGTCCACACCCACTTCTAGTTGAAATCTGAATACACAGACAGATATTTATAGCACTAAACATACAGATATAGATAGTGGCATACTGAGGCAAAACTCAGTGCGTTTATCCCTTTGGTGTGGTTAATTCAAGCAGATGAACATTGAATTGAAGTGCAGGCCTTGCTTGTGAGGGAAAGTCCTTGTCTTTTTCCACCTGAACTCTAGTGCAGGTCAAATACAGTGAGAACACATTTTAGCTGTGACATAAACCAAACATGCTATGCATTATGAGTTACAGGTGGACAACGTTTTTTTATATTTTAGCTGGCTAAATGGACATGTGTAATGCAAAATGAGTTCTGGAAAACAGAGCAGGAGTGCTGCAGATGTCTGGGGCAAAGAACACACAAAAATGCTGGAAACTGTTCACAAAATACTGATGTTTTTCAAATTGTTCATTCATATTATTATTTAAGTAAAAAAAAATTTTTAGCTCAGTGTTCTTCATGCTTGGTTGAATTCTGTGATTTCCATGCAAGAGGCTTGCAAAAGTTTGTTTACATTCTCCATTGCAATTTCTCACCAGTGAATGACAGCCTTTCTTTTTTGTCCAAGTATATTTAAAGCCACACTACATCCCATACAGGCCATCAGCCAGTGTTTTCTTGTCTCTCTGATTAGCTGAGATTGTGCAAACTCAAAGTATTAATTTCACTCAGATTCAGGCTAATGGATAATAGGTCAAAAAGCTCTTAAGTAAGTTAGGAATGTTTAATATTAAAACATGGAGATGGGCAGTATTACATCATATGGGAGTGAAAGCTGATGTTGAGATTGATGGGATCTAACTGTTGCTGTCCAAGGCAGCTGGCACAGAGAATGAGTGAGAGCACAGATAAGCCAACCACTCGCGTTGCCACATGTACAACAGCCCACTGCCAGATACACACTCGCACTCAAAAAGAGACCATATCTCAATGTCTGTTGCTCTGCATACACCCATAATACACACACACACACACACACACACACACAGACACACACACACACGCACACACACACACTGCCTCTCATTTCCTGGGTTTCTGGCAGAATGAGTCACATCCACAGTCAGGAAGGGATGGAGAGACTCATCTGGTTTCACAAGAGGACAGAGTGGAGGAGGCCAGGGTGGCACTGGGGATCAGTAACCACACTAAGTTGCACGGAACAACCCCAAACCTCCATCTGATCCTGCTTAGCCACACACACACACATGCACACAGATTAAATATGTGTGTGTGCATTTTTGCATTGACACAGTATGTAGGTGTGCAGGTGAATATTTACATAAAAAAGTAAAGCTTGAATGTGAAACTCAGGTCTTTTAAAAAATGGCTTCCTGCGCGTATCATCAATGTATGCTGACAGTATCTGTATGATTAAAGCCACTTCAACACACTTGAAAAGTAGACTGCTATCTGTTTGTGGACATGCGAGTGCTCATAAATGTCTGTTGTGCACACACGTGTGCGTGTAAGAGTGTGCGTGCAGGGCCGTTGTGCTGCTGGTGGCTGGGCTTCAGGATTGTGTCGAGGGTGTCTGTAATAAATGTGCCCGAGCATGAGGGCCCAAAGATATATCACAGACAGAGGGGAGCAGAGAGAGTGCACTGGGGAGGGGGAGAGAGGAGGATAGATGGGTGAGGAAAAAAAGAGGAGGTGGTGTGGAGGGGAGGGTTAGACACGGGGAGGGGGCCTGGTTTCTCCTGGGTCCTGCTATGTTTCCCATTATGTAAGCCCTGGTCACCGGCAGCATGCCAGCAGGCAAAATAAAAGAGTCTCTCTGGCTTGGCACGGCTCGTATTTTCCTATCCTCGGCGCGGGGTCAGGGAGGGGTCAGGCAGCTGGATGGGGCGCTGGGGGGATTGTGGGGTCTGGGCTGGCCTCCAAAACCCAAAAGGCTCAGGGTTCAAGTACCAGCTGAAAGCAATCAGGGAGAAAGCTGGGAGTGCCACAGCTGCTCTACTGTGGCCCAACAATCTCAATCTCTCTCTCTCTCTCTCTCTCTCTCTCTCTCTCTCTCTCTCTCTCTCTCTCAGTGAACGCACCAGAAAAAAAAATCAGCATACTTTCAACATGAAGGCAGGCGTGTGTGTGTGTATGTGTGGGTGTGCGTGTGTCTGTGAGGTCAAAGTAAAGCTAAAATGGAAAACAATAATTCCAATACAATTTGCCTAAACCACACTGAACGGTACATGGTGTATTTGGGACCGTGTATAATGTTCGAAGGCTTTTGCGAGTGTCTCCGTATGATGCTGATGTCACTAGAAATTAGCACAAACTATATGTTCGGATGGACATCTACTGGCTTCCCAGAACACAATGCTAATGTAGCAGTAGTGCAAACCCTCAGCCCTGTGAATCACGATTGGCACTGTCACTTAGTGCATGTGTATGCATGTGGGTGTTTGTGTGTGTGTGTGTGTGTGGGTGTGTGTGTGTGGGTGGGTGTGCATGTATGTTATGACTCAACTGATGGGCGGGATAGACAGCAGAGAAAGGAGACAGGGTGGGGTAGCATTACTTACCCTGACAAAGCATTTACCAAGACATGACCCTTCTGCTGGGCATTTATGGTCAGTCTTATACACTCGCACGCACACACAACACCTCTCACTCACCATTAGCACCTACTCTTACTGCTGGAGGGCAGAAAGTGACCCATTGTTGACCCACGGGGGTCAGTGTAACCACTAAAACAACACACTCCAGATGATCTTGGTTCGGCGGAGCAGCGTGTGCCCTGCACAAAACACAAAATGACCACAAAAGAGTGAGTGAATGGGGAGAGTGAGAGTGTGGGGGCAAAGCCAAAGTTCACATGTAATGAATCCTACTATGTCTGTATGGTGTCAAATTGAGCTCTTTAATGTTAATGAAAAAAGAAAATACAAGTATGATGAGGTCTATTTAGATATTTAACAAAAACACAGTTTTGTCCTTTCAAAACATTTTTTTTTGCAGTACTTCATTTTCTTTGCATTTAACCTTTCTTATGATACGTAAGATACCCTTTTTTCATTTCAGCATCAATTTTGTCCCCTTTTTGATGTGGGGACAGGAAAAGTGGAATCAGGCTTGCACATACTATTGTACTAATGTAGTCTATTGGAAATACTGGAAAATGCAGTTCAAATAATATCTTCACTACTTAACTACTTTTAATGACAATACTTCTTGTCTATTTATACCTATATATTTATACCTACTTCCTAATTCCATTAAAACCTGTGAATAGTGGATGCCACTAAACTAACCCGTGCTGAAGTTCATACCCATAAACAGCTGGAAGAAAAATGCTTCCAATATTTTTGGAAATATTTTTCAAAACACTTTTGAGGTCTCCCCATTAAAGTCATATACCTCATGTCTATATAGTAATTTAGTGGAGACAGCCGTGGGGCCGAGAACATGGTCAGGCAGTATGCCACCATGAATTAGTGACAGAGAGAGAGAGAGAGAGAGAGAGAGAGAGAGAGAGAGAGAGAGAGAGCTATTAGGATTTCCTCCTATGCCAACTCTTTATCCAGCCCATCAACACACTGCACAATCACAGCCTGGTCAGAGAAACACCTCTGAACACCATTGACTCATGCTTGAACACTCTGTGAGGTACTTTTACTGACTCACATATTAATGTAGCTAAATAATGTCATGCTTAAATTTACCCTTGACCTTAACCTCAACCTAACCGAAAGGAAATCTTTTGTCTCTTTTACTTTTTTGGAATACAGACAGTTGACAAATTAAAGGAAAAACTGCTGGCTTTGTTATGCAGTGGGGGCAAACAAAGTTCTTCTGATTGATCACCTTTATCCTATGATGAAACATGTCTATACTGATAGGAGTTGTCTCTTCCAGGATGGCAATGTCCAAATTTATTTACATGTAAGTCATATACAATGGCCTTTGCAGTAAGTAGATCTGAGTTGAACACACATATGGGAGATTTTGGAGCGATGTGTTACACATCACTCTACACCACCGTCATCAAAACACCAACCGAAGGAATATCTTCATGAAGAATAGCGTTTATTTCTCCAGTAAAATTCCAAAGACTTGTAAAATATATGACAAGGTACAATGAAGCTGTGTTGAAGATGTACTAAGCTGTTATTTCATGTTTTCAGTCATAATTAAAGACCTAAATGTTATATAGAAAACATGGCACATGAGCATGTGCATATACACTCAGAGTGCACTTCCCTCGCTCATAGATGTGCATTTGAAGGAGGATTGTGTAAAAAGTGGGAAGTGGGCACAAAAAAGGGTGGAGAAATCGGGAGTGTGGCTTTCAACTTACTAAACTTTGTGCAACTTTTAGCAATGACCAGTTTTGCGCGTGATTCTGCCGCCTCCCAATTCTTTGCTCAGAGGAGGATAAACAATGTTGCCATGTGCCATACTTGTTTTGGGATACTGTTGGACTGCCGACTTTAAAATATGATATATTTATGATTACATTTTTAATAATACAAAACCCAGATGCAGTTTGTGTGATGAGGTAGTTTGTGTGTTTTGCACTGCACCTGATCATGTAGTCCATACACATTTGAACTTTCCTTTATGTTGGTTTTCTTTCATTTGTTACTACAAGCTACAGTTTTCTAAAAAAAAGAAAAAACACACATTCAAAATATTGATGTAATTTCTTATGGTAATAGTTTATATATATTTAAATATAATCATTTTCAGTAAAATATACTCCATATGTATTTTAGAGTAGGAAAGGTGAGAAGAAGCATTCATGTCTCGCATCATTCTTCTTCAGAAGATCAAACCTTTAATTGAAAAAATTATTTATTAATTATTTAAGAAAGTAGAAAAAGCCAGTTTCTGGGTTTCATGTGCTCTTATACAGAAGTATGGAATGAAAATGCAGTGTAGATCTACACACATTCACTACGCATTGTAAATCCACCCATCTTATTTTATTTTAACATGTTAATTTATTCATTCGTTCAGTCATTTAGTTCATTTTTAATATGTTTATTAATATGTTTATATACTTGTAATAAGTTCATTATAACTCCAGTTTAGATTTTTCTGCTGCTTATTGGTCTCTGTCTCTGTGTAGAGAGTGCAGTAAACATGCTTTATCAGAAACAGTGG